>CM053582.1:67224500-67240344 GCA_028627135.1 Pseudochirops cupreus
CAGATACTGGAAGTTACAACGTGGGTGCCTCAAGGCCTCACACAGCAGCTTCATCCCGTCATCTCCCAGTAGAAGGTCCAGGTCAAGGCCTGTCAGATGCTGGTGCCCAATGAGTGCAAGCAGGAAATCCCCACAGGCAAAGGGGACACAGGCAGTCTGCCTGACCCTGCAGCACAGGAAGACCAGAAATGGACAAATTCATTCCTTTTGGCCTCCACCAAGGCCTACCTAGAGAGGCCCAGTTCTTGTCCAACTGATTCTCCAACACTGCCCACCCCAGTTCCAAGATGAGTTCCACTCATCTCTTTTGGGAATCTTCTAAAAGCTGTAGATAGACCAGGGAACAACTAGAAGAAAGAAAAGGAAGAAAAGTAGAAGGAAGGGTGGAAGGAAGGAAGGGAAGGTGGGAGGGAGGACAGACGAGCACATCGATAGTTTCAGGGTTTCAAGGCACTTGACAAACGTCATCTCACATCACTCTCACACCCCCGCTGGGAGGTATTATGATGAGCCCTATTTTACAGATGAGGAGTTGAGGCAGACAGGTCGGGCAATCTAGATATTTCCAACAGGAACATATCTACCCAGTGAAATTCTGCAGAAGTCCCTCCTGGAGGAATGAGAAACTCTGCAGACCCAGAGGGTGGCAATTCCAATGAAGAGGAAAAACAATGGCTTCCCAACAAGCCTGGTGGGGAAATGTCCCGCTTCTGTTACTCGCTCCAGCCATCACTCTGTGCCCACCTCGCATCCCCACCCCCTCCCCTTATCCAGTCTCTCCTCCCGCTCACTGGGCCCGCTCTTCCCAAGGTCCCAGAGACTTCCTGGCTGCTGCACACAATGGCCAGCCCCCAGCCTCTGCTCTCTCCAGGTTCTCTCCCCTCCCCCGCATCTGTGGCCAATGCTCACTCTTCTCTGCCTGGGTGCTCACCATTCGTCTCCCCGCCAAACGGTGTGAGGCTCTGCCCCAGGCCCCCTCTTCTCCCACTGAGTGATCTCGGCATTCCAGGGGTTCAAGGATCATCGCAAAGCAGATCCAACCCTAGCCTCGCTCCTAACTCTGGGCCTGCACGGCCATCCACATTTGGACATATCCAAATGCAAGCCTGTCTCCATCCTTCCTGCCCCACTGGCTGCCAGCCTTCCTGTTCCCAAGAGCGTGAATGTCGCCAGCCCCTCCATGCCCCTGTGAGGCCCTCAGGGGCTCATGGGTGGGGGGAGAGGGCCTCGCCTTGAGGGACTACCTGGGGTGGGCTCACCTAAGGGGGGCCTCACCTGGAGGAGTGGGGGCTCACCTCAAGGGGATCACATGGGGGGCCTCACTTGGGGGGGGGCTCACCTGGGGGGCTCGTGAGCTCACCTCGAAGGGCTCACCTCGGGAGGGGCTCACCTCAGATTGTGGAGGCGGCAGTCTGGGTGTATCAGCTGCTCGCTCAGGCTCTTCATGCATAGGTCATTCATGGAAGAGAAGCTCAGCTCCATCTCCCGCAGGGTGGCGTTGGTGCTCAGCACTGAGTATAGGGCCTTCCACCGTGAGGCAGTGAGGTCCAAAACCTGGGGCCTGGACGAAAGAAGAAATGGACCGTTGGATGACTAGCCGGAAGGGAGCGCTGGCTTCACCATCTGGGAGGCCCAGGACCAAGGTCTGCCTCAAACCAGAATGAGGATGACCAGCGCTGATCCAGCACACACGCCATCTCACGTAGGCCCTGCATGTGAGCCCCATCTTACAGGGAAGGAAACCGAGGCAGGGAAAGGACGAGGGAGCGTCTGAGGCAGGCCTTGAGCACCCCCGGCCGCCCACCACAGCGGCAGGGCGGGTGCCCATGGGCCCCGGCGCTCACTCAGCCTTGGCGGGGCAGCCGGCCTGCAGCTCTGGGTCGTCTGGGTCCTCGTGGTGGAAGACTTCCTGCTGGATGTGGAGCACCAGCTTCTCCAGGCGGCGGCAGTGACGCAGGCAGAAGGAGGACACCAGCAGGTCCACCTTGCTCCAGAGCACGAGCTGCAGGTCCCGGAAGTGGTCCATGGCCTCCGTCACAAAGGCGCCATCCTGTGTCTCGTACAGGCTGAAGAAGAAGTGGTGCAGGGAGAGGGCATGCAGCGACGGGGTGGCAGAGCCACTGAACACCGCTGCCCACAGCAGCAGGTCCCGCTGCAGCTGGGAGGAAAGGCGGCAACCCAGCTCCGCCTCCAGGAGCCTCGCACACTCGGGGTTCAAGAGGCCGAAAAGGAAGTGCACGGCCAGGCTCAGAAAGCTGGTGTCCACCCCTGAGTACTTCTCCAGCTCCGAGGTCAAGTCCTGGACTGTGTGTGCCGCTGCCGGGCTCTGGGTCACCTCCATCGCGCTGTACAGGGCGGCAAAAAATTCCTGCAAAGTCAGGTGGAGGAAGGCATAGCCACCCCCTCGCAGAAGAAGGATGTGTGTGGCCAGGAAGGGCTCAAGGTCGGCTGCAGTCAGCCCATGCCTGTCCAAGTCGCTGCTGTCGAAGCCCGTGGTGTGCGCTAGCACCCCGTCAGCAGCCAGGCAACACAGAGCCCGCAGCTGGGCCTCACAGGGCAGGGGACAGCCACGGAACAGGCCAGTCACATAGGACATGTAGAGGCGTGTCGCAGTGAGGGGACCCTGGCGCAGGTCTTCCCTGCCATCCAGCCTCTGCTTCAGGCCCGTACAGATCAGCCAGCAGACCAGTGGGGCACGACACCAGGTAGCCAGTGTCTCATTGTCCCGCATGGTGGCCAGGGCAGCCCGCGCACTCGCCTTGTCCCCAAAGAACCTGTGGAAGTAGCCCTCACGGTCAGCCTTAGATAGCCCCAGGACCTCGACGAGCTGAGGGCAGCTCAGCCAGCGTGCCAGGCAGGCCCACCCCGAGGGCCGCACAACCAGCAGCAGGCAGGCTTCGGGCAACAGGCTTTTCCGGAGCAGACCCTGCAGGAGGCCAGCCAGAGGCCGTGGCTCAGCCCAGTCCCGGCACAGCTCGGCCTCGGGCCCATCCAGGAAGGGCCTCAGCTCTTCCAAACCATCCACGATGAACAGGAGGCTTTGGGGCCGTGACAGGATCTCAGAGACAGGGACTGGTGGGCCGGGCCACTCGCTGGCAACCAGCTCAGCCATGCTCCTCTCAATCGCCCCATCCATGTCTCCGAGGTTGAAATAGAAAATATAGTGAAACATGTCCCGGCAGAGGTGCCCGCAGGCCCAGTCGAGCATCAGCTTCCTGGCCAGCAGAGTCTTGCCGATGCCCATGGGCCCCTGAAGGACCACAGTACTGGGCCGTTGGTTGGTCCTGTCGTCCGGCTGGAACAGTGCCGCCAGCTGCCCAGCCTGCCCGGGGATCTCGCTGAAGGGAAGCCCTTCGCCAGGTGGGAGCTCCGAGCCCTCCCCTCCGACGACCACCCTGACCTTGGCACAGGTGCGGGAGAAGAGCAACGTGGTGGGCCCATATAGAAAGTTCTCCTGCTCTCCGGGCCAAGAGTCTCTGACCCTCAGGGAACTGAATTTCTCTGCCATCCAGGCTCGGTATCGCCGCCTGTCATCTACACCAAGGAAAGAGCAGGAGAGACACAGGTTACAGGCAAAAGTGTGAGAAGGGTCTCCCTCGAAGTACCCCTATCCCAGTCAATGCCTATAACCTACAGAGAAGACAAGTGATGTGGCTAAGACAAACCAGCTGGCTGGGGCCGGGACCACAGGATTGAGCTCAGGGGGCCCTATGGGGGCAGATTCTACAATTTAGAGGCCAGGGCTCTTAACTGGGGTCCATGGGCCCCTCCCCCGCAAAGGACCTGTGGACAGAGGTCAGGGAGGCCTGTGGACAGAGCCATGTGATCGTGGGCAGTCATGTGAGCTGAGCCTTGGCTTTGTCAAGCATCTTGTGAAGGCCATGATACCCACGTGACACCCCTCGCACATGGCACTGGTGTAAGCAAAGGGATTTTAAAGCCTCGAGTGCTGCCAACATTCACTCAGGCAGGAGGGGGCTAAGGACCCCTGGGCTGGGAAGCTAAGGAGGTTGATAACTGTAGCAGCTGGCATTTACAGTTTGCAAAGCACCTCAGTGCCATTCTCATACCCATTACAGGTGGGGAAACTGAGGCAGGCAAGGGCTAGTCAATGACTCTCTGAGGCTGGATCTGAATGTGGGTCTTCCTGACTCCAAATCCTATGCTCTGTGCACTGTGGTGCCCCCTGACTGTTTCAAGGCCAAAGACCTGGGTTCAAATTCCATCTCTATCATTTTACTACCTTGGAGATGGCAGCACTTGGTACTCATTCCCTGTGACTTGGAGCAAGTCCCTTCTCCCCCCAGGCCTCAGCTCTCTCATCTGATGCCCAAGATCCCCACCACGTCTACACCCTGTGGTCCTGAGTGCTAGACGATCGACACTAGAGAGTAAGACTTGGTAGCCCATGTGTTGAGTCCTCCCACCATGGAAGCCTGCCTGAGGGAGGCCGGCAGCAGCGGGCAGGTATGGGGACCAGGAGTCACACTGGTCCTAGTGTGCAGACAGCAGAGAGAGCAGTGGGCAGTCGTGGCTCTGGGGAGGCACGGCTCTAGGGGTGAAGGCAGCTGTACCGGGGGACAGTCAGAAGGGCAGTTAGCAGTGAGTGGTGACAGCACTCCCAGCGACCCTAGGTGGGTGTGGCAGTTAAGAGGCTTAGTGAGAGCAGTCTGGTAGTTACAGCAGTCAGCAGTAACGCTGCTAGGTGGTGGCAGGAGTAATGGCAGGTGGCAGTGGGCAACAGTGGCAGCAGACAGCAAGGGCGGCTAAGAGGAGCCAGCAGCAGCCGTGAAAGCAGTCAGTGGCAGGATGAGGCGGTGCTAGGGGCAGTTAGGAGTAGCAGCTGTCAGTAGCGGCCAGCAGTGCTAGTGCGGCACTACGTGCGGCAGGGCAGAGCAGAGCTTAAGAGCAATAGGTCAGCATTCCCATCGGGCAGTCAGTACCAGGCAGGCTCAGGACGGCAGTGGTTGTGAATGCAGTAAGGGCACCCATCTGTAGCTGACCGGGCACAGGGGCAGCAGCAGTAAAACACCAGCCTGCACGGCACCCTTCCCAGCTGACGAGAGGGCTTCCTCACTCTACAACAGCAGGTGCCAGGGCCCTGAAGCCCATGGTAACAGGGAGGAATCTAAGCGGGGTCACACTGTGGCCCAAGGTGGGGTCAGAGCCAGGCCTTGCTGGCCGTGGACTCTGGGCGTGCTGCTCTGTTCACCTTGGCTTTATCGGAGGCCTTAGAGCCGGGCCAGTGGCCTCTCTCCAGTGGTGGCTGTCCTAAGCACACTGAAGACCAACCAGTTCTGCCCCCCAAAGGCCTGGGAGGCCCACAGGGAATGCCCCAAGGGCTCCGGAAGTAGCCATGTTCAGTTGAGGCCCCACCCAGTCTAAGGAGGACAATGACCAGGTTGGAGAGGTAAGGGTCCCAATGCAGCAGCAGCATGGAAGGGGAAGAAAGGCAGTCAGAAGCCCGAAGGCCTGGGCTCCCCATCATACCGAGGGTACCCCCTCACCTGAGTCTTCCTCTAGCTCACCATCCTTCTCTACCGAGCTGGCTCCAACCTGTCCCTGCATCTCCGCGGCCTCTGTGAACCAGAGAAAG
Organism: Pseudochirops cupreus; assembly: GCA_028627135.1. Lineage (NCBI taxonomy): Eukaryota > Metazoa > Chordata > Mammalia > Diprotodontia > Pseudocheiridae > Pseudochirops > Pseudochirops cupreus. Next base: position 67,230,097 of record CM053582.1, read on the forward strand.
GTCACTGACCACCATGAAGCTTGCTATACCTTCCCCATCCTGGGCTCGCAAGATGGATTTTTGAACCCCGTGCAGTCCTCTGCATTCACCCCATTAAAATCAACTCATTCAACGGGTCCCATCATGAACAGTGAAGCAGGATGAGATACAAAGTGGACAGAGCCTCCAGACCCAAAGCCAGGAGAGCCTAGGGCTCGAACCCCACTAACGTCGAGGGGGCAGGACCACATGAAAACAGGCTCCAAATCACCAAGAGAAAGGTGCAAAATGCTAGAGATGAACAATGGGAACAGGCAATGCTGGAGACTGTGGGAGGACAGCTCTCCCCTGCTCTGGAGTGTGGCCACGCCCAGCAATCCCACACCTGGGCATGACCCCGCTCACGGAGTCAAGAAGGAGCAGGGCTCAGCATGTGATCTGGACACAAAGCGGATGCCCCGGGAAGCTGGCCGAAGGGCCTACGCGCCGTGACGGCCACACAGAAGAAATGACCAAGCCAAGGGTCTGAGTAACTGAGAATCAAGAGAGGGCTTGTATCCACCGAGGCAGAGCAAACCAGGCAGATTTCAACAAACGCCCCACATGCCAGCGGGCGCCGAGCGGCCCCAGGGAGGCAGAGAGCAGGAGGAAGCCCATTCCAGGCACAAGATACACAGCACAACCCCCTCCCTTTACGGATGAGGAAACTGAGGCACGGGGAGCTGAGCCCTGCAGGGAGCCCAGGGTCAGGCCAAGAAGGGAAGGACACACGCAGGGAGCAGCCAAAAAGCCTGGCAAGAGCCCAAGGGAAGTGCCAGGAGAGGGGGGGCACCGGGCAGAGGAGGCCCCTCCAAGATGAGAGGAAGGCAGTGGCTGAGGGGAGAAGGGACAGCCCTCGACCTCAACAGGGAAGGTGCGCAGGGCCTGGCGGGGCCTCCAGCCGCAGGACCACAGCAGGATGGGGGCAGATGGTTCCCCCCTCCAGGGCGTCACCCAGCACGGGCCCCCCAGACCCCCACTCACCGCTCTCCGGAGGCTGCTCCATCTTCTTCCAGACTCAGGATCCCCTCTCAGCCAGATGGGGGCCAGGAGACCAGGGGCCTTGGTCCCTGCGGCCAGCACCGCGGCGTCAGCTCACCGCCAACCTGAGGGGAGACAGGGGTCGGCTTCTGGTCCCAAACTGGGGGGGGCTCCAGGGCCAGAGGAGGCTGACCTGAGACCCCAAAAGCAAAGAGAAAAGTCGAGGCCCAGGCATATCCCTGGTCTGCTCTGTAGAATGAAGGACGGAGAGAGAAGGGGGAGGGGAGAGGGAGGGGGGGGGGGAGAGGAGGCGGACCCACGGACGCCCACACAGCCGACCGGCCCAACAAGCCGTGAGCACTGCTTAAGCACCTGCTGTATGCCGGCACTGGGGGTGAGCCCCTCCTCAGGGCCGAGGCCTAATTAGGCAGGGGTGTAAGCTGAGGCTCGAATCTCCCAGAGGATAAACGGAGGTGGAGGGGCGAGTGTGTTGGAGACTGAAGCAGGGTCTCACTCACCCGAGACCAGAAGCACACGCGCGAAGCTCGAAGCTCGACGCTCGACGCCTACTTCTCACCACGCCCGCCCGTCCCCTTAGCCCCTCCCCCTGCGCGCAGAGGCCTGTGGGCCGGGTCTTGGGGAGGGCAGAACCGCGCCAGAAGGCAGAGCGCATGCGCTTGGCGCCTCCAGGCCTCCACTGGAAAACTACATTTCCCAAAGGACCCCGCGCAACACTGGCTTCATCCACCGGCGGCGGGGCGAGGGAGGAGGACTCGGGGAAAGGAGGCCGGCTCTGGGGGGAACACGGATTTTATTCGGTCATTATTAGCAAATTCCTCACTACCGCATAGCGATCATAATAATAGAAAATTAGTGGTTTTGTCATTAGTCATTTCCTGGGTTGGCATGATTACGATCCCGCCCCCTCCAAGCTACTTCCCTTACTCCCACTGGTCTGGGCCACTCTCCCCACCCCACCCGCAAGGCGGCAGCCCATCACAATAAGGTTCCTCTGTGACGTCACTGCTTTCATCCAATAGTCACAGCACTTTATTCCCAAATTAACTGAGGCCGGGAGTCCGGAAGACTCGAGTTCAAATGCGGCTGTAGTTGCTGTTTGTGTCTCTGGGCATTTGCCTCAGTCTCCTCATCTGTAAAAGAGGGGTGAGGACAGCCCCCCCATCTCACCCGAGATCCTTCTTGTCTAGCACTATTGTTATTAGCTGTTAAGAGGGAAAGGGAAACCCGGGAGAGCACCCCCGCCTGCAGGGGGCTTACATTCCAGGGCTGGGGAGGAGCGCCTAGGCCTTGTATGCTAACAGGTGGTTCCTTTCTTCTTCCCCTCCCCCACCCCGGGGCCGAGCCTGGGATGCGCAGGCGCCGTGGCGGGTCTAGCCTCAGACGGGGCGACACCCCCTTCAACACCAATTGATAAGCAGGTCTGGGAACAAGGAGCCGCAAAGTCTGCATGACGTTCTTCTTTTAGGCAATCGGGTTAAGTGACTTACCCAAGGTCACACAGCTAGCAAGGTCCTCCGGGCCGGCGGGCTCTAGCGGCTGTGCCACCTCGCTGCCCCATAGCCTTCAGCAGGAATATGAAGCCTCTCTGTAGGATTTCATATAAGCTATGAACGGTCGTGACTTTTCCGAGATTGGTCCGGTGATTCTGACGCCGGAAACATGAGGATTGCATGAGACAAAGGGGGCTGGCCGCCAGGACTGGTGCCCAGACGATCCCCGGGCTCAGCCTCTGTGCATAAATGCTAGATTGTCCCTGACGGGGGGCTCCGAGCAATGTGCAACGACAGTGATTTTTTTCTGTGATGCACACTTTTGGATAAGTTGTCTCGGTTAGGTTTTTTCCTGCCCTTACACCAAAGCCGAGATCTGGGCATCAGGGTGGTCAGTAAGAAGAGAAGGGCATGGAAGCCTAACCAGCACCAGCGCTTTCTCTTCACAGCGCCTGGCACGTATGCCGCAGGCATGTCCAGAAGAGGGAGAGGGTGGGGACAGCTCTCCCAGTGGTTCAGAAGGGATGAGACAACCCAAAGTTCATGGAGAATCCAAAGACCAATGGATCACCTCCTTCTGTCATCATCCATACTATCCCCAAGAAAAGACTTGGTAGAGCTAGACACAGCAAGCACCAGGTGAATTCTCACACACACACAGGCACACAGAAAGGACACTGATTCTGTTTGAACAGCCAACAAAAGACTCAGTCAGCATTAGAATCCTCCAAGTAGGGACAGGCAGGCACTGACTGGTCAGTGAGAGGACAGAACTGGTAAACCGCTGAATTGAAGACTAATGAGGAACAGATACTGCGTGCAGACCAAATTCAGTTCTTCCTGGTCTATCAAGACCCGAGACTGAGTGTGAAAAACCGGTAACGGCATCAGAAAGGAATGTTACACAGGAGTGTGACCAATGAAAATCAATGACATTACGTGGCTAGGAGACAAGAAGGACCGAGAAAACTCTTGCTTTACTTACCAGTGAGGACAGAAACCACTGACTGGGAACTGAAGCTTACTAGTAAAATCCCAAAGATGAATGATGGGCAGTATACAGACTCATTAAGCAGAAAGGCAAACTTGGCAAGAGACCCAACCAAGAGGTTCCTACTGTGGCTTTTGGGGGGCCCTGGAGTGGAGAGGAAGGTGGTTGGTGGCAAGAGATGTAAAAATAAAAGAGCAGAAAAGAGAATCTGTGAAACTTTCTGAATGTCAGAGGAGAGCCGAGCACGCTCCAAAGGGGATCAGAAAGCAAGGCAGTTTTGTCACTAGTTGGGGTACAGTTACAGAGGGACCAGGCTTGGATTGGAGCCCTTCCCATGGAGGTGGGCACGTGCTTGGTCCCCTACTGGAGCAATCAGAGGCTCCCATGAAGAAGGTGGTGACTGGGTCAGGGCTGCCACCTGTTTGGGAGGAAAAATACCCTTCATCCTTAATTTAGTGAAAAAAATAAACATAGAGATATCTTAGGATAAGAACAGGAGTTTATTCTCTTCCCTAGGAGAAGAGGGCAGTCTTCCCCATGACTCATTATGGAGAAGAAGCAAGTTACAAAAGATAGTGCCGGAATTTATAACTTAACCTAGTCAAGACCCCTCCCCAACTGTTTCCTCTCTCACTGGTGGAGAGGCATACTTCACCAAATTCTTCCCCAACTGGGACTGCAAGAAAAGAGGGGGGGAGGGTCCCACCAAGTCAGGAAAACAGACAAAGGAAGATAGGTGATTGACAGAAGCAATGGAGAAGGTTTGGGGACAAATGTAGGTTTATCCAAGCCTTCCTGTCTCTGGATGCTGGTACCAGTTTTAAAGGGTTTTAAGTAAGTTGAGAAAGTGTCTAGGAAGATAGAAAAATTTGTAACTTGATTTTATAATTAATAGGTCAATCGAATTTGAGAAGGAGAGGAAATAAGGATACAAATGCAACTTTGAATCATTATCCCATGGACTGAGGTTGGGATTGTAAAGTTGCTGTAGAGAAGTTTGGAAGTAGATGCAGTATATGCTCTATGAAGTATATGCTCTAATGAACACACATCCAGGTGATGTTAGCAGCTTAAAATGGTAATCAGGTTAAAATGGTCTGCTATAATGAAATCATTGCTAACGGTTTCCATTTTTCTTCTGTTATTCTCTTAAATACCTTCGGGATGCCTTTCCTTGGTTGAATGTCATTTTAAAACATTAATGATCATTTTATTTTATTAGGAAGTTAAGAAACAAAAATATTTTGATGTACAAAGAAGATGGGAACTGAGCACTGCATGTGGCTGTGGCCTTCTCTCATTTTATCTTAGAGTGTATTTTCCATTCAGTGGTGGTAGTGGGATTACAACATGTCCCACATAGCTGGGTATGTGCTCAAACCTCTCCTGGAGAGATGTAGGCTCTGACCTCGTGTGTGTTCAGAAGAGGCAGAGATGTCCCTGAAGCAGACCAAGATTGGCAAAGCAGCCAGAAGGGATGGAGCGTGCAGCCAACACTAGTGGGAGAGAATTCAGGAATTGCTAAAAGCAGAACTTTTCATGGTAGCAAAGAACTGGAAAGAGAGGCTGATGCCCCCCAGTTGGGAGATAGTTAGACTCCAAGGGGGGCCATGAATATAATGAATATGACTGTGCTGTAAAAAGTAACAGACATGACAAACAGAGAGAAGCCTGCAGAGATTCACATGAAATGATGCAGAATAAAGCAGCAGAGTCGAGAAAACAATACCACAAAATAACCCAACAATGTAAACCTGAAAAACAGCCTCACATACAGAATGAACACTGCAAAATCAGAGAGAATAAGCGTGGCTCAAAAGAAGAGATCCTGGTAGCAGCTAACACTCAGCTAACACACCTACTATGTGCCAGCCCTGTGCTAAGCACTTTAAAGTATTACCTCACTTGGTCTTCACAACAGCTCTGGAAGGTAGGTGGGTGTTGTTCTTATACTCACTTTACAAATGAGAAAGCTGTCAGGTCTTCCTGACTCCAGCCTCAGTTTTCTGTTCTCTGTGTCACCTAGCTGCCCCACATCTGATATGAGAGAACATCTGCTCCTGCTCCTTTGCAGAAGTCCATGGTAGTAGAACATTAGATATTTTGATGTATTGTGAGTTTTGATGATTTTTTCCCTTATTCCTCTTTGTAGAAAAAATGGTAAGGGATGGCCTCTGGGAAGAGAGAAGAAGAGGAATTTAGATGATATAAAAACAAAAGATATAAAACAAATTATTATTAAGTAAAGAAGACATTGAGGTCTCAATTGATTTGTAAGGAATTTAAAGGAGAGAAAGATGCTAAATATAGGAATAGGTCTTGAACCTCATCAACACTGGAAAAAAAGGTGATTGAGAACCCCAGCAGGATCAATAACCTGTCTACTTTCTCATCTCTACAGAATCTTTATGAAAATCACCTACCTACAAGTCCACAAAGGGCAGCCTCAATGAAAGTTTTTGTAGTGAATGTTGTCCTTGGCCCAAATTGGGGTGCATTTCCAGCAAAGGGTCCCAACTCTGGGCTCACATGGCTTTTATCCCTAGGGAAGCCTCAATCCAAATGCCTTCTAATTCAGGCTTTTTCTTGTACCCTCTGGCTAATTATGCCCAGCTTCCAGAACGGGGAAATTTAAATTTTTTATTGCTTTTTTTTTTAGAGGGGGAGAAGGTAGGGCAATTGGGGTTAAGAGACTTTCCCAAGGTCACACGGCTAGGTTTTTGTTGTTGTTGTTGTTAGTGTCTAAGGCTGGATTTGAACTCAGGTCCTCCTGACTCCAGGACCGGTGCTCTATTCACTGTGCCACCTAGCCACCTGGAAATTTCTTAAATGAAGCTTAGGTATGACATATATCTAAGCACTCCTCTAAAAAAAAGATTAACAGGGTTCCTTCTAGAAAGATACTTATTGTATCAAATAGTATATATATATATATATCAGGCATTCATTTCATTTACCACAAAAGAAATACTTAAAACACAGAGAACTCATAAGCATGCATTAACAAATGCATAAAATATATGCCTTATGTCTATTATACTCCTCTAGGAGGTAGGAAAAACTCTCAGAAGACTTGTAAGGGTGATGGGCAGGCTGTAACATATAAACAGAAGGACTTAGAAGAGGAGCAAGAGGAAAGGATGCCATCAGAAGATAGGTAATGGTAACAGAAGTCGGGCTGGTCACACGATGAAGGCTTGTGGAAGGACGGCAGACACACAGCTTGCAGATTCCATTGGCATCCAATGGCATTAAGAAGATAAGGAAGATCTCACCTTCCTTTGGTGCCACCCCTGTGGCACACCTTGAGAGGACATAATGGGCTGGCACAGATGGGTTGTGATTGGCATGGCTGAAATCATTGACAATTATACCTCTTTAAGCATCTGAGTCCAGTTGAAACTTTAATGATTATACCAAACATGTTAGGGGCTTGACAGGGGCCAGGCACGCTAAGCACATCATGGGCAATACAACAGAAGAAATGAAATGGTCTTTGCCCTCAAGGCACTTACATTCTAGGGAAGAAAGGGGAACAGCACATACACAGATAAGCACATTCAGAATACATACATTGGGAGGATGGGGCAGAGCACGCAGGGAAGCTAAGATTTAATCCAAGCCTTGATGGGGGCAGTGGCTCCACAGCTCAGCCATGAGCAGGCGGGGCATTTCTTGGAGCTTATTCAAGGAGACTGAGAAAGTCGTCCTTTCTCCACAGATCAAGATGATGACAATGGTCGGCCCAACATAAGCAAGGGGTAGACGTAGATGCAGATGTAGACGTAGACATAGGCATAGATATAATTTCTCAGCATGGTTTACTACAGGAAGGGACACAGCCGTCAAACACAAGGCGAGGAGCTACAATGCGAGACAGAACCCCCTGAAAGTCGCTGTAGCTGTTTTCATACAGTCTCACCCATTTGACTGTAAGTTTCCTGAGGGCAGGGATTGGCTTCTGCCTTTGTTTGTACATTCAGGGCTTAGCACAGTGCCTGGAAAGTAGTAGACACTTAACTTAACGTTTCTTGAGTGACGGGTTGGTGGGCAGTCAACAGAAGAAATTTCCTGTGCCTCTTTCTATGGCATCGAGACTCATTGAGGGAACAGAAAGAGGCGCAGGAAATTCTCCAACTGGTATAGAGAGAAGCCCAGGGAGTCGTACAACAGACTCCAGCTGGAGGGGGCTCTAAGCTTACAGTCTGTATCCTTGTCCCACTAAATGGAATTCTCCCTCTTCCGTTTTATAGTATTCTCCCTTCAATTGGGTCAAGGGAAAACAGAAACATTTTTCTCATTTGGGTTAATTAAAAGATATTCCCACTCTAGATAGACAACTCTGATTATTCACATAAAATCTAGGACTTCCAAGTAGGATGTTTATTGATTAAATCTTCCATTCAAGGAAGACTCGTCAGGTTTGTCATGGAGGTGAAATCAGGGACTTCTGGCTATAATACTCTCAAAATATCATTTCTTCATCATTCCTAACATAACTGAGGCTGGGGTGCCATGGGCCTTTACATCAAGGGAGAATCGATATGACGGGGCAACTAACTGGATATGGAGGTGACAGACTGGAGATGAAGGAAGGAAATGTACATATACTAAGTGTCTGCTGTGTTTCCAGGCATTGTGCTAAGTTCTGTAGGAATACGATCTCATTGGATCATCACAACAACTCTGGGAGGTAGGTGCTATTTTGATATCCATTTATAGTTGAGGAAAGTGAAGCAAGCAAAAATCAGTGACTCACCCAGGGTCACACAGCTAGTAAGTATCTGAGGCCAGATTTGAATTCTGACTCCAGGCCCAGAGCTCTGTCCACTGGGTCACCTAGCTTGAGGATGACTTCAAGATTACAAATTAGGGCAATTAAAAAGATGGTGATTCATTCAATAAGAATAATGATGTTAGAAAGAGGGGAATGGTTTTTTTATAATTTTTTTTTTTTTGCTTTTTGGAGGCAATTGGGGTTAAGTGATTTGCCCAAAGTCACACGGCTAGGAAATGTGTCAAGTGTCTCAGGTCATATTTGAACTCAGGTCCTCCTGACTCCAGGGCTGGTGCTCTATTCACTGCGCCACCTAGCCTCCCCAGAGGGGAATGTTTTAAGGGAGAGGGAATGAGTTCTCTTTGGGTCATTCCCCTGGAAATGCCCACAAGCCTTCATCGTGTGACTAGCCCGACTTCTGTTACCATTACCTATCTTCTGATGGCATCCTTTCCTCCTGTTCCTCTTCTAAGTCCTTCTGTTTATATGTTACAGCCTGCCCATCACCCTTACAAGTCTTCTGAGAGTTTTTCCTACCTTCTAGAGGAGTATAATAGACATAAGGTGGGATTAGAACTCAGAAGAGATACAGGGGCAGGAGAGTTAGATCTGAGAGTTCTCTATGTAGAGATGACAGCTGAAACCACAGGAGCTGATGAAATCTCCAACAAAGAGTATAAAGAGAGAAGAGAAAGAGGTCCCAGCAAAAAGTGACACCCAAAAGTGACAGCTTGGACAGCAAGGGAGAATGAGAAGAACGGCAGGAAGGTAGGAGGAAATCCGGGAGGCATCAGCGTCACAGAGAGCAAAGAGGATGGGGGGGGGGGGGGAAGGGACAAAGCGAGGATGGAGGGTCATTCCTGTCAGATGACGGGGCCAGGATGGAGCATGCAGAGAGGCTAGGCTTGTGGACCACGCAGACGCCTCGTGCCCACGTGTTACGGGTGCTGTCTTCAGGAAGAGAGTCAGAAACCACTGCACACAGCAAGCACCTACTGACAGCACAGAAAATGGAACCAACCGTATCTTAGTAGGCAGGGAAAGGGTTACCAGTCAGACCACTGACTTTGGGGAGCCAAGATCAAAATTAACACCAGATTAGAAGAAAGAAGAAAGATGAGAAAATGCTGTGGTGCACAATTAAATTAGCTTTGACCCGATCTTTCAGACTAGCTATTAATTTGGGGGAGGGGTTAAGGTGCAACAGGGGTCTAGGGTCAGGCTTCATAGACAGCCTTGGTGGAGTGATCTCTTTCTACCTGCTCCTGGTCCCTTTCCTTCTTCGTCCTGTGTTCTAGCAGGGGTCGGGGCCGCCGGTTCCCCACCCCTGACAAAGGGAATCAAGGAGCTGTCTTTTTGGTATTTGATTATTAATGACTAAAACTGCAATATCTTACATCTGCGAGGCACAGGTCAGAGAGTCCTGGGCCTGAGTTCAAATCTGGCTTCACAAGCTTGCTAGCTGTGGGACTCTGGGCAAGTCACTTACTCTCAGGTTCCTCATCTGGAAAATGGGACCTCCCTCTCAGGGTTATTGTGAGGGTCCAATGAGATAATAAATGTAAAGTGCTTAGCTCAGTGTCTGTACATAGTAAGTGCTATAAAAGTTAGCTATTATCATTGTTATCACTTAATTAGTTGAGTTCCCATCCACTCTATTAAAATCATTATTGGTAAACAATAAATTGGGGAAACCTCTTTTCTCATAAGCTTCTCCTCTCTCTCTCTCTCTCTCTCTCTCTCTCTCTCTCTCTCTCTCTCTCTCTCTCTCTCTCCCCCCTTCCCTTCTCTCTCCCCTCTCTCTTTCTTTCCCCTCTCTCTCTCTCTTTCCCTCTCTCTGTCTCCCTCTCTCTTTCTCTCTCTCTGTCTCTCTCCCCCTCTCTTCCTCCCTCTCCCTCTCTCTCTCCTCTCTCCCTCTCTCTCCCTCTCCCTCTCCTCTCTCTCTCTCTCTTCCTCTCTCTCCCTCTCTC
>CM053582.1:67250330-67354677 GCA_028627135.1 Pseudochirops cupreus
TCGCCTTCTGACAGTCAAACACGGAGGTGAACTCCACGAAGATCTGCAGGGTGGGAGGGCCAGAGCACAGGGGCTGGGCCCGGGCCTCCTCCCCCCCTCGCCTCCACCTGCCCCCTGCCTGGCCCCTCAGACCCACCTTGCCGCAGCCTGGCACCTCCACGCCATCCACGGGCCGGGGGATCTCGATGGACTTGACCACCCCGTACTTGCTGCACTCATCCCGCACGTCCTCCACGATCTCCTCGTACTCCTCATCGTCCAGCAGCTCCTCCGGGAGCACCATGTTCATGAGGCACAGCACCTCCGTGGGGTGACCACCCATCTGCACCTGCGAGCTCATCAGGCCGGGCACCTGCAGGGTCACTGGCGTCTGGTTTATCGTGCTCTGTGGGGGGCCGCAGGAGGGTGGTGTCAGGCTGCGGGCCTGGGAGCCTCTGACCCCTGCCCGCCAGCACTGCTCTAGCTGATCCTTCTCTCCTCCCGGCCCGCTCCTAGGCTGCACCCCCGTGGGACACCCGCACCCCCCACCCCAACCCTGGCCACTGCCCACCCCTCTGCCTGGCCTGCCTGTCCGCTCGGCTCCTCCCAGCCCGGTCCCACCCCCCTTCCACCCCCCAGGGCCCCCTAGCCAATGGAAGATGACGTGCCGAAGGGCTCACCAGCGTTGCGTTCTTGGCTCCCACACTAGCCCTCTGTACCAGTAGCTTCTTATCCCCCAGTTGCATCCCGTTCAGCCCCGCGATGGCCTGCAGGGGGTGGGGTGGGGGTGGGGCGGGCGTGGGGGGAGTGTGGGTCAGGGGCCAAATTCCCCAACCTCCCCCTACCCCAGACCAGAGTGGGGGCAGGGGCACAAGGGCTGTTCCCCACCCATCCCGGGGGGCTGGCCAACCCTCCCCAACACCCATAGCCCAAGCACGCAGGGACCACTGGCAGAGGTCCTCCGGGGAGACTCACCTGGTCAGTGACGTTGATGTCCACGTACTCACAGAAGGCATAGCCCTTGGAGAGGCCGGTGGCACTGTCTTTGACCAGGTTAAAGGCTTTGAGCGGCCCAAACGAAGTCAGCAGTTCCTTTACCTGCGGGGGAGAAGTGGGGGGTGGCGGGCGGGGTGGAGGTGGGGACGAAATGGAGCGAGTCAGGGGAGGGAAAGCAAGAGGACAGGCGGGTGACAGGGGAAGTCGGCAGGTGGTTACCTGATCGTCATTCAGGTAGTTGGGGAGACCCCCAATGAACAGCTTGTGAGCAGAATCTGGGACCACAGTGGACACGACACCTGCAGGAACGGAGACAGGCAGCCCTTCAGCTCGAGGCCGCTTTGGCCTCCGAGAGACCGGGGAGATTTGATTATTTGGGGTCTGCACCCCCCCAACCCCCACCTTCCCCTCCAAGTGATCGAGGGACCAAAGGCCCACGAACAGCAACAGCAACTAAGAACGTGACTAACATCTTGTGGGTGCTGACACACACCCCTCCCGCAAGAGGGGGAACCAAGGCCCCAAAGCCAAAGAATCTGCCTCATGTCCCCAAGGCACCCCCTGCGGGAGCAGCAGGTCCTGACCAGCCGGCTTCAGGGCCTGTGGGCAGCTGGCCATGTTAACTATGAAGATCTGGGCTCTGATCCCACTGTGGATGTGACCATGGACTAGAGAAAGGCCAGTCAGGATTGCCTGAAAGCCTACCCACTCCTCAGAGAAGCAACCTCAGGAAGAAGGGCCAGGTGAGATCCGGGTCTGAGACTAGCTCAGAATGGCAGTCATGGCCGTCAATGCCCCCTCCAGCCACCCTGCCTTAAGACGTGAGGAGAGGAATGGGTCAAGGCTGAAGAAAAGCGGAGAGTCACTGGCTTTGAGGCCAGAAGGTCCCTGCTGTGTTTGAGTCCTTCCAAGGAATCATTAAGTGATGGCTCACTTTTAAAATGACTTCTCCTAACTTTTCTAGTAAGAGGTATTGAGATATAGTTAATTCCAACCCTCTTATTTTACAAATGAAAAAACTGAAAGCTTAAAACAGCAGAGCAGAGACAAGAATTCGTCACCTCCAAGTTCAAGGCTCTGGCAGAAATGGGAAAAAATTGGGCTCCTACCAGTGGTCAGAACAACTTATGTGCAAACTGAGGCCCAGCGACAGGCAGGCAGAGATAAGGTGCAAAAATCTGAACCCAGATTCCAGCATTCACTGTGTTTCCTCAAACCCTGCAGTCTCACGCTCAACGAAGACCTGCCTTGACTGGCTAGCAGGGATATCTCACTCTTAAAGTATGACCCCAAGTTAGGAGAAAGAGCAAGAAGGAAATGCCCCTGGGAATGTCTGAGCCCAGGCCCTGCCCTGCCAGCAAGGAATCCCTCTCTACAATATCCCAGGGGGTCGCTCAGGCTGAACAACATGCCCCCCGTGGAGCCCTGAAAACACATGGGGGCAGAAGGAAGCATGTTCTGCCTCCTCTTCTTCCTTCCCTCAAACGTTCTTTCTCATCACCAAGCTCCTTCTTCAAGCAGCCCTTCCTTGGGTGTCCTGCCTCTGCGCTGGCCAGCTTAGGTGGACGAGATTTCTTCCAAATGCAAAGTGGCTAAAACAAGCCTCTTGCCCTGGGCTCTGGACAGGAGGCCTTGGACCACCAATCGATGACCAATGACTGGGGCGGCACCACACCACCTCTTAATGAGCTCGTGATCCGCCCAGACTTGCAAGGCCCTCCAAAGGAGCCCTAACTGGAGATCACTGCAGCAGGAAGGGTTAAGACTTAGGGCTCCCTCACCGGGCACGTAGACAGAGGGGTTTTCGGACATGCCAGGCAGTGGCTGGTAGTCATGGGGCCTTCGGATCTTCAGTGACTGGCCCTGGAAGATGATGCCATCAAAGGCCATAGCCTGAGTCGTCTCATCCACTGATCGGAACTAAAATAAGGAAATAGAAACGTGGCGCCACGGACTATCAGAAGATAATTACAATGCTCAGCTCCCATCTCATAGTTCATTGGGAAGACAGGCCAGGCAAGAGCAGTCCCTTCCAAACACCCTGTGGCCAGCTCACCTCTAGGAAGGCAAAGTTCTTATCCTGGTTAATCTGCACAGCCAAGACTGGGTTGCCAGGGGCCTGGGTGAGCCCCCCCAGGCGCATCTGGGCATTGAAGAAATCCATCATGGCTTCCTGCAGGGGGAGAGGAGAGAAGGGGGGGGCAGGGGAGGTGGAGAGAGGAGGGGTGGGGTGAGAGAGGGAGACACGGAGTGGGGGGAGGGGAAGGGAATGGGAGGGGAGAATGGGGAGATGGGGAGATTGGGGATTTGAAGGGGAAGACAGGAAACCGTAAGAGAAAGGTAAGAGGCAAAAAGAGAAGCAGGAAAGGGTTACAGAGAAAGGAAACACTCGAGACCCCAAAGAGAAGGCCCAAGAGCATGGAAAAAAACATGAGAGGCAGGAAACAGAAGAAACAAAAGGGAAAGAAGAAATTGTGGGCAGTATAAAAAGTAAAAAGGGGGCCAAAGCACCAAGAGGACCGGGGGAGATGATGTCGGGAAGGAGGAGGAAGAGCAGGGCAGAGCAGGGACGCCGCCAAGAAGGGGCCAAGACGACCCAGGTCAATGGAGGGCATGAGCAGCAGAAGGGGAGGAGGGCGAGCATGAGAGCAGACAGGGACAGAGAGAGGAGGGAGAGGATGGGGAGGGGGAAGGAGAGAAGAGTGATGTGGAGGGGCCTGGCCCTGGATTCCGGGGGCTAGTTTATCAAATGTAGCAAAAAGCGCAGGTTTGAGAAAAGCCAGAATGGCCCTTACTTGCCTTGGACGACGGTAGCAAAATTGCTACGAGGGATCTCAGCCCCACAATTTTCACTTTAAAGAGAAATGGAAACAACTCTTTGATCTGGGGATTCTTGGGGCGGAGGGAAAGGGGGGGGAGAGGGATGCGGGATGGGGAACGGGGCCAAAAAAAACTGCAACGACGGGAGGGAACGCAGGGGAAGAGACGGCGCCAGAGAACAAGAGAAAAAACGGGGGTTGGGGAGACAGCGTGCGTGAGTCTCTGTCCCTCTCTCCAAGTAGGTGCACATGTGTACTCCCTGGGGTAAGGGAGGTGGGGGAGGGAAGGGGAGGGAGGAAAGGAGGGCCACCCCCCGGCCCCTGGAACAGCGCCATCATCCGTCTGCAGTGGAAGGGGGCCGGGGGGGGAGGGTCTGACCCATGTGGATTGCAGGGAGTTGGGGGGAAAGAAGGGGAGAGGGAAGGAGGGAGGGGCAGTACCTCTGTGATGCCAAAAGGGATGTTGCCAACATAGAGTCGACGGGCCTGCCGGGTCATCTGGCTCCCAACCACGGGCACGGGTGTGGGAGTCACCGCCAGGCCATCGGGGGTCATGGTTGGAAGTAGGGCGGTGGCTGGAATTTGACCGGCAGCTGGTAGCAGAGAAAAGAAAGGACCAGGTTTATAATTTGTGTAATACAAGACCTTACTAAAAACCTCCTGAGGCCCCAGTGGCCAGGCTATGGGTTCCAACCCCTCCCCCACCCCTACCCCTACCCCGCCACTGCCAGAAGAGGGCTCTCTTTGTATGAGACCCTCATACCCCAAACCAGAGGCACCCTGGAAGGATGCCATGCCCACCTACCTTGCATTGCTTTGTATTGCATGGGGGTGATGTGCTCAAAGCCAGGTGGTGGGACATCCCAGTATTTGCGAATCTTCTTTTTCTTCTCGTGACGAGGGGAACGACTAGGGAGAGGGGAGGCAAGGGCAAAGTGGGGTGGGGAGAAGGGGCACCTCTAACCCAGAATGGATCCACTGTTCATTCCCCCACCCAGGTCTTCCCACCACAGGCAACTCAGTTCTTTCCAAAGGGAAAGAGGGGGAGATGGGAGATGGGGACCCAGCCCTGGGAACATTTCCACCCCAATGCTCATGGAAATAGGGGGCAAGGGAGTATCACAAGCCAGGGAAGGGGAGGGATGGCCATTGGGGGAAAAGAAAGAAGGGGAGAGGCTCACATTACTCCACCGTGTTCCTCTTTAGCAGCTCTGGTCAAAGGTTTGCTGGGGGGGGGAGGGAGAGGTGTGGGGAGGAGCAGCTGGAGAGTCGCCTCTCTCCTTTGCCCCCACCCACCACATCCCAGAGCCCCTCTGAGCTCAGGACAAGGTGAACACAGACAAGCTCCCACCCCTTCCTCATTCCCAAACAGGAAAGGGAGAAACAAGAAGGAACAGGAAAAACCTTTCCTTGTAAGTACAGAACTGGGGGGGTGCTCTGGCATAATGCCTCCTTCTGTCCCCCACCCCCCAATTTGGACACTCCCCCAGGCTTGAGAGGATGGCTAAAAGAGAAAAAAGGAAAAGGAAAGAAACGAAATAACTGGAGGGTACCCCGAGAGAGTTAAAGAATGCCAGGTAAACAAGAAGATGTCAAGTTATAAAGAACGTTTCTTTGACAAAAATGAGCTTTCTCCTTAGCCCCCAACACTAGAAATCCCAAGACAGAAAGCAGAAGCAAACCCTGATGGAACACAGAAACATTCTCATCCAGTGGGACCTTTTGCTTTTTACCCCCAGGGCCTAACACAGTGCCTAGAATACAACAGGTGCTTAATAAATGCTCCATGACTGACTGTGACCAACAACCCAAATCTCCAAGAGGGAAAGGCCCCGGAGGTCCTGTGGGCCTTCCCAGCTCGGCCCACCTGCTATGGAGGCATCTCCCAACTCCCACGCTTTGGCTCATGCTTTTCTCCACAGCCGGATGGATGCACCCCAAGAACCCGCCAAAGCACAACTGTAACTCTATCTTCTCTATGGAGGCCTTTCTTCCCCCTCCCCAGGAACTCTATTTGTTGTGTCAATATTTTCTAAGAACTTACACTGAGCCACATAATCTCTCCCAAAAGAACGCCTCAAGGGCAGGACTCCAGACACAGACCTTGTGCCTGGCACACAGAACACGTGTAAGAAATCCTGCTAATTTGTTTGCTGATGGTCCCAGAGCCCCATCTCCTCACAGCTGGCATGCTGCCTATCTCTGAATGGTTCCGGGGATGGGAACCTCCCCAGACCTAAGGTGGCAGCAGCACAACTGCTTTGTCCCATCCCCTGGGGGAACCGGAACTGTCGGTGGGGAGTGTGCCCGGCTAAAGTAACCACGAGAGAACTGCCTGGTGACTGATTATGCCCAAACCTCTCTTTGCAACTTTACCCTGCGTTCTGCCCTCTGGGGCCAACTAAAGCTGGCCTTTTATTCTTGTTGTTCAGTTTGGTCTGACTGCTTGTGATCCTACTTGGGGTTTTCTTGGCAGAGATGCTGTGCTCCTTGGCTCCTCTCCAGCTCATCTGACAGATGGAGAAACTGAGACAAACAGGGTCACCCTGCTACAAGTGTCCAGGCTGGACGTGAACTCACAAGTGGCTTCGGCTTCCTGACTCCTGTGTCTGTGCACTATGGCGCCCCATCTAGATCTTCCTCAGAAGTCAGGATTTTTGAATCAACACGCCTAGTTCAACACTCTCGTTCTAAGGGCCAGAGAGGATAGACCACACATCCCATGCCTCTGAGCCAACAAGCAGCAGAGGCAGAACATGAACCTGGCCCTGACTCCTAGTCCGGGGCTCTCTCCTCGGCCTCCCTTCCTCTTCTGTGCCAAAAACTGGGAGACCACAAGTACACCAAACAATCAGAGGGAGATGGGCCCATGGATATCACAGGCCCCACCCTGAAGCTGGTCTGGGTCCTCCTACCACAGTGCTCAGCGTGGAGCATGGCACTGCAGCCCGAGGCAGGGGTGCTAAGAATGGTAAAGGACCAGAAGCTTGTGCCTAACAACCATCGGGCACCGGGGAGAGTCAGCGCAGGCTAATGAGGACCACAGGCATGACTGTCTTGGCCCCAAGATGCAGGATCAAGCACAACAAGGCCACATTGCGAAGAGATGACTTTAGGTTGGACAGAAGGAAAAGCTTCCCAGGGATCGTCCAAGAGAAGCCTAGAGCTGCCTTGGCAGAATGCGCTAGGCATGGATTAAAGGAGTTCTGGGGTTCTCAAGGTGGCCTCAAATCACTTGCTGAGTCCATTAACAAGCTCTACAGGTTCCTTGCACTGAGCCTGGAGACCTCTAAGCCCCTTCAATTTCCTTCCTCCCATTTCATGGTGAAGCTGAATTTTCAAACCCAAAGGTCTGCTTCGACCCATTCATTTAATCTCTTTAGACAGACTGAAGGAAACCTCTTTGTGTCTAAGAACAGAGATAAACACCCCAACAAAGCCCAGTCTCCGCGTTTCCTTCCAGAGCCACACATGAACACAGAAAGGACAAGGCCCCTTCCCACGGGTACTGGGCAGCCCCAGGTACCTGCGCCGCCTCCGGTCCCGAGAAGCACTTCGCTGGTCACGGTTGCGGCGATCTCGGCTGCGACTCCGCCGCTTGCGGTCTCGGCTGCGGCTCCGGCTATGGCTGCGCTTACGATGACGGTTTTCCTTGTCTCGTTCTGAGAGGTGGGGGAAGTAAGAGGGTGAGCTGAGAGATGGGGGCTGGGATGAAGGACTCAGCTCTTAGGATTGCCAAGAGGGCCAAAGGAAAACACACAGGCTGGGCTCCTGAGGGACTGGGAAGAGCAGCTATGAGCAAGGGACGAGAATGCAAAATCTCCAGCACTCTGTCTCACCCCCCCCTGCCATTTTCCCAAGGTTCGAGGTAGGATCCAATATCCCTGAGCGGGAGAAACTCAACCTCTGGGACCAGCAGCTGAGTGTGAATAATACAGAAGCTGCCTCTGGTGAGGAGGCTCAGCTTTCCAGTCACCCCCTTCTCTGCCTGGGGCTGGAAAGGATATGAAACCCAAACACTTCCACCTAAGGACTCCTGCTTCCTTGGGGAGAATCAGCTCCTTGTGGACTCTTCCTGCAGGAGGGCCCATGCTACCTGTCTGCTCCTCAGAACACTGATCAAAGACCATCCGAAACAGGAAGGCTCTCAGGGCATTCAAGGCCAAAACACATTGTCAAAGAAGAAAGGGGAGGGCTTTATGGAAGGTGACACAGTGCAGAAGCCCAGGCTGCCCAATTATCAGACCAGGGCCTCCTTCCCCATTTTGGAAGGGATCAGAAGCAAAAAATACAAGAGATCATACACGAGGGCAGGTCCTACTACAATCCGTTTCTAAGCTGACATCCCATTGCTGTCAAAAAGGACTCATGGCTTGCAGGCACCTCCCTCCCCAAATACCACATGGTCCATGGCAGGGAAGGAAACTGGGAACAGAGCACATGTGGCCAGAAGCACACGTGTAGCAAGAGCTCTCACCAGTCAAAGAAGGACTTCACAGTGTCAGGACACGTTCACGACTGCCAGCAAGGAGAGCCTGGCCAGTAGGGCAGATGGCAAATTCCCCCCAACATGTGTACCCTATTCATTCCCCACCCCATCTTCAGCCTCCTAGTCACCCTGTACCTGTTCAAAAGGTGTTTTGGTATTTAATTTAAAGTGAGAAGGGGGCCATGGAGACAAGAAACAACCACAGATGCTTACTGAGGCACTGGAGGATGCCCCGAGACGAAAACATATAGAGTCTATCTCCTCCCAAGGAGATAAGTGCCCATTGCCACCTCAAATGACCTTCCCTTCAGAAACCCAGGATCCTAGAAGGGCCCAGCCCCACCTCCCCTCTGTGCCTAAGGAAACAAAGACCCAAAACTCAGTCTTACTCCCTCACAGATGACCAGACATCTTTTTCTCAGTCAGGTTCGTCTCCTAATTCTCATCCCTTCTCTGGAGAAGATTCACTGGCGTACACCCACCTCCACCCCAGTACATCCTGGTATTTGGTACATCCCAGCTTGGTCGTGGAGGCAGGAACCCTGCACTGACAAGATCACCTAAGGAACAGGAGAGCCCTGAACTAATCTGAGCTAAGAAATCTACTGCAGACTATCCCTGGCCCCAAAGGGACAGTAGGTCACTTCTGAAGTCAGAGCCAGAACAGCTAAGCACCATTTCTGGTTCTGACACCAACTCCAAATCATGAAAGATAATAGGCTGAAAGACAAGAGCCCTGGGTTCAAGTCTTGAGCCCACTTAGTTGGGTGACCTTGGCAAAGTCCTTGTCTGACTCTCTCTCTCTGAGATAAGATAATGAACTTTCCAAATCTAGAAAGCTCCTGCTCTCCTAATGAATGTCAAACTTGAGAAGAACACCAGATAGCATCAAGCTCACCTCCTTCAAAAAAAGGAAGAGAAGCAAGGCTCAGAAAGGAGCCATCATTTGCCCAAGGTCACTCAGCTAGTAAGCAGTAGAACCAGGGCTCCAACCTGGACCTCCCCCCTGTAAACACATTTCCTCCAGAATGGGGTCACTGAGCTGAGATCCCAGGCCCAACTTTGATTTGCTGATAACGTCAGACAAGCCTCTGCCACTCTCTGGATGGCAGATTTTCCCCTCTCTAAAGCCAGGCTAGAGAATTATGCCTTATTGGTAGCTCCAGAACCTGAAGCAGGTGATGTCGGGGGTGAAGAAACAGAAGCACTAGACTATGCCCACAGGGGAGCCCTGAAACCCAGCTGAAGGAACCTGTGAGCTGAGGTAGAAAAAGAAGGGGAAGAAGTGGGTCCAGTCCTTCCGGAAGCTGGTCCCAGAGAACTGGGTCAGTAGGGTTCCAGAACCACAGAGAGAGAGCTTTGGCATAGCTCCATACTCGGCTCAATTGGAGGACTTTCTTAGGGAGTCTGCTGGCTAAACTGCAGACAGAGTATTGGGGTCCATTTCCCCGTTCTGCCTCATGACTGCCTAAAAGACCACTATGGACAAACCCCTTTGCTTCCTCAGGCCCCAGTTTCCTCATCTCTGCGATTCTGGACTTATCCCCCAGAGCTGGATCCGACCCTGTTCTGTGCCCCTGGCTGCCAGAGACCCCGGGGGAGCCCCTCCTTCTCTCCAGGGAGATTCCTTCTTTCTGGAGTGGAAACAAGTGGACAGTGAGAGTGGGGAAAGGGAGCCACAAATGGCCCCAAAGGGAGAGCGGCAGCTCTCCCCAACTCCAGCAGGCTGCGGCAGTGAGCCACCACGACAAATTAAGACCCGACACTGCGGGGACTCTCCGGGGAGGGGGCACACGGCTGGACCCGCTCCCCAGACAACATGAGGCAGGAAGGGGAAAGACGCGGGACAGAAGTCGAGAATAAGCCCCTCCCGCCGGCCCAGGGCGCAGGAAGCCCTCAGAAGAAGAAGAGGGAACCGGCTATCCCCGGGGTGGGGGGCCAGAAAGGGGCCTCCGGACAAAGCCCGAGAATGCACCCAGCCATCCCCGCGCGTTCCAAGGAAGGACCCCTGGCCCAACTCCCGTCGCAGCCCCAGGACTTCTGCCCACCCGGAAGCCCCGAGAGCTCTGCAAGCGCCCCCAGCCCCCGGAACAGAAGGGGAGGATCTGCAGCCGAGGCCGGGGGCCGGCAGGAGCCACGGGGGTCGGCCCGGGCCCAACCCCTAAACAGCCCCTCCACGTGGGGGGGAAAGCCCCCGCCGCGGCCATTTTGGGAACAAAGGGGGCGTGGAGGAGGAACGGACCTCAACCGGAAGCGGAAGTAGGCAGCAATGAGCCAGGAGGCGGGGGGGGGCCCCCCGCCGGTCGGTGCGGAGGTGGGGGGAAGAGACGGGACCCTGGACAGTTCCGGCACCAGCCCAAACTCCCAGTCTCGGCCAAAGCCCCCCAAGCCGCATGGGCCGGAGGCGGGTGCGCGCGCGGCGATCACGTGCAAAGCACGGTCACGTGGCGCGGCGGACCCCGAGGGGGAGGGGGAGGCAGCCGCGCGGGCTGAGGGAAGAAGGGACCGGAGGAAAGGAAGGAAGGAAGGAAGGAGAGCGATGGGGGCCGGTAGAGCCGCCAAGGCCGGGACTTACCCTGCTTATTCTCGTTGAGCTGCCGCTCGAACTCGTCGAAGTCGGACATGCTGAGGGGCGGCCGGCCGCGGCCCGCGCTCGCGCCTTCTCCCCCGTCCCGTCCCCCCCGCCTGGCCCGGCCTGGCCTGCCTCGCCTGCCCTCGGCGCCGCCTCGCCCACTTCCGGCGCTCGCCTCACCCGCTTCCGGCCCCCGCGCAGGCTCCGCCCCCGGCCCCGCCTCCTACTCGCTCGAGGAGGGGCCCGAGTTCCTTCGGCTTTTTCCGGAACGCTTCGGCCGCTTCCGGCCCCCGCCCCGCTACGCCCAGTCCGAACAGACCGCACGGCCCCTGACTTCGCGGTTCCTCGGTTCCGGCCGGGAGGCGCCCCCTCCTGTCCTGGCCCGCGAGGTCGCACAGGCCCTGTCGGGGGAGCCTCGAGTTTGCCCTGGAGGTCGAACGTGAGCGGGCGCGTCGTGTTCCCCTGCTGGCCCCGGCGACGGCGCCGCCCCCTCCGGCTTTCGACTTTTTCCGGAGGCACTCGGGCCTGGCTTCGGCTCTTTCCGGAGGCGCACCTCCGCCTCCCGCCTCCCGGCTCCTTGCGTTTCGACTTCTTCCGGCTTGGGGCGCGGCTCGCGAGAGGAGTCGAGGGCGCCGACTGGTAGGCCGCGGAACGCCGCGCCGCGGTGGAGCCTGGCCGGGGGCGGGGCCTTTGTGCGCCTGTGCGGGCCGCCCCGCGAGGCCGAGCCGGACCTAAGCTACGTCTGCGCCGGAGCGAGTGGCCCGAGTCGGGATTACTGCGCAATCGCGAGGTGGGACCAACCAATGGGGACAGAGGGCGAAGGCCACTCCTCTCTCGTCTCCGCCCTCACTCGCCACTACGCACGCGCATTTCATCCCTCTATTGCCTACTGGTTATGGACCAGTAAGACTGTTAGCGCGTTCTTTCCCTTTGCCGTCGCTTTAGAAACGGCAGCCCGAGGAGAGTCGCGCCTGCGCCGTAGACTCGGGATGGGCAAGCTCTCCCTCACTTGGCCATGGAGGGAGCTCAGGCCATTGCGTCCGTGTCTTAGCCACCCCTGCCCAGTGTCAGGCCCCGCCCCCCATCTCCCCCGCAGCCAGAACCAAGGCCAAGGTTATTCCAAATCTGCTGGTTAACTTTTAATTTAAACTCTGAGTGCTTCGTTTCTCTGGGTCCCGGGCCGGCGCTGGTGCTGGAAGGGAGGGGCGCTGCCCTCAGCATCCGCAGCCCGGCTTCTGCGCCCGAGCCGCCCGACGCCCCACAGTGAGCTGAGAGCGCCCGGGCCGTGTTCTCCACCTTCCCAGCCTGGCGGGGGCTCGTAGCCACCCCGGGGAGCACCGCGTGGAACAAAGGAGGAGAGGCCTGGGAAGGGGAGGGAAGCCGGGGCTCCGCACTGCGGCCCCCTCGGCCTCTCTGCAGGTGCAGTGGCGCCGGGCCACGGAGAATCCCTGTAGAGACCCCTCCCCCCCAGTCTAGGTCTGGGGCCAGGAGATCTGAGCTGGAATAAAGGAGCCTAGCCAGGGCAAGAGGGTGGGAAGGAGAGGTGGACATCACGGAGGACTAACTGGGACACGTTCAGTGAATATATACATACGTACACTGCCTCCCTGTCTCCACACAGGCTCCCAGAGAGGGCAGCAAGGGATGAGGCAGGAAGCCCACCCGCTGCCACCTGGAGCCACATGTAAACACACCACTCACGTGCATACCACACACAGCCACCTGCTGCAGGGGAAGGGCAGGATCCCACCCAAGAGCTGAGCCTCTCTGGGGCTCCTCGAGGGCCCAGAAGGGGGACTGGCTGGGCAAGGTGCAATGGTAAATGACACAAGCGGGTTCCTGGTGAGCAAGGGTGGCCAGGTGGCCCATTAGCACACAGGCTACAAGCTGACCACTACCTCTGTAGGCCACCTCAAGAGCCTAGGAACAAGATTGTTGCTTGAAGAACCTGCTTCTAAGAGAGGCAGAGGAGAGTCATGTAGGACATACAAGAGGCCACTTGAAGCAGCCAGTGTGGGAAGAGAACGCCACTGGCAGGCTCACCACTTGAAGGCTGACAGCTGGTCTGGGGGCATCTGGGCAGGAAAAGTATGATGGGCCATGAAAAAGAAACGGCAGTGGGTTGACTCCATGAAGGGGAAGGTGATGGCTGCAGCTGGCTTGGGCATCCAGGCCCAAGAATCACAAGGCTGATGCAGGGTGGGAGGGAGAGAAGGCAGGTGACAGGTGGCAGCTGGCTCGGGGAGAATCTGGGGGGCAGGAATCTGGATCACCGCTTGAAGCGGTACGTGATGGGCAGCAGCAACTTGCTTTTCTTGAGAGCCTGCACCTTCTTCAGCGTTTCATCATCCAGCGCCAGGAAACAGCGGCGGGAGTATTCCAGCAGTCGCTCCTTGGACGGGTCAAACTCGCCCACCTCAGCCAGCTTCTCGGGCGCCACAATGAGCAGCTCGGCAATAGGTGTGGTCAAGGCCACTGTGTTTCGGTCCACACGGTGGTGCTCAAAGGCCCTCGACATGCTCTTCAGCTTCTGAAAGGTGCCCAAGATCTTCTTGTAGCGGCACAGCACCCCGTCCGCGTCCTTCACTGTGGGCCAAAAAAAGGTAGAGCCAGTGAGAATCCCAGAGATGCAGTGGGCTGAGCCCAACCGCCCACCCTTACTTGTTGACACCCCAGGAGAATGGCCTGGAGTCAGATCCTGGGTCTCCTGCCTGGCCTTCAGCATCCTCCTCCCCAAAATGGAAGGGGGGATGGCATAAATAACCAGAACTGTGATGTCACCATGCAGGAACACCTCCCTTGTCTGGTACAAATCACTTACTTGCTGCTCTCTCCCTATGTCCCTGAGAGGATGGTTCTCTCCACCACCCCATCCTGCCTCTCCTGTCCAATGTGCTGTAAGAACACCAAAAGACTACAGAGATCTGGGGAGGGAGGGGTTTTTGTCCCCATTTTACAGATGAAAAGAGTTGATCCTACAACTCCTAAGTATCCCAGGTGGGATTTGAACCATGGGCTCTAGGCTCACAGTCTACCCTTATAGTGCCAGGACTGAACCCAGGCATCCTGATTCCCGAACATGGAGCCTTCGGATTCATCAGGAGGCCTCTAGGGCTCATGGCTAAGCATGATGGAAGACAGAAGAAGGCAGAGTCTGTGAGCATGAGGGGGTTGAGGGGAATCCCCTGGGCTGGCAGCCTCCTGGCCACCTGTGGGGCAGACTGCTCTATTCTGAGAACCCTGACCATTGTGTGGGAAGGGTGCTTAGCTAAGAGCCGAGGTCTCAGAGGGCACAGCTACTGACTTGGCCACATGCCAGGGGCCTACCACCTAGGGGGCGAAGGGAACACACAGTTATCAGGCACCAACCATATGCTGGGCACTGTGCTAAAGACTTTACAAAGCGTATCTCATTTAAGCCTCACCACCCTATTGTTACTCCCTTTTCACAGTTGAGGAAACTGAGGCAAACAGGTTCAAGTCACTTGCCCAAGATCATACACTTATGAGGCTGGATTTGAATACAGGTCTTGCCAACTCTAGGCCCAGCACTCTATTCCCTGTGCCAACTATGTGCCTAGGGGCCAGAAAAGACAAGGGGCAGGACAGCCAGGTGATCTCAGAGAGGACAGATGCTTGCACCTGCCAGAAAACACAATCCACTGACTACCCCCCTAGTCATCCCTCCTCCGTAGGTATCCCTAGCCACTAGTGACTCACCCCTCTGCCTCTCCCGGGCCTTGGGCTTCCCGAATCTCCTCCGGCCAGCTGCCCCCTTCTGTTTCTGGCGCTTCCTCTCAGCAGAACCCCCCTCCTCAGAGCCACCACTAAGGGATGAGGCCGCCGACTCAGGGTCTGAGGCCTCCCCTGCGCCCCGGCCATCTGCACCCTCTGCCCGCCGAGGGCCGGGCTTCCCCCGACAGTGGTCCTCTGGAGATGGGAAAGGGGACAAAGAGAAAGATGGCTCCCTGAAGGGACAGGGAGAAGGGCAGAGGGGCCTCCTTCCCTCCAGCCCCCCCAGCCTAGCCACTACCTGAATCCATTCGGGCTGAGGAGATGAACTTGTCCAGCTGACATCGCAGGAAATCCCGCTCTTCCTCCAAGTCCTCAATTCTCTTCTGAAGCCAAGAGTTCCTCTCCAGGGCCATGTGAAGCTGAGTTTTCACACTATTCATCAGCGCCAGGGTGGGGGACGTGGGCTCCGGAGGCTCTGAGGGGAAAGGCCGGAGAAGAGTGAGGAAGGCAAGGGTCTCCAGGCTGCTGCCCCACCCCTCTCCCCCAGCCCTCAGGCTCACCCTCAAAGCTGCCCTGGGGAGGACTCAGGCCGTAGAAGATCTGGGGTGATTCTAGAGGAGGGGTCTCATTGAATGGGATTGAGATCTCAAAGGCCTCTTCATCCTTCTTCACTGGAAGGGAAGGATATGGTGGGACAGGGGAAAAGTCCCAAGCCCCTCTCCTCCCCTCTCCCCAACCTCGGGATGCAGGTGGCTCTCTCTGCCCAAGACCCCAAAATGACAGGTTTACCGCCGGCATCCACCCCTCCCCCCAGTCTCCTGTTAGCTCTGGGGGCGGGGGGGCCGGGAGAGAAAGCGGGGCAGTGCTGCTCACTTGTCCGCCTTCGGCTGTTTCTTTCATTCATGACGCAGTCTCGGCTGGACCCAGGCGTCCAGGTGCCTCAGGGGCACTGGAGGAAAGACCAGCCACAGGTGAGCTGCGGAGGGAAGGGGAGAGGCGGAGCCCCTGGAGGTGGCCCGGCCCTCGGGGACGAGGTGGGGAGTGATGAGCCTGGGCCAGGGCCCGGGCCAGCCTCCACGCCAAACCGAGCATCCCTTCTCCCCCGCATCCCAGGCGCCCCACGGAACCCTCCCCGCACACGCGTGGACCTCCACCCCCCCCCCCATTGTCCAATGGGACGGAAGCCGCCGGCGCATGCGCCGCGGCGAGGGAGGGGAAGGGGCGCGTCCCGCGTGGGCCCCCTCCGCCCCCGCCCTTTGTCCCACGGGGGCCCCCCGGGCTCGCAACGGGGTGGGGGACCCGGGGACGCGGCGGGGCCCAGGGCCAGACCTGAGGTCCGATCATTCTCTCCCCATCCTAAGACAGCCCCTCCCCCGCCCACTTCCCGCCTACGGCCCCACGCTCACCCACCCGCGCGGCGCGGACTCCAGCCCGGGGAGCAGCTGCGGCGCCCATGCCCAGCTCCGGGGAGCGTCTGCAAAGTGCCACCGGCGCGGGGGGCGGAGGCAAGCTCCCCCCACCCAGCCCACGCCACACCGTCCTCCCCCCCCCCGCGCGCGAGCGGAGCGTGAGCACGCCCCCGCACCGGGCGGAGCCAGCCAGGCGTGCTCACAGGCTAGAACCTTGCTTCGGGCCGGAGCTGGGCCCGCGTGGGGCGCCACGGGGGACACGAAGGGGGGAGGGGGACTTGCGCCACGGAATGGGTCGTACAGTTGCGTGACGGGCTCCGGCGGCCTCCGCTCCAAAGCGCCACCCCCTCCCCCTTCTCGGCCGCAGCGGCCCCCGGGGCGGGCAGGGACACTCGTCAAATTCCTGAGGCTGTGACCCCGGGAAAGGGCTGGGGAGGGGTCCCGGAGAGCGGGACGCCAGGGGCCGCGGGAAAATTCTGGGACTTTGGGAAACGTAAAGGGATTGCTCCGTCCCCCCTCCCTCTCCAAGTAGAGTCTCAGATTTTGGTGGGTGCTGCCCGACCTCGCCCTTTTCACAGAAGAAGAAACTAAGGCGCAGAGAGGGAAAGGGGCCTGCGTCAAGGTCACTGGGGCGCACACCCGCCTCCGAGACCCCAACTCCGGAGGCAGTGCAGGCGGGGTCTCCCTCCCTTGCTCTCGCTGAGCCAATCTGAGCTTAAGCCCCTGCAGAGGGGAGGTCGCGGCCTCCCGAGAAGGTGATTCCTCGCCCACCCTGGCCCGTGAGCATCTCAGCGCGGCTACCGTTGCTGGAAGGAGCTTGTCCGTGGACCCCCAGCCCCTTCCTCGTTGTGGTATCTGTATCCCCCGAGCTTAGTCCTGTCTGGCACGTAAGGGGCACAATAAATGCATGTTCATTTGTTCTTTTATTCCAAAATAGGGACGTGTAACTATCTGGGAGGTTACAGTTTTGAACCCAAAATCTGACTCCAAATCCAGCCCTCTTTCCCACAGTTCGGTGATGCCCCACCCAATAACGGACCCCCAAGGCAGAGCCCACTGGGATGTTAAGGCAGCTTGAGCTCCCAAAGCCAAGATGCCGGAACCTTAGCGCTGATGCTGGCCCCAACGTCAGGCTCCAGCAGTTCTTCGGTCCCAGCCAGAGAGAAGGGGGAGCCGCCTGTGCTGGTCACGTGGCTCCCAAGGGGCAGAGCCAGGAGGGCCTCTAGCCTGCACCCTGGATGCTGAGGTGGCCCCACTCTTCCTAGATGGAAGGGCCAGAGGGCCAGCTGGCCGTATTTGGGGACAGGACTGTTCTCAAACACCAATCTTCAGGCTCCCCACTGAAAACTCACTTTTCATTTATTCTGCTCATTGGTTTGCCGCCCTGGGGGGGGGGGAGGGTGCCCCTCCATGAGACATGCCCTAGGAGCCCCAGGACCAGTTCTAGGGGATCCCCAGCTACTGCAGCCCAGTGCTTCCCTAGGCGGGGGTGGGGTGGAATTGAGGATCCCTAGCTTTGTAAGACACTCCAGAAATGGCCAGGAGAAGACAGCACTCATCCTCTCAGGGCCGCCAGTCAGGTTCCAACTGCACCAAGTGCTCCCTCTGGGGCACTCGAAAAGGCGCCTCTGAGTAGGTACATCTGTGTCAGTGGTACAAACTTGAGATGGAAGGGACGTCAGAGGTCATCTTAGTCCCTTCTCCTCGTTTCAGAGAGGCCCAGAGCCACTGCTAGCCAAGGGCGGTCCCAGCCCATGTCTCTAAAGCTGGAGCTGAGTGTGTGGGGTCCTCTCCCCTCACAAGGGCACTTCCAGGCTTTCCCCAGCCCCGTCACGGATGCTTTCGCCGAGTGTGTCTCTGCAAGGTATTTCTCTCACTGAATCGCCGAGGGCAGTGGGGGCACTGGAAGGGCCGCTCGCCCGAGTGTACTCGGCTGTGCTGGGCCAGCTCTCCAGCGTCTCGGAATCGTCGGGGACACAGGGGACACGCGTGTGGCCGGCCGCCCCCCACCCGGTGTGTGGAGCGGTGGCGGGCCAGGTGGCTGGCCCTTTTGAAGGCTTTCCCACAGACAGCGCAGACGAAGGGCTTGAGCTCTGAGTGGGAGACGCTGTGCCTCTGCAGATAGGACAAGTATTCGAAGACCCGGGAACACACGGGGCAGCTGTAGCATTTTCGGGAGGTTGACCCTGCAGATACCTCCCCTGTGGGCGCCGCGGCTTCCTCTTCCACCAGCACCGTGTAGGGGACGCCCTGTGTGTCAATGAGGAGGTAGCGGCCAAGCCTGGGTGGTTGTCCCTGAGCCTCAGGCGTCGCTGAGGGCCCTGGTTCTGGGGAGGGGGATGCCTGGGGCGGGGGAGGTTCCATGGCCACAGCCCACTTCAATGGGAAGGGCAGTGGTAGGGGGCAGCAAGGAGGGCCTGCAGAGAGAGAATGACCACCCACGTCAGCCCTCTGCTCCTCCCAAGAACCCACTCTCATGCCCCCATCTCTACCGGACCCTCCCTTCTGCGGGGAAGTTGAGTCAGGCTGGCCCTGGTCCCGTCCCCCTACATCTCTGTCTGCATCCACCTTCCCCATCTAGTCGCATTGTGGGACCCCCTCCCCACTACACAACTCAAGCTACTTTACAGAGGAGGAAAGGGGTCCAGAGACCTTATATAGTCTGTCGGGGGAGCCCGAGGGGAACCTGAACCCACTTTTTGAACTTGAACTCCAGTTTCTCCTCTAAGAGGCCTCTCTATCACCCCTCCCCAGCTCTCCATCTCCTCCCTGCCCCGCCCCCTTCCCGGCCTCTCTCCAGGAGGTGCCCCCACCTGCCCAGGGCGGTCCCAAGGGTTCTCCCTCTTCCCCAAGCTTCCCCTCCCCCAGCCCTCCCTAGCCCCGCCCCACTCCATCCCCCAGGGCTCCCCTCCCTAGCCCCGCCCCTCTCTACCCCACCCGGCACCCTCCCTTCCCCCCCATTGGCCCCTCTAGCCCCGCCCGCCCTCTCGATGCCCCGCGCCCTACTCGGTGCAGCGGCTCGAGGCCGGGGTCCGAGGTCCTGGCCTGGCCGCCCCCCCGGGTCTGGCGGCGTCGGGGGGATGGGAGGGGCGCGGATGGACGAGGGGGGCGGCGGGAGGGAGCAAGCGAGGGGGCGGGGCGCGGGCTGCCGGAAGAGCTCCGGCCGGAAGCCGCGTCCGCGGGACCAAGGTTCCGAGCGCACCGGAGGGTCTTCCCCCCCCCAACCGCCCTGCAGCCACGCGCATGCACGCCTTAGTCCCGCCCACAAACGAGTAACGTCATGTCCAGGAGTGTTTATTGAAAGCAAAGAGATACAAACTTAGGGAGCGACCCAGCATTGCGTCCCCCCACCACTAGAGGATTCGGAGTGCTTAGAGATCTCGTCTCCAACCCCTTTAAGTGACAGAGCCAAAAACTGGGGCTCGGACGACCAGAGTCGGGCCGGGGTTCCCCCGCAAGCTCCGGGGGTCCGGGATTCCAATCCTACCCTGGCCCAGGGGCCTGGTTCTAAGAGCTCTGCACCCGACTGGCGCTCGGCAGGGGTGGACCCGCTCCCCGGCCTCTCTGGAGGCCTCCCACGTGATCAGACCCGCCCCGGGAGGGGGCATCTGGGAGCCCCGGCTCCAGCCCCTCCCCCTCCGCCCGCCCCTCACTGTACAGCCAGAAAACAGGCCTGAGCCGGGGCCTCGGCTCCCCACCCGGCGCTAGTGGCCCCTAACGTGCTGCGCCAGCTCTCCGGCGTCGTGGAAGCGCCGTGGGCACAGAGGGCACGCGTGGCACCGGCTGCCCCCGGGCTGGTGCATGGCGCGGTGGCGGGACAGGTGGCTGGAGCGCTTGAAGGCCTTCCCGCAGGCCCCGCAAATGAAAGGCTTGAGCTCCGAGTGGGAGATCCTGTGGCTCTGCAGTCTAAGGGCACTCTCAAAGACCCGGCCGCACTCGGGGCAGCCGGGGCCCCGCTCAGGGCCCACGCGGGGCGCCTCATCGTCCACCAGCGCCGTGTACGTGTATGGCACCCCATTGGCATCGATGAGCAGGAAGCGGCCCGGCCTGGGAGAGGCCGAAGGGTCTGCCTTGGAAGGAGGGGCGTCCATGGCTTTCACCAGGGAGGATGAGGGGGGCTGGGGGCAGCAGCTGCATCAGGACAGATCGCTGGTGCTGGAAGACCTGCGGGGACCACAGAAGACAACAGAGAAGGGGTTAAGGCCTCCCCAGGCCCCCTCAGCCTGCACACCCACGCCCGGCCTCCCTCCTAGCCTCTGCTCCCTCTTCCATCTATCCTACACTCCCCAAGGGCTGTGTCCCTTCCTCTTGGGGTGACTGTATTAGGTGCTCTGCTCAGGAAGACTCCATGGCTCCCCATCGCCCCTGAGGGCAGTCACCCTCTATCAGAGCATGGGCCTTTCTCTGTACTGTCACAGAGCTTTCCCCTGGGGCGCAAGGGCAGCTCTGCCTCTCTAAGCACCACCTGCTCTGGCCAGTCAGGACAACTTAGCTCTCTGCACACCCCTGCCCAAACTATTCCTGCTTTTCTTTCCTAGGCTTTCTGCTATGCCCCTTGCAAACTCCCAACCCACTTCTCTGCCAGCAGGGGCAGCCTTGCTTATTACGTCCCCTTTTCTGTGTAGCCCATCTCCAGGATGGCCTGCCACACGCCAAGGGGCTCAGCCAAGGTGTGAGGATCGCCCTTGCTAAGTGGAGGGGGCAGGAGGTACAGAGCTGGATGGGGCCTACATAGCAGGGAAGGAAACTGAGGCCCACCACAGATAGTGCAAGGTCACCCAGTGACTGCGGAGCAGAGACACCATATTCAAGCTGTTCCTTGGCCCTTCAAACTGGGTCCTATACAACCCCACACTCCTCTACTCAAACCTTGGCTCTCGAGCCCCTCCACTTCTTGGGTCCCAGCCTGCCCTCTGTTGTGTTTCCCCTATCCTATGTCCCTGCATCTCCACTGTTCCCCTATCTAAAGAGCCTCCCCAACTTTGATACCCTTCTGTTGCCCAACTGACCACTCAGCTCCTATAAGGGTCTTTCTAGCTAAATCCTTCCCTCCCCCAGGGGTTTTCTCTCCTAATTCACAAC
This sequence comes from Pseudochirops cupreus, assembly GCA_028627135.1. Lineage (NCBI taxonomy): Eukaryota > Metazoa > Chordata > Mammalia > Diprotodontia > Pseudocheiridae > Pseudochirops > Pseudochirops cupreus. The sequence goes on from CM053582.1 coordinate 67,271,412, forward strand.
CATGAGGCCTCCTCAAGTTGTCTCTCCCCACTTCCCTCTCCAGGTCTCCCTGTCCCCTCTTCTGACATGCCCCCCCCCATCTCTCTCCCCATTCTCCCTTTTCTAGAGGCTTCATTTTTCTCTGCAGTCTCCTCTTCCTCAGCAGAGCCAAGAGCTGGAATGACCATCCTTTACCACTGACTCATCGCTCCTCCACTGTCTCCCTCCTTCCCATCTGCCCCCAGAACCACAAAAGGAGCTGGGTGGTAGAGCCCACTGGATTCCCCCCTAGTAGCTTTCCTTCCCGGAGTGGGCCCTATGGGCTCCTGGGCCTAGCACTGGGCAGGAAGCCCCTGCAATGGAACTGTCCAAGAAGTGGAATCTCCCCCAGTTCCACTGTGAGTGTGGGAGAGCAGAGGGTCTGGGGAAGGGATTCAGTAGAGCCTATCAGGAAGGATTTATTAAACACAAGGCACTTTACAATAGCAAACACTTCTAAGCTTTTCCATCCAATTCCACACACTCTTGGGAATCATCTTAGAAGATCATTATGACTGAAAGATGGAAGGTATAGAGATCTAGTCCCACCCTTTCATTCTACAGAACTGGAAACGGAGGCCCAGAATGTGAGCAGCCTCAGGTCCCACAACCAATAAGTGGCAAAGACAGGCCTTCAGATTCCAAACTGGGTGCTCTTTCCATTTGAATATAAACTCTTTGAGGGCAGGGAATGTCTTTGCTTTTGTATACTGTATCCACAGTACCTTAGGAACACAGTAAGTGCTTAATAAATGCTCTTTCATCCACTCTACTCTCTGAATGGGCAGCTATGGTCACATCATTCCTGAACTTCTGATCCTGGCATTCAAGCCTCCTTTGTATCCAAGTTAGCTCTTATTTCAATTTAGCTGCCCTCACATCCTGTTTACTCCCGATGAATTAGGCAACTGGCACTTTCTCCCAACACTCATTATGTCTGGTCTTATTTGTATGATTTGCTTTCACGTCATTAGTTAAAATTAATCCAACGACTACTTATTAAGTACTCATGTACTAGGCAGTTTGCTGCATGCTGCTGCTGGGGACACACAGAAAAGAACAAACGAGTTCTTGCCTTCGAGGAGCTGTCATTCTGTCACCACATGCCGTAAGCACTCAGCAAGGTGCAGTGGGGAAAACCATCTTGGTCTGGAGTCGGAGGACGTGCCTTTGACACCTGAAGGTGTCACTTAGTCTCGGCGTCTTCACAGAAGTCATGCAACCCTACTGAAACTCAGTTTACTCATCTGCAAAATGAAAGCGCGAAGGCCCCTTCGACCTCTACATCCATGACCCGAGGACCCCACGACTCTTCGTCCCCTACTGTGGTCAGCGAATGTCCACTCTTCCTTCAGAGCTTAGCTCCAAGAAGGCTTCCCAGATCCACCAACCCAAGAGCCTCCTCCCACCTGAGATGGGTCCGCTCCCTCCTCCTCCACTCCCCGGGGAGTTTTGGGAGGGCGGAGGGAGGAGGGCGCTCATCCCAGAGGGAGGGTCTCCATCTCGCCCCGCCCCGCACTACGAGCGCGGTCAAAGCTTCCGCTCCCTGCCCCACAGTAGGAGGGCCCCAGGGAATCTCTCGGTCCTCCACCCCGCCCCCCCCCCGTCCTCTCTATCCCCCCTCTCTCCTCTCTATGCTGCCCTGGGTGGGGGGTGGGTCGCTCGGCCTCCTCCCCCCCCTCGCAGCTCGCCCCTGGCCCATACCCGATGCAGCTGCTTCTGGAGGATCCGCCGCTGGAGGGGAAAGCGGGGGGCCGGTCACTTCAGGGCCCGCCAGAAAGCGCTCCGGTCGGAAACGACGCCGTCCGGAGCGAGATTCCGGGCCTTCTTTGGGTTTAGGGATCAGGGTTTAAGCGGCCCCACCCTCCGCTTCGGCCGGACCCGGGGTCAAGGGTGCTGGAGTGCGCTCGCTGCCCCTCATTGTACAGATGAGGGACTGAGGCTCCAGGAACCTGGAAGTCCCCAGAGGGAAGGGGCAGCTTCACTTTTCTGTACAAGTGCCTGCTTTATAGTGACGTTTGATGAATCAATGAATGAATGGACTGACGCCCACAGTCACGCAGGTAAGAATGCGGTGGAGATCGAAGCCTGCTTCTTAGAACTCAAAGGAAGCCCCAAGCACATGTGGTCCAGCGCTCCCAGCAGAGAAGCCTCCACGATGAGGTTCCCACGAGCGCTCGTGTAGACGTCGGAGAGCCAAGGCATCCTAACCCACTTTAGAGGGGCAGTTCTTGACATCACCATGGAAAATGAGCTTTGAGAGTATTGAGGCTCAACTGATTCTTCTCCACCTTACAACATGGAAAGCCAACAACACTGGCAAGCCAAGCTAGCTGAAGCAGCAGGGCCCCTAAGGGAGAGACAGGAAGCAGCTTGTGCTGGAGAATCAAGCCCCACTACCACCTTGACCACCATCTCCCCTCAAACCCTGATGGCTCGGGGCGGCTAGGTGGCGCAGTGAGTCCGGAGGATCTGAGTTCAAATTCGGACTCACTTAACACTTACTAGCCCTGTGACCTTGGGCAAGTCACTTAACCCCAATTGCCCTGCCCTCCCCCCTCCAAAAAAAAAAAAAAGCAAAAACAAAACCAAAAACCCTGATGGGGATAGCCAGGGACCCTGAGCCCAAAAGTCTTGGGAAAAGCAATGCTCAAGCTGCCAGACTGGCTTCCAGCTAAGGAAACCACCTTCCTCATCACTGCAAGCAACAACTCCTGCCCAACTGCCACCAACAGTCATGTGCGCACAGGAGAGCTGGGCCTAACAATGGCCTTTTATACCACTGGTCCACTTTCTAGCCAAGCCTTCACAACTGGGAAAGCGATTCTCCTGGTGAAGAGGTCAGCCATCTCCACCAACTGCCAATGCCAGCCATCATTGGACAAGGATCTCACAAGGGGAGGATCCACAGGCAAACTGATGGGATTTTATCAGTGGAAGTGGCTGTAAAGAAGAAACATGACCATCTACTTTGCTGCTGCCCCCCAAAGACCACAAGACTTTTCCATCCACTTTGCATGAAAACCTGTATGTGTTGTCTCCCCAATTAAAGTAGGAGCTCTGGACAGTCAAGAGGCAAGACTATAACTGTCTTTTCAATTTGTATTTCCAGTAAGTAGCACAGTGACTTGCACATAAGTGCTAAATAAATGCTTCCTTCCTTCCTTCCTTCCTCCCTCCCCTTCCTTCCTTCCTTCCTTCCTTCCTTTCTTCCTTCCTTCTTTCCTTCCTTCCTTTCTTTCTTCCTTCCCTCCTTCCTTCCTTCATTTCATCAATCATAGACTTTAGACTAAGTGCAAAAACCCTTGGAATTTCCAGTGTTCCAAGGAATCATCTTTGGATTGGCTGAAACTTGGTCATACCTTAGGAGTCATCTGTAGCATGTCAAGCTAGTTCATAATTGGAGCTATTCTAAAGATTGCATAGAGTTTAATGGGAGGGAGAAGAGGCCACAGGATTGGCCCCTGATACCCAATGACTTCAGTGCAAAGGTGGGGGTAAGTGAGAATGGTGGAAAAAATTATCAGGAATAATGACCTAGAGAGGACAAAGAATTTTAAACTATAAATAAGCTTCTCGACTACTTGTCATGAATATTTTTAAAATAAAAGAATAAGAAGGCACTGTTGCTCCTCATTCTGCCCCATGCTGCCAGAGAGAACCACAATTCAAATACTACCATGGAAAACCAGCTTCAAGGGCAGCAGGCCCAATGATCCTTATCCACATTAGGAGACTAAAAGCCAGGCAGGGGTTGCTGTCCTTAGTCCTCAGAGAGGACCAGAGTGATATCACTATGTTGGGATCACAGTGTGTCCAGCTGTGGCTGATCAGACTAATACAAACATGGAAGGCTCTGCCACAAGTCAGATACAAATAGCCCACGTGGACATTTGGAGTGGAGATGTCTCTAAATTGGTACATCTCACATTTCTTTTGAGCTACTGCAATTCTGCTTTGCCCATAGAGCACAGCACCTTCTCTGATGTGAGCATGCCATGCTGACTGATCCTGTGCCAGTGACTCCCATGTTTCATAATAAATTCCAAAGTTCTTCAGAGAGACCTCAAGAGTGTCCTTGTATCACTCCTTCTGACCTCTGTGTGAGCACTTGCCTTATGTGAGCTGTCCATAAAAGTCTTTTAGGCAAATGTCTGTTTGGCATCCGAATATGGTCAGTCCATCAGAGTTGGGCGCTCTGCAGTTGAATGCTGGGTAATTTCCAGTTTCATAGAGGTTAACTGATGCAAATCTTACAAATTAATCACAATAACAGAGACCAAAAGAGCTGAAAAAGCAACTTAGTTAAACAATTATTCCTGACTTATCTGGTAAAAAGAGAGATATGAAAGCCAAAGGGAACATTGATTAAGACTATAAAATTGTTTTTAAAAATCTTACTGCAAAGGGTGGACAATTAGAAGCAGTATTGCCTCACAATGGCAACTAGGTGGCACAGTGGATAGAGCACAAGGCCTGGTGTCATGAAGACTCATCCCACTGAATTGAAATCCAGCCTTAGACACTAGCTGGGCCACCCTGGGTAAGTCACTTCTCCCTGTTTGCCTCAGTTTCCTCATCTGTAAAATGAGCTGGAGAAGGAAATGGCAAACCACTCCAGTATCTCTGCCAAGAAAACCTCAAGTGAGGTCATGAAAGGTCAAATAAGGCTGAGAAACACCAACAAATTGCTTCATTAAAAGGGAAGGAAGTTTTGGATGGACCGTGTGGTGTGAAGGAAATAGTGACAAGAGAATAAAAGTGTCACTCAGGGTCAAACAATAAGGGCCTTTTATGTCAGACAGGGTTTAATATTTCATCCTGAGAGTCAGAGGGAGCCACTGAGGATATTTCAGCAGAGGAGTGTGACATAGTCAGACTTACGTGAGGTGGAGCTAACTTTTTGGGTTATTTAAACTTATTTATTTGCTTTTAGTTTACAACATTCAATTCCACAGTCCCTTGAGTTCCAAATTTTCTCACCCCTCCCTCCCCTATGGCATCATGTAACCCGATCTAGGTTCCACAAATACCTTCACATTAAACATTAGTCAGGTTGTAAAGAAGAATTTTAACCAATGGAGTGAACAAGAAAGAAGGAACAAAACAAAACTCAAAAGAGAGAAAGTAGTTTGCTTCAATCTGCATTCAGACTCTGTAGTTCTTTTCTCTAGATGTGGATATCCCTTTCTATCATGAGTCTTGGAGTTGTCTTATAACCCTGCATTGCTGAGAGGAGTCCAGTCTATCAGTCAGTCATCACAGACATGATGCGTCTGTCATGTTGTACAAAGTTCTCCTGGTTCTGCTCCCTTCACTCAGCATCAGTTCATATAAGTCCCTCCAGGTTATTATAAAGTCCATCTCCTCCCCATTTCTTATAGCACAATTGTATTCCATTACATTCATATACCACAACTTGTTTAGCCATTCCCCAATTGATTGGCATCCCCTTGGTTTCCAATTCTTTGTCACCACAAAAAGAGCTGCTATAAATGTTTTGTGCATCCAGGTAAAACAAAGATAGACTAGAGATCCAATTGATCAACAGGAATTTATTAAAATCTACTATGTGCCTAGAACTGTGCTGAGCAATGGCAATTCAAAGATAAAAAAAAGAAGCAACTCCTGCCCTCAAGGAGTTTACATTCTAAGGTAAGACACAGGGAATTTGTACCCAACATACACACTGTATACAAAGTATACAGGCATGCACACACAAAATGGATGCAAGATAGTTTGGGGACAGCCAGCAGTAGTAGCTTGGTTTCAGTAGGAAAAGCTTCATGCATGAGATGAATTTTGAAAGAAACCAGACATTCCAAGAGGCAGAAGGAATGCATTTCCAGCCTGGGGAGCCGCCAGGGTAAGGGGACAAAGATAGGCGCTGGAGGGTCATTTGTGATCCACAGTCTAAGCACAATCATTCCAAGGACAATTATGATTGAAATAGGTAGGATGACAAGAAACCGATGGAAGATTTTTCTTGAAACTCTGCAAATTATTGTCATCATGTCACCATCAAGAACAGTGGAGTCACCACATTTGGACTCTGATCAGTCACAGGTGTGCTGCTGGAAGAGACAGGAACAGCACAGAACAAAGATGGGGAAAGCAACTGAATGAGACCAAGTGGGAAGAGAGATCTGGGCTGAAACAGATGAAGAAGTTGTGAGGGGGGTTGAGGGATCAATTCACAAGGCATCAGAAGAAGAGGAACACACCAAAGTGTAAACTCAATTTCAAGGGTGGCTAGGTGGCACAGTGAATAGAGCACTGGCCCTGGAGTTAGGAGGACCTGAGTTCAAATCTGGCCTCAGAAACTTAACACTTCCTAGCCTTGTGACCTTGGACAAGTCACTTACCTCCAATTGCCCTGCCTTTCCCCCTCCAAAAAAACCCAAACAACCAATTCCAGACTTTATTCACAACAAAAGAATAATTAACAACCTCCACACCTACTTTCCCATTTAGAATAATTTTTTTTTTTTTTGCTTTTCTGGTCACACAGCTGGTAAGTGTTAAGTGTCTGAGGCAGCATTTGAACTCAGGTCCTCCTGACTCCAGGGCCAGCACCACCTAGCTGCCCCAATTAATTTTTTTTATGAGGATAGGAGGCAGCAGGTTGCAAATGATCAAAAGTAACAGGAAAACGGGACAAATGATAGTCCACGGAAGACTACAACTTGACCATCACACAACTGACAGAAAGATATGGAGAATACAACTTTCCTCTGTGCTCATCATTGACTGGCAAATAAAAACAACTACTTGACTATTCCGGAGAAAAGATGCCCTCATGCCTTCTCCTCCAACAAGTGTATCCCATAACCATGTCAAAATTATAAAGATTTCCCGAAAGATACAACAGGGAGAACCTTGTTCAAAGCCCTCCAATCCTGACGAACAGGTAAGGCATAAAACAGGGAAAAGTATGCTCTCCAAAGGTGTTCAGCATGGTAATGGAGGAGGAATAGTTTGGAGTCTAAGCTGGAAGGGGATCGTCTGGGGATAGTGAGCTTCTCCAGATACTCCTGCTTGCAAATTGTGTTGGGTGGGTTGCCCCAGACCCTGGAATATCAGAGTCTCCTGGACAACACACAGAACCTCTAAAGAAGAGTTTGGCCTGATCTCCTACCCAGTGAACAAAGCCGACTGGCCAGATTGGGCTATGCAATTGGAGGGTCAGTCAATAAGCATTTATTGTTGTTGTTGTCATTCAGTCTTGTTCCACTCTCCATGCCCCCATTTGGGGCTTTCTTGGCAAAGATGCTGGAAGAGTTTGCCATTTCCTTCCTCAGCTCATTTTACAGATGAGGAAACAGAGTAAACAGGGTGAAGTGACTGGCCCAAAATGACACAGCTAGTACCTGTCTGAGGCTAGATTTGAATTCAGGAAGATGAGTCCTCCTGACTCCAGGCCTGGCACTGTGCCACCTAGCTACCCATTTATTAAATGCCTACTATATGTATTAAGTACTGAGGATACAAACAAAGACAAAGACAGTCTGTTTTCAAGGAACAGAGTCTAACGAGGGAGATCACATGCAAACAACCACGCACAGGAGAAATTGGAGATCATCTCAGAGAAGGCTCTAGAATTAGGGAGATTGTGAACAGCTTCTCATTGAAAGCAGGATTTTAGCTGGGACTTGAAGAAAGCAGAGATCAATCTCACCACCACCCCTCCCCCCACACATATGCAGAGCAAACTGGAGCCAGAAGCAAACAAGATGAATAGAGCAAGCTGAATTGTCTCTGGGACATTGCAAAGCTCCTTGAAACCCCAAATTTCTCTCTAAAACAAAAGCCCATTCCCCCTCTCTCTTGTTCTCCCTCCCCCCCCCCACACACACACTCACCCATTCTTAAAAGAGTAGTATTCATCATTGTTGTTGTATAGCTGAGCAAGCCATAGAAAGTCTCCAAAAATTAAAAAAGAGTAACCCATAGAAAGCGATGGCGGCATGCATGCTGGTCAGGAGTGGGCTGCAGTGCATGACCAATAAGGTAGTATAGTAAAGACGAGTGAAGGATCGCATGACTGGGAAAGACCATGAGCTGGTCCTGTGTTGAGGAAAGACCAATGAATAGCCCAGATGTTCCACTAATCTCCTTGAGATAAATGGGAGTAAAGACAATTTACTGGATACTTTGGGTGGACCCTTGCTACGATCTCTAGGAAGGATGTGGACAAGAGAGCTCAGCAGGCTTAGATAGGTTAGGAGCAACATTGCTGAGAACAGCCACATGGATCCATTGGACGATGAGTTGGATGGAAGATGTTCTGGACAGTGGGGAGACTGGAAGCAGTAGGCCAGGAGAGAGGCAATGAGGCCTTGAAGGTGGAGGCGTGAGGACAGAAGGTGACAGCCATGAAGGATGTTGTGAAGTACCTCCTGGGTAAGGGGGCCAGTGGGTCAAGGATGGCTCCAAAGCTGCAAACGAGTCATTGGAATGCTGGAGGTGCCCTCAACAGAAATGAGGATTTTAGCAAGAGAAAGTGGGTGGGTTGAGGGATAAGGTGGCTGTTCCACACCTCTCACTCTATGCTTCAGACCCCCCTGAATTGGTGCTAACCCAGAGCCAGTATTTGGTAAATCCACGTGGATCAATGTGATGGCTCCTCACCCAAGGCCCTCCATCTCCTGTCTCCACTCCATGTCCATGGACATGGCACTGGCCATCCACACTCCCTCCTCAGCTTTTCCTCTTAGAATCCCTTACTTCCTTGAAGACACAGCTGAAATCCTGTACCTTTCCTGATTCCCACTTTCTGCCATCCCTAACTGCTAGTCCCCCTCCCACTTATTCCCACATATTTATTCTCTCTATATAATTGATCCATACATTGACTACCCTGATAGGAGGTAAGCTCCTCGAAAGTAGGAGTCTCTTTGGGTGAGCAGGGAGATCTCTATCCTCTAGCATGGCATCTAACCCACAGTCAGCAATTGATAAATTTTGGTTGATGAGGGAGAGGGAGGGAGGCTCAGGATCAAGGGAAGGTTTCTGAGGATGGGAAGACCTGGGCATGTTTGTAGGCACCCTAAAAGAAGATAATTAGGTGAGAGGGGATGACTGAAAGGACAAGCTCTCGGAGATGGGAAGGTAGAGCCTGGCCTGCCTCCTCCACAAAGGAGACAAGGGAGCATATTATAGAGGGCTCTGAGGTACAGAATGAGGAAAAGGAAGAAAAGCTTTGGAGACAGCTCTCATGGGGACTGTAATAAAAGTCCATCAGGGAAGAATACTTGGGCTGCCAGATCATAGTGAGGCACCAGCATAGGAATTCATACTGGAACTATCTCCACATGATTAAATGCTTCCCAAACTCCGTGCTAGTGGGATACAGGCACAAGTGAGACACATTCTGCTCCTAAAGGCTTACAGGCCACGTCCAGCACCTGGCAAGGATGTGCAGAAGAGGATGGTTTGGGGTTTGATGAGGGGCATGAAGGGCAGCTAGACAGCAGGCAAGGGCTGGTGTACTGTCAAAAGGGCTAATTGTGTTTCCCATACTGCAACAGGAGGCAAGAACAGAGGGTGCTGGGGGAAGCAGGGCCTAAAGGTTGGGAGAGACCAAGAACAGGAGGCACCTTGAGAGGTCCCTCAGCTCCCATGCATTATCTAATGAAGTCCAAGACCTCTACTTTGCTGAAGAGGAAACTGAGACCCAGACAAGTGCAGGGACTTGCTGGGTACCCCACAGCTCCCTTCGGATCACTTAATCCAATTCCTTTATTTTACAGATGGGAAAACCAAGGCCCAGGGCATGGTAGGGACTTGACCAAGATCATACAGAAGACAGCTGCCACGATCAGATTCAAAGAGCCTTTGGGGTGCCCAGTCCCATCAAGTAATCACAATCAATTCAACAAGTCTTTATTCAGCACCTAGGGTGTGCCAGGCACAGTAGGGGTGGGGCAGGGGGAGATATAGAGGCGTAAGGCCCCAGTAACAAATGATTCCTCTGTAGTTGATCTGTACTTTCAAAGTACCTTCGGTCTGCCTCTTTGCATTCTCAGTATTGGGGAGAGACAGGGTGGACTGGAATCAGGTGCCCCCATATTCCAGACAAAAAACCGTGAGACCCAGGGCAGAGAACTAACTTGTCCAAAGTCACAAGACAAGAGAGTGGCCAAGCTGGGTCAGCCTCCAAAACCCCTTGAGGCTCTGAGGCTGGAGTGGATGGAGGGAGCCCTGATATATGGTTCTCTCTCCATCTCATCTGGTGCATGAGGTGGGGTTTCTGCTTTAATGCCCACGGATGTGCTGAGCCAGCTCTCAGGCTTCCAGAAAGCGGCGGGGGCAGAGCGGACAAGCATGGGCACGGCTGCCCCTGGTGCGGTGGGTGAGGCGGTGTTGGCACAGGCTGCTAGACCGTTTGAAGGTCTTGGCACATACCCCACAGACATAGGGTCAAAGGTCCGAGTGTGAGATTCCATGCTGCTTCAAGTAAAGGGGGCTCTTAAAGACCTGGAAGCATTCAGGGCAGTGGTAACCCTGGGCTGGAGCCCCCATGCCCCCTGCTTCCTCCCCTTGGGGGGCCTCCAGCATCCTCGGTGGCTGCTCTTCATCCAGACGAATTGTATACATATACGGGACACCATTGCCGTGGATCAGCAGGTGGCGGCCTAGCCTTGGGGATGGCTGGGGAGCCAGGGATCCTGGGGAGGAGGGGGAGCCCGGGCACCTTTCAGGGGACGGAAGTGCCCGAGGCGGACAGAGGTCCATGGTGTCCCAGGAGAGGTTCGCAGGCAGAGGGCAGGAGGTGCAGCTGGAGACAGGAGGAAAGGTGGGGGAGAATCTCAGGCTGTCACCCGGAACACTCCGGGCACACCCCTGTTCTGAGCCTTTCCCTCCACTCTTCTGCAGCTGCCCAACTACCCTCGATGGCTCTGCAGCCCCCACGTCGCTGCCAGATCCCCCTGCCCCGAACTGCCCCTGGTGCTGACGGGAAGCTCCTGCCCTCTCCCGAGGTCCCCATCCCCACGAGGAACTGTGCGCCCCCCTCCTCTGGCTGCACCTCAAGCCACGGAAGCGCTCCGGGGGTGCGGGGCGCGCTCCCCTTATTTCTCCCAAGGTCGCGGAGTCCCCATCCCGCAGCACCCACAGAGCTCCGCAGCCCGCAGCCAAGCACCAGCATCTAGGAGATGCTCCTGTCCCTCCGGACCCTCCCTCCCTTCTCCACGCTCCTCTCCCCACGGCTCCCACCGCCCCGCCTCCGCGTGCACGCCCACAGTCACAATCACTGTCACCCGCGCCCACTCACACGCGCACACGCCCACAGGGGTGCCCCAGCACCCGCGCGTGCACGTTCCGCTCGCCCCCACGCCGCCTCGCCAGCCGCAGAAGTAGGCGCAGGCGCAGCCAGGACTCTGGAGCCGCTCTCGCTCTCCGCGTCTTCTCCCCTCCCCTCAGCCTGGGCCCTCCCACTCTCTGTATTCGGCGGCTCGGGAGAGGGACACGCTGGGCGCTCCCCGCAAAAGGCTCCGGCTGGAAATGCGGCTCCGAAAGGCGGAGGCCCCCACCGGTTCGGGCCCCCCGCCCAGCCCAAACGGGGAGGGGGGTGGGGGAGGCAGGAAGGCCACAGTCTAGATGGGCTCCCCTCCCCCTCCTCGCCCCATTCTCTGCACGGAGAGTTAGGAGGGTGTCCACTTGCCAAGAGCCCCCCAACCCTGAGGTCTCCCATTCACGCCCAAGGGTGCTTGGAGATCCCCATCCCAAGGCCAAGGTTTGACCCGGGGAGAGGCCCAGGGAGAGGTGGGGCAGGGCGGGGCCATGAGATGGAAAGGCATCTATAGGAGCTGGAGGCGCGAAAGGGCCGCTGGGGGGCGCCACGGGGCACGGAGTCCGAGAGACCCGAGTTCAAATCCACCCTGGGCAAGTTACTGAACCTCCGTCTGCCTCGGCTTCCTCCGCTGTAGAATGAGGCTGAGAACCCCTCCCTGCCTGCCTGACTGTTATGGGGACCCAGGGCCTGGCACACTTGGGGAGAGGACCGACCCTCCTTCCTTGCAGGCATCCCCCCACCATCCCTCTGGTGTCCTCGCGGGGTTCCCAATTTCAAACCCTTCACTTGTTCCCCCGCTCAGATTCCTCCTCTGACTCGCCTCTTTCCCTTCCCGTCACCCGGGGTCGCCATCAGCAGCTCTCTAAGCCTTCTCCCCTCCCCAGCCTTCAGCGATTTCCTCCTCCTCCTCCTCCAACTCCTCCTCCTTCCCTCTCTTCCTCTCCCTCCTCCTCCCTCCCTCTCCCCCCTTTCCTCTTCCCTTCCCCCTCTCCTCCCCCTCCCCCGCCCCATCCGCCTCGCTCCCCGTTCTGGCTTCGCTCTCCTCCTTCCTCCCACTTCTGGGTCCCCCACCACACCTTCGCATCCCTCTTTCCTCCCCCCCTCCCCCCCCCCGCTCGCCTCGCTCAGGGGTCTCTCCCGTGCCCCGGCAGGGCATTGCTTCCTCGCAGCCCCTGTCTTCCCCTCTCTCTGTCCTCCAGTGGGTTTTTTCCTTTGGTGTCTGCTTCTTTATAGCTCACACTTCCGTCCCTCCCATTTCCCCAGGTTTGTGTCTCTCCATCCACCCTCCCTGGGCTCTTTCTATCCCCCTCCCCCCTGTATTTTTGTCACTCAGGTCTAGCTCCAGGTCTCCATCTGCTAACCTTCCCAGCGCGCTCCTTGGGCCCCTTCCCCTTCATTCCCTTCACTTCTTTCTAGGTCTCCTCATGACTATCAGCATCCCCAGACCGACCTATTCAGGCTCTCCCCTCAAGAGGGTCTCGCCCCCCTCCCATCTCTATTCCTGCTTCATCCTAGGGCCCGACCAGGGGCTCCTCCTTCCACTGTCCTTCCTCAGATCGGTGTCCCCCACATGTTCGGCTCCATCCCTCCTCTGGCACCCACCTCGGGCCCACATGCACGTGCCTGTCAATCACAGCTGCACGCCTAGCGCAGATGTGCAAGCACAGAATTAACACGCGCTTACGGACGCAGGCAGGCACGGAACAGTTAACACAATCGCACCCACGTGCACGCGCTTCCTGGGATCCACAGGGCCCCCCACCCCCACCCCCCTCTAGCCCCTTGCTCTGTGCTCTCCCTGGGGGCCGTGTTGGGCGGAGACCCACCCCCTTTCTGACCCCAATAAGTGATGCCCACAGTGGGGGAGGGGGAGGGAGAGGAGAAGAAAGGCCGCGTGGTCTGATAGGGACAGGCTGCCCTGCTTCTCGAGTCACCCTCCCTTGTACCATTCTCCCGAAAGGGAACCTGAGCTTCAGGTTGGGCCCCAGGTCCTCTCATGGTGGGAGTGGGGTGGAGGAACATCCCGGATCTGCTGCAGATCTACGGAGGCCGAGCTGGAAGCTGCTTAGAGACCTCCATATCTCACTTTAGAGCTAGAGCAACTGAGGCCTGGGGGGTGGGCATCGGACCCACCCGAGGTCGCAAAAACAACTTCCTCCCCTCCCCCCGCATCCAGCCTGGGGCGCCAGCAGGTGCCAGGCCATCAGAGATCTCGGAGAGGAGGCCGCCAGGGGGCGCCACGGTACACGTGCCTTAATAACACGTGCCCTCTAGGGGCCACCTCCCCTGCGGTCCTCCCAGGAGGGGGCCGGGGTCTCTCTAGCCCGCCGCCAGGAGAGAAGACTCTCTATGGTCTTCGTGGCCCCGCCCGGCCGCACAGGGACTGGTAGCTCTAGCCGGCACCTCCAGGGCCTCTCTGTGGTTGGGTGGGAAGGGCAGGGGAGGGGGGGGGGATGGTGGATCCTATCTAGCCCGACTCCTGCACTCGGTGCCTCACCCTCTCCGGTCCGGGTGAGGACACAGGCGCGCGGCAGCACTTTGGGGTCTCTGGTGAAGGGTCCGGCCGGAAACAACCCCGACGCTGATCCGTGCCCAGGGTCCTTGGGTCCCACTCTGACCTTGGTCCAGCACCCTGTGGCTCCCAAGTGATTGCCCCATGAGGTTCACAAAGCGCTCTCCTCCATCATGCAGCCCATTTTCGAGATGTGGAACCTGAGGCTAGGCCCTGAGCCAACCGGGGTGGCGAAGGCTGGGCCAGGTTCCGTGGCGGGCATTTTTGGAGGAAGCCTCAGTAGGATCCTCCCATTCTACAAATGGGAGAAACTGAGGCCGCCAGAAGGCAAGGCGCTCAGATCTGGTGCCGCTTTCCCTCTGGCCCTTTCCTGCCCACCGCTGGTTACCCACTGCCCATGAGCTCTCAGGGAGCGCTGTCCAGCGTCTGGCCCCGTCCCGGGGCAGATGGGGCGCGCGCCCCCTAGACCTGGCGGCCTCCGCCCGGTTCCCGGGACCCCTCGGTTCCAGTCCAGGCGTGCCCCAGATGAGCAGGGCGCAGCCTCCCCCCCCCCCCCCCCAAGGGGCAGCGTGCCGGGGTGAGGCTGGGCGCTGCGGAGGGACCCTTTGGTCCTGGTCCAGGTGCGCCCCCGGCATGCCGGGGCCAAGGCCAGGCCCTTCAGAGGCACAAGTCCAGGCTGTCAGCCCTGAGCACTCATTTGTTCGGATCCCAGCGTGCGGGTGTAAGGCACTGGCATGCACAGGACAGGCCTTGCCATCATGGAACTTCCATCCTACATGGGAGGCAGGAAAGATGCGTGCTCTTAAATAGAGAATAAAAACCGGGTGACTGAGGTGTGGGGGAGGCACAGTAAGACAAGTAGCTGCTGGTGGGGGCTCAGGAAGGGCCTCACACAAAGGCTGGGGCCTTGGAGAGGTGCAGGTGAGGAGGGAACCAGGTCCTGGCCTGCTCTGCTGGCAGGCTTTCTGCAGGCCCTTTGTCTGTGCCCAAAGGAGACCATGCCAGCTGGGCCACCTCAGAGCCCTGGCCTGGGGCAGAGAAAGCCCTGGACGATTCTGATCCTGCTCTCCTCTCCCTAAGGTTATCCTCCTGCCTCTCCATGGGGCTGTCTGAGCCCTGCTGGAGGTCACTGGTTTACTGTTCCCACTGCTGCACCCTGGGCTGTGCTCAGAGTAGGCCAGGGCCATACCCTCTGGCTGAGATGAGTTGGGTAGATTAGAAATTATCTGGTCCAACCATATCATTTTAAAGATGAGGCCCAGGGAAGTGACAGTTCAAACACCTTATGTTGTAAAAAGGTGGGTCTGGGGGCAGCCTGTCTTACAGGCCTCTCTCAACATAGTATGTCCGTACCCAGAAATTGCTAGTTTGACATACAACCCCTTCACTGTTCTCTACATATCCTTGTATTTTGTGCAAATGAAATTGTATATCACCAGCTAAAACTATTCAGATTATTCATTTAAATTTATAATCTTAATAAAAAGTCGATTCTGGGGGGAGGGGCAGCTAGGTGCGATGGATAGAGTACAGGCCTTGGAATCAGGAGAACCTGAGTTGCAGTCTGGCCTCAGGCACTTACTAGCTGTGTGACCCTGGGCAAGTCACTTAATCCTAATTGCCTTTTTTAAAAAAAAGTGCAAGGTGCGCTGGTACAAGATCAGAATTAGTCCAGGCTTCCTGAGGCCTACTTGCCTCCTCCAAAGAACTAGTTGCTGGGAGTACAAAGAGAGAAGGGATAAAATGAGGAATCTGAGACCGGATGGTCGCACTCCTGACCCTCCAGCACTCTCCACTGTAGGCATTTGTAGGCATCCACAGCCATCAGTTGTTCTCTCTATTCTCCTTCCTTTCTGTACCCAGTCACCCACTATGGTATTTCTCCCCCATTTGGTCCCTCTCCTTTATCTGTCTTCAACCCCAGATTTCCAGCTTGGAGCTAGAGCTTCATGACCCAGTACTTACATGTATTGGCTAGGCAGAGCTGGACAATTGGAACAGCTTCAAGGTGGTATAATGGCTAGATTCCAACCTCCTTTAGCCTCTCATCCTCAAAATGAGGCCAATAATAGTATCTACACTGTGGGATCGTCATGGGAGTCAGGTTAGACGATGCATGTGAAGTGCTTATAGAGATGAGAGCTAGGATGATGATGGCGGCCATGATGACAACAACTAAATGTTTTCATCAGTAAAATGGAAGAAATAGCATTTGTACTACCTCCCTTCCAAGGTTGTGAGGAAAGAACCTTTATGTTCGTCTTGTCCCCGTGAGCACTGAAATACCCTTTTACCATCTCCTCTCCTATCCGGGGATTCCAACTCCCTGTTCACCACATTTGTTCTAGCTTTCAAAGGAAGATAAAACCTGAGTTGAGAAATGACGCCTTCTCTATGTTATCCGTTAGAAAATGAACAAGTGGTTCTGGGGGTTCTGCGTAAATGTAGTCCAACCGTGGCCAGCAGCCCAACGTCAGGCTGCTAGCACGTATTTGCTGATAGGATGGCCAATGTAATCCAAAGGGCTTCAAAGAGAAAGGCCCGAAGGAAGGAGAAAACACCTTTAAAGGGAGATGGAATAGCTATAAAGAAGGAGCCAGCAAATGTTTCTTTGCTTTGAACTCATGTTATCCTCTGATTGGTCTGTGGGAGAAAACACATTGATAGGGACTTATGAACTGTGGTTTTGAGTACTGGTTGGTCCATAGCTTGCCTTAAAGCTAAGGTAGTTTTTTGGGGAGTCCATCTGTGTGGGTGGTGATTGGAGGAGATGGAAGGAGAATAGAACAACACTGTGGGTTGCGTGCAAGATCTCTCTGGCATAACAGGAATCTATTATGGTTCCTTCTTTCCTTTCCAAGATGACACTTCTACTCTTTAATTGTAGGCTTCGCCAAGGTGACTTTTACCCAGATGGCAGATGGCATATCTGAAGACCTGAGGGCATTCAGATATTTTGCCATAACATATACTGTTACTTATAAAGTACATCAAAGTGTTGCTGTTTATTAACCTTATTGCATCATTGAGATACATTATTGTGATTGAGAGTAGGAGACAGCAGCTACCATAATTATTCAGGTGTTGGAAGACTGATGTTCTTTCCTGGGCACCAACAATTATTGATCAAGAGTGAGAAAGTTGGCGGCTTTCCCAGTGAGAGGAATGATTGAGTTGGAAGTTAGGAACAGTGCTTGGAGCAACTTCCCTCTTGATGATGGGTAGGCACAATAGCATTGCCCTTCAGCCTGACAGACGCATTGGTGAGAATTAAGGACTGCGCCCATAGAGCCTGACAATAAGGGACTCAGTGTGGAAAGCTGAGGTCCTTTTCAGAGGGATGACCTCTTCAGCCAAACAAAGAATCTTTTGAATTCTGGCTGGGACATGCCGCTGATGGGATCCAGGGGTGGCTCAGGACTATCTGGACATGAGAAATATTGATGGTGTCCACAAAGGATAAACTGACTGATAGGGACCATCCCCTGGAGCATGGTAAGAGTTTCCCTTCCCAATTCTGACTGACCACACGGAAACTTTGGGGCCAACATTCAGTCATGTGATGCCCTGGAAGTGAAATTATGTTGTGTTTCAGCATGATGTGGCAAACCCTGACTGGTCCTTTGTTCTTCCTGCTGCCCCTGACAATTTTTAACTCTGTCATTTAAAAGAAGAGAGAGTTTCTGGCTTGGCTGATCCTCCTTTGAATCATCAAGTCATATCAAGTGGCCCTGACATTTGCATCGAGAGTTGGGGGAGGGCAGGTCTTTCTGCCAACCTAACCTACTGATTTCTCTGCTCACATGGCAGCTGGATAATATAAGGGGACTCAACTAGGCAAGCTTGAGCCTGCCTGGGCTCCCAGATTCTTTTCCCCTTTAATTTTTGTTCTTTCTGAATCTTTGGTGATGGACATAGCTAGGACTGGAGGCCAGCTAATGAGTTCAATGAGTCCGGAGGTTCTGGATTGAAGCTGAATGGCAACAGGGGTGATGTCCCCAGATCTATTTCAGTGTCCTTGGAGAGGAAGCCCACCAAAAAGAGGATTCGCCTAAGCCTGGCCTTTTACCAGCAGACACATACTGGGTGTCATTTGGAGTCTGAAGAAAACAATGTGAAATAAAATGCCTAATTAGTAGTCTGGTGAAGGACTGTATGTTTTCTGATGAGATTTAAGTTGCAGCCCTTACCAATGTGTTCCCCTTTAATAGTCAGCCAAGAGATATAACTTGCTTAGAGAAAAGGCATTTACTGAGGCGGCATGGTTAAAAAAAAGTCTGTAAAACATTCCCTTTACAAACCCAGGGTACTCTCATGAATAGACACAGCATCAGTATTAAGTAAGACTGGGCACACACGTATAAAAACTAAAACAGGAGAAAAGCTCGCCTAAAGGGAGCGCATGTGGTCAAGGGAACTCATGCTGCCACACAGGGGCCCCAATGTCCTTTCTGTTCTCATGGCATCCTCACCTGGACTTCCCCATATTATTCCCTCCATCCAGGTTCTATCTATCCCTCTGTCACAGTATTTGGAAGAGCCCTCAGAAGCCATCAGATCTCAGCACTTTGCCCTCCTCCTCATCCTTCCATTCCCCTGCTTTCATTAACTCAAAACCTCACATGCCTGTGTAGTCCAAGATTCTCTATTTCCCTCTTCAACTCAGGATCTCTCTATCTTTCCATCATTTCACAGTATCAAAAGTTTTCAGAGTTGTAAGTGTCCTCAGAGCTATCTGGTGCAACATCCTCTACAAGTGGTCTTCCAAGGTCTGCTCAGAAGCCTCCAGTGTGAGCAGAGGCCCCACACCTGGACAGCCCCATCCACTCAGGGATAGTTCTTTACACAAAGTCTCATTGGGTCTCTTTTCAGCCCTTGCCACTAGCTTTTCCCTCTGCATCTCAAACAGAAGTCTAATCCTGCTTATATCTGACAGAACTTCAAAAGCTTGAACATTTAATGCCTTCTCAGATTCATCTCATCACCCCAAGATCTTGCTACTTATCCATCATCTCTCTATGATCCTGCCAATCTATCTCAGCTAGGTGTTATAGTGGACAGTCTGGAAGACAGGAATTCAAATTCAGCCTGTTACTTCCTAGATAAGTGGCCTTGGGCAAGTCACCTAACCTCTATCTGCCTGAGTTTCCTTAACTGTAAAGTGGGGATAATAAAACCTATTTCCCAGGGCTTTTGTGAGGATCAAATTAGATGATATGCATAAAGGACTTAGCACAATACCTGGTTCAGAGCAGGCTTTTAATAAATGCTCATTTCCTCCTTCCCTTCCCCCAGACCTCTCTCCAATACCCACTGGTATCCGCTGGTCCTCTGGAGCTTTCCAGGCTCACTCTACACCTCCTCCTGTTCGTCCAGTTGGACAATCTCTCTGGTCCAGGATCGCTCCAATCAACACGAAGCATAGGTCGAGGATTTCTTTGGCCCCATTCACTGCTCAAGTTTGGGTCTGTTTGAGTGAAAGAGCAGGTACTGAGGAAGGAGCTGCAGGATGAAGCTTTGTAAAGGAGTGTGTGTGTGTGTTGTTGTTGTTGCTTTTACCTGTGTCGCTTAGTATGTCCACATGGGTCCGTCTAGAGATGACTCACAGGGAAGCAATGATATCTCTAGTACCTCCTCCTCACCATTCTTCAAGGGAGATTCAGATTCCTGCCAGGATGGGGAAGCAGAAGGGTGGGGCCAGAGGCTGGTCACTCTGCTCTCCTCAGAGGAGAGGGTACTAGACTAGAATTATATCTATTTGCTTCCTTAAATATTATTAGTCTAGGGAAGTACATTTCACTTTCAAGCTAAACTCCCGATTGCTATTCATTAAGAAGAAAAGAAGGGCCCCAAGGTCTATGCCCAAGGCTTGATCTCCTTTCTACCAAATGCTAGTTCCACAACAAATACATAGCAAAGAGATTCATTTATCCGTTCCAAAAGCAAAATAGAAACCAGAGAAAGTATACATATAAACCTATATACTAGACATTACAGATGGAGTGAGCTCTCCCTTTGGAAGATAACTCAGTTTAACCATGAGAGAGGGAGAGTCAGTGCTAAATGTAACCCAAGGAACATTCTCCAAAGTGTAGCAAGCTAGGAACAGGGACGTGATCCAAGGTCTACGTGTTGGCTTCTTCCCAGTCTCTCTCTCAACTTCAGTGTCCTGAAGAAAGGTTGGAAACATGCACACTCCCTTTCAAAGTGGAGACCAAGAGTCCAGATCTCTCCCCCTCGGATGAACTCTGCCCTGCCCCCACACAGGTAGAGAGCACTGACTAATCAATAGGCATCAGTGGGAAATTTCATGCAAATAACCTTTTGAGCCAAAGGTAACATTGTAAAGAGGGTTCCCAGCATTCTCTGGATGTATCTCCTAACCCTCCATGACTTGGACTCAGGAAACTTGAATTTCTGTATACCTCAAATATAGAACTTGAATGTTCTGTATACCTCATGGCCCATTCCATAGCCTTTTCTAATTGGATTGTCTGATCTTGGGCAATTCCTCTTCTTTTTCTAGAACTCCACTTCTTCATTTGCAAGATGAGTCCTGTTATTTATTTTGGGAGCCAGATCTTCAACTGTAGAATAGCAAATGTCCCTCAGGTCAAATCTGTCAGGCTATTCAACTTACCCTAAGTCTTCACCAAGCAATGGCAAGAGAGATGTCATGGCAAACTTTATCCTGCATTCCTACAACTACACTCAACTGACTGTTCTCCTAACATCTGTAGCATGGGGCTAATAAACCCTGTCCTTCAGGATACCTGTCCTGCAAGGACTTGCATGATCTGAGGGAGTCCCAACCTTTCTGGGCTGTTGTTTGCACTTAGCTGTAAACTCATGGTTTCATGATCCTATGAGGAAGACTTCGTGCTCCCAAGGCAGGAGTGGAACTTAGACCCTCGAGCTTTTCAGTGATACTGAGGATGTGTGTGTGTGTGTGTGTGTGTGTGTGTGTGTGTGTGTGTGTGTACTACTTCTGTCCCCCAAACCCCACCTGAATTCCCCAATCTTGGCTCTTTCCCCAACTACTTCCTTGCCTAGCATCCTGCTGAGACTGAAAGTACTGTCATGAGTCAGGGCATGAGGAGTATGGTGATTCAATACAGGATATGATCCAGGAGAGCCTGCTTGATTCAGGCAGGAAGACAAATCATCCCCAGATGTGGGATGATTGTAGAAGCCAAGCATCTTTTGAGACCACATCACTCAACATTTTGGATCCAGAGACTGAACATCCCCTGGCCCCAGGAAGACCAAAGGTCAGATAGAACAGTGACAGAGCACCAAGGGGTGGGGGTGGGGGGACGTCTTTCAGAGTTTCACCAAAATCCAGGGTTGGCCTAATGGTTGAAGATGAAATAGGGATATTACTCCAGGACCATCCAGGGCACCTAATTCCCTTCCAAGGGTGAAAAGGTGGAGGGGCAGCCCCCCATCATTTTAGGCTGGTTGTGCCCAATTTAAGCCTGCATGCTGAAGGTTAAAGGTATCCTCTCTCTTTCCAAAGCAATCCAAGGAAATCCTTCAGCCTTCAACCATGAGGTAGAGACCTGCAGCCAATCATGGTAATGGGGAAAAAAAATACTCTACTTGGAGAAAGAACACCTGGTTTCAGATCCACCTCTACAACTACCTGTGTGAGCTTGGGTAAGTCCCATGACCTCTCTGAGACTCCATTTCTTCATCTCTCAAAGAGACGCTTTGGCTAAAGGATCTGGTCCTGCTCAACTCTGAATCCTATGATAATATGATCTAGGTTAAGTCTTGGTTCTGACACCAACTCATAATTTAGAGAGAGAAATGAAGAAGTAAAGTGGAGTAGCTGAAAGAGGAAGACAGCATGGCACTGTGGGAAAATCATTGTATTTGGAATCAGAGGGCCCAGGCTCAGAGTCCAGTTCTCTATCTGAGAGACAGAAAGTATTAAACAGAGACTTGGGAATAAAGAGATAAAAGCAAAGACAGAAAGAGACACTAAAAGGAATATGATTGAGTGATTCACAAAATTTCTTCAGGATGTTCAAGGAATGCATGTTAGTTCAACAAGGCCTAGTATGTTACAGATCATTCCAAATAAGGTCCATAGTTTGGTCAAAGTATCCACATAGGAGAAACCAAGTGGATGAACTTGTCCAGAATTGAATTTGCAATAGGACAGACAATCTGTTAAGCTGGGCCATTAATACTTATAAGAAGAGGAGAGAGATCTGGATTGCCTTAGGAAATAACACAGTATTTTCAATGACCAAGGCTCTCCTTTGTTAAAAAAAAAAACCTCACAAATAAACAAAAAATCCCTTTTAACACTAATATTCTTCAAATGATTCAACAAGTCGTGGAATACCACAATCTCCAAAGAATCACAATTGCAGGTTACTTGAAAAGGGCAACAGAGAGGTGCACAGTGAGTGTTTCAGCATATTGCCAACAACAGATGGCACACAAAAACATCAAAGAGATGAGTGAGGAGGAAAGGGGCTTAAAGATTCTCGCATTGAGAGTGAGGGACAAGAGAGGGAGATGAATGTATGCCACATCTGGACAATGTTAAGTCACACTGAGGAAAAATTCCATTTTGTAGGGTGGACTCCTTACAGACAATCTCTGAAAGCACCAGATTAAGAATCCACCAGCATAAAGGGGCATTAATGGTGGTGATCTGCACCACATCTGTGCAATCACAGGGCCACTGCTGAGGATTCGCCAGAGGGATGGGGCAGAAAGCTGGTAACTTTCTGAAGTCCTCCAACTTTCCTCTGTGGGGTAATGCTTTCCAGCCTCCAGGGAGGTCTACTCCACCCTTCTTCCCCTAAACCATAACAAAGCAAAACAAGCTGTATTCCTTCAAGGACAAAGAATCATGATTTGGAGTTGGTAGGGAACTTAGAGTCAGTCTACCAAGCCCCAACCATCCTTTTCATTTAAAAAAAGAAAGTTTCATGTTTTAAAAATAGTTAAGCAGGGATGGGTAGGTGGCGCAGTAAATAGAGCACTAATAGTTTCCCACCCCTCTACTAAGGGCCTATAGGATTTAGAGATGGAAAAACTGAGCCAAATCCCTCATTTTACAAATAAAATGTCTTACATCACTTCTTTCATTCTGTAAAAAATAATTGAGGATTGAGTGACTTATAAATATGGGGTATTTTAAAATATGTTCAGGAGGGCAGTTAGATGGTGCAATGGGTAGAGAACCCACCATGGAGTCAAGAGGTCTTGACCTCAAATCCAGCCTCAGACACTGACTAGTTGTGTGACTCTGGGCAAGTCGCTTAACCCCAGTTGCCTACCCACTCCTCAAAAATGTTCAGGATGAAACCTTCACTAAATAGTGTTGAAGTGATCCCAAATTCTCTGAGGTTCTGTCGGCAAAGCAAAAGTTCTTGTACATTCTACCCAGATAGAAAGGCTCTGGGTTGCAAAGTAGTGCACGAAGTGTCTATTATGGTAGGATGCACTTAGGTAAGTTCAGATTCATCACCAGAAAACTGGTAAGCCGGTGATAAAGAGGAATGAGGACAGAGCCCTGGGATGTATCAAATGTAGCGAGGAATCAACAGAGATGAAGAAGCTGTCAAACAGAAGAAGGAGTAGATGAAAGAACATCTAGGAGGTGACAGGGTTCAGTGTCAGGGGCTCCAGTGAGGTCAAGAAGAATGACAGGTGGGGGGAAAGGTCGTTAGATTTGCCAATTATGAGATCCTTGGTAACTCTGGAGGGAACAATTTCCATGGGTGCCAAATTGTAGATGATTTAGAAGAGAGTGAGAGGAGGAGATGGAGAGATAGTAAGTGTAGACAATTTCTTCCAAAAATTGGGCTGTGAAGTGTATGGGGAAGGGGGCTATAGGATCAGAGCTAATGTCTGGTGGGGGTTTTCTCAGAATGGGGAACAATTTGGCATGTTTTTAGGCAGCAGGGGAGGATTTTATAGGGAGAGATTGGAAATTAAAGAGGGGAAGATGATAAAAAGTGGTGCATTTGATAGAAAAGATAGCAGAGAATGGAAACAAGGCTACATGTAGAAGGGTAACCTTGGTGAGGACCACCTCCTCATCAGAGACAAGAGAAGGAAATAGTAAAGGATACAAGCCAAGAAGTGGGAAAGAAGATCTCAGTAAATGGTCTGGGTTGTTTTTTGGTTTTTGCAGTATATTACAAGGCAAGGTCCTCAGCTGAGAGAGTAGGATAGCCATTGTGGAGAGTGGGATAAAGAAGTGACTAGGGGAGATTAAAAGAATTGCTTTGCACAGTGAAGGCACAGCTCAGATTAGGTAACAAATTTGTGGTGGACCCATTCAGCATGTGACTGTCACAGAAATTTCATTCAGCAACAGGAGGAGGAGGGAAGGAGGCAAATGGTGGGAATGTCAGGGTTGGGGCTTGGCAAGGTGTGGCTGACAATAAGGCAGGAAAACCACAGATTCCAAAGGAGAGGATAGTATCAAGTCAAACTGGTTCACCAAGAAGTCAAGACTGAGAAGGGAGGAGAGGATCATGAGAGCACGGTGAAGTACCGGAGGCTAGAAGGATTTGAGCTCACAATGAGGATGAAAAATAGACTTAGGAGGAGCAAGGCATAGGGAGAGATGGAATGACAGGAGATATTGATCAGATAAGATCACTTAAGTCTTTCATCATAGTGGAATACTAGTGGGTGATAATGAGATCAATGTGACCAACCCTGTGTCAAAGTGAAATGGAGCAGCAAGTGGGAGGTGAGCAGGCTGAGGAACTGTGAGGTCAGGTATTTAAGGGAACATCGACAAGCATCCTGAAAACTCCTGGTATAAGGGCAAGGGATGAAGTGGAAAAGGAGATTGTAAGCCAGGCACTAGAGTTATTAAGAAAGAAGGGAAAACATCCAAGGGGAGATCAATAGATAATGGACTTCAGGATCTGGATTGGATGATGAATTTGGAGAGAATGAATAACAACGAAGTGGTTGCTGAGTAATGGTGGTAAAGAGAAAGGATGGGAGTAGTAATGGGAAGCAAAGCATATTCTGACTTCCCTGTGACCAACCACTACCCTACCTAGCACAGGCTCTAATAACCTCTCATCTGGACCACTGCAATAGCCGTCCAATAATTCCCCCACTTCATCTCTCCCCTTCATCATCCACTATCCATCCTCCCCCCAGCTGGCTGACCCTGTATGCGCGTGTGCGCACGCGCACACACACACACACACACACACACACACACACACACACACACACACACACACTCACTCACTCACTCCAGGGGCTATCTACTACTTCCAAATCAAATACAAAATTCTTTATTTGGTGTTGAAAGCCTTTCATGAGCTAGCCCCACCTACC
This sequence comes from Pseudochirops cupreus, assembly GCA_028627135.1. NCBI lineage: Eukaryota > Metazoa > Chordata > Mammalia > Diprotodontia > Pseudocheiridae > Pseudochirops > Pseudochirops cupreus. The sequence goes on from CM053582.1 coordinate 67,296,575, forward strand.
TTTCCAATAGTTGTTCTGCCCTCCACACACTCTTAGATCCAGTGACGCTGGCCTCTTTGCTATCCCCCAAGCCTGGAGTTTTCTCCCTCCTCACACTTGACTTCCTTCAGGTTCCAACTAAACTCCTGTTTTCTATAGGAAGCCTTTTTCCATCCCTTTTAATTTTAGTGCTTTCCCTCTCTTCCCGTTTTTCCTGTACGTAGCTTGCTTGCAATCTGCCCCGGTAGACTGTGAGCTCTTTGAGGGCAGGGCCCCTTTTTGCATCCCCAGCACCCGCACACAACAGGCAACAGGCACTTAATACATGCTTCCTGTCCATTGACTGTCAAAGTCAAAGTGATATTCTTTAAGCACAGCTCTGGCTATGTCATTGCACCTTGCTCAAGTGACTCTCTAGCACCCTGAAGATCAAACACTCTTGTTTGACATTAAAAGCTCTTCACATAGTGGCTCCATGGTCCAGCCAAATTAGCCTGTTTGTTGTTTCACACACAATTCTATCTCCCACCTGAGTTTTTGGATATTCCCTATACCTACAGTATGTTTCCATTTCACTTCTACTGCTTAGTCATTGTCTAGATTTGGGAGGGACCTCAGAGGCCTAGCCTAATCCCTTCACTTTGCAAATGAGAAAACAGGCCTATAGAATGAAATGATTTACCCAAAGTTACACGGGGAAGTGGTGGATCCCAGGACTCTGCACTGCTTCACTAAATTTCCTCTGAAGTTCAGCGCAGGGCCACCAGAGACCTTTCCTGACCACTTCTTCCCAGATGATAATTTTCCTCGCAAAAATGATTGTGCATGTGTGCATGCAGATGCATACGTGTATTTACTCATAGGTATACACATTATGTCTGGAGAAGGAAATGGTGAGTCCCTCCAGTATATCTGCCAAGAAAACCCCACAGACAGCATTGGAGTGCTATGGTACATAAGGTCAGTCAGATTCTGCTCAACATAGACGGATGTGTGCACCCTTAGGCATCCAGGCTGCTTCTCCTGACAGAATGGAAGGTCCATGAGCATAGGATTATACTTTCCTCCATATTGCTAGGGGCCAGTGTTGTGCCTGGCACACAGTATTTAACACATGCTTGTCTCTTGTGTGCTGATTTGAGCAGTGAGTATAAAGGTCTTTCTAGGACTTGGGCTGTGATAAGAAGAGAAGGACCTTGGGATCAGAGATGCTGATGTGAATGACCTCAGAAGTCACCTAGTCCATGGCCTAGTTTCTCAGATAAGGGAACTGAAGTCCAGAGATAGGAAGTAACTTTCCTAATGGCACACCAGCAACAAGGCAGACTCAGGATAGGAGATGGCAAGGTCAGGTGAAGTCTTTTTCAGGATGGGAAAGATGAGGCTATCTTTGAAGGCAGCAAAGAAAAAGCCAATGGGCAAGAGATTGATAGAATTATCAATGGTGAAAAAATTCTCAGAGGAAGTAGGAGGGAGTGTGATGAAGGACACAAACAAAGTGGTCAGCTTTAACAAAAAAGTTACCTCTTCCTTGAAGACTTCAGCAAAGACGACAATTGGGAAAAATGTAGAGAAGGCTCTGTGGTGTGAAATGAGGAAGAGCCCATGGTGGAGAGTCTCCATTTTCCCAGCAAAGTGTGAGGGGAGAGCCTGTGCTGGAGGTAGGAGGTGGGGGAAGTAGTGGTGCTGGGGCCTTCAGGAAGGAGGATTTTGAATAGTCACTCCAAGGATAAGAAAAAAAGAGTTAATTAGGGAAGAAATATTCACAACATCAAAGGCCAGGCCAAGATCACGGAACACCAATGTGCAATGGACCCATTCAGGACTGCTGTGTGACTCCTCCAACAGTGTCCAGCAGGCTGCAGAGGAATACAGAAGGCTGATGGCAGAAATCGGGCTTGAGATCTAGCACAAGCAGCAATAGGACACAGGATTTGAAGACATATACCATTAAAAATCATCAATCATAGCCAGAGAACAAGACCATTTGTGGAAAAAAACCCCTGCAAATCCAGCCCCCCAAGTGATCGTCATCAGCTCATTCTTGAAGACCTCTAAAACAGGAGAAGCTGCCACCTCCACTTTAATCACCACTTGGGGAAATCCAGCTGAAATTTCCTCTTTGCAGCTTTTAACTTTAGCTGCTGGTTTTGCCCTCAAAGACTAGTCTTTAGGCTTGAGAAGTTGAAAAGGAAACTGGAGACTTTCCTGTCCAATCAGAGGAAACCTGGATTCCAAAGGATAAAGTCAATGCCTCACTTGTGATCTCTCACACACACAAACACTACCCATGCTGATGATGACAGATCTCATAGAGCCCAAGTGAGGGTTCCTGGGAAGCACAGCCTTAATAGGAAACACAGAATGGGAAGCTTAGCCTTCAGACCTTCCCTTTTGAAATTGTGTGTATGTCTGTCTCATGGTGGGAGGTGGGGGGAAATTGTCCAGAAACGTGACTCAAACACAAAATATGTGTAAGGACAAGACAATTTTGGTGAAGGAAAAGCATTCAGAACTAAACATCAGGAGAGGTTGGCCTGCTGCAAGACACAGCACCTGAGCTCAGTTTTGAAGGGAGGAAAGGATTCAACAAAGCAGAATTACAGGCATGATGGATAGTCAGCAAAAAGATGGAGTGACGGGATATAGAACATAGCATGTGAAGAACCTACAGGTAGGCTAGAAAGTAGAGTGCTTGAGAAGAAGCCAAGAAAATCAATTGCAAAGCCCTTTAAAAGGCATATAGAGGACTCCGTGCTTTATCCTGGAGGCAACAGGAAGCCACTCAAAATTCTTGAGCTGGGAAGTAGCACAGTCAGATGCACCTTTGGAGTACTGATCTGGGAGTTGTGAGGGAGAAATAGCAATAGGAAACCAATTAAAGAGGCTGATGAATAGTCCAGGTAAGAGAGGAAGGCTTATGCAATGGTGACAAAGTGCCTTCCCAAAGCCACAAAGTGAGGCAGGAATAGAGCTGGGATTTAAAACCAAGGGTCACGAGGAAACACCAAAATGACACCTCAAGGCCAAGTGGGGTTAGTGGGGAGCCCTCATCACTGGTCCCCCAAATGCTGGCAAGGGCGCTTGTGGTGGTCACAGGCTCAACAGGAGAACCCTATGCCTCAAGGTGCTGCTCCTGGGTCTAGCTGGGAAGCTGTGGGGAGGAAGCATGAAACCAAAACTCCCACCACGCATTTCTTAGGGTACGGCCACTTTGGTTTTTATTTTCTTGGGGCTTGGGATACAGGGAGAAAACTAATAGAAAAGGGGTACCCTGGAAATGGAAAGAAGACGGGAAGTTCTCAGGTCACTGACCCCCAAGTTGACCCCTCCCCCCAAGTGCCCTGGGTCTCTTAGGGAGGGCAAAGGATGGAGTCGTGCCACAAGGATAATATTTATTCCCAACTTTGTCTGTACAAACTGCGTCTCCCCCCCCCCACACCCTCCCCACACATCCAAATGGCAATCAGTCCCCCTACCCCATGTCTCTCCCAACCCACCTCCCCCTTCCCTATTCCAGCCAGATTCCAAGATGGTGGTGGTGGTGGTTGTAGTGATCAGGGTGGGTGGGAATGAGCCTCATTTTCTACAGGTTCGGGCATGGATGGGGGTGGGGTGGGGAGATTACAAGGGGGCAGATGGAGAGGGAGTCTGGTGTTAGGGGGGGTCCTAGAGTTCCCAGGATGTGGGGGAGAGAGAGGTGAAAGATTAAGTCCATCCCTCATGATGGGAGTAGCCAGATCCCTATGGAGTGAAGCCCCCCTACCAGGCTTTGGGAGAAGGGTGGGGGGTTGGCAGGTGGAAAGGCCCCCTCCAAGCTCTTGGTGAAACCTGAGAGCAGGAGGAAGCAGGGTGCTGACCGCCTCCAGCCTATCCCCCTCAGGACTCCTTGGCCCCAGCAGTGGCAGCCCCCAGCCTCTCAGCCTTATGGATCAAACGGTGCTTCTTAAGGCCATATGTGTTGGAGAAACCCTCCCCACAGGCTGAGCAGCGGAAAGGCCGGCCACCTTGGTGGGCAGCCAGGTGCTTGCGGAAGTAGCCAGGGTCTTTGAAGACCTTGAGGCAGGCTGGGCAGTGCAGCTCGGGTCGTGCAGGCTCATGGGCCCGTTGGTGCCGCAGCACGGAGCTCAGGTAGAAGAAGGCCTTGCCGCAGTGCTCACAGCGGTAGGCACGTTCACCCAGGTGCAGCCGCTGGTGCTCCAGCAAGTTGGAGCGATAGCGGAAGGTTTTGCCACACGCCCCGCAGCGCTGGGGCCGAGCCACAGCATGCAGGCGACGGTGTTCAGCCAGACTGGAGGACTGGGCAAAGCGCTTGGCGCACACAGCACACTTGAAGGCGCGCTCACCCGTGTGTACTACACGGTGCTGCCGCAGATACCAGGAGCGCAAGAAGCCACGCCCACAGACACCACAGCGGTAGGGCCGCTGCTCCGTGTGGCAGCGCTGGTGGCGCATCAGCAGTGCTGCTTCCCAGAAGCGCTTGCCACACACGGGGCAGCGGAAGCCACGTTTCTGGCGATGGCTGCGGCGGTGTAGGAGCAAGTCGTAGGCACCGGCGAAGCTCTGGCCGCACAGGCCGCAGCCCAGCGTCCGCCGCACCAGATGCACATACTTGTGGGTCACCAGCCCCAGGAAGTGCTTGAAGCTCTGGCCGCAGGTGGCACAGCTGAAGCGCTCAGGACCCCCAGGGCCAGGCCCTGCTCCAACCCCAGCCCCTGCGCCTGCCTCTTCCCCTGCAGCCCCAGCTGCCAGGGCTGCTACAGCTGCCCCCACCTCCCCCGCCAGCCCATTGTCTAGGCCAGAGCCTGGGGTGTCTGGGCCAGGCCCATCTGGGGCTGGGGGAGGCAGGAGGCGCTCAGGGGCTGCCTGGTGGACCAGCTTGTGCCACATGAGATTCTCAATGAAACCGAAAGCCTTGCCACAGGCATCACAGCCATAAGGCTTCTCAGCCATGTGTGCCTCCTTGTGGCTCATGACATGGAAAAGGTCAGGGAAGTGCTCACCACAGTCAGAGCAAGCGTAGCTGAGGCCCTCCGGTGCGGTGGCCCCACTGGCAGCCGAGGCCTGGTTGGCACCAGTGCCGGCACCTGGGGCGAGGCCAGCAGGGGCGGCCAGGGCGCACGGCAGCTGCAGCCTATGTACCTGGCGATGGCGCGTGAGGCTTTGCGGGTAGCCAAAGACCTTGCCACAGAGCTCACACTTGTAGGGCCGCTCCCGGGTGTGCACCACGTGGTGCTTGCTCAGGTGGAAGGACTCGCGGAAGCGCTTCCCGCACACAGGGCATTGGTGGGGCTTCTCTCCTGTGTGGATCCGCTCGTGGCGCTTCAGCGTCTCACGTCGCCCAAAGCCCCGCCCACAGATTCCACAGCAGAAGGTTTTTCCTGGAGCCGGGGCCCCTGGCCCCACAGCCCCACTGCCTCCACCTCCTGTAGGGCCTCCCGCACCTCCCAGCAGCAGCGGGTGGGCCCCCAGCAGTGGGACTGAGACAGCCCCGTAGACCACAGCAGCTGCCGCCGCAGCTGCAGCCTTCTCTCCACCATCACCTGGAGGGTCCGGGGGCAGGAGGTAGGGCCCGGTAGGAAAGGTGGGTGGCGGGGCTGGGGTCGATCCATCCTTGGGGACCTCAGGGGCTGCAGTGGCAGGGCCGTGGGCTGCCTTGTGGCGCAGAAGGCTTTGTGGGGCAGAGTAGGACTTGCCACATAGGTCGCAGGGGTACTCGGGCCGGGGTGCTGGGGCCCCAGCAGCAGCATGGGCCGCCTGGTGCTTGAGAAGGTAGGCCGCATCCCGGAAGGCCTTCCCACACACGCCACAGGGGAGCCGCAACAAGTCAGCCGAGTGGGTCTTCACATGGCGCTTGAGGCTCTCCCGGCGGTTAAAGCTCTTGTTGCACACGGTGCAGGAGAAGGGCTTCTCCCCAGTGTGGATGATCTGGTGCTGGTGGAGATGACTGGGCTTCTTGAACACTTTCCAGCACAGGGGGCATGTGAAGGGGCCCTCTCCCCCAGGGCCTGGGGCCACTGGGGCCACACCGGGGGGAGGGGCCCCGCTCTCCGCCCCAGCAGAGGTGGCAGGGGCCAGAGGGGGCAGTGGTGGGGGACCAGGAGCCTGTGGGGCTCCAGGCAGTGGAGGCGCATCCTTGTGGCAGCGGCGGTGGCGGATGAGGCTGGAGACGTGGTTGTAGGTGCGCCCACAGACGCCACACTCATAGGGCCGCTCCCCAGAGTGCACCAGCATGTGCTGGACCAGATGGGAGGACTGCTTGAAGGACTTCTGGCAGACCCCACAGGGGAAACGCCGCTCCATCAGGTACTTCAGCCTCCGGAAGTAGCCCTTGTCATCCTTGGCAGCAGCACCCAAGTCACCGGCCACAGGAGCCCCTGGGGGCCCTGGGCTAGGGCTGGGCAAGGGCCCTGGGGTGGCCGGGCCTGCCCCAGGCCCACCAGCTGTCCCAGGCCGCTTGAGATTCCCAAAAAGGTGCTGGTGCCCAGAGAGGTCCACGATCCCCCACTGTGGAGCAGGGAAGGCAGCATCGAAAAGGGGTGGAGGCGGGGGCGGAGGTGCCCCAAAACCTGGGGGCAGCGTTGGCTCCGGCTTCTTGGCCTGCGATGTGGAGGAGGAGGAGGATGAGGATGAAGAGGAGGAGGAGGAGGAGGAAGAGGAGGAGGAGGACGAGGAGGAGGACGAGGGCGTCTCAGCCTTGGGCTTGAAGGTGGGCGGTGGTGGCGGGTAGTCGTACTGGGGGGGCGGCGGCTGCGGCGGGGCCTGGGGAGGGGGCCCGGACGGGCAGGGCAGCGCGGCCACGGCCTTGGCATGCTCCCCGTACAGCTCCATGGGCTCGAAGCGCTGGTGGTTGAGGAACTCCAGGAAGTCAAAGGGGTAGCTCTGGAAGTGGACGCCGTCCTCGCCGCCCACGCCGCTGCCGCCGCCGGGGTTGGCCTCCATCGCGGGCAGCGGCGAGAGCAGTCCTCTCTGCGGGGAGAAGGGAGAGGTGAGGCGGTGCCCAGCCGGCCCGCCCCAGGCCCCTCCGCCTTACCCTCCGCCTCCTGGCTGGGCCCCCTTCCTTGGGCTTACCCTCTCAGTCTCACCCCAAGTCTGCTCCATGCCCCGCACTGGCCCTCCCCGAGCCTCTTCTCAGGCGCTCCCCCGAGCTCCCATGGCTGCTGCCAGCGGGGGCTCTCCCTGAAAGGGACAGAGAAGCTAGGTGACACCCCCACCCGGAGCCCCGCCCGCCCCCTCCAGCTGGCTCCCTGCTGGGCCTTGGGCCCCTCCCCCCGGGATTGGAGACCCCCCCCCACGCCTGCTGCCCGGGCCTGCCTCGATTCTCCAGTCTCTACAGTGGGATGAGGGGGGTGGGGATCCCCCAAAGGTCACGGCACTGCTCTGGCATGGGGTCCCGCGGACACCTAGGGAACACTCCCTAAGCGCCTGCCGGCCTGGGAGCCCACTCGCGGGGGAGGGGCGTCCTGCGCGTGCCCTCCCAGGCAGGGGAGAGTGTCTGAACACTGCCCCTGCCCGGCTCCGGAGGGATCTCCAAGCGCCCTCAGAGCCTGGGGTCCTCTCGGACCCCGACCCAAGGAGGGGAGGCCATGCGGATCTCTAGGAGTTCCCCCAGCGCCCCCTGCCCGCTTCCTCTCGGACTCCGGGGCTCTGGGGGGGGCGAATCTCCAAGCGCGCCCCCGCCAGCGGGAGGATCCCCAAGCTCTCTTCCGGCTGGGGGAGCTGCGGGCGCCGGGCCGGGCGGGGGGGCGGCTCCTGGGCGCCCCCGAGTCTCGCGTGTCACTCACCTGGGCTTGGGGCAGACGGGGGGGGGGCGGGCGGGCGGAGGAGGTGCCGCAGCTCCGGGGAGACCCGAAGGCCCGACCGGAAGTGCCGCCCCCCCGCCCCGCGGCCCCCGCCCCCTCCCGCGTCGATCGCCGGGCCGGCCACCGGAAGCGGAAGTAACGTAAGACTCAGGCTGGAAGTGGGTGGGGGGAGGGGGGAGGAGGGAGGAGGTTGCTGGCGAAGGGAGGGAGGGAGAAGAGGGAAGGAGACTGAGCCTGCGCACTGCGCGAGAGGCGAGGGGCCGTGTGCAAGAAGCCCCCGCCTGCGCACTGTAAGAGCAGAAAGAGGGCGGGGGAAGAGCTGAAGGTGCGCCTGCGCAATGTGTTGTGCCGGGGGAGGGGGGGGCGGGAGATAAGAGGAGTCCTGGACTTCCGTCGGTGCTTGCGCCTGCGCCCTAGGGCCAGCTTCAGTCCCTTCACTTTCTCCTGCCCTCTAAGCCCCTACCCTTGGTTCCATCCCCCTCATCTAAACCACCCCCACTCCGCTCTCCTCCCCTCACCTCACCGTTTCCTTCTCATCTAAACTCCTCCTTTCAGCCCCCCCCCGCCCCGTCCTATTTCCTTTTAGTCCTGCCCACTTATTTCCTACTTCTTTTAGCCCCAAACCTCCTCTCCCCTCCCCTCTCCTAAGTCACGCCTATCCTTCCTCCTTCCAGCCCCTCCTTCCTTTCACCTAACCCCTTTTCCTTAGCCCCTCCCCCTTACCAACTCCTTCATAAGCCCCGCCCTCCCCAGGCCTCCCTCGCCGGCCCTGCCTCCTCAGTCCCTCCCCTTCACCCTCTTTCCCACTTCCCCCCCTCCCCCGCCCCAGCCTCTGCTTCGGTCACTCGCTCTCAGTTCCTCCTGTCTCCTCTCCATTCTTCTCGGATGGTGGCCTCTAAGGGGCGCCACAGGGCATGGAGCCTTGGGAAACCCGAGTTCAAATCCAGCCTCAGACACTTCCTAGCTGGGGGGCCCTGGTGAGCTATCAGGTTACTGAGGTCCTCCTCAGTCTACTCATCTGTAAATAAGCTGGAGAAGAAAATGGCGAATCGTTCAATATCTCTGCCAAGAAAACCCTGAGCGGGGTCACCGAAGTGACAGTTAATGCCACCTTTTATCCTTATGGGCTCTTCCAGTGTCCAGGGCCCTACTCCAGGATTACGGCCATAATGGCCCTCCCTGCATCTAGGGAGACAGGAGGGCGTCCTCCTATAGACCCGAAGAAAGTATTCATTGTCAAGGGTAGACAGTCGAGTGCTTATGAGCCTACTAGGGGCAGGCATTGTGAGGAGCTCTCGGGATACAGAAGGAGGTAAAAACCAGTCCCTGCCCTGGAGAAGCTCACCATCTGATGGAGAAAACCAGCAGACATATGCAATGCAGCTAAATACTGGATAAATAGGAAAGCATTAATGGAGGGATGGCTCTGGACTCAAGGGGGGGGGGAGGCTTCCTGTAGAAGGTGGGATTCTAGTTCGGACTTAAAGCAAGTTGGGGAGGTGAGTGGTTAGTGCAGAGGAAGGAGTGCATTCCAGGCCTTGGGGGGGGAGGGGGCGAGCCAGAGGTCACACCCAAAGCTGGGAAATGGGCTGGGGGGCCGGTTCTTCTCCGTGGAACGTCCATGAGACCTGTGTCACAGATCAAAGAGTAAATAGGGGAGAATAAAATGTAAAGAGACTGGAAAGGTAAAAAGGACTGGAGGTTATGAAGGGCATTAGCATTTGGTCTCAGAGATGTTAGGGAGCCACTGGAGTATATTGAATAAGGGATGTGATCAGACCTATCCGTGCTTTAGGAAAAGCCACTGGAGTGGGGAGAGACTTGGGCAGAGCAGGTAGGCCCATCAGCGGCTATTGCAATCATCCAGGTGAGGTGAAGAGGCTCTGTACCAGGATGGGGGCAGTGTCAGAGGAAAGAAAGGGACCATACTGGGGAGATGTTGCAGAGGTGAAACTGACAAGGGATGTTGGAAAGTGAAATTGACAAGAGATGATGCAAAGGTGAAATTGACAGGCCTTGGCACCATATTGGATGGGGGGGGTGGTGGCAGTGTGAGTGTAGGATGACTCCTAGGTTGGGAGCCTGAGGGACTAAGGATGGTGGTGCCCTCTACAGACATAGGGAAGGGTAGAGGGGTGAAGGGTTAGGAAGAAAGATAATGAGTTCTGCTTTGGACATGTTGAGTTTAGGATGTCTACTGGACATCCTGTTCTAGATGTCTGAAAGGCAGTAGGAGATTCAAGATTGAAAGTGAGCAGAGAATTGGAGACAGGGAAGGTAGATTGGAGAATCATCAGCATAAAGATGATAACTAAATTCGTGGGAGCTGATGAGATCCTCAAGTGAAGTACTAGGGAGGAGGTAGAGAAGAGGGCCCAGGACAGAGCCCTGAAGGACACCTATGGTTAGAGGGCATGATCTGCAGAAGGATCCAGCAAAGGAGACAGAGAAGGATCAGTCAGAGAGGCAGGTAGAGATCCAGGAGCCAGGAGAGTGGTGTCCCAAAAACCTAGAGAAGAGAGTATAGAGGAGAGAGTGATCAATAGTGTCAAAGTCTGCAGAGAGGTTAAGGAGAATGAGACTGAGAAAAGGCCACTGGATTTGGCAACTCAGAGACCATTGGTAGCTTTGGAGAGAGTGGTTTGGGTGGAATGATAAGGTCAGAAGTCAGAGTGTAAGGGGTTAAGAAGGAAGTAAGAGAGAAAGTAGAGACACATATTGTAGAAACCTTTTCAAGGAGTTTAGCTATGAAGGGCAGAAGAGATATAGGGTGATAGCAGGGAGGGAGTGAGGGATCAAGTGAAGGTTTTTTCAGGATGGAGGAGACATGGGCATGTTGAGGGAATAAGCCAGTAGAAAGGAAGAGATTGAAGAGAAGTAAAAGAGAAATGACAGAGGGGGCGATCTCCCAAAGGAGACAGAACAGAATGAGATCACTCTATGCTAAAGGGGTTAGCTTTGGTAAAGACTAAGGCCACTTCATCATGTGACACAAGGAGGGAAAGGAGACAATAGTGGCAGATGCCATCTGAGTGAAAAGAGATGAGGAAAAGGGGAGAAAAGGGAACACATGGAGAATGGCCTCCATTATTTTCAGTAAGATAGGAAGCAAGGGTCTCAGCTGAGAGGGTGGGAGAAGAGAAAGTCATGAAAGGTCTTGGGAGAAATGAGAAGGTTTAGAAGAGACAATGTGAGATAAGGAACAAAACATTTCCAGAAAATGCGTGTGAGAGAGAGAGCACACTTTCCCCTGGGTGGTAACACAGAAGGCTTCCTGGAGGAAGTATCACCTGAGCTCAGCCTAGAAAATTACCCTCCATGTGTATTGGGAGAAGTAAAAAATCAGAAGTAAAACATTTTTGAGAATGGACAGGGTGAAGGGAAAAAGAGAGTAGGATAAATGGGGAGAGTGGATAAATGGAGTAGTAATAGTAGTAATCATGACTGGAAAAAAATTTTACAGCAAGTTTCTCTGATAAAGATCTCATTTCTCAAACATATAGACAACTGAGTCAAATTTATAGAAATAAGACATTTCTCAACTGATGAATGGTCAAAGGAAGTGAACAGACAGTTTTCAGAAGTAATTAAAGTTTTATATAGTCATGAAAAATGCTCTAAATCACTATTCATTAGAGAAATGCAAATTAAAACAGCTCTGAAGTAGCACCTTACACCTATCAGAATGGCTGACATGACAGAAAGGAAAATGATAAACGTTGGTGGGGCTATGGGAAAATCAAGACCCTAATGCATTGTCGATGAGATTGTACACTGATGCCCAAAGGGCTATACAACCATGCATTCCCTTTGACCTAGCAATACCACTGTGATGTCTGTATCCCAAAGAGATTTTTTTTTAAAAAAAAGGACTTTCATGTACAAAAATATTTATAGTAGCCTCTTTTAGTGGTGGCAAAGAATTGGAAATTGAGGGGATGTCCATCAGTTGGGGAATGGCCGAACAAGTTGTGGTATGTGATCTGATGGAATATTATTGTGCTATAAGAAATGATGTTCTCAGAAAATCCTGGAAAGACTTGCATGGGCTGATGCAAAGTGAAATGAGCAGAACCAAAACACAAACACAGTTGTAGCAACATTGTAATGATGATCAACAGTGAATGACTTAGCTATTCTCAGCAGTACAATGACCCAAGTCAGTTCCAAAGGACTTAGGATGAAAAATGGTATCCACCTCCAGAGAAAGAACTGGTGGGGTCTGAATGCAGATGAAAACATATTTTTTCTTGGTTTTTTTATTGTTTGTATTTTCCTTCACAACACGACTAACATGGAAATGTTTTGCTTGACTGCACATGTAACTTGTATCAAATTGTTTGCCTTCTATTTGAGGTGGGGAGGGGAGAGAGGGATCCAGCAAAGGATTTTTTTAAAGCAAATGTTAAAAATTGTTTTCACATGTAATTGGCAGAACGTAAAATATTAATTTTTTTTTTACAAAGAAAGAAAGAAAATTGTCCTCCAGTTCTCTCAAGGAACTCACTGAAGCCCAGGTCCCCTTCCCCCCTCCCTGGATGATGTAATGCCTCTTCGTCTGTCCAACCTTTCCAATTCATGTCTAGCATAGATGCCTGCCTGAGAAGTCACTCCTCTGTTCTAAGATCTGCTGTGGGTCTCTATGCCTGTAAAATAAATCCCATAGAGATCCTCAGACTTTCACACGTGGACTATCTTCTGTCCCCTCTCTAGCCTCGGAGTCTCCCGTCCCCCCCTCACCCCAGCCTTCCATCTGTCTTCTCTACTCTAGTCCTTGCTGCAGAGAGCTTTCCTTGCTGTCCATTTCTACCCTCCTTCCATTTCCCAGTACCCTTTGCCCTCTCCCTGGCTTTCATATTCGTTATTTGTGCCTGTCATTCCCTGTCTCAATCCCATTACCTTATAAAATCTTTGCAGGTGGAGTCATCTTTGGGGCTCGGAGTAATGAAAAGAGGGATGAGTCAGGAGAGCCAAGTTCAGATCCCAGCTCTATCACTCACTGAGCGTAACCTTGGGCAACTCCATGGACACCCTGGGCCTGTCCCCACATCTCTAAAATGAGATATTTGGACTAAATGACATCTGAGGTTCCTTTAGGATCCACAGGATAGAGAAAGCAGAGCACAGGATTCTGTCCATGGGTGACTCTTAGCCAACATTTGTTGAATTGGGTTAAATTCAAGAGGCCAAGATGAAATGCGAGTGGGTGTCATGCCAGGCCAGGATGAATGCACAGAAACAGGAAATGGCAGAACACCTCAGAGAACAAAGCCTTGGGTCTGATTGGCAGGCTGGGCAAGTGAAGTAACACAAACAGCTGGAAAGGGAGGCTGGAGGCCAGCTTGGAGGCCTTGAACACCAGGGTCAAGGGAAGCTACAGCAGCTCTGAGGGGAGTATCATGGTTAGACTTGCACATTGTTACAGGGGAACATGACCTGGGTGGCCCAGGGAAGAACAGATGGGAGAAGGCAGAGACTGGAGGCAGCTGCCATAATTAATCCTTTACCCTTAATTAGGCAGATCCTTCCAAAATACCTGAGAGTGTGTCTCGGGGAGTTGCCAAAGAGCTGAGCACAGGGCCTGTGCTCCTCCCTCTGTATCCCCCTTCAGTGTCCATCAAAGGGCCCAAGTCCATCTCTTTTCTCTCTATCCTTCCTTGGAGCCCAGCAGAGGGCCTGGGGCTCCTCCCTCCCATCCCCAGCACAGGGTTCCTCTCTCTTTCCTCTTTACATCCACTTCTCAGCCCAACAGTCTGGCTTCTGGCCTCATCATTCAAATGAAAATACCCTCCTTCAAGTTATCAAGGGTCTCTTAATTGCTAAACCCAATGGCATCTCTCCTTGTCCCCCTTGACAGCCTCCGGGGCGGCTGATCCCTTCTTCCTCGGGACATTCTCTCCTCTCTGGGTTTTCCTGACACCACTTGCTCCTGGTTCTGCTACCTGTCTGGCCACTCCTTCTCTGTGTCCTCATCCAGGGCCCACTGTGTGTGGGGGAGCAAGCACACCCCAGTCCTCTCACCTGGGCCCTCTTTTCTTCATTCTCAGGGATCTCAGGAACTCCTTTGGGTTTCACACATGTGGCAGATGCATCTTGGAGCTCCATCTCCAGCCTCACCTCGCTCCTGAGCTCTAGGCACACCTGTCTGCAATGGAATGTTCTGTAGGCATCTCAAATTCAGTGTCCAAAATGTTACCTATTCCCTTCCTCCCTAAATTTCTCCTTGACTCATCCCTCTCCCTCACACCCCCCACAGTGATCACTGACTCTTCCTTCTTAATAAGGCCTCTTGCATCTGTTCCCCCTTCACAAGTTTGGTCCTGTCCCAGCTCAGGTCCCATTGACCTCTTGATGGGTCTCCCTGCATGTACCCTCCTCCATGACTTGTCTTTTCTCCAGCCACCTTCCAAAGCCTGGGGCTATGGCATTGACCACCCTTAGAAACACCCTCGTGCCTCTCTCTCTAGGACTCCATCTAGCCTTCCATACCCTAGCTCCTGGCTGTTTTCCAGGCATCATATATACATTTTGTCTTCCAAGTAAACTGACTTTCTCATGGTCTTCCAACCAGAGGATGCAGGTAGAGACTGAAGAGGTACTCAGACATCCATCTGACCTTCCTCCACCCTCATCCCCAGGCCTTCTCTTCAGGGGTCCCTGACCTTCCCAATCAGTCCTTACTCTGCCCAACTCCTTCTTAGCTGAGCCCTGGGTTGGAGTGCTGGCTGTCCCTCCAATATACCATGTGTCCTTCAGTCCCATTTGGATGCCTTGCTCCCCTTGGGGCCCCCTCAGTGAACAGACACTGACAGCCAGCAGACAGATACATTTATTTTCTTGGCCCCATATCCACCCCCGATCCAGTTCTGAGAAAGGAGTCTCACCTCTCCTCTGAGAGCCAGATCTCCCACCCCCGTCCCTGCCCAGACACCTGGGCTGCCATCATTCCAAGCCCTGGCTCAGCTAGAACCACTTCAGATCCGAGGACCCTTGGCCTCCTAGGGATCCTCAGGTGCTACTCCCAGCTGAGGAATCACCCCCAGCCTTCATCAGACTCTGCCCAGGGTAAATCCAGCCTGGGGGATTGCTCTGGGTCTTCTTGGAGGTGGGGGTGGGGTGGGGAGTGATCAGGTGGGCTGGTTTGTTCTGGTCTCCTGCAGACTCCCACCTGAAGGCTTACTCTTGGTCTTCCATAGGCCCAACCCCTGACAGGTTCATGCTGGCTTGTTCTAGGCAGGGAACCTGTGGAGGATTTTCTGCAGGTTCCACGTGGGGAAAGTCTGGGCCAGGACCATCATTCTGGCTTTTCTTCCAAATCTTCTGGAGCTGCCTGGGGAGCATCTGGACTAGGGAATTGCTCAGGCTCCTCCTTCATGTCTCCAGGAGCAGGGTCCAGGTTGAGGGGCTTCTCTAGATCTTCCTCAGGGCCCATCTGGGCAGGGTCTGGGCTGGGGGACAGCTCTGGCACCATTGCCTCCAGCCAGGGTGGATCCATGCCGGGCCCTGCGAGGGAGCTGGGTGAATCTGGGGGTGGTGGGTGCTTTCGACGGGCATGTCGCCGTAGGGTGTTTCCCTCAGTGAAACGAAGCCTACAGATGGGGCACTGGTAGGGACGTTCGCCTGAGTGCACGCGGCCATGGTGGGCCAGCTCCCCAGCTTCACGGAAACGCCGTGGGCAAAGGGCACAGTGGAAGGGCCGCAGGCCAGCATGGATGTTCCGGTGCCGCCGCAGGTGGCTAGCCCGCTTGAAGGCCTTGCCACAGGCTGGGCAGGTGTGTGGCTTGAGTTCTGAGTGAGAGATGCGGTGCCGTTCCAGGTCTGAGAGGTAGGGAAAGGCACGAAGGCAGACAGGGCAGAAATGTGGGGCCCGCCGGGCCCGGGACCCCCCGCCCTCCTCACCTGCCTGGGGCACGGTGTATGGGACACCCTGGGCATCGATCAACAGGACGCCACCTCCTTCCTCAGCCTCTGCCCCATCAGGTGGCCCAGGGGCCTCGGGGGGTTCCCCCGGCGTAGAGCCTCGGGGTCCACCACCCCGTTTGCGGGTGGCTGGGGAGAACGTCTGGCTCGAGGAGGAGTCAGCAGACGAGCCAGCCCGCCCTGCAGGGGGGCGGCGGCGACGGAGGCGCACGCCAGGGGGATCGGGTGGTGGGCTAGAGGGCTCTGCCTCCTTGGCTGCTGGCTCTGGGCTGGAAGGGTCCATCGGGTGCTGGGGATTTGGGGCCCGTCCACAGGACCTAGGCTGGTGAAGGGAGAAAGGAGGCAGTAGTCAGAGTCAGACATAGGGCATCAGAGAGAGTGATGTGAAAAGAGGGGCCCTGGAATGGGGAGGCAGGAATTCTGGGTCCCACAGCTGGCCCTGACCAGCTGAGAGACTTCAGAAAAGGTCTTTCCCTTCTCAGGAGCTTTTCTTAATCTGTTAGCTAAGGGAGCAGCATTCAGAGGCTTCCAGGTTCTCACCAGCTAGTTATCATCGCACCATGCTTCATAAGCATGAGGGAGACTCTACAGATGAGACTAAGGCAGAGAGGAGCTAAGTGGTGTGTGCTGCTCATGCAGGGGAAGAGGAACCAATGAGTGGGAAAGCTGAGTTCAACCTGGAAAGGGGCCAGTCTGGAGAGAAGGTTCTAGAGTTGAAGGCAGACTGTGGGGACAAGGGACTCGATCTGGAGAAGGAGCCAGGGGATGGGGAGAAGGGGTGGGACCAGGCTGGAGGAGGAGGAGGAAGGGAACCAGATGGGGAGTGAAAGGGCCAGACTATGAGAATTGAGACCAGAGAGGAGGGAAGAAGGGGGCCTGATGGGAAGGCGAAGGGGTTGGAGCCTTAAATGCTAGAGAAATGACCAGGTGGGAGGAAGAATGGATGGTAAAGAGGGGAGATGGGACAGTGAGGTGGCACAGTGGCTACAGTGCCAGCCTTGGAGACAGGAGACCTCGAGTTCAAATCCATCCTCAGATATTTACCAGCTGTGTGACCCTGGGCAAGTCATTTAACTCTGATTGCCTCTGAAAAAGAGAGAGACAGAATAAGAACAGGGGAGAAAGGATGATATAGGGTGCAGAAGGAGAAGGGAACCAGTTTGGGGAAGAAAAGACCAGAGGAAAAGAAGAGGCCAACTTGCTGGAGTCTAGGCGGATGTAGGAACCTTTTAAAGTGAGAAAAAACCAAACAGATTTTGGAAAGAAGGGGCCAGATGGGAGTGGGAAAGAGGCCAGATTGGGGGAGGGGTGATGACGACTATTCTGTACTGACAGGAACTCACACAGCTGATGCTATTTGAATAAGTGCCCCACAAAGCAGCTGGCCAAGACTACTGTCTTTGACAAGGAAATGAAGACCACCAGGGCATGGGAAGGGGGGGGGGGTCTGGTCCTCGCTACTATCCACAGACTGCAATCCAGGGATGCAGAAAAGCTGAGGAAGAAGCAATGTCTGAGATTTCTGGACCGTGGCTTAGATAGAGGCATGGCAGGCTCCTCAGCAGGCAGGGATGGAGGAGACAGGAGCCTAAATGTGCCCATCTGCACAGTCTTAAGAAACCAAATGAAGCCAGCTGCCCCCGACCCTGAAGCAGCCAGCTGGGCACCCCAGAGAGCCAGAGGCCCAGAAGGCAACCGCAGCTCAAAGCCACAACTTCAGGGGTCCCTGCTGTGGTACAGGCAAGAGAGAGGAGGCCAAACGTGAGAGTCACATTTGACTTCCTAGGGATCCGGGACACCGAGGGGGAAGCAATCAAACCAGACCATGGCTCTGAATGGCTACACCTCCTTCAAAGACAAATAAAGGATGCAGAGAAAAGACTTGCATATTAAGAGGATAGAGTCAGGAGGACTCCAGTTCAAATCCGGCCTCAGACACTTCCCAGCTGTGTGACCCTGGGCAAGTCACTTACTGTCTGCCTCAGTTTCCTCAACTGTAAAAGGGGGTTCATAACAGCACCTCCCTCCCAGTGTTAAAAGGATCAGATGAGATGGTGTTTGTAAAATGCTTAGCCCAGTGTCTTCTGTGCACTGGGGCACCTAACAAATGCTTGTTCTGATCTTTCCTTAAAAGAACAGACTCCTGTGAGACAATGCTTGTGATGTGAAGGTCCCTGGGGCTTGGACAAGAGATCCCAGCGGCAGGGTCTGGCACGGATCTGGCACAGATGGGGCCACTTATCTCCCACTTTCTCTGCCGAAGGGAGAAGAGCTCTTAACCGGCCTCATGGATCATCTCCTTTTTCCAAAGGTGGGAGACTCGCCAGCAGAGAAAGACAAGAGCTGCCTGAAGAGACCGATGGGGATGCAAGGGGCTCGCAGGCCAGACTGGATTGTAAGAGAACCTTAAGAAGGTAGTGAGGACAAAAGCGGAAGGCATCAGCCATTTTAAGAAAACCGAATAGGCCAGCTTTGCTGCTCCCACAGACCTGGAGAGCCTCATACAGCCGTTCTCAAGTTTACAGACTCTCTTCTTTTTCTGTTATTTGCATACTGACAAGTCTATTTTTTTTGACGAGTTAAAATTTCCTAATGAAAATAGTGACATGATTGACTAAAAATGAATAATGTCAGGAGTTTGCTAAAACCCAGACTACGGATGGCAAAGAAAGCTAAGGACAACCAGCCCTCGGTTTTTAAAGTTGTGTTGAATGAAGGAGGAGGCCTGAGACAAGACTGGACGACCTGGCTGGGTGGACCGGACCAAGAGAAGCGAGTGAAGGAGAAGCCACAGCTGCAGGACACTTTTTAAAAACTTTGTTTCTATTTCCTCTGCAAAGGAGAATGAGGCCAGAACAGCAAACGGGGAGCGGACCCTCGGCCCATAGGTGACCATCCCGCGGCCCGGATCTCAGACAGAGCCCAGCCCCAGGCGGCTCAGCCCTCCTCATTAAAGGGGTGGCGGGCGAAGGTCCAGAAGAAGCGGAGGGGGGGAGGGGGGAGGCAGCGCGTTCCCAGTGGGCTCTGGTCCGGGCCCAGAGGAGCAGCCCCACAACCCGGTACGGCCTCTCAAGGACCCTGCGGACCACCCGCTGGTCCCTCTTCCCATCCAGGGGATGGGGCCCAGATGAAGGCGGGGGCCAAGGTGCTGGAGAACGGCCACTCAGAGGTCCGAGGGCCGGACAGCCCAGCAGTGCTAACCAAAAGCCAGGGAGGGTGGCCACAGCTGGGGCCATGAAGGCAAAGGCTCACAGCACTCAATGGGCAGGCAGCTCTGCAGTGCAGCATTGGCAGGCTCGCTTAGAAGACATCCCGGAGTCAGAGTGGGCACTCCCCAGATAGAGAGGTGAGGGCGGTGCCTCGAGACCCCTCCCTCGGGCTGTCAGCCCTGGGCACTGCCCGCAGGAGGGCAGCTGGGAGGGGGAGGACTCTGCAGGCAGGGGGATGGGCGGGTCACGTGCAGAGGAGGTCCAGCCCAGGGGCAACGGGAGGAACTGGGGGCGTGACCCTGGGGAAGGGCCCCCTGGGGAGAAGGCGCCCCTGCGGGGGGCTAGGGGCCACATCTGTCCAGCTGGAAGAGGATCCGAGATCCCTGGTACTGGGGCCTGGGGCAGTTCGCCCCGGACGCAGGGCAGGGACCTCCCCTCCCCCGCCCCCCAGCTGGCTGGGCTGGGGGAGGGGAGGGCGCGCGGGCACTTCGTTTCCGAGGGGCAGGGGCGTGGCGTGGCAGTGCGCACGCGCAGCGGGGCCCCGCAGGCTGCAGGGAGGGCGAGGTTTTGGCCGGGAGCGCGCGCGCTGGGGCGGAAGGGGCGGGGCTCGGGGAAGTCAGCCAATGACTTTCAAGGAACAACCGGGCGCGGCGGGGGAGCGGCGGGGGCGCGCGGACGGGAGAGGGGGTCCGCGGGGCGCGCGCGGGCGGCTGCTCGGGGGCGGGGGTCGCGTGCAGCGGGCGGCCGAGCCCTCCCTCCCTTCTCTCCTCTCCCCCTCCTCCCCTCCCTCCCTCCCTCGGTTTCCCTTCCCCGCCCGCCGCCCCCTCCCTGCCCGGGTACCTCATTTGCATGTCGCTTAGGGGCGCGCGCGGGGGGCGGCGGGGAGGGCGGGAGGGCGGGCGCGTGGGCCAGGGCCCGGGGAGGGCGGGGCGGGGCCGGGGGAGGGGGGCGGAGGCGGCCGCGTGATGCCGCCGGCCCCGCCCCCTCCCTAACCCTCCCCGTGCGACGGCCACAAAGGCGGAGGGAAGCTCTGACGGTGCCCGCGCGGTCTTAGCGCTCGTCTATCTCTGCGGGACAGGGGCGGCTTGGGCGGCGCCTGCGCTCTGGTTTCACCTCCCCTCTTGCCAACCTACTCGGCGACATGTGACTGTTGGAGGGCTGCGTGCCCATAATAAAGGTGGAGAGGTTGAGGCCCAGAGAGGGTCCTTTTGCTGCGTATCACATCACACGACCAATGGGGGGCGGTCCCAGGGTGGGAGCTGGACGGCAGTCAGGATGCACCCTGAGGCCCGGAGAGCCCGGCACATATGAAACAGCGCTTAGAGATCTTGAGCTGAGGCCTCCCGGAGGAGTGCCGAGATGTCGGACTTGCCCCTTAGGGAAAGGTGCTTAGAGATCCTCGAGTGCCGTCGCACCCACCTGACAGGGAAACTGAGGGGCTCGAAGCTGCGGGGTGGGGGGGGAACTGGCCGAAGCCCAGAGAGGGTCAGGGCGCTGCCCAAGGTCACACAGCACGTTCGGGCACTAGCCTTCCCGCCCGGGGCTCCTGACGTCACCGGAGCCCAATGGGAAGTGATGGCATCGGCTTGGCTTCGGGCCCAGGGTCCTGAGGCTCCCAAGATGGCGCCCACTCCGGCTTCACTGCCCACAGTCAAAATGGTGCCCGCTGAGCTCTCAGTTTATTGCGTTCAGTGTGGCCCCGAGGCCGTATGTTCCAGATGCTTCTGCCCTTAACTAAGATGGCGCTGAGGCCACGCCCCCCCATCGCCTGCGCCCGCCCTCGTCAAAGATGGCTTCTAACTCCACTCCGCTTCTGTGCAGGCTCAACGTCTGAGAAGGGGAGGAGGAGCGCTGAGGGGGGAGGCAAGGAAGAAAGGGGACCCGGAAGTGGAGGGGCCCCCCCGGGTGGAAGTGACGCCACCCCCGCGGCCCAAAATGTCGGCGCCCAGAGGGAGGTGTAAGTAATTAAAGGAGAGAGGGGCACGGCGCGGTCCGGGACCCCCCCCCCGGAGCCCGGATGCCCCAGGACTCGGACCCCCCCCCCCCCGCGCCCCTCTCCCCGAGGAGCCGGATGGATTGGCCCTGGCCAGACCGACCAGGCCACCCGTCCCCGGGGCCGCGGGGCTGCGTGGATGAGACCATTCATGGCCCGGCTGTGGGGGGGGGGTGCGGAGAGGGGGCCTGAGAGGGACACAAAGGACGTGGGGGAGGGGGACCTTCGGGAAGGCCTCGAGGGGGCTGGCTTTGGGGGGCAGGGGGCTCCGACTCCTGGGTGGGGGCTTAGTGGGGGAGGGGAGGAGCTTGAAAAAGGGAGGGGTCTCGATGGGTGAATGGGAGGGGCTCACAGGGATGAAAGGTTTAGGCGGGGCAAGAGGCACTGGGAAGTGGGTGGGGCTAAAGGGGAAAGAGGAAGATCTTAGATGAGAGGGGTGGGACTTAAGGAGGAAGGCGGGGTTTGGAAGTGAAGGAGTCCTCTTGGTAGTGGGAGTAGCTTAGAGGAGAGAGAAGGGGCATGGATGGGGAAGAGGTGGCACTTAAGGGAGGAGAGGGGCTTGGAAGTAGGTGGGGTCAAAGAGAAGGACCCAAGAGGGCTGGGACTTAAGTAGGGGAGGGGGTGGGGCTTGGGAGTGGGGGCTCACAGAGTAGGAGGTCTTGAGAAGGGGTGGGGCTTGAGTAGTAGAGGGGAGGGGCTTGGGAGTAGGGGCTCACAGAGGAGAGTGGGAGGTCTTGATAAGGGGTGTGGCTTGGGAGAATGGGGCAGGGCTTGGGGATGGGGGGGGGTCTCATAGAGGAGAGTGGGAGGATTCTAGAGGCCAGTGGCGTGCCTTGGCAGTCAAAAGGAGGGAGGCCCCCACAGAAACCCAGAACCCCTCAGGCTAGAGGCCATCTCTCTCCTGCCTCTCCTTCCCCAGAGATGCCCCGGGCAGGGCACGTGTGGACCCCCAACCATGGAGGACAGCAGTGTGGACGGTCCCCTCCCTACGGCCGGCCCGGCCCCAGCCCCACCCCCTCCGGTGGCCCCCCGGGTGCCCTTCCACTGCAGCGAGTGCGGGAAGAGCTTCCGCTACCGCTCTGACCTGCGGCGCCACTTTGCTCGGCACACGGCCCTCAAGCCCCACGCGTGCCCGCGCTGCGGCAAGGGCTTCAAGCACAGCTTCAACTTGGCCAACCACCTGCGCTCTCACACTGGGGAGCGGCCCTACCGCTGCTCTGCCTGCCCCAAGGGCTTCCGCGACTCCACGGGCCTCCTCCACCACCAGGTCAGGAGCCAGCAGGCCTCTGGCTGTCCCCAGGGCTGCGGGCCTCTCCTAGCACTTTGGGCCAGTACTTTCTGTCCATGCAGCCAAATAACAGGATCCTTAGGAGCAGGGCTTTGTTCAGGGCTAAAGGCTGTGGTCTTGTCTCCTTGTCTCCTTTTCCAGGTGGTCCACACGGGTGAAAAGCCTTATTGCTGCCTGATCTGTGAGCTTCGCTTCTCCTCCCGCTCCAGCCTGGGCCGTCATCTGAAACGGCAGCATCGGGGGATGGCCCCACCGACACCTGCAGGCTTGGGCCCATCTGGCTTGGTCCCGGGCCTCCTTCCTACCCTGGGGCCCCCTGGTAGCCTCTCAGTCCCAGGCCCATCCTGTAGCGCCTGCTCTGATGAGGGCCCTTGCATGGCCTGTGGGGGCGGCCCAGAGCCATCCGGTCCTGGGCCAGGGCCCTGGGTGGGTGGCTGGGGGACGGGTGGGACAGGTCCCTTTGTCTGTGGGGCCTGTGGCCGCTGTTTTCTGGCAGGAGCTGAGTTGGCATCTCATTGGGCTGCCCACACAGACGTGAAACCTTTTAAGTGCCCCCGTTGTGAGCGTGATTTCAATGCCCCGGCCCTATTGGAGCGCCACAAGCTCACTCATGATCTCCAGGGCTCCTGGCCTGGGCCTGAGGGCAGGGAGGGGGCGTTGGAGGCTCCTGAGGGGCCCCAGGAGCTCCCCTCTGAGGGACCCCAGGAATTCCCCTCTGAAGATTTGCAGGATTTCCCCGAAGAGGGGCATCAGGGGTTTCCCTCTGAGGGGTCCCATGAGTTCCTTTCTGAGGAGCCCCAAGAGTTCCCTGAAGAGGAGCCCCAGGAGTTTCCTGAAGAGGAGCCCCAGGGGTTCCCCGAAGAGGGGCTCAATGAGTTCAGCTCTGAGGGGCCCCAGGAGTTCCTCTCTGAGGGACCCCAGGAGTTCCCTCTAGAGGTGCCCCCAGAGGTATCCCAGGAGGCCCCTGTGGAGATCTCGGAGGAAGTATCCCAGGAGTTACCTGGGGAAGTACCCATAGAGGTATGTCAGGAGTTACCTATGCAGGTGCCTGGGGAGGAATCCCAGGAAGGGCCCCCTGATCCAGACCCAGAGGCCTCGTTCCCTGTGGCCGCTGAGCTGGGCGAGGCCTCGGAGGAGACCCTGTACCAGTGCGACTGCGGGACCTTCTTTGCCTCAGCTGCAGCCCTGGCTGCACACCTGGATGCCCACTCAGGCCCAGCTTCCTGTGTCTGTGGGGTGTGTGGGGCGGTCTATGGGGCGGTGGCAGCCCTGGAGGAGCACCACCGTGGAAGCCACGGGGCTGGGCCTTCTCCCGGGGGGCCCCCGGCCGGCTCTGGCCGCACCCCAGCGGCTCTGGCAGCAGCGGCTGCTGGGAAGAAGGTGTTCAGCTGCTCTGAGTGTGAGAAGCTCTTCCGTTCCCCGAGGGACCTGGAGAGGCATGTGCTGGTCCACACTGGGGAGAAGCCCTTCCCGTGCCTGGAGTGTGGCAAGTTCTTCCGGCATGAATGCTACCTCAAGCGTCACCGGCTGCTGCACGGGCCCGAGCGGCCCTTCCCCTGCCACGTCTGTGGCAAGGGCTTCATCACACTTAGCAACCTCTCACGCCACCTGAAGCTGCACCGAGGGATGGACTGAGCAGCCCCCTGTCCTGGAGAGCCTCCTGGCCTGAGTGGGACCAAGGGAACCTTGGAATTGGAGGGGGAGAGGGCTTCTGGTCTGGAGGGACCCCAAAGATGGTAGTTGGGGCCCCTGAGACTCCTGAGCATGAGGGTAGAGCCCTGGCACTGAGGAAAGGGACATTGGGCTGGGGGAGGGAAATCGAAAGCTGGGGAGGCCTTGGGCCCCAGCCCTGGGTCAGGGAAGACCCCAAGGCCCCTGGCCCTGGGCAGAGCCTCCTGTCCTGATAGAGCCCTGGAGCACATCCAGTCAGCTCTCGACCTTGCCTTCTTCACTCTCCAGGAAGGGCCTTCCAACCCAACCCGACCCCTAAAAGAGGGAAGATGGGACAGGGATCCCAGAGAAGGGGCTCAGCCTGGTGCCCCTGCCTGCCCACCTCTTCCACCCTCAGAGCTACAGTGGGCTGTGCTCTCTGACACCCCCCTCATGCAAGGTGGACTAGACTGACCCTGCTGCACCCCTCTTGCCCCAGGGTGGACTGCTCTGAATGGACAACCAATCCGATAAGGCTTTCACCTCATTCCCCCTCCCCCATGGACCAGTCTAGAGTCTGTCTCCCTTACCCCTTTAGAATGAATTAACCGAGTTTGTCCTTTATGTAGAGTGTGGACTGGTTCACGACCCCACTGCCCTCCCCCTTTGCCCATGCCTCCCACTCCCATTCTTCCCACAAGGAATGGGCTTCCTCCCAGCCTGGGAATATCCCCTGCCTCCTCTGTGGGTTTTGGGTCTCTCTCTGTCTCTCCCCTTTGTGTCTGTCTCTGTGTCTCCCCCCAGGCCGGTTCCCGAGGACAGGGGTGACTCATCTGGAGGTCCCCGTGTGAGCACCTGCTTGCCTCCTCTCCTTCCCCACGTCCTCAGGACCCTTAATAAACTGGCCTGACACTTACTCTGGCTTGCTTTTTTGTCTGTTGGGAGGGCCCCACCTGAAGAGACAGCAGCTTGACCTTAACACTAATACTAGGTGGCCACGGTCTCCCTGGATCTCTTCAGGAAGTGCTCCATGCATTGACACCCCCATTTCCTTACCATCACCCAGATCATGTCTAGGGGAGGCTAGATTTGAGCCCTAATCAGTCCTGGCTTAGAGGCCTGCTCTGAAGCCCTCCAAAAGATTCACCCCTAGGGATAAAGGCAACTTGGCTTAAAGATTTGGACTTCTGTTTTGATATACAAATCCTGCCCCTAGGGAGACCTCTATTCTGGGAAAGCCCTCTTGCCTTAGAAAGTCTAGTACAAAGGCTAGGAGAAATCCCTACCCTCAAGGAAGTTATCTTCCACTGTGGCTGGTTATTTGGGAAAAGTGGAGGCCTTGGGTTCTCTTCCTGCCTGCTCTGTTTACTCTCCATGTGACCTTGGGCCCTTCACTCACCCTCCCTGGGCTCAGTTTCCTTTTAAGAAGGGAGTGGTGTATGTAGCCTTGCCTACTGAAATGTAGGGGAAAGAGCCCTTGTTCTGGAGTTGGGATATGGGTTCCCCCGCCATGGGACTCAGCTGATGACTACTTGGATGACCACTGGCAAACTTATCCTCAGTTTCCGTGTCTGAAGATCCTTCTGGATAATAGTGACCTGGCCCATAGAGGTGTCCTGCTGCACTCAGAGACAGTATTTGCCGTAGCTGCTAGGAGGTAAATTTCAGTTTGGTCAAGATCACCTTCCTAGGAAGACTGCCCCAAAGTGGACGGAGCTGCATGGGGAGACAGCGAGCTCCCCTCAGGTTAATAAGCACCTATTAAATGCCTCCTATGTGCCAGGCTTTGGATTAAGTAATGGTGTACAAGGAAAGGCAAGGACAGCTGCTGTGCTGATACAGGAGAGAGCAGGTAACTGAGAGAGGCAGCACCAGATGGAGAGAGACTGGCCTGTGTGGAGAAGGCAGGATTGGAGCCGGCATGTGAAATGAGAGATGAGGAGGGAGAGCATTCCAGGCATGGGAGACAGCCTCACAGAGATGGAAGATTTTGGGTCAAAGAGTCTTGGGGAAGGGGCTGCAACGAGTCGGAAGGCTGGAAAGGTAGGAGGGGGCTCAGCTGTAAAGGCTTTGGGATGCCAAACAAAGGACCTGCTGTTTCCTCTTGGAGTTTAAGTGGGGAAGGGAAATGACAAGGTCTCACCTTTACTTTAGGAAAATCACTTTAATCACTGAATAGAGGATGCATTGGGGCACAGAGACAAGAGGCAGGCAGTGCCCACCGCAGGCTATTGCCACGGTCCAGATGGGCTGACGTGGGCCTGCCCCCGGGTGCGGGAGTGTCTAAGAAGACGTGCTGGGCAGGTGGAATGGATAGGCCTCAGCACCATATTGGATGTGGGGGGGTGAGGAGTGAGGAGGCCAGGATGGCTGAGGTTGGGAGCCTGGAGGTTAGTGGTGTCCCCAACAGTAAGGCGGATGGCGATGGGCGGGAAGATAATGAGTTCAGTTTGGACATAGTGAGATGGACGTCCAGTGGAGATGTCTAATAGGCAGCTGGAGATCTGAGCACCGAAGTCATCAAAAGAGGCTGGGACAGATCTGTTTGAGAATCACCATCACAGAGATGCTCATTAAAGGATTGGACATTGATGAGATCACCAAATGAAGTAGTCTGGAGGGAGAAGAGGTCCCGGGACAGAAGGGGGGGGGGGGCGAAACACGTAGTGTTAGCAGGTGCGAGCTGGCTGAAATCCGGCAAAGGAGGTGAGGAGCAGTATGTAGGTAAGAGGGGGGCCAGGAGACAGAGGAGACTATCATCAAGGATGAGGACTGAGAAAAGGCCATCGATTACTGGTCACTGGGGGTGATTCTAGGCTCTCTAGGAGCTCACGGTCAAGTGGGGGACACAAGCTGCGGACAGCCGCCTCCAAACGAGGTGCACACAGGATGGGTGGGGGTATCTCGGAGCGAAAGCAGCCGCGCTTAGGGGCGCCGGGTTTGTCCGGACCTGGGGGGGCAGGGCGGAGGAGGGAGAGTTCTGGGCATTCCTCGGGAGCGCAAGTGAAAGGGAAGGGAGCCTACTGCCAGGATATGGCCGCGAATGGCCGGCGGGAGGGGTGGGAGAGGCCGGGGACAAAGGGCCCTCTGAGCAAGCTCCTAAGCCGGATTGCCTGGGTGCATGGCGGTGCCACCCGCCGCGGGGAGCGGAGGGGGGGGGTGGAAGGGGGGCAGCCCGGGAAGGTGCCCTGCTCTGCGCTCCAGCCTCCACAGACTGGCTTTGGACCTAAGGTCCCCGCCGGAAAGTGTGGTGTTCAGATAAGGATTGGTGGCTAAAGGCCCTTCCTGCTCCCGGGGCCTGCTATTAGGTGCGACTGGAGGTGCTTCTTCGGGAAAACAGAGTTCAGCCCCTCCCCCAACGCCTAAGGGGCAGGCCCCGCCCCTTAGAGACCACACACGCCCAACCCCAGGACTGAAGCCATCTTCTTAGAGCCCGAGCGCTCCGCTTAGAGACAGGCCCCGCCCCTTAAGGCCCAGACGCGCCCCAGGGCTGAAGCCATCTTAGGGCCCGAGCCATTTGCTTAGAGACAGAGCCCGCCTCCTAGCGTTAGGTCCCACCCCTGTGGAGACGGGGGTCCGCCCCCTTGAAGACCCGACCCGCCCCAAGGGGGAAGCCATCTTCTTAAAGCTTGAGCTCTTCGCTCGGTGATAGGCCCCGCCCCTGGGGCGGTGAAACCTTCCTGGCATTCCGAGACAGGCTTAGCGACAGGCTCCGCCCCCGGGCTCTGTGCGCAGGCGCTCTCGAGCCCCTCTCCGGGGTGTGGCCCGGACGGGCGCGGGCCTGGAGCACCCCCCCCACACACACCTTCCTCCCTCCTCCACCCACCCCCCTGCGCACCGGGGGCGGGGCCGCGCCTGCATCCGGGGAGCCGGAAGAGAGCAGCGCCCCTCCCCCGCCCGCCCGGCGCGGCCCTCCCCCGCCCCACCCTCCCCCGTGTCCGCGTCCGTCCGTCCGTCAGCCGGTCCGTCCGTCCGCGCGAGGGAGGAGGCCCCGAGGCCGGAGGGAGCGAGGAGGAGGTGAGACAGCGCGGGGGAAGGGGGGCCCGAGCGCGCCCCCGCGATGCCCCCTCCCCCGCCGCGCGCGCCCTCGAGAGCCAGCCGCCCGGCCGGCGGGGGGTCTGTGCCTGTCCCCGGGCATCTGTGCGCGAGCCGCGTCTGCGGCGCTCGGGGCGTCTCTGCTATCTCTACTATCTCTGCCGTGCTTGTGTGTCTCTGTCCCCGCGCCTGGACCTGTGTCCTCCCTCCCCTTCTCCCCGGCTCCCCCTATGCATCCTTCTGCCTGCCCATCCCCCCCCCTCTTCTCTCCCCCTCCTCCCTCCCTTCTTTCTGTCCCCCCCATTTCTTAATCCTCCTGTACTGAGTTCACTGTCCCCCACCCCTTCTTGGCAGCTGCTCGCTGCCGAGGCCTGGAGTCCCCAAGACCAGAGTTCAAATTTGGCCTCAGACACATCCTGGTGACCCTGGGCAAGCCACTTCACCTCTACCTCAGTTTCCTCATCTGTCAGATGAGGATAATGATTCCGCCTCCCTCCTGAGGACCAATGTGAAGCACTTAGCCAAGTGCCTGGCACACAGACACAGTATAGATGCTTATTCCTCCCCTCCCCCTTTCTCCACCTCTCTCCTTGCTTTCCCCCTCCATCTTTCTATCTTTATCTCCCCCTCCATGCTCCCCCATTTCTTTTTCTGTCCTTCTGTCCCTCCATTCCACCTTCTTTTTGTCTGTCCCTCTCCCCATCCCTCTCCCTGTTCTGTCTCTCAGTCTCTCTCCCTCTCTCTTTGCCATCTTTCTCTGTCTCTTTCCCCCCCTTCTACCTCTCTGTCTCTCTCCCTCTGTCTCTCCCCCTCTGTCTCTCTCCCTTTCCATCTCCTCCTGTCTTTCTCTATGTGTGTCTCTTTCTCCCTGACTTGTCTTGTCTCCCGGTTTTTCTTTCTCTATCTCTCTCCCTCTTTCCTTCCCATCTCTCCCTTCCCATCTCTCCCTTCCCATCTCTGTCTCTCTCCCCCTCCATTTCTTCCCCTGTCTTTCTCTGTCTGTCTCTTTCCCCCCTTGCTTCTCCCTGTCTTTCTCTGTCTCCCTCCCTTCTCTCCGCTCCTGTCTCTGTTTCTGTCCCCCTCCATCTTCTCTCTGTCTTTCTTTCTCTGTTCCTGCCTTCCCTCCCTCACTCCGTCTTTCCCTCTCTGTCACTGTTCCCCTCCTTGCCCACCTCCCCTCCCTCCCCTTTCTCCCTGTCTCTCTTTTCCTGTGGATCTCATTGGCTCCCCTCCATCTCTGGCTGTGTCTGGGTCACACCCCTCTCTACCTCTTAGCTGTTCCCATATGTACATCATGCCTCTTTCTCCTTCTTTCCTTGCAGGTATGGACCCCCAGCCCCCTCCACCAGCCCCAGGTGCCTCTCCTCGGGGTCGGGGCCGGGGTCGGGGCCGGGGCCGAGGTCGGGGCCGGGGCCGGGGCCGAGGTGGCGGAGCTGCTCCCAGGGCCCCTCTGCCCTGTCCCACCTGTGGCCGCCTCTTCCGCTTCCCCTACTACTTGTCCCGTCACCAGCTCAGCCACTCGGGCCTGCGCCCCCACGCCTGTCCCCTGTGCCCCAAGGCCTTCCGCCGGCCGGCCCACCTGGCCCGGCACCTGCGAGGCCACGGCCCTCAGCCGCCTCTGCGCTGTGCGGCCTGCCCACGCACATTCCCAGAGCCGGCTCAGCTGCAGCTGCACCTGGCCCAGGAGCATGGTGGCAGTGGGGAGCCGGCGGGGGCCGAGGTGCCAGGGAGCCAGGAGCCCACGGCAGAACCGGCCCCAACTCTGAGACCTCCTGAGGATGCCCAGGAGGAGGCGGCTGAGCTGGCGCGGGCAGCGGCCGGACGCGGGGAGGAGAAGGAGGTCCTGCTGCAGGCTGACTGGACCCTGCTGTGCCTGCGCTGCAGAGAGGCCTTCCCCACCAAGGGGGAGCTAAAGGCCCACCCATGCCTGCGCAGCTCGGGGGGCCGGGCAGGTCCCGATGGGGAGCCTGGGCCCCCTCCGCGGCCCAAGCGTCACCAGTGCCCCGTCTGCCTCAAGGCCTTTGCAAGGCCCTGGTCGCTGTCCCGACATCGGCTCGTCCACTCCCCAGACCGGCCATTTGCTTGCCCAGACTGCGACCTGGCCTTTCGCCTGGCCTCCTACCTCCGGCAGCACCGCCGGGTACATGGTGCCCTGAGCCTGCTGGCGCCTGCCCCCGCCCCTTCTCAGTCTGACAAAGAGGAGAGAGGCGTGGGCAGCACCTCCAAGGGATGGAACTTTGCCAAAGGAGGAGAATCCCAGGGGCAGAATGGAGAAGATGGGGGGAACCGTGAAGGAGAACGAGCCTCAGGCGCTGGGCCCGGGGAGGAGCCCCCTCCACCCCCACCCCCACCTGTGGAGCCCCGTTTCCGGTGCCCAGAGTGTGGCAAAGGCTTCCGTCGGCGGGCCCACCTTCGCCAGCATGGCGTCACCCATTCGGGAGCCCGGCCCTTCCAATGTGTCCGCTGCCAGCGGGAGTTCAAGCGACTGGCAGACCTGGCCCGTCATGCCCAGGTGCATGCAGGGGGTCCCGCCCCACACCCTTGCCCCCGTTGCCCCCGCCGCTTCTCCAGGGCCTACAGCCTCTTGCGGCACCAGCGGTGCCACCGGGCTGAGATGGAAGGGGCCATGAGCAGGGCTGCGGCTGCCACAGAGGAAGTGGCCCCAGCTCCAGTGGAGACAGTCAGTGAGCCCCCTTCTCCTCCCTCTCCCTCTCGGACCCCTCCTCCAGCCCCTGCATACCTCAGCGCTTCCTGCTTTGACAGTCAGGACCACTCAGCCTTTGACCTGGAGGAAGAGGAAGAGGGGGACCTGGGGGGGGCAGAGGGGGTGCCTTCCTGACACTCAGAACCCCCCAAACTTGTTTTACGGCCCCCCCATCCCCTCTGCTCCCTCTCTGAAATGAAACCCACCCTTTAGGTTCCAACAATGGAAGAAAGAACAAGATTGAGGTGGGGGGTGTCTCCCTGGGGAGATTGCAGAGAGTTCTGGACCCAAACACCTCCCCACGCCATTGCAGGATAGACCCCTACCCCACACTGACCCGGAGTCCCACCCTCTTACCACCACCAGGATGACAGGTTGGGTCCACGTTTCAGCTGAGGCAAATTATGGGGAATTGTGGATCCTCTGGTTCCCAGGGGACCTACCCCACCCTCCTTTGCTGGTCTCCTCGCCCCTCTGCCTGTGCCCAATCCCTCCAGGTTTCTTGTCTGCAGAACTGGGGAAAACTAGAGTCAGGGGGTCCCAGGGTGTGGGCTCGGGATGGATGTGTCTGTTCCCTGTCTCCGTATCTGTCTATGAATAAATGCAACTGTGGAGCCCATTGGAGCCAGGCCACGGGGCCGTCTGTATGTGGGGGGCTGGGGCGGACAGGGGAGGACAAGGGCTGAGTCTCCCAAACCTTTGCTGTAGGCGGGACAGCCCCTGATTCCTGATTTCCAGCCCTGTGATTCCAGAAGCATTCATTAAATATTTGTCAGCTAGGCATTGGAGATAAATAGAAGTGTGGAATGATTCCTGCCCACAGGGATTCTTCTGAAAATGGTGACTGGGCCTGAGCTTCCAGCCTCCCTGCAGACCTGCTTTGCCTCTTCAGGCCAGGCATTTTCCCCCCTGCGCAGCCTGAAAATCCCACCAGCATTTACAAGCCCCAAATCCCCTCTAAAGATGGGCCTTGACGGAGATCACAGAATTAGATGACCTGCCTGGGGTTTGAACCCAGGCACCCCACGCTGCCTGTCTCATCAGTCTCTGGGCAAGTCCTGGGGGAGCTCAGGCCCATGTCCTTTCAGGATCACTTTAGGTCTGGACTGCTCTGCCTGACTCAAATGACCCCTTCATACAGGGCAGGTCAAATGGACTGAGCTAAGGCTACTGTGGGAAACAAGGCCTTTGGAGCCCCCTGGAGAAAGCTTGCTTCTCTAGGTCCCCAGAGGGATTGGCATCCAAGGCTGGAGGTCAAAGCCCGAGTGGGGTGACCCCAGGGAGCTTTTGTGGCTAAAAGGAGAGGTGCAAAGCCAGCTCTGGATCCCAGTGTCTTCCTGGCAGGGGGAAGGCAGGAGGCCAGGGCCTCCTGGGCTGACTCAACACGCCTGGGACTCAGGTGTTCAACACCCCTAGCCATGAGTTTTCAATGCCTGTCAGCAGCTTCCCCACAGCTCAATCTCCCCCTCTGCAGGCTGGGGACCTGGGGGCCAGGGGCCTGGATTCAGCACCAGGCTCTGTCCCTGAGGAGCTCTGCTCATTTCTAGTAACTTCTTACGGGAAGTCTTCTAGCTTGCCTCCCCTTGGGTCTCTGTGGAAGCAGTGGCTAGAGCCCAGATAGCTAGGTCCATTCGTGGGGATAACCAGGGTCTCTAAGACGAGGCCTTTGCTCCTTCCTGTGTCCTGGCCCCCAGGGGTTCACAATACGTTTTGTCCTGTCTCAATCCTGTCCTGGGCTGGGAGCCCGGGGCCTGGGCCAAGCTAAGTTTGGAAGGGGGAGGGGGGGCTGAGGGTCAGGGGGGGTAAAGAAGGAGGCGGGGGCCACACGTCTCTGTCACCAATTTGGCCCCATGCACACCCCCTGAACAGTCAGCGGGTGGGGAGACAAAGAAGAGACAAGAACCAAACCGATAAGAGACAGCACTAGACTGGGAAACAGCAGCTCTAGGACAATAAAGGAAGAGCAGACGCTCAAGACACCCAAGGGGACCAAGGAAGCAAGAGACAGAAAGGGCCAGACGTGGAGGGGGACGGGGAAAATCCCCACAGAAACATCTGCCAGCAGAGGCCGAGCAAGACACAGATGCACCCTTAGAAAAGATCCCCAGCAGACTGAAGGGGCTGGGACAGGTAGATGGCCAGCCTCAGCTACAGGGGGGCCACTGAGAGGCTGCCCAGGACTCGGGGAGCAGACCAAGGCTCCTAGAAACAGCCAGGAGGAGAGCCAGGTCTCTCTCTCTCTCTCTCTCTCTCTCTCTCTCTCTCTCTCTTGCTTTCCTCTCCTCCCTGTCCCTTCTCCCTTTTTCCTTCCTTCCTCTCTTTCTCCTCCCTTCTCTCTCCTCTTTTCTCTCGCTGTGTTTCTTGTCTCTATCTCTTGTCTTTCTGTTTCTTTTCTCTTTCTCTGTCTCTCTCTTGTCCCTCTGTGTCTTGGCTCTCTTTCCCATTTCTTCTCCTTTCCTTCTTTTTTCCCATTTCTTTTTTTTGTTTGTTTTCTCTTTTCCCATTTCTCTCTCTCCCCCCCTCTCTCTCCCTCACCTCTCTCTTTCTCTCTTTCTCTCTCTCTCTCTCTCTCTCTCTCTCTCTCTCTCTCTCACACACACACACACACACACACACACACACACACACACACAGTGAGAACTGACAGACAACGTGAGGACAGAAACTAAAAAGAGGAGTCTGAGAGATATACAAAACAGAGACACCCAGAGAGATAGAGGAGAGAGCTTGCAAGACAAGCCAAAGACCAAGAGAGATTCAACAGAGGGAAACAGAGAGAACACATACCTGCAAAACCCAGGAGGAGCAGAAACAGAAAAAGTTCAGTGACAGAGGCCAAAAGAGCCTGGAGAGGAGGCGAAAGAGGGGTGGAGACAAAGGGGCCACTGTAAAAGCCAGAGCTGGTGGGGAGGGGGCTTCTGGAGGGGCAGACACCCCAGAGGGAGAGGCTTCCAAGGGACAGCACCCAAGGCCACCCTGACATGGAGAACGGGGAGCAAGAGCCCCTTGAAGATGGGGACTTGGAGGTGAGCAATGGGGGGCATCGGAGAGGCAGAACAGATCAAAGAAATGGAGAAGAGAAGGAAACAAGTGGAGAGGTTCAGAGGCAAAGACCAGACATCTGCAGAAAGAGACCCGGTGGAAATGAGAGAGAGGAGACAGAAAAGGGAACAGAAACAGAGCTCTGGAGATGCTGAAGCAGACGCAACAAATTAGAGACACAAGAAGGGAACAGAAAAAGAAATCTGGGAGGAAGGGTGGTGGCCGGCTGCCCCCATAAGGGCATTGGGGAGCGCCTTGGGGCACTGGGGGGGCAT
Organism: Pseudochirops cupreus; assembly: GCA_028627135.1. Lineage (NCBI taxonomy): Eukaryota > Metazoa > Chordata > Mammalia > Diprotodontia > Pseudocheiridae > Pseudochirops > Pseudochirops cupreus. Next base: position 67,330,472 of record CM053582.1, read on the forward strand.
GACATGGTGCCCGCCCTCCCAGGCTTGGGGACAGGTGGGCCAGTCCCTCAGAATGACTCATCGTGAGTCACCAACCCCACCCTATGACACTGACCCAATTGTTGACCCCCGGTCTCCCCTTTAGGACCCCTTGGCTCTCGACAGGGGCTCTAACTTGATAGAAGAAAAAAACTTCCTAAACTTAGACCATCCCAAATTTCAGCAGGCTGCCCAGGAGGCAGTGAGTTCCCCCTGGCTGGAAGGACTCAGATCGAGGCTGGATGGCTCCTGCGGTTCTGGAATGGGGACTCATTTAGAGGGATGTGAACTGAGCTTCATTTCCTCCCTCTGAAATCTGAAATTCTGTGTCCATTCACCTCCCATATCTCCCCATTGTGTCCTCTGGCCCAAGATCTCCCAGGACCCAGAGCTGCTGAGTCTGCAAGATAAAAAGAAAGTTTAGAGATTGTCCAAACTGCCCTTCATTTTATAGACTTGGAAACTGAGGCCCAGAGAGTTTAAGTGACCCATCCAAAGTCACCCAATGAGTCCCTGGCAGACTAGACACTCAGGTGCTTTTTCTCTCTCTCTCTCCCTCTCCCTCCTTCACCCCCTCTCTGTCTCTGTTCTCTCTATTCCCCTCTCCCCTTAGGAGGACACAGCACTGGCCCTTCAGCGTCTTGTAGACCTCACAGCCAGTATGGTGACTCCTGTTCGGACCCTGAGATCCTGCTACCGACTGGTCCAGGAACTGGGTGCTGGCACCTACGGCCGTGTCTTCCTGGCTCGGCCCCGTCAAGGGGGTGAGCTGGTGTTTCTGGTGTGGGGGATCCTCCCCAAAACCACAATTACCTAGAGCCCATGGTGCTCCCCATGGGTGTGGGAACACAGGAGATGGGGGGGGACCCATAATAGCCAGTACAGGGCCCAAGCTTCTGCCTGCCAACTATTCTGGGGAGCTATAGACCCTCAGGATATCAGGGCCCAAAACGTGCTCGCTTAGCAATGGGAAATCCCAGCCTTCTCACTTCACAGAAGAGGAAGCTGGAGCTCAGTGGAGATGTCAGAGATGTTGTCCCACATCCAGTCAGGCCCAGGGTCCTTCATCTCCAACAGCCCTTCCTGTTGTCCTTTCCCCCAGGTCCCCCTGTTGCCCTGAAGCTGCTCCCACGGGCCTCTGTCTCCCGGGCCACTTTTCTTCGGGAGTTCTGTGTGGGTCGCTGTGTCTCTTCGCACCCAGGCCTGCTCAGCACCCTGGCCCCACCGCTGCAGAGCCCCCACCACTACGCCTTTGCCCAGGAGTATGCACCCTGTGGAGACCTCAGTGGGATGTTGGAGGACAGGGTGAGACTTCAGGAAGAGACAGGCAGAAGAGCTGGGGGTCAGGGTAGGCCACAAGCTTGGAGCTGGCACAGCTTACAGATGAGTGCAGGGCTTGGGAGAAGAATGGATATAGGCTTAGTTAGGTCTGGGGAGAGAAGGGGCTCAAGGACAAAGACAGAGCTGGTGGAGATGGAACATCAGATCAGGACAGGTTAGGGGTGGGCTTTGGCTTGGGGCTACAAGTCTGGTCACCACCAAGGACAGGCCTGGAGCCGGCAAAGAACTAGGGTCACATTTAGAAGATCGGTTGGGAGATGAAGTCTGGGAATTGGGGGTCAAGGTGGGCTTGCGGGGGCCCACATTTGGAGCTGGGATGAGGCGCTGTCTAGGGTTTATACCACAGTCAGGTTGTTCAGGGCAGACGGAAGGTCCGGGTTTGGGTCAGGATAGAGGAGGCGGTCGGGCGTTGGTGGATATGAAAGCAGATGGTGCTTAGTGAACACTTGAAGGTTTGTGGGTCAGGCTTCTCATCTCCTCAAGCCCTTTGAGCTGGGTGGTTTACACATGAGCAAACTGAGTCTGCAGTGGTTAAGTGACTGCCTCAAGATCACCTAGGTGGTGTCTAAAGCAGGATTCAAACTCAGGTCTTCCTGATTACATTTCCCATGTTGGATTCACTTTGGAATCGAGCCCATCTGGGCTCAGGTCAGAGAGTGGATTGCAGACATGGAACTCTGGTCTTCTTCTTACTCAGCCGCCAACCTCAGCCTCAGCCCTCCCATGCCTTGTGGACCCTGTTGTTTGGGGGGGCGAGACAGAGAGAGGGAAAAGAGAGGGGGGGGGCTAGATGCTTTGCCATGGATAGGGTCAGGGTCAGGAACAGATCTGCAGCTGGAAGCTGGGACAGGCTGAAGGAGCAATTAACCCCAGGCTCCCCGTTCAGGTTAGAAATAAGCTGGGTTGAGGCATTGCAGAAGGCCTGGGGGATGGGGTGGGGGCCTTTTGGAGGGGTTCCACACTGGTCTACCCTGAAGACTGGCTTTCTAACAAGGACCCCCAGAGCAGCCAGGCTAGGGCACCTCCACATTCTAGTCATGGAAAGGGAGAGCGCAGGGGAAGGCTTTTCTTGGGGAGGGGTTGAGTTGAGCTGGGGGGCCCCACATGGGCCGCCAAGGTCAGCAGGGAGGGCCCTGAGCCCCAACCTGTCCCCTTGCAGGGTCTTCCGGAGCTCCAGCTGAAGCGAGTGGGGGTCCAGTTGGCCCGAGCCCTGGACTTCCTGCATTCAAGGGGCCTGGTCCACACTGATGTCAAGCCTGACAACGTCCTGGTCTTTGACAGATCCTGCTTCCGAATAGCCCTGGGTGACTTTGGGCTGACCCAGCCAGAGGGCTGCCCAGCTCCTGCCCCACCAGGACCCCTGCCCTCAGCACCTCCAGAGCTCTGCCTCCTCCAGCCCCCTGATACCCTAGACCTCCGGCCAGAGCTGGATGCCTGGGGACTTGGCGTGCTTCTGTTCTGTGCAGCCATAGCCCGCTTTCCCTGGTCTGTGGCCCTGGCCCCTGACCCTGGGTTTGAAACATTTGCTGGTTGGCTGACAGCCTGTCCCCAGCCAGCCCTGCCACCCCAGCCCTGGGCCCAGTTCTCTCCAGCTGCTCAGACCCTCTTCCGTGGGTTGCTTGCCCTTGAGCCTGAGAAAAGGAGCCCTCCAACAGCTGTGCTGGACTGGGCTGGGGAGGCCTGGATGGTGGAGGAGGCCAGGGACCAGGAGGAGGAGGAGGAGGAGGAGGAGGAAGATCATGAGGGAGGAGGGAAGGAAGAAGGCACTGGTGGGGAAGAGGAGGCCAGCTTAGATGAGGGGTCAGAGGAAGAGGAAGGAGCTCGGCTGGGGACAGGATCATAGGGCCAGCCCAGGGGACTCCCTGGCCAGGTGGCGAGGCAGGTGGTCTGGGCTACAGCCAAGTTCCCCCCTCACACCCCACCCACCGACAGAAGCCACCTGGACTGAAGAGACAGCTGGTGTGGGGAGTGAGGGGGGAGGCCAAAGGTGACCTTTCTCACCTCCTCCTGAGGCCTGGCTCCCTCTCCCTGCCCCCTTCCAGAGACCCCGGTAGATGGTCCCTAGTCCCTGCCTCCCTGGGGCTCCCGGGACTCACTCAAGTCAGGGTCAGACACCCTGGCTCCTAGCCCAGGAGGGGTGGGGGGTGCTGCTGGGATTGGAGATGCCCCTCCTCTACTGCCCTTGCCTTCCAGGGATTAGATTATGGGGGCCAGGCCCTTTGTACCCCACACTTGTCCACAGCTGCCTTCCTCCCCTTCATAATATTGTAGCAGGCCCACACGGGGGGAATAACTGCATCAGGGTCGTGCAGATCCTGAAGGGAAGGACTGGACCGAATGACCAGGCTGGATGGTATTTGCTGGGGGTAGGACTGAGCAAGGCTAACCACATGTGTCAAATAAAGGTTCTCTGGCCTGCCTGGTGCCTGGTGCCTGTCTTGGAGAGATGGAGGTTGGTGGGAGGGCAGGGTCTCTTGGGGTGACTGGCAAGGCAGAGGGCCTAGGTGCGAATGCTGCCTGGATCCCCCCCACTGCACACCCCCTCCCACTCCCCCCACCCGCCTGGATCGAGGCTCAGCCATGGTCTGGGGCCTGGGACAAAGAGGCCAGCTGGAAGCTGATGAGGTCAGTTTGCTGGTGTTTCCTGGGAAAGCCCCCCTTCCCGTGCCCACTAAGAGCCCCAGTATCTGGGTCAAATGGACCACCCCTCTCTAGTCTCTAGGCTTCCAGGCCCCCCAAGTTCTGTCCCTTTAGGAGCCCAATATTGGGGTACACTTAGGCCTCCACCTCCCCAGGGTCTTGCAGCTCAGGTTTCTAAGGAATCGCTGACCCCTCTAAGTCCCAGGCACAGGCCGCTGCCCCTCCCCCACACCACCAATCAATGCCCCTTTGATGGGCCAGAGACAAGTGGGAGGAGGAGACTGGGGGGGCTGAATCCTATTGTGGAGAGGGACAAATGAGGGGGAGGCGGCCTAAGGGATGAGGCAACTGGATTCCAGACCGATGTGGTGGGTCATGATCTCAGAGCACCAAGGCGGGTGCTGGAGCAACTGAGGGAGAGGGGGCAGGCCCTCAAGAGGGCGGGGAGGGTCCCTGAAGCATCAGGGTAGGGAGCCGGGTACCCAAGGGCCTCAAGGGAATAGGCAATCTGGATACTTGGGTCTCTCTCTGATGGTCTGGGGGCCTGGATGCCTGGGTCCCTGCCTACCACCTCTGATCCGTTGCCCACCCATGGGCAGTTACTGGCGGGCCCACACGGTGTCGCTCTGGCCCTGGGGGGAGGGGGACAGACGGGGAGGGGCCTGGGTATGGGGGTGTGGCTGAGGCCCCCCACAGGGCAGGGGGGCAGGGGGCGGGGTCTCTGGGCCTATGGCCCAGCTTGGGGTTGGCAGCCACCCAAACCAGCTAGGGCACTGACCAGAGGAGGTAGTGGGAGAGACCGGAGTCCTTGGGGGAGGTGAGACTCAAGAGGGCTGGGGGCTGGGGGGCTAGGGGCAGGATGGTTGGCTCCCTGAAGGGGTGGTGACTGGGGGACCAGATCCCTGGGTCTGACTGAGCTTCAAGCTGCTAGCCCCCCTCCCCAGGGTCACTCAAGGAGTTGTTGGCAAGGGGTCTAAACTTTGGTGTTCTGTGGGGGCCAAAGGATTGTAGCCTTGGAAACTAGAATCCATAATGGGGTGGGGGATTGGGGGGCCCAGAGAGGTGTGGGGATTGAGGTCCTAAAGGCGGTGGTGGCTGGGGGCTCAGACTCCTGGAAACTTGAGAGCAGCTTAGGCAAGCAGCTTAGCCACAGGGGTCCCAAATGGAGGTAGGGGCTGGATTCCTTCCAAGGTTCCTGGCAGAGATGAGAGCTGGGGGCTCAAAGCCCAGATTCCCTAATAGAATTGGGGTTTGTGGCTCAGATGCTTGGCTCCCTGTATTGGGGACCTGGACAATTGGGTCCTTGAAAGTAGTGAGGGTTCTGAGTCAGAATTTCTGGGTCAATGGGAAGGATTGGGGCCCAAAGGCATGAATACGATAGCCTGAAAGAGGTTTAGGGGCTGGGGACCAGGATGCAGGAGCTCCTGAAAAATGAGAACCAGAGGAAAAAGGGGGCTGGGTCTCTAAAAGAGAAAAGAGCTGGGGCCTAGAGTTGTTCTAGGGACCCAGAGACTATGTCTGGGGGCCAGGATGCTAAGCCATCTTCAGCTGGAGCGTGCACCCCAGGGGCCCTCATGGAGCTCCAGGCTATGGACTCCTGGGTTCACGAGGGGCCTGGTGCCAAATTTCTGTCTCCATCTTGTCTGCCCCCAACCCCCACCCTGCTTTGGCTTTCTTAACCCTGCCCCTGGGGGTGAGTAGCACCTGTCTTCTCTTGAAATGAGGAGTCTGATTCCGCCCCCCCCCCAAGTCTGTTTGCTTTGGAAACAGTGGGGGCTGGCTTCTCCTGCCTGGTTCATCTTTCCTTCCACTGGAGGCCCAGTTTGGGAGGAGGGGGAAGGCTTAGAGAAGGCAAGGTCTAGAGAAGAGGGGACCATCTATGACCACAAAGTCACTAGCCCCCAACCCCATGCCTCAGGGGCCAGGTTTCTTAAGTTTTCTCTTTGTCTCAAAAATCTCACAACCCGATTCCTAGCTGACATTGACAGCAGAGCTCCCCACACAGGGTTCCTTTGGTGTCCAAGGGAGGGTGTCCCCGGGGGTAGCCCAGAGGTCTGATACCCTGATCTGGTCCTCTCACTATAACCTGAGGCTGTACCAGGCACAAATCCTCCTTAGGTCACTTGTCCTGGTTGGCTTTTCCAGAGTTAGCCATGACAGGAGAGAAGGGAGAGGAAGATGGGGAGGCCCTGAGCTGGGACCTGGAAGATCTCACGATGGAAGAGCTGAGTGAGGGACAAGCAGCTGCCCGGGCCCTGGAGGACATGCTGACTTTAAGCTCCCAGACGCTGGTGCAGGCTGAGGTTGAGGACCTCTATGATGAGGTTCGCCAGCTGGGCCAGGGCCGCTTTGGTCGAGTCATGCTGGTCACCCACCGACAAAGAGGTAGCTAGAAGGAATGGGGGGGCAGTCAAGGGGCTGGCAGGGTCTGAGGGTCCTGAGGGGAAGAGGAGAGGGCTGAATGAAAGGCAGCGGGCTACCTAAAGGAGGGGTAGACCCAGCGCATGTCCAAATATGGCCTTGCCTCTTGTCCTCGACATCACGTGGTAGGGTGGAAAGAGCCTGAGTTCATGCCCTAGATCAGAACTACATGGGGGCCCCAGGACTGGGCTGACCACAGGGGTGATAGCCAGGGATCCAGGTGTCAGGGCCTCAAGACCCCAACCCATCTGAGACTCAGGTATCTGGGCTCCCTTGACCCCCAATGGACCCAAATGTCCCGTTCCCAAGTTCATGGACCAGACATGGCACCTTGGGCAAGTAGGTCCTTTCTTCTTTCTGGGCCTCAGTTTCTCCATGTGTAAAATGAAGGTATTCAGCTGGTTGACTAGTTTAATCCCAACTCTGCTACCAGTTGTCTGCGTGACCTTGGGGGAGTTGCTTCCTCTCAAGGCCTTGGTTTCCCCTTCTCTAAAGTGAGAGGATTGGTTTCCACTCTTGACATTGGAGAATCTCTCAGGTCCAGTCCAGCTCTGACATTCTAGGGTTCTGTGTTGTCCTCCCACGTTTCCCACGGGTTCTATCCCAAACCCTTGCCCCTCCTTGCTTCCCTCCTGTGGGGATCACCCAGGGACTCCCATGGCCCTTAAGCTTCTCTCCAAGGCCTCGACAACTCGCCAAGGGTTTCTTTATGAGTTCTGTGTGGGACTGACCCTTGGCTCTCACCCTGGCATCGTGGCCACCTATGGCATTGGGCTGGAGACGCAGGCCTGCTACGGCTTCCTCTCAGAGCCTGCCCTGCATGGAGACCTCATCACCTTGATCCAGCCCCAGGTAGGTCAGCAGCCGGGCGATGTTACTGTTCAGGGCAAAGGAGAGACCCCGGGGGAGGGTCCAGAGGCAGAAGGGGGAAGCTTGGGGAATCAGGACAGGAATTGGGTTCAGAGAGGGTAGGCAGGGGTGGCAGAGAAAGGAGAAACGGGGAGCTGAGCCTAGGCACTGGGCCTGAGGTCAGCTCTGGGGGGTGGCTGCCAGTCAGAGAAGGGTCTGGCCATAGGTCACAGTGCTTCAGACACAGAGAGTATGTTCATGGGGGGTGAGGGTTGGCAGCTGATTGCTAGGAAGGGTCTGGGACACCCCTTGGTCCCCAGGGCAGACCCCCAGGCCTGTTCATCTGTCATGCCTGCTAGCAGGCACTGTCCCCAGGGCTGGGGGCCTCTTGGCTCAGCTCAGAGATCCTTGCTTCCCCACAGAGGGGCCTTCCTGAGTCAGCAGCCCAGCTGTGTGCACAACAGCTCTCTTCGGCCTTGGAGCACATCCATTCCCGGGGCCTTGTATACCGAGACCTGAAGCCAGAAAACGTATTGGTCTTTGAGCCAGGCTGCCAGCGGGTGAAGCTGACCGACTTTGGGCATACACGGCCCCGGGGGACCCTGCTGCGCCTGGCTGGGCCCCCTATCCCCTACACTGCCCCTGAGCTTTGCAGCCCACCCTGCCGGCCTGAGGGCCTGCCCATCCAGCCCTCCCTGGATGCCTGGGCCCTGGGTGTCCTCCTCTTTTGTCTCCTCACTGGCTACTTCCCCTGGGACCAACCACTGCCCAGCGAGGACCCCTTCTACCAGGATTTCCTGGACTGGAGAGATTCCGGGGAGGCCTGTGACCGCCCCGCACCCTGGGTCGGTCTGACCCCTGTGGCTGATCGGTTGCTGGGGGTGCTGCTTGACCCTCGGCCCCGGCACAGGGGCCCTGTGGGCTCAGTTCAGGCCTTTCTGGGTCAGTCCTGGCAGGAGAAGTCTGGGAGCCCAGAGCTAGCCAGGAAGAGGGATGAGGAGGAAGAAAAGGAGGAGGAGGAGGGTGCTGAGTGAGAGAGCCGGGTGACTTTTCAGGAAGGGCTTTTCTCTCTGCATGCTGAGGCTGGGGTGGGGAAGACCAGGGCCAGGGAGGTGCCCGCCTCTCATAAGCCAAACTCGTCCTCCCCAGCACCATTCCCTCTCAGCCTCTTTGCTCTCTCCTCCTGTTTTATGGCTGGGTTTGTTCCTCTCTGGGTCTCCCTTGCCACCAGGCTCAGCCTGGCTCCCCTCTCCAATAAAGCCTGTGGGTACTTTTTTGCTGTCCTGTCTGAGGGCATGGTCATGGAGTCAGCCCTTGGTTTCTGTTTGTGTGCATTTCTGTGAATGTGTCTGAGTGTGTAGATGTTTGTGTGTGTGGATGTGTGTATGTGCACATGCCAACAAGGCGGGCCCCTGGAGGGGGGCAGCCTGTCACCACCTGGAGCCCTGGCTCCCTCCCAGCTGCCCGGGCCGCCAGCCTGCCCTGCCCACAAACACTCCCTCTTCCTCTCCTGCAGCTCTGCTCGGCCCTGTGCCCAGCTGGGTCTGGCGGCTCTGACCTCGAGGGTGCCGGTTGTCTAGCCTGCTAGAGTGGGCCCCACTGGATCCCTGAGCCCAGAGGCAGGGACCCAGGAGGGCCCCCTGTCTCCCATGCCAGGGGGCTCAGGCAGGCAGAGTGGGTGGAAGGTGGGGGACTTTGTGCCATCTCCAGCTCTCACCAGAGCCTGAAATAGCTGAGTGATTAGGCCAGAAATGCCTTCCAACTGAAGGGAAGAAGGGGTGTTGCTATAGGCAGCAGGATGAGAGACTTGGGGGGGCCCAGGGCCCTCGCCCAGGCGTTAATTGCTGCCAGGTGCTGGAGATTAACAAGCAGTGATAATGAGCCTGAGATGGGGCAGCTGGAGGGAGCCTGGCACAGACCTCTCAGGGGTCCGTGGAAGGCTTGCCAAAGACTGGGCCAGCTGGGGGCCCAGTCACCCTGTGATAGTGCAAGCCTCACCTCCAGGGTGCTGGCGCTCAGGAGCTCCCTCCCATATTCTGGGAGCTGCCTGGCATTCCAGGAGATGGGCAGTGCCACCCCAAGCTGCAGGTGGGCCGGGAGAGGCCTCAGAGCCGGGGGTGCCCCCAACAGGGACTCTTGGAAATCCCAGAGGAACTTGTGGCCACCCATTTAAAAGGGCTGGCCGCTAGGTTTCCAGTTGGAGGGGCCTCCCAGAGTCAGACCCTCTTTGACCAAAAGGAATGAACCTGCCCAAGGTCACATTGTGGCTGAGGTCAGCCTCGAACCAAGGTCCCAGCCACAGCTAAAGCCAGAGGCTGAGCAGTACACGGCATGGCTATGTGAGCAGCCCCTGGCATCTGCCACCCCATTTGGGAGAGTGAGGGGCCATGCCAAGAGAATGAGATTGGGCATAGAGGAAGAAGGCTGGGCCTGGGCCCTGCCTCAGTGTGTGACCTTGGAGAAAGTACCTCCTACATCTCTGGGCCTCAGTTTCCCCTTTGGGCTCTGGTGGGGCCTCCAGAATTCCTGCTGGCTCAGACCCTTCTGGGACTCTGATCAAGTACTCAGACCCTGCTAGGATCGTCCCTCAGCCCCTCCCCACTCTCCCCAAACATATCATAGCAATGGGGTCCATGAAGGAGACAGTTTCAGGGTGCTGTTCCACAGAGCTGCTGGGGGGCAGGGGAAGATATCTCTGGGGTTGGAGGCCTGCCCTTGAACGCTCCTTGGGGGGCTCCCTGAGCAAGGCCTGGCATGTGTCAGTAGGGGGCTGGCACTGGCTAGGCCAGCTCTGCCTCTGGCTTCAGACCCCTGGGCCAGATGTTCCGGCTTAAAGGCCAGCTGGGATAGGATAGCTGAGTAATTAGGTGCACACTTAGGGGCCAGGGAGTGGGCATAGTGCCCTGGGAGGTGTGACTGTCCTTTGGCCCAGAGCCCTGCCCACAGCTCAGGGAGGGGGCCAGGGTCCCCATCCTCCCAGCCCTGCCTTCTCGCTTCTGCCCAGTGGGGCTTCTCCATGGTTCATCTGGTCCTGGGCCCTCTTCTCTAGGGATCATGGGGGGTGGGAAACAGGCTGACTCCGCCCTGGCCAGGGGCCCCAGGCCTCAGAGAGGCGCTGAGACCCTTTCTTAGAGAGCAGGACCAGCCTGGTCAGGGGGAGGCTGCCCAGATCCAGGGCTCCTGTACCCCAGCCTCCCCTGACCTGGTGGGGTGGGCACCTCGCCCCGGGCGGCCACTCCCAGGGGCCCAGTCAGAAGTTATTTACGTCGCGTGGCTTACTGGGAGAAGGGAAGCTGAGATTCTCAGCATGCTCAGAGAGCTCTCAAGCAGTTGGCCTAAGCCCGTCAGCCCGACAGGACCCCCGGACCCTCCCATCTTGTCCGGCTGCCCCCCCCACCCCCAGTAACTGGACCCTCTTGGCCTTTCCCTCCCCAGGCTTAGGAGTGGTGAGAAGGCCTGACCTTCCCTGGCCTCTGCTGCGGGACGCCAGGAACGCTTTGTCCCTTCCTCTGCCTGAAGGGAGGAAACTCAAGGCTGTCTAAAGGTGTAAGGGGGCGCTTAGAGATCCTCAGGGCTGACCACCCCCCCACATTGGGTGGTGGCCCAGAGAGGGAAGCCATTTGCCCAAGGTCACACAGCAAGAGGACGCAGATGGAGGTGGGACTTGTGACTCGGCTCAGAGAGCGAGGACCCCTGAGGGTCTCGCAGCTCTGCAGCGAGGGAAGCCCCAGGCCCCAAAGCCTTGTGGGCCTCTTGTCTCCTTTCCATAACTCCTTGAGCCCCCTCCTTTCCCCCTCCATGCAACTCCGGTAATTATCTGTCTTTTTCTTCTTCCCTGTCTGTCCCCAGGGCCGGGTCTCCTCCCTTCCTCTCTGCTAAGGGCTCAGCAGGAGCCTGGGCGCACAGTAGGTACTCAGAAAATGGGGCTCAATCAAACCGCCACAGGCACTGGGTTGGCTGGTCTTTGTTCACTCGGGGGAAAGAGGGCATTTCTGTCCTCAGTCAGTCTTTGGGGAGCTCACACATCGCCTCTCTGTGGTCTCTCCTCCTCCTCCTCCTCCTCCTGGAGCCCAGGGGCCACCGGGGTTTTTGATGCCTCCACCAGTCCTCTCAAGGCCTGACCCAGATTGCCCAGACCCTTGATGGCCTCCACCAGCTGCCCCAGTTCCAGGCCTGCTGCCCTTCTCTCATCTCGGCTCTGCTGGACCGCCTGTGTCAGGCTCCGCAGCTGTTTGCCCACATCTCTCACTGCACCAACCAGCTCCCGCAGGGCCGGGGGCTCACAGGCCATGACTCGCAGGACAGTTGGCGAGGTGGGAGCAGCCAGCACACACTGGCCAGTCTCCATGTCACTGGGACCAGGGGACTGTGGGGGGGCCGAAGGACCATCCAAGACCCCCCCAGAGCCAGCTGTTGGAGGATGCTTGGGGGTGGTCTTCTGGGGACTCTGGTCTGAAGTTGGGGCAAGGTTAGGGATGAGATCGGGATTAATGGTGGGCTCTGAAGTTACAGTGATGCTTGAGTTTTGAGCAAACCTTTGCCTAGAGATAGAATCTGGGGTCCTGGGAGGTGCAGTACTCATGGGTGGAGCCTCTGAAGGCTCAGGACTGGGGCTGGGGGCAGCGCTAGTTGTTGCTAGGGAGGGCCCAGCTGGACTCAACCCAAGGGCTGTGGGGGTCTGTGAGGGGCTAGCAGGCTGAGGTGGCGGGGATGGTGTGTCCTCTGATGGCAGCCCTGAGCTGGCAGGGGGCACTCTGGCTTGCTGGGAAGTGAGACTGAGCTCTGGGACCAGAGGTGTGGAAGAGGACAAGTCAGGGGTCAGCCCATGAGCACTGGGGGAGGCGGTGGTCACCTTTGGGCTTGGAGAAGGGTTGGGCATCAGCTGTTTAGTTTGGGCAGGACTAGAGGCAGAGGTCAGCTGTAAGTCTGCAGAGGGCTGAGTGGTCAATACTGGTATGAAGGTGGGGTCAGAAGTCATCTGCAGGGATGGGTCAGTGGTCAGATGGGAGATAGAATCAAGAGAGAATTGTGGTTCAGCATAGGGAGGAGTTGGCAGTAGGCTAGGGTCAGAGGTCATGTCTAGGGCCCAGTTAGGGGTTAGCTGTGGTCTAGGGTCAGAGGTCATGTCTAGGGCAGAGTTGGGGGTCAGCTGTAGGCTAGGGTCAGAGGTCAGCTGTGAGAAAGACTCAGTGGTCAGTTGTCGGTTGGTTTCAGATGTCAATCGTGGGGCAACATCAGGTATTGGCTGTGAGGTGGACAAAGAGGTGAACTCCTCTTTAGGGGTGAAGTCAGAGGTGAGCTCTGGGGTAGAATCAGGGCTCGGCTGTGGGCCAGGATCAACAATTAATTGTAGGTCAGTGTTGAAGGTTACCACTGACATTGGGGAGGAGTCAGAGGTCAGCTGAGGTGTAGACTGTGGGGTCACCCATGGGCTGGGGTCTGAGGTCAGGTCTAGGAGGATATCTGAAGTCAGTTTTGGGCTGATATCAGAGATCAGTGGGGGTCTGGGGTCAAGGGTCAGTAGTTGGCCAGGGTCAGTGGTTAGCTGTGAGCTGGGGTCAGTGGTCAGCTGTGGGCTGGGGTCAGTAGACAGGGATAGTTTGAGATCAGAGATCAACTGCATGCTAGATTCAGTGGTCAGCTGTGGACTGGGGTCAGTGGTCAACTGCATGCTAGATTCAGTGGTCAGCCGTGGACTGGGGTCAGTGGTCAGCCGTGGGCTGGGACCAGTGGTCAGCTGTGGGCTGGGGCCGGGGCCAGTGGTCAGCTGGACATCTGGGTCGGGGGTCTCCTTGGGGACGGCAGTATGCTGGATGGGCCGAAATCGCCTGCGGACATCTGGGGAGAGAAGAAAGGGGAAAGGTGTGTAAGCCAGGCCAATTGGACGGCGTGGTACTGCTGACGTCATACGTCGTCAGGCAGACTTGAGTCTTCCGTTTGGGACGGCACAGCGCGAAGGCCCCAGGGCGCCCTCTGGTGCCCAACCATCTCCAGCCGTCCTCAGGGGTCCGCAGCGGTCCCCAGTGGAAGGGAGGGACTCAGTGAGCGGTTCTCTCCTGGGAGAAGAGGAAAGGGCCAGGCATGAAGGGGGACAAATGGGGGCAGGAGGAGAGAGGCGGCAGAGACAGAGGGATGGAGACCCGGCAGACCCGAGCGGCTGGGGATGGGGGAGCGAGAGAACCCCAGAGCTCTTCCTGACTCGGTCTTTCCGGGCCTCCCCCTGCTCCAGCCTCCCTGTCTCCCCCTCCTCCTCTCCCACCCCAGATGCTCTCTGCCACTCTCCTCCTCACCCCGTCTCACGTGAAGAAGGGGCATCAGATCCCACAAAGTGCCCCTCACTTATCTTTGGTCTCTGTCTTCTGGCTGCTTCCCAGACACCTGTGAGTGTGCCCGCGGCTCCCCCAGCCTCGATACCTCCTGGCCTGAGCCGGCCATCCCTCCAGCTCTTGTCCCAAATCTCTCCTCCGTGGCAGCTAGCCTATTGAGAGATGCCTCCGTCCCCTCTCTACAATCTGGCTTCAGAGCCCCCAATTCCACCCGGGCTCTGGGGGCCAGCTGCCAAACCCAACAGCCACTTCTCTGTGCTCCGTCTCCTTGACCTCTCTGCACCCTTGGACACTGCTGGTCACTCTTTCCAGGGTTTTGGGACACCCCGTCTCCTTCCTGTCTGACTGTTCCTTCTCCATCCCCTTTCAGCCAGGTCACACCAGCACTAAGGGCTCATTCTAGCCCGGCCCCTCTTCTCCTCCCCCTCTAGATGAGCTCAGCAGCTCCCAGGGACTGACTGTTTTCTGTGCTGATGATTCTGCCCTAACCTGTCAGGGCCTTCAGCCTCATCTCCAGCTGCCTACTGGACATCTGGAACAGGACGCCGCATATGAACATCTTCAACTCGACTCAGCCCAAACAACTCATTGTTTCCTTTCCTCTCAAACCCTCTCTTCCCCTCTTCCCTGTTCCTGTCAAGGGCACCACCGACCTCAGGCTGCCAACCTTGGAGTCTCTCTCCCTCATCTCCCATATCCAAGCTGTGGCAAAGGACCCCATGGCACCATCTTTCTTCTGTGGTGCAGGCCCTCGTCGGGGAGCTTGCTGCCTCCAGTCTCTCCCCACCCCCTTCAGTCACTACAGTGAGCTTCCTAAAAGTGCAGGTCTGACCATGTCCTCCCCTACTCAAGAACCTCTGGTGGCTCCCCATGCCCCCAGGATGAAATATAAAACGCTTTGGGGTTCAAAGCTGTTCATAACTTGGCACCCTCCCCCCTGCCTTTCCTGCCTTCTCATACCCTTCATTCCCTCCACCCCAGCACACCACCTCATCTTCGCTCCAGGGACAGCAGCCTCCTGGCTGTTCCGCTAACAAGACCCTCCTTCTCTGGGCTCTGAGCATTCTCTCTGCTTGTCCCACATGCCTTGAATGCTTTCCCTGGGCCGCTCTGACTACTGGCCTTCCTGCTTCCCAACCAAGCTCCGCTTTCTGCAGGAAGGCTTCCCCAGTCCTTCTTCCCCTTAAGCCTTGCCTCTCTTGATCATCTCCCCTTTATCCCCTATAGAGCTCCCACCTCATGCAGGGCCATCTCCAGCCACCCTCATCCACATGTGGCCACTGGCCCCAGATGGCTGTGGAGCAGGAAGTGAGGCCAGTGACCTTGCACAGCCCTGCCTCACGGCAATCCAATTCACTGGCATGTCACGGCCTCACCTTCCTCATGCCATGGTCCTCTCTGAGAATGAAGGACGACCCGCAAGCACAGTCCTCGGCACTGGCACAGTGCCTGGAACAGAGTAGGTACCTAAAGTAGTTGCTGACTGACTGACGAGGAAAGACTGAGAGACAAAGAGATTGGCAGGCATAACACAGGTGAGAGACAGAGACAAAGATGCAGAGGCTGGGGGGAGACAGGAAAGAGAGAGAGACAGAGAGACAGAGGAAAAGTGAGAGATGGTCACAGAGAGCCAAAGCTGAAGAAACGGCCAGGAAGGCGCCTCAGATGTCAGCAAGGGAGCCTGTTATCTCGAAGCCATCCTTCTGAGACAGATGATCTGAGGGCTGGACGGGGAGGCTTGTGAAGACAGACTGCAGCCAGGCCCAGGAAAAGGGCCTCCCATGAGCAGAGGCTGGCTGGGGCAGAGGGGACCGAGTCGCCAGGAACAGAGGAAGAGAGGTGGGGACATGGATGGAGGCTGGGGGAGAGGAGACCAAGACAGCAGGGACAGAGGCAGAGAGACAGAGGCTGGGGGGTGGCCAAGGTCTAACTGGGCAGGAGAGACAAGGAAGGACAGAGATAGGAAGAAACTGAGTGAGAGAGAAGGAAGGACAGACAGGGGATAAGGGAGGAAGTGGGAGAGAGATGTGGGGAGGGGCCAGTGGAGAGGAAGAGACTGAGATTGTGTGTGTTTGTGTTGTGTGTGCACTTGTGTACATGTGTGTCACAGACACCAGGAGAGACAGAGGCTGAAGCACAGCAGGAGGGAGGAGGGATGAGGAGAGGGGATGGGAGAGGGGGTGGGAGAGGGGGTGGGGAAGGGAAGGGAAGCTGAATCCCAACTCCTGGCTTAGACGGATCCATAGAGGGGGCACCCCCAGAGAGGGGGGCCTAGATGGAGCCTGGCAGGGGGATTGCACAGGGCAGGGGACAGCTGTGGCCATGAAGAGACAGGGTGCTGTGTGATGGATGGGTCTCCCACCTCCTATGGGGGGCTCTTTGGGCTTCCTCAGGATGCCCGGGAAATCTGGCTTCTCAGCTACATTATTATAGTCTCTGGGTCCCTTGCAGATGGTCCCTAGGGGGTCTCCAGACCCCCTGTAGATGGTCCCTGGAAGGTCTCTGGGCCCCCTGCAGATGGGTCCCTGGGGGGTCTCTGAGGGTTCACTTTCTTGTTGGCCTGCTAGGCTTGTAGTGGGGATGGGCTCACACAGCACAGGGTCTCTAGCGGGGTCTGAGAGTAAGCCAAGCCAGTGTGCTCTTGGGAGGTAGCTGGGGCCGTGTCAGCACTCCCAGCCCTGTCTCTGGGATATGCCCTGCTCCTCACCTAGATTTGCACGGTCCCAGGGGGTCTGAGAGGCAAGGCCAGGAGCAGCGGTTGTGAGGCTCCCTCGGGCCATATCCCTTCGAGAACTGGTATCCCAAGCCCAGGGGAGTTCAGTGTCATCCTCCATGTCTCCTGTGGGGAGAGATGGGGGGAGATTCTGAACCTCCAGGCTCCCTAAAGTCAGAGGACCCATTTGCCAGGAACCCAGAGCCCCATCTTTCATTGTAACCTGACCTAGCTCAGGAACCTTCGGCTCCCCAGAGCCCCTGGGGCCTAGTTCCTGAAGAAGGCACAGTCCCCTGCTGCTCCCTCCTAATGGTCCCCAGACTCTATACCCACTAGCTCTCTCTCTCTCTCTTTCTCTCTCTCTCTCTCTCTCTCCAACTCCCTGGATTCTCCCAAGTCCTTTCATGCCCTGCCCTGCCCTCCCCTTCCCCCCACTGCTGCCCAGACTAGTCTAGGGCATCTGGGCTCCATGCCCCCCACTCCTGCTCCCCCCACTTCTCCTCAGACCAGCCTAGGGTGTCTGGGCTCCCTGATGCTCTCCCTTGGATCATGGGTTAGGAGGTTATGAGGCCTGCCCAGGATCAGAGCCCCTGTCCATTCTTTTCCAGCCCTGTCCCAGGTTTCTTGCCTCATACCTGTGCAGGTGAGCCCCACATCTTCCTGGTGCTCACAGTTGTGGATCCCCCAGGGTGAGGCTGGACAGTCCCCTAGAGAGGCCTCAATGCCCACACAGCCCACATCGTCCATCCAGATTGGGCCTGTCCCAGATCCGTAATAGGTTTTGCCCACACGGGGCCGGATCCCACCACATCCCAGCTCCCGGCAGGCGACAGCCGCATCCCGGGGATCCCAGCCATCGTCACACACTGTTCCCCAGACGTCACCGCGCTGCACCTCCAGCCGCCCGGCACACCGATTGGGCCCATCAGAGAGCCGCAGCCGAAAGAGACCTGCCCGTGGCCACAGGAGCAGGGCTCAGTACCAGCCATGGGCCTCTCTCCCCAGCCCTCCTTCCTTCCCTCTGCCAGCCCCTTACCTGCCTCTCCAGAGCCTGGCCAGATCTGGGGAGAGGCCAAGTCTTTGGGAGTGCTTGTGGGTAAAGTCTTGAGGCCCCCCCCACTGCTCTCAGCCCCTGGTTTGGAAGAGCCTTGGTCTTGGGAGGTTTCAGGGGAACTCTGATCTCCCTCTGTTAGGGTTGCTTTCTTGGGGACTTGAGTGCTTAGCTGAGGGGTGACCCAGGAAGGTTGTCTTTGTGAGGACTGAGTGGCCAGTGGGGGGCTGGTTGAAGATGTCATTGGTATGTTGGGTTGTGAGGTCTGAGTGGGCAGCAGTAGTGAGTGCCGAGGGGTCTGGCCTCGGGGAGTCTGTGTGGTCAGTTTGGGGGAGGTCTTGGGGGTCCGGCCTCGGGGAGCCTGTGTGGTCAGTCTGGAGGAGGTCTTAGGGGTCTGGCCTCGGGGAGCCTGTGCGGTCAGTTTGGGGGAGGCTTGGGAGGTCTGGCCTGGGGGAGACTGTGTGGTCAGTTTGTGGGAGGCCTTGGGGGCCTGGCCTCGGGCAGCCTGTGTGGTCAGTTTGGGGGAGGCCTTGGGGGCCTGGCCTTGGGGAGCCTGTGTGGTCAGTTGAGGAGTAGCCTGGCCTTGTGGAATCCGAGTTGTCTGCCTCTTTGGGACCTTAGTGGTTGATTGTCCAGGGGGTCGCACGGTCGGTTTCCGTTGTTTCTTTGTAGCCCACTTTTTGGAGCTATGTGGAGTCCTCCCTGGTGGCTTGGCCACTGTTGTTCCAGGGCTGCTAGTGGTCAACTGGGTGGCCATGTCCCCCGGATTCTCAGTGGTCCACATTCTGATGGGCCAGTCCTGTCCATCCCCATGTGGCTCTGGGGTCCAGCTCCAGCTGAAGGGGTCTGAGACTGAGCCAGGCCCCAGACTCCCTAGGGGGAGAAGGTGGGGACAAGGTGACACTCCTTCTCCATAAAGTCCCCCCTCCAGGCAGGCCTCTTGGGCCCGTTCCTCCAAGTGTTTCTCTTAGACTTGGCCAGAGGGCCACATGCCTCTCCTTCCCTCACCGAGCCCTCTTTGGAGAACCCCCCAACTCTTCCAAGGAGTCTTTCTCAATTCGAGAAGGGAGACTCTTCAGTAAGCCTGCCCAGAGGGAAGAGATCCCTCTCTCCTAAACACCCTCCCCAAGTCAAGAAGGAGGGCCCCTCAGTCCAAAGAAGCCCCCTGAGAGACCCTCCCAGCCAAGTTAGGGGAGGCCCCCAAGGGTGGAGAGGAAGAAGCTCTTCCCCTTCTCTCCCCCCGCTGCCCCAAAAAGTTCCCCTAGATGATGGTTAGGAGGGCTAGGTAGGACTGGCACTGGGGGTAGGGCTGATAGCAGGCAGGTAGGGATGCCTTACCTGTGCAGGTGATCCCCACATCCTCATTATGGGCACAATTGTGTTTCCCCCAGGGGGCCGCAGGGCAGTTGGCCAACCGGGCCTCAGTCCCACTACAAGCCACGTCATCCAGCCAGATGGGGCCTTCCCCCCAGCCAAAGCGGCCAGCAGCAGGGCCTGGCTCCTGGGGTACACCACAGCCCAGCTCTCGGCAGACCACCGTGGTGTCTTGCACATCCCAGCCGTCATCACACACAGTCCCCCAGCGACCACCATACCACACCTCTAGCCTCCCAGCACACCGGCCTGGCCCAGACACCAGGCGAAGGTGGGGGCTACCTGTGGGGGAGAGCAGAGGCCATGAGCAGCCTGGGGGGGGCTGTGATAGAACCACCATCCCAACCCATTCCCTTCCCACAATGATGGGATTGAGACTTACAAGGGACCTTTGGAATCATCTAATTGAATCCCTCATTGTAGAGATGGGGAAACTGAGGGCCACAGAGAAGAACGGCCTATTCTGCAATTGTCTGTGACCTTTGACTCACTATTTGCTGGATTAAAGTGTCCCTTTTTCACTGTCCTGTCCTGGGCCAGAGTGGGAACATTGTGACTCACAGCCTGCGCAAGAGCAGTGTGCTGTTACCTGGGCTGGCACTTGACCTGGGTTTGATTTCCCCTTTACTATATGTGAGGCCTTGAGTTAGTGACTATCCCTCTCTGAGTCTCAGGTTTACCCCCTACACGAGGAGGATGACCTCTTGGAGAGCTTGTGTGACCTCTCTCTGGGCCTTGGTTTCCTCACACGTGAAATGAAGGGTTTGAAGGATTACTTTCTGGGTGACCTTGGGCAAGTCTCTCAACCTTTCTGGGTAGTTTGACCCAGCTGCAGCTCCAATAGAGCTGTCTGAGAGCAGGGCTCTGGGGCAGAGGGCAAAAGACCTTCAGTCAAGGTCTTTGTCTGCTGGTGACCCCTCAGGAGCACCCAATGGCCAGATAATTGCATTCCTCACCCCAGAAAAGCAGGGGCCTCAGGGCCAGACTGGCTTCTCACTTACCCTCCTCAGGGCCTGATTCCAGCAAGGTTGTGGGAGAGGCAGGAGAGAGCCCACTAGTGGGGGCTTGAGTCTCTGGGGCCACATTGCTGCTGCCTGGGGTGGGCAAACCCAGAGGCAGACCTGGATTGCAGGGAGGGAGGCACAGTGAGGAAGAGTCACTACTGAGGCCACTTAGCCAGCTTTTCCTCTCCCCTACACCCCCATACCTAAGACCTGTGGAGTGAATGGGGGGGAAGAGATTTGGGGAGTATCCTTCAGGGAAGAGTTGGGGGCAAAGAGAAGAGTCTATAGGGAGAGAATTAGGGGGAAAGAGAGGAGGAGAGAGAAGAGTCAATGGGGGAAGAGATGAAGGTGGAGAGAAGGGTCAGTGGGGGAAGAGATGGGGTAGAAAGAAAGATCCCTGGGTGAATAGATGGGGCAGAGAGGGGTCAGTGAGGGAAGAGTCCCATTCCATTTCTTTTATTGACCAAGGTACTGGTAGACCAGGAGAATAATGTGGCTTTAGCTTACCTACACTTCAGTTAAGCATTTCATCAAATACCTCATACTGTTCTTGTGGGCTTAATGCCCTGGACTGTCTGAGTCACTTTTATTTTCTTACATTTTCCATGTATCCAGTAAAGAGCTCTCTTTTAAAGTCAACTCAATCTTATCATGAAATTGTACAATTAGATGAATTCAAAACTAGCTGAATGGTCAAACTTGGAGTAACCATTAATGTTTTGATGTCAGGTTGGCAGGAGGTGTCCAATGGAGTGCCCCAGGGATCTGCGCTGGGCTGGATTCTGTTCAATATTTTTATCACTTCCTGGGATAAAGGCAAATTTGCCAAATCTAACTTGGAGAAGACAGTAAGCTGGGAGTGTTCTCTCTCTCCTCTCTCTCTCTCCCTCCCTCTCTCTTTCTCTCTCTGTTTCTCCTGTCTCTGTCTCTCTGTCTTTCTCTCTGTCTCTCTTTCTCTGTCTCCCTCCTCTCTCTCTCTCTCTCCCTCTTTCTTTCTCTTTCTGTGTCTCTCCTCTCTCTTTCTCTTTGTCTCTTTCCCTTTCTCTCTCTCTCTGTCTCTCCCCTCTCTCTGTCTGTCTCTGTCTCTCCTCTGTCTCTCTGTATCTGTCTCTCTCCCTCTCTCTCTCTCCGTCTTTGTCTCTCTGTTTCTCTCTCTCTCTCTCTCTTCCTCTCCCTCTCCCTCTCTACCCTCCCCTCCCTCTTCCCCTCTCTCTCCTCTCCCCTCCCCCACCGAAAGTCAGGGTCTAGAAGCTCGCTGGCTGCTTTAAACACTGGGTCAAAATGCAGAAGGTGAAATTTAAGGGGAGTAATTGCAATTTTGCACTTGAGTACAAAAGATCAGTTTCACAAGTAAAAAGGGGAAAGGCACAGCCATTCTACTATTCATCTGCAAAAGATCTAGGGGCCATAGAGGACCACCATTTCATAGCAGGAACTGCATAATGCTCCATTTAATTTTAATTTAATATGAGTCAGTATGATGTGAATGGAAAAGAAAGCTGCGTGGAAAGCGACACAAGGGAGGGCTGTTTGGTGCAGCCCCCCAGCCCTCCTCATTTCCCGCCTGGACTGTGGCAATGGCCTGATGGGGGGCTGCCTGTGTCCAGTCTCTTCCCCCTAAAGCCATCCTCCATTTGGCCACTAAAATGATCTTCCTAAAAGTTTAGGTCTGACTGGGTCACTCCCTTACATAATAAACTCCAGTGGCTCTCTATTGTATCCAGGATGAATTACAAAATCCTTTGCTTGCCATCCAAAGCCCTTCGAGACGGAGCCCTCTCCCCACCCTTCCAGTCTCCCTACACTTAGCCCAGCTCACTTATTCTTCCCAGTGACCCCGGCCTCATGATTGTCCCTCTCTTGGCTCTGGGCATCCTCTCCCGCCCGTCCCCCATGTAGGGAGCGCTCTCCTTTCTCATCTCGCCTCCTGCTTTCTGTCTTCCTTTAAGTCTCTTCTAAAATCCCAGTTTCTACCGGATGAATTTCCTCCTCTCTCTGAATTCCTTTGTTAATTGTTTTCTTTAACTTGTCGGTCCACAGTTGTTGGCCTTTGTAGACTGTAAGCACCCTGAGGGCAGGGACCTTCCACCTTGCTTTCTATCCCCAGTGCTCAGCACCATGGCCGGTCCATGGTGGCCACTTAATAGAAGTGGACTCTCTGACTGACTTCAAATATGTGAAATGCTGTCTCGGATCAGGTACATTAAGTGGGCGCGCACTGGCAGAGGCAGATTGGCGCCGACTTTGGGAGCTGTCCAGCACTGGAGTGTGCTGCCTGGAGAGGGGAGGCGCTCCCCCCACAGGAGGGAGGACCCCTAGTCAGCTGTGAGGGAGTGGGCACTCTGCTCAGGATGGGCTTGGAGTCGCACCTCCCGTCTCTGGGGGCCCTTCCCGGGATGGCGCACTGAGTGGGAGCTGGGGACCACAGAGCGAGGTCAGCAGGCACCAAGAGTATGGCGCATAGGATGCCCAGGGAGTTGACCCTGGAGATGGTGGTAGGAGTAGAGAGGAAGTCTCACCGTCACACACAGCCCCTGCGTCCTCTCGGTGGTGACAGTCGTGTTGACCCCAGGGTCGGGATGGGCAGGACCCAAGGGACGTCTCATTCCCCTTGCACCGAAGGTCATCCAGCAGGATGGGCCCAGTCCCCTCCCCAAAGAAGGCCCCTCCAGGGGCAGCAAGGGCACCACCACAGCCCAGTTCTCTACAGGCCACAGCAGCATCCCGCAGGTCCCAGCCATCATCACACACTGTCCCCCAGTGGCCTCCATGCCACACCTCCAGCCGCCCAGCACAGCCATTGGGACCACCAGCCAGCCGCAAGTGGGGGGCTGGGCCTGGGGTATGGGGAGAAGGAAGAGCAAGGGTCAGTCTGCGCTGCTCCCTTCATTGTCCCCACCTCACTGTCCCCAATGCTGGGACTGGCCTGAGTCCCCCAGCTTAGCTCCTCTGCTCTCCATGCCCCCAACCCACCCCTTTTGTGCCTTCTCTGTGCCTCCCCATGTCCCTCTGTGGCTCTAGCTGCCTACTCTCTCCCTGTCCATCCTAGTCAGTTGGTATGGAGGGGCGAGGGACAGATCATAAGGAGATCTAAGAGAGGTCCAGAGGGCTTTGAAGATCAAGAACTGGGGGTCCCAATGTCCTTGCTCCCACTCCATCAGTCTGTTTCCTGATTTCTCCCTTATCTCCTCACTCATTAGGAAGGAGGAGAAGGATGTGTGGGGTTAGAGGGAGGACAGGGGTGGGCAGCACCCAGGCGAGAGGCTGAGGCTGTGCTGGGGCAGAGGGAAG
Source organism: Pseudochirops cupreus (assembly GCA_028627135.1). Taxonomy (NCBI): domain Eukaryota; kingdom Metazoa; phylum Chordata; class Mammalia; order Diprotodontia; family Pseudocheiridae; genus Pseudochirops; species Pseudochirops cupreus. Next base: position 67,353,500 of record CM053582.1, read on the forward strand.
GGTCATCCATGAACCCCTTGGGCCTTAGAGACTGGAATGTCAGAGCTTGGAAAAGATCTTATTCCTGTTATATGATATGCTAAAACAGCAGTGGCAATGAAAAACAGCCCCTCAACATTGTCTGGTCTAGTCAGTTCATGTTACAGATGGGGAAACTGAGGCCAGATCAGGGAAGGGACTCGCCCAAGGACCCACCCACCCACAGACAGGTAGTGGCAGGGCCATTGGTCTTTTGGCCAGAAGGGCTGATTTGGGAGCTCTGGGACTCACCTTCACAGACCAGTCCAGCATCCTCGGTGTGGTCACAGTTGCTGCGTCCCCAAGGGCTCCGGGGACAGTCCTGGAGGGCCTGCTCCCCACCTCCGCAGCCCACATCATCCATCCAAACAGGGCCTGACCCTTCCCCAAAGCGGGCCCCTCCAGGGGCAGCCAGGGCTCCCCCACAGCCTAGCTCCCTGCAGGCCACGGCAGCATCCCGCAGGTCCCAGCCATCGTCACACACTGTCCCCCAGCGCCCCCCGTGCCACACCTCCAGCCGCCCAGCACAGCCGTGGGGCCCTCCTGCCAGGCGCAGACACTCTGCCGAGGAGGGGCCTAGTGAGCCAGGCCTTCGTCTAAGCCCTACTGATGCCTGGGGCCCTGAGGGATGGGGGTCAAGAAGCAGAGGCTCAGATCCCTGAGGAGAGTAGAAACCAGGGGCTGGCAGGCATGGAGTTGGAGGCCTGTGTACTGGTGAGACACATGTTTTGGGGAGCCCTACTCCTGGGTGCTGAAGGCCTGAGGGCTTCACCTGACTGCAGATGACACTTGGGTGCCTGAGGATGGCAGGGATTGAGGAGGCGAATCTCCAGATCCCCAAGACAGGTAGGGGGGCAAGGAGCAGGTGCCTGGGTACCTGAGTCCCTGCACGGGGTGGGGAGTGACAGTGAAATAATAACAGGTCATGGATGTGTGCAGCCTTTCGAGGGCTGCACAGTGGTTACAGACACCTGGGTCTTTGCAGGAGGCAGGAGCCAGAGATGGACATGTGGGTCCTGGGGGCAGAGGGTCAAGGGGGGGGAGGGGAAGGGGGAATTGGACATGTGGGTCCCTGGGGGGGAGGGGAAGGGGGAGTGGGACATGTGGGTCCCTGGGGGGGAGGGAAAGGGGGAATTGGACATGTGGGTCCCTGGGGGGGG
>CM053582.1:67355177-67385975 GCA_028627135.1 Pseudochirops cupreus
AGTTGGACATGTGGGTCCCTGGGGGGAAGGGGCAGGCAGAACACAGGAAGATAAGAAGCAAAGGTGTGTACCTGTTGACCCTCTGAACATTCCTCATGGTACCCAGGTCTAGTCTTGGCTGTGAAGGGGAGGGACTAAACTGGTGGAGGGGGGAAGGGAGTTGGTTCTGTCTTAGAGAGACATGTTGAGGTGGTCACTCACCCTCTCGGAAAGCAGTGGAAGTCAGCAGAGGGGCCCGGGTGGCCTTGGGCAGCTTGGGAGGCCGAGGGGCCTTCTGGGGGCTGCTTGTCGGGTTCCCAGCTAGGGGAAGGGTGAATGAGGGGAGGGGAGGGGAGATGTAAGTGTCAGGCTCTGCAGATTCTGCAGGGGGAGATCTTGGGGCCTCACCTGGGGATGTCGGGGAGCCCTCAGACCACAGCTCCCGGTCCACAGGTTCTGTTGAATCTGGCCTCGAGTTGGTTGCCCGCTGACCTGTAGGGAGTGGGCAGATTTCGGAAGAGCTGGAGGGAGCCTGGGGGTCTTGAGGAAGTGAGGGTGCTTGGTGGGGGGGGCCTGGGAGTTCCAGTGCCTGGCTTCCTGAAGGAGGTGGGAAGTTAGAACCACACACAGCGTTAGGTACTTTGGGGTCCCATGTCTGAGTTCTTGGATACCTCCATCTCAGAGAGGGTGAAGACTGGGAGAGGAAAGGGCAGGGGCCCTGAGGGGCTGGGGGCTCTCACCTACACAGACGAGGCCAGCATCCTCCTCGTGAGAGCAGATGTGAGCCTTCCAGCCCCGGTGGCGACAAAGGCCCAGCCGGCTCTCGGACCCCCGACAAGCCAGCTCAGTCAGCCACACCGGCCCAATCCCCTCTCCAAAGAAAGCCCCTGCGGGGGCGGCCAGGGCTCCTCCACAGCCCAGCTCCCTGCAGGCCACGGCAGCATCCCGCAGGTCCCAGCCGTCATCACACACCGTTCCCCAGCGCCCCCCGTGCCGCACCTCCAGCCGCCCAGCACAGCCGTGGGGGCCCCCAGTCAGGCGCAGACGCTCTGCCGAGGGGGGGGGCCAATAAGCAGGGGCCCTCATCTAGCCCAGCAGAATCCTTAGGTTTCTGAGGGGGCCCGGGGGCACTAAATATTTGGGCTGCTGAAGAGGAAGGTAGGAGTTCTGGAAATCTTTGTCCCTAAGGAGCTGGGACCTGGGATGCCAGGCCCCCTGAATGCCTGAGAAGAGTTGAGCCTTAGAGATCAGGCACCCGAGTCCTTGAGAAAAGCCAGGCTGCTGAGGGAAATTCAAAGGCTGAGTCACTGAGGGCTTGGGTTCAGGGCTGGAAAACTGAGAGGGACCAGGAAGCTGGATGCCTGGGTCCCTGTCCAATGAATGGGTTGGAGAGCCTGGGGTGCTGAGAGGGTCTGAGTCCTTGGGAAGAGGGGAAGTACACATGTCTCCTGAGGCGGGAGGGGCTGGGTGGCTGGACACGAGGGTCCCTACTGGGATCCCACACTGCTAGGTTTATGATAGGCAGGGCAGTGGCTTCTAGGGAAGCCAGTGAGGGGAGGGGACAATCCAGTGAACTCCAAAACTAAAGCCCAGAGTTCAGGTAGAGCCAGGTAGTGACAGAGAGAGGAGGAGGGGCGGACCCAGGGAGACTCACCCACAGCCTGAATCCCCATCAGAACAGCTGGAAGAGAAACCAGGGAGATAAGGTGAAGATGGGGAGGTCCTGCCCTGTCACCTTCTCAGAGGAGGTATGAAGGGCTCTTGGTCAGGTATAAGACAAGCAGCCGTCTGGAGCCTTGGCAGGATCAAGGCTTCAGAAAGCATTGGGGGGAGGGTCTGGACTCCAGGTTTCTGAGTGGGGATGGGGTGGGGGACTAGATTCCTGGATTTCAGAACCTAGCAGGAAAGACCTGACTCCTGGATTTCCCAATCCCTGTGAGAATGGTTCAGAAAGAGTAGGGACCTAGGCTTCTGGGAGAGCCTAGACCTTTGGACCCCTGAAGGGGACACTGAGGCTGCAGCTGATTGGACTCCACAGGAGGGAGCAGGGAATCTTATTTCTGGATCTCTGAAGACAGTGGAGGACCAGTTACCTGGACCTCTCTGGTGGAGGGTGGCAGGCTGCTGAATCTCTGAGTCTCTGAAACTAAATGTTTCCTAAGCTAAATGGCTGTGGGGAGCAGCCAGAAAGGCAAAGTGTATGCTAGGGTCCAGGACTCCTGGGTCCCTGGAGGGGAGAAGGAGGGTTCCCAGACGCCCAGAAGGAGTTGAGGTCAGCAGGGGCCAGGACTTCTGGGTCCCTGGAGGGGAGAAGGGAGGGTTCCTAGATGCCCAGAAGGAGCTGGGGTCAGCAGGGGGTAGGGGCTGGGGGCAGGGACCTCTGGGTCTCTGCGGTCACTCACCAAAGAGGCAGGCCAGGACCCTCATTTCTGCAGAGCGAGCCCCTAGGACCCAGGCTGGGGGGCTGGGGGTGGGGCAGGGGGGGAAGAGCAGACGAGGTCGATGAGGAGAAGGAGGAGGAGGAGGCACAAGCTGAGGGGAAGTGCCGGCAGCGCCCTGGACTGAGGAGGGGCGGGCAGGCAGGCAGGCGGGAGGGCGGGCGGGGGCTGGGGACGTGCCGGCACCAGGAAGAGAACAGTGGAAGAGGCAGCGGAGGACCAGGAGGGGGCTGAGGAGGAGGAGTGGGGGAATGGGGAGATCCTATCTGTAAACACCCGCTGGGGCTGGCCCCAGACACTTCGGGCGCTGGGCCGGGACACCTGCCAACGGGGGCTGCCGCTGGAGCAGTCTCTGCCTCTGCCTCCGGCCCACTGTTTCTCTGGGGCTGGCCTGCGTTTTGGTGTCTCCGACTTGTGCCTATCTCGAGGTCCCTGCTGGCGTCCCGGCCTCTCAGGGGCTTTATCACTCTCTCCCACTGCAGACTGGCTGCCCTGCCCTAAGCCACCCTCCACCATCACTAGGGGAGAGGGGCCCATCTGGAGGTCTGGGTAACGGGCCAAACCTCGGGGCTCAGCGTCCAGCCACATGAGAAAGAACCACTGGAGGGGAGGGTGGGCAGCAGGATGCAGGCTGTAGGGTCCTCTCCACTGCTGACCTGTCTGGAGGCAGGGGGAAGGCCAGGCTGCCCTGAGATAGCCCCAGGAGCAAAGGTGCGGGAGAAAGAGTGGCTGGGGCTGGAGGGGGAGGAAGGGGAGCCGGGCGGGGGCAGTCACTTGGCCCCCAAGCTCAGCAGGCAGATGTGGGGTGGAAAAAATGTGCTAATGGGGAGCGTGAGTCATCAAGGTTGGCAGGGGATGGGCCCTGCAGCCTGAGCTCATCCCAGCCTGCCTGGGGCTGGGGCCTGGGGCCTGGGGGGAGTGAGGAGCAGCAATGGCTCAGACCTCCCTTCCTCCCTCCAGCCTCCACCTCCCCCTATATTAATGTGGCTCTAGAGCCAGACAGGCCTTGGAAAGGGAGCTGGCAGGCCTGGAAAAGGCATCAGAGGGAGAGGGGGGGCTGGTGGGAGCTTCAGAGTTTATTAACAATGGGTATAAAAACAGATGTGAGGGGAAAGAAGGGAAGGGAGGGAAGACAAAGACCCAAGAGGAGAGGGAGGGTCATCTCAAGGTGCTAGGGAGCCCCAGAGGCAGCAGAGGGGAGTCATCAGGCGTCCAAGGAGAAGGGAGTCCAACCCCACTGCAGTGTCCCCAGGAAAGGGAAAGGTCACCGAGGGCGCTTGGTAGGAAGCTTGAGGAGAGGGGAGGCTTGCTCAGAGGGGTCGGATGGGGCTGAAGGGCAGCCGAGGGGGAGAGGGCAGGAGATCCCAGGTCTGCAGGGGCCTTCATTGAATCTGGGGGAAGGATGTCTGAGAAGGGGATGGGAACCTTGGGACATCTTGGCAGGGCACAGAACTGTCTGAGGGTACGTAGTTGGGGGCTAGAGGGCAGAGCCACCCAAGGGAGGCTGGAAGTGAGGGGGTAGGGGAAGGGGAAGAGGCTGACTTGCCTGAGGACCCCCAGAGTGGGCAGGGGAGATATGGGGGGTCATCCAAGAGTCACAGGCATAAAAAAGGAGCAGCTTGAGGATGGGCCAAGGGTGATCCCCCACATTTAGTCCTGTGAGGTGGGCAGTGCAAGTATCCTTTCCCCCATTCCCTAGGGGGTGAAGGGGACCCAGAGGGAAGAAGGGCCAGGCCCAGGGTCACGGACTGGGCCAGAGCCAGAGCTGAGACTCAAAAGCAGGCAGGTGTCCTAAATGGCCCCCGTTCTCCCTGTGCCAAGGCCAGGTTGTGGAGGGGACAAAGTGGGTGTTAGAATTCTTTTGTGAACTCCCTCACAAATGTGTGTCCCATCCAGCCCCAGCCCCCCTCAGGATGGTAACCTCTTCCCTCCAGGAGGGCAGTGGCCCCTCGGGCTCCCACTGGAGCAGGGACTATGAGCTTGGCTCGAGGGCCCCCAGCCTGGTGGGCCCATGCCCGGGCTTGGGCCTCAGCGAAGGCCAGCAGCTTTGTGCCCACGCCACGTCGACGGTACCAGCGGGCCACGGCCAGGCGAGCTACGGACAGGCTGCCTCCGCTGGAGCCAGGCCTCAGAGCTAGGACCCCACACACGTCATCAGTTCCCCACACAGCCACCCAGGGGCCTCCTAGGCCAGAGTCTGAGGGGAGTGATCCCCATTGCATCCGCACCATCAGCTTGAGGGCAGCCACAGCCAGGGCAACGGGCAAAAGCAGGGCCAGGGCGAAGGAAGCCAGGACAAAGCGGAGGCCACTACTGGCAGCGGCCAGGAGCAGGAGGGCAGGGGGCCGAGTCAGGGCATGGAGGGCCACGCGGTTCTCTGTGTCCTTCACCCCATCCTGAGGATAAAGGGGCAGAAGTCAGGGGCACAAAGAAAGAGAGACAGGCATTCACTGGTGGGGACCCAGAAGCCCGGGGCTGGGGCTGGTAAGGACACCCCCTGACAGAGCCTCTGGGGATAGGACCAGTGTAACACTGGAGGCAGCCACTGAGGCAGATGGGCTGGTGGGAACACTCAGGGGCAGATCAGCCAGCCACCTACTATGTGCTAAGCAGTGTGCTAAGCCCTGGGCAGGCTTCTGGAAGGGAGCCAGGAACACGGGAGGGTTTTGGGAGGGGCCTGTAGGAGAACGGTAAGGGTCCAGCGAAAGAAAATATGGTTTTTGTTCATTGAAAATAAGTTAAATGTAAAACTATTGAAGGGGAGTGGCTGGTGAACTTGGGGGAGGGGCTGGGCAAGAGCTGTTAGGCACACTGAGTCAAAGTCTGGGGGTGGGAGACCATGGAGGGAATCTCAAGAGAGGCAGGCAGGAGGGTGGGGAAGGGCTGATGGGAAGCCAGAGGTTGCTGAGGTTCTGGAGGGATCCTGAGCAGAATGTGAGGTGGCCACTAGGTGGTGGGGACATTGAGGGAGGGGCCTGAGGAGGGCCCTGAGAAGGGACAGTGAGTGGCCTGGTGGGAACACAGGGGAGGGAAGGGGCTTCTGGGGGCCCTGCGAGGAGGGGAGGGCTGGAATGCTGAGAGGAAAAAAGGCCTAGGTCTAGGCCAGTGGGAATCTGGAGGGAGAGGTTCCTCTTTCCTCCCTAGGTCTGCATGAATGGCTCTCCTGGTTCTCCTCCTCCCTCAGTCTCCTCTGCTGTGTCACTATCCACGTCCCAGGCCCTACATAACTCATGGCTCTATCCATCCCACCTTCCCTAGCCTCCTCATTGGCTCCCAAGGGTTCAACAATCATCCCTATGCCAGGGACCCCAAGACCTCAGGCTAGCCTAGGTCTCTATCCTGATGGTCAGCCCTGGATGGCCAACTCTGACTGTTCATCCTTGGGGCACTGGATTCAACATGTCCAAAGCAGAACTCATCTTCCCCACTCTGCCCTCAGTTGGTGATCTCATCTGTTCCTGTGGATACAGTGACCGGCCAGAGAAGCCCAGCACTCCCAGATCTGCATATCCAGCCCAAACCTCCAGACCTTCCATGTCCCACCTCCAACGGCCTAGGGGACACCTTGACTGGAAGGAAGTGTCAGACATCTTAACCCAGCATGCCCTGACGGAACTCATTCTCTTCCCTCCTCAGCCTTTCCTCCTCCTACCTTCCCTATCACTGTAGAGAACATCACCATCCTCTCAGAGCCTCAGGCCTGAAACCAAGTGACATCCAGGATTACTTAGCACCCCCATATCCAAGTCCTGGCCAACATCTGCTGTTTTGCCTCCTCTACTCTCTCCAATCCGCTCCCTTCTCCATTCTGACCCTACCTCACCCTGCTGCAAGCCCTTACCCCCTCATGCCTGGACTGTGGCAACAGCTGCTGGGAGGTCTGCCTGCCTCAGCCTCTCCCTAAACTCCCCAGTCCATCCTCCCTTCCGCCACCAGAGAGATTTTTCTAAAGTGCAGGTCCCATCAAGTTACCTTTCCTCCTCAATAAACTCCCTCTTGCTTCCAGGATCAAATGGAAAATGCTTTTTGGGTTTTAGAGCCCCACCTACACCTTTTCTGGCTTCTTACATGTTGCTTTTTGCTATGTTGAGGCACCCAGGTGGCTCAATGGTTAAGGCACTGGACCTGGAGTCAGAATGACCTGCGTTCAAGTCTAGTCTCAGACACTCATTAGCTGGGAGACCTTAGTCAAGTCACTTAATTCTGTGTGCTCCAGTTTCCTCATCTGTAAAACAGGACTAATATTTTTTATTTGAAGGATCAAATATTTGTAAAGTGCTTAACCCCACACCATATAGATGCCCATCCCTGTCCCTTCTGTGTAATCTGCTCTGTCTCAAATAGACCATCTCCTCACTCTGGGCATTTTCACCCATTATCTCCCAGGTCTAGAGCCCTTGCCCTCTTCATTGCTGCTTCCTGGTTTCCTTCACTTCTCAGCTGAAGCCCAACTTTCTGCAAGGAACCCTTCCTGGTCATCCTCCACCTCATGCCTTCCCTCTGGGATTATCTCCAATCTCCTGTTTGTACCACCTTGTTTCTTCCATCAGACTGTGAGCTCTTTTAGGACAAGGAATGGGCTTTTTCTTTACTTGTATGCCAAGAGTTTAGCACAGTGCTAAGTGGTTGGAGGTGGTACATGGAAGGTCTGGAGGTTTGGGCTGGATATACAGATCTGGGAGTGCTGGGCTTCTCTGGCCCATGGGAATAGATGAGATCGCAGAGTGGGGAAGATGAGTTCTGCTTCAGACATGTATCAGCTTAATAAATGGTAACCTTTCCCACAAAGTGATCCCTCTTCCAAACTGGCACCGCCATCCTCCTCCACGAGTACCCCTGCTCCCAACCTAGGTTCGGACTCCTCCCTCTCATTCATCCATCAGAACCAATCAGTTCTGTCTTACTTATTCTTCCAGATCTTCCAGATCCTAAGTTCTAAACAGGCTGATGTCAATGAGAGTAATGAGACATACTGCTCGAGGAAACAAACGTGTCTTCCTACATCTCCCTGTGACCCCGAGGCATAGGAGAAAGCCATGGCTGGGAAGTGACTGGATAGATGTCACTCCTCCGGAATAAACAGGATGTGTCACGGGGCGATGTGTCGGGTGGGGCGGCGTTTTAACTAATTTCTTGTGAACTGATGTGACGGTCATTAAAAAGAAACACATGAAGAACAAGAACGGAATGAGAACCTGTGAGCTTCTGTGCTAGGAAGACAGAGGTGGCCCTGGGTGTTGAGGAGCTACCCTCATGTACAGCAGAGCGGGAGGATGACAGAGCATTGGGGGGAAGGTCAACGGAGGGAAAAGCAGAGGCGACGCGGTCACTGCAGGACGGGTACGACGGAGCCTCTGGCCGGAAGGAGAAGGCAGATAAGTGGCTTGGAAAACGGGTTGCGAGCACCGAGGCAAGGTGCAGCAATGCTGGGGGGCTTCCTTTTTCCTTCTCTTTCAAAGGATCTGAAGAGATCATTCACAAAGAAAGAAGAAATTCAAGCTATCAACAGATGTGCAGAAATGCTCCAAATCACTCTTAATTAGAGAAAGGCAAATTTTAAAAAACAGTGATGTTCCACTTCATACTTGATCATCAGATTGATAAAGATGATCAAAAGGGAAAACACTAAATGCTGGAGGGGTTGGGGAACAACCACTTGGTGTGGTGTTGTTGGAGCTGGGCATGGGTCTGGACATTCTGGAAAGTCATTCAGCTGTGCCTCCCCTTGGATCCACACATGCATTACTAGACCCCAAAGAGATCAAACGAAGAGGAAAAAGATCCCAAGGAACAAAAATATTGCATAGCTCTTTTTGGTACAATAAAGAACCAGAAATGGAAGGGCTGCCCAGCAACTGAGGAATGGCTGAACAAATTATGATACATCATTGTAATGGAATATTGATTGGAATATCCAATATTGGAAATTCGGAATATTGGAAATGCCTAAAGGAAGAGTTTCATGAAAGTGAGCAGAACCCAGGGAAGAGTGCCAACAATAACAACAATTTTGTAACAAGAATCAATTCTGAAATATCTGAGAATTCTGACCCATGCAATGATTAACTGAGATTCCAGAAAATCGATGAGGAAATGTGAGACCAATCTTCAGCCAGGGGAGATGAGCTTCAGGTTCCGAGTCTGATGGACATTTTCAGACACAGCCAACTGCAGATGAATTTTGTTTGATGGCACATTTGAGACAAGGATCTTTTTTTCTTTCTTTGTTTCTTGTTAAGGAGAGGCAAAAGAAGCCTGAGAGAGAAGAGGACTAGCGATGGGATTACCCACATTTAAAAAAGACAAGAAAATGGTCGTTCTGGAATAATCTCATTCCCTTTTTGGCCAAAATTGCTAAAATGGTAGGTGGAGAGAATGTGACTCTAGCTTATCAGGTGAAATCATCCACACTATATTTGCACTCAAGATGAAGAGGAGAGGGTACTATGGTCAGATGGTTTCAGAGTGGGCTGGATGTTGGCATTCAAGAAGTGGCTGTTTATAGTTCAACAAAAACAGTCTCCAGTGGAGTGCTACATGGATCTGCTTGGGGTTCCAGGCTATTTCATCTACTACTTGGATGAATTGGATGCCATGTTCCTCAAGCTTAGAGAACACACAGAGCAAGGAGGGATGGGTGGCCCATTGGATGATGGTCAGGATCCAAAAGATTCTGGTGGGCTCAAAAATTGGGCTTAAGCTAAGAAGATGAAACTCAAAAGAGATCAATGTAAAAGCATCACCTTAGGTACAATCAAGGTGACAAGGACAAGATGGGGGGGCCATGATTAGGTGGCAGTTTGTCAGAAAATAATCCACAGGGTTTAGTGAACCTTAAGCCCAATGGAAGTCAACAAAAGGAGGGGGGAGCCAGAACACCTCTGGGGTTTGTGGGGAGAGCCAGGGACCAGGAAGAAGGAGGAGAGAACCCTGTGTACTCTGCTCATCTGGACAAGGCTTGATCTGGAGTATTCTGCTCCCTTCCAGACAGCCCCATTTAAGAAGACGATAATAAACTGGAGGAAATCCCAATTTGGGGCAAGCAGGATGCTGGAGGCCCTCCAGGTCATGCTGCAGGAAGACTAGCTATAGGACTGGGGACATTTAGTCTGGAAAAAGGAAGACTGAGGAGGGATGGAGATCGATTAAGGACAGGAGGAGGAGGGGGCCCCAGAGGGAAGACTCTGAAGAGCTGCCAAAAGGCCGATTCAGGCTCCAGGAACAGCTCCCTACTTGGCAGGCTCCCCAAGGAGAATGCAGGGCTGCGTTCAAGACAAAGGGCCCCCCTCATTGCGGGGCTTCAAACAGGGGCTGGGGGATTCCCACTGGCCAGGCGAGAACCTGGGGGCTGCAGCCCAGGGGTCCTGGAGTTCTCAGATCCTGACCCACCCTTCTCCTCTCCCTTCAGCCAGACACAACTTCCTCAAGAGCCTCCTCCCTCCTTTCTGGATGAAAGCTGGCATCTCTTCCTCCCTTCTCTTCCCTTCTCCAATCCATCCTCTGCCCTGTTGCTGACATTGGGATTTTCCTAAAGCACAGCTCAGACCAATCACCCTTTGCTCACGTCTCCAGCTGCTCCCTGTAGACCCAGGGATAAAATCTAGACCTTTCCACCTACTGAACTCCAGCCAAACTGCTAGTTTGCTGCTCCCAGAGCACCAGATGCCAGTTCCTGCCTCCTTACCTTTGCCCAGGCTGCTCCTCCTACCTGGGATGCCCTCCTTCCTCCCCTCTGACTCAGCCCTAGCACCACTTGCTACAAAAAGCCCTTTCTCGCTCCCATCAATGCTACTTTGTAACATTTGTGTAACATAGTGCAGTTACTTTGTAGGTTTCTTGTCGTGCCAACTGTGAGGCAGCTTGGTGGGGCAGGACTGTTTGGGCCTAGCCCTTGTACCCGAGACCTAGCACCCGGGCTCCTAGCAGGCTCTGAGTGATCTCTTGCAGAATGAATGAGATGAATGAATGGTCCCGTGGGGTCATGTTAGGAGGCTGGGGGCCAGGGTGGGAGACTCTGCCGATGCTGCTTGGGCCTCGGGAAGGGCTGTATATGGCCGTATACGGCAGGGACCTGCGGGCCTACTGGGGGGACGCGCTGGTGGGGATTTGGGGGAGGGGTGGCCCTGGTTCAGCCACGTGAGGGGAAGGACTGCAGCAGACCCTGGGGCTCGTGGGAATTGGGTGTAGCATGGGGAACGGGGCTGGTGGTCACTTTGTGGTGCGGCTCCGGTGGGAACACATGGAAGGGAGGGAGGGGGCTGTCTGGCTTAGGGCAGAACAAGGACTCGGTCCGGGGTGGGTGGGGGGGCTACCTAGCCCGTTCCCCTCCCCCTCCCTTTTTTCCCCCCTCCCCCATGCCTTAGACCTTCAGAAGCTCCACGACGAGGGCTTTCTCCTCCTCCCGCATTTGCCTCACGGACAGGTGGTCGGGGGCCATGTCACCCCTGCGGGTGCCCCCGCAGCCCCGGGAGCTGAAGGTCCGTCTACCTGTGGGAGAACGGGAGAGAAAGCTCCCCCCGCTCAGAATCGGTAATGGTTCCTTCCCCAGCTGTCTTCCCCCTCCCTTTGGAGATAATAGTACCTCCCCCTGTGACCTCCCTCTCGGCAGCACACGGACTCCAACAATGGTACCGCCCGAGTGCCCACGTCCCCTCCACTCCAGCGAGTAATGGTTTCACCCGCCCCGCCCCTCTACTCTCCTACCTGACCTGTGGACCCGAACCCTCCACCCAGGAATGGACCCGCCTGGCTCAGGACGCCCGCCCCTTCCTCTAGTAGTGGGGAGGGCAGTGCTTAGGAGCGGACGGAACATTCCATTCTGGATGGGGGGGGTACCTGTCAGACCGACAGGAGGCGGGGTTGGGAGGGAAGGGTCAGCTGGGGAAACTGCTCGGTAGGTGGGTGGGGGCAGCGCTGTAGCTCAAGGGGGTACTTTAAGATCAATTTAGACAACCAGTCCCTCCCCCCCCATTTTACAGAGGAGGAAACAGGCCCAGACCCGGCAGCGGCCAGCGCACCGCAGCCCCTGCCTCCCGGTGGGACGCCTCCGCTGCACCTGGTGCCTTGCCGGAGGTCTCAGGCGGGGAGGGGAGGGGGAGGGGGAGCAGCACTCACCAGACTCGGGAGCCTCAGAGAACGCATCCTCTCCATCCCTTTGCGCCCAGGAGGTTGGGGTTGCTTGGCAACTCCCCAAGGGAGCTCATTGGCTCTGGCCAGACTCCTCTTCCCCAGAGACCTTGGGCGCCCCGGGAGTCAGTTTTCCCCATCTGCAAGATGGCGGGGCCACAACCCACCCCAAGCCCCCTCGGAATGACAGAATCGCAGGCCTTAGAACATTTAGTTCTTTATTTTCCAGAGTGGGAAACAGAGGCCCAGCAGCCCCAGGCAAGGGCAGGCTTAGCCAGAGTGAGCCCTCCACCCCAAGCAAGGGAAAGGCTGGCAGGCCATGTAAAAGGGCATTAATAAATGCTGCTAAGACTGGCCTGGAGTACGAGGCTGCTTCTATCCGCTATCATTCACCACAAACCCTCTGCCCATTCCCAATGAAGAAGACAAGAAAGAAGAGATCGGTTTCTTTATTGGTACACGGCCCGCACCTGAGGCTAGGGGGAGAGGCCAGTCCCTCAGGCCTCCCTCAGAAGGTGTGCACCAGCTGCACAGCCGGCAGGGCCTGTACTATGTGAATAGAAGGCAGCCCTGGCTGGCCAGCCATACCAGTGGGCCCAGCTGCTGCCCCAGGGACAACCTGGACCACCTGTGGGTTAGGCCCCGAGGGAGGCCCCACAGGCATGGCTGCTGGGCTGGGAGGCGGAGCCAGCAGCTGGAAGGGGGCTCCTGGCACACTCTCAACCAGGTCTGAAGGGGCTGCTGGGGCACTGCGGATAATGAGAAGTTTCTGAGCCTGTGGGCCTGGGGCAGGTGACTCAGCCAGCCCCGGAGGGAGGGTCTCGACCCCCTGCACACAAAGCCTGGTCTGCTCACCATCAGCCCCACTCAGTACCAGGACACTCTGCAGGCCCTCCACAGTCTGTAATGTCTCAAAATGCACATCCTGAACCACAGTTCCACCATTGCCCCCACCCCCATCACCCCCATTACCTGAACTGGCATCTCCTCCTGGCCCAGGGGCCGTTAGAAGCTCCTCCTCACCCGTCCCACCCTGAACCACAAGCAGATTTTGAGCCTCTGCTGGCCCCCCGTGCCTCCCAGGTCTGGCCACTGGCTGCAGCTGCAGGGAAACATCTGGGGTGGGGGGCAGAGGTTGGAGTTGGACCGTGGTCATTTCCTGTGATGTTTGTAGGGGCTGCAATTGGACAGTGGTCACTTCCTGTGCAGGCTGCAGAGGCTGTAGTTGGACGGTGGTCACTTCCTGTGTGGGCTGGAGCTGAACTGTGGTCACGTCCTGTGTGGGTTGGAGCTGGACTGTGGTCACTTCCTGTGTGGGCTGGAGCTGGACAGTGGTTACTTCCTGTGCAGGCTGGAGGGGCTGTAGCTGGACTGTCATTACTTCTTGTGTAGGCTGTAGTTGGACTGTGGTCACTTCCTGTGTGGGCTGTAGTTGGACTGTGGTCACTTCTTGTGTGGGCTGTACTTGGACAGTGGTCACTTCCTGTGTGGGCTGTAGCTGGACAGTAGTCACTTCCTGTGCAGGCCGGAGAGACTGTAGTCGAACCCCACTTGCTTCCTGTTGCCCCATCTCTCCACTGGCCACACTCTGTAAGACAATGAGGCTTTGCCCCCCACCTCCAGCAATGCTGCCCCCGCCTCCCTGTCCCCCAACTGCCCCAGGCCCTGGAAGCCAGACCATTCCAGGGCCTTGGCTCTCCCCCCCACCATTCTTCTGGCCCTTTTGGGGCCTAGCCCCAGAAGGTGGAAGCAGGATGACCTTGGGTGTGGCTGGGGGTGGAGGAGGAGGTATGGGTCTGGGGGGCTGGACGCTGCTGGGGATAAGTTGGAGGCCCTGGGCTGTCTGGACAAGGAGAAAGGTCTGTGAGTTGGCTGGGCTGGGCCCTGCCTCTAGTGACAGCGTGGCCTGAAGGTGGGGTACAACATGGACATCCTGGGTGGCAGTAGGGGCTGTGGTCGTGGCGGCTGTGGCTGTGGCTGTGGCCGAGGCCGAGGCTGGGGTGTGTGTCCGGAGGTGGCGCTGAAGGTAAGCAGCCATAACAAAGCCCCGGCCACAGATGGTGCAGGTGAAGGGCCTCTCTGCTGAGTGGGTCCGCTGATGGAGGAGCAGGTTGGAAGAGTGCGTGAAAGTCTTGGGGCAGAGTGGGCAGCGGAAGGGCCGCTCCCCTGTGTGCACCCGCTGGTGCTGCCTCAGGTTGGAGGTCTGTGCAAAGCTCTTGCCGCAGACGCTGCAGGAGTGAGGCCTCTCACCTGTGTGCACATGGCGGTGGCGCCTCAGGCATGATGTGTTGCGGAAGGCCTTGCCACACTCCCCGCAAGGGTAGGGCCGCTCCCCAGAGTGCAGGCGCAGGTGGTACTGGTAGTGGGAGGACCACTTAAACGTCAGGCCGCACTGGGCACAGGTGAAGGCCCGCAGGCCCGTGTGCACGCGCTGATGGATAGCCAGCAGCGATGAGCGCTTGAAGGCTTTGCCGCATTCCCCACATGGGTAGGGCCGTTCCCCGGTGTGGTCACGCATGTGATAGCGCAGGCCCGAGGAGCCCTTGAAGGCCTTGCTGCACTCGGCACACTTGTAGGGCCGGTCCCCAGGGGGTGCTGGGGCCGGACCTGGGACTGGAGCCTCCTGGGGACAGGTGACCTCAGCTGCCTCGGCCTGTGGCAGTGGGCGCCCTGCTGCAGCCTCTTCTGCGTGGGCCCGCTGGTGGGCCAGGAGACTGGCCAGCTGGGGGAAGGCCCGGTCACAGCCACCACAGCGGTAGGCCGGTGCCCCGGCGGGCCCATGGCTCTGTTGGTGACGACCCAGGCTCGCTGCTGTCTTAAAGGTTTTGCCACAGGGTGCGCAGATGAAGGTCGTAGGCTGGGCAGTGGCTGCCTCCACCCCAGGCCCCGGGCAGGGCTGGTGCTCGAGGAGCAGGGTCTCACTGGCAAAGGCCAGCTCACAGCCCCCACAGCGATAGACCAGTTCCACCGTGGTCTCAGCCGTAGCCAGGAAGAGCTCAGGGACCACTGGGGGCGGTGGGGGTGGAGGCAGAGGCAGAGGAGGGACCTCAGCAGCATGTGTCTGCAGGTGGCGCTGCAGGTAGGCATCGGAGGCAAAGACCTTGCCACAGGGCTCACAGCGGTGTGTGGAGGCAGAGGCCACTGCCAGCCCGTGGGTCCGCTGGTGGAGGAGCAGGTTGGAGGAGTGTGTGAAGGTCTTGGAGCAGGCCGGGCAGCGGAAGGGGCGCTCACCGGTGTGCACCCGCTGGTGCTGCCGCAGGTTGGTGCTCTGGGTGAAGCTCTTGCCGCACACCCCGCAGGGGTACGGCCGCTCACCCGTGTGCACGTGGCGGTGTCTGCGGAGGCTGGATGAGTTCTTGAAGGCCTTGGGGCAGTCTGGGCACGGGTAGGGCCGCTCGCCTGTGTGCTGGCGCAGGTGGTACTGGTAGTGGGAGGACCACTTGAAAGCCAGGCCGCACTGGGCGCAGGTGAAGGCGCGCAGGCCTGTATGCACGCTGCGGTGAATCTGCAGCAGGGACGAACGCTTGAAGGCCTTGCCGCAGTCTGGGCAGGGGTAGGGCCGCTCGCCCGTGTGGCCGCGCTGGTGGTAAAGCAGGGCTGATGAGCCCTTGAAGGCCTTGGGGCAGTCCGGGCACTTGTAGGGCCGCTCCCCAGTGTGCGTCCGCTGATGGTGGAGCAGGCGCGAGGACCACTTGAAGGACTTGCCGCACTCCCCACACTCATACTGCGCTGGTGTGGGGGCCGGGCCGGGAGCGGGGGGCGCCTGCTCCCCGGGCCCCTCGGTGGGTGGAGCTGGGGCCATGGCAAGGGGAGAGCCCACCATGGCACCTGTGGGTATCGGAAAGTCAAGAAGCATGTATTAGGTGCCTTCTGTATGCCAGGGAGGAAGGGCGGGGAAGTCAAGACCGTGGGGGAGGGGCGATCAGAAGAGCCACAGGGGGAGGTGGAGCATAAACCAGGTGGGGAAAGGGGGAAGGTCTTCTAGGGAGGGCGCCGGGTACCTGGGCAAAGGCTCAGAGGTGGGAGATGAGCTGTCACATAAGGACAACGGGAAGGAGGCTGGAGACTCCAAGGGAGCTTGGAGAGTTCAACATCTTTTTTCAGAGGAGGAAACTGAGGCATTCAGAGGCCTGCACACGGCCTCCTGATTGATCCTGGGGCCAGAAACTTCTGCTCCCCTCGCCAGGCCTCAGTTTCCCCTTCCGCAAATGCGGACATTGGCCGCAGTCTCTTCTCTTATGCCCCATTAACCCTCTGGCCCCTTTAAGACTCTGACAGGCGCCTTTAAGAGGGAAGATTATTTTCCTGCCGACCGGAGGAAAGGCCTGTGGGAAGACTCCGCCTTAAGAACAGACGTCGGGTATCTAGTTTAGTCCCGCCCCTTCCGGTCACGCCGGCCACGCCCTTCCAGGTCCCCTTCCTCCCTCTCCAACAACCCCTCCCACCATCGGTTTTCTCCCTTCTTTGGTTTCTTACCTGCGGCTTCGGGGGGAGGGGAAAAGGGGGCCCTGAAGCGGGGAATGCCGGGAAGGTGGGAGTTCCGGGAGGGCTGGGGAGGGAGGACAGCCTCCCAAAGGCCCCCGACGCGAGGCAGCCAAGCTTGATCGGCAGCGGCCGCGCACACAAACTGTCTCCCTTGTGCGTCAGTGCGCATGCACGAACTTGATTGATGGTCCAGAGGGCTTCTGGGAATGGTAGTCCCAGTTCCTCTCAGTGAGCTATAGTGCGCACGCGTAATCCTAGATTTGGCGTCGAGAGCAACTATATTGGAAGGCTCCACCCCGCTGGGGGGGGGGGGTCGAATCATTGCGCACGCGCAATCTTCCACTGGCCGCCGCCGCCGCGGCTTGTGGCTCTTCATTACTACGTCTCTTGAGTCTGCGCACGTGCTCACTTGCTAATTATTGTCCCCTGCTGGGCTCTCAAATCTTGTGTACTTCAACGCACGCGAACTAAGCCAGGGGCCACTGCGCACGCGCCCTTTTCCGCTGTCCGAATTGGGCGCCGCGGCGCCCGTGCATTCTGGGATTTGTAGTTCTTTCGGAGGACCGTCTGAGCTCCGGCTCCCCAGACTATCTGCTGGGGCTGCGGGCGGTCAGGCTCCTGGAGCCCCTGGCTCGAGCGGAGGCCGCTTTGAGCTGACCGCAGGTACCCGGACGAACCGTCTGGGCGGCCATTCTGCCACTTTTCCCAGTCCCGCTCCCCAGATCATGGCCCTGGGCCGGTGCGAGGAGTGGTGCTGCCAGAGGTGGGGCGTGTGGGAACGCCCTCTCCCCCACACAGCCCAGCTACCCACGCACCCTGGGTGAACCACTGACCCCGAGGGCCCTCCCCCCACCCAGGCGGGCTGCGGATCCCGGTCCACAGAGGGGCGCAGCTCCCATCCCGAAGACCAGTTTCGACTTCTTGCCTCTAGCGAAATTAGCAAGTCTGCGAGAAGAGACCCGGGAGCTGTCCCTCCCCCCCCCCCCCCCCGTACCCCAGGGCCAGCCCAGCCGAGCTCCGAGCACCGCCCCCCGCGCCAGCCCGGGCCACATCTTCTGGACAGCCTGCCCCATTATCGGCCCAAAACGGACCTCGTGCTATTCCCCACCCCCAAACAACCTGTGCCCCCCTTCGAACGACCCTGGTCACTTAAGGGCATCTATCTGGGCACCAGGCGGGACCCTTCGCGGGCCTCAATGTCTTTATCTGTAAAGGGCAAAGTGTTGGTGAAGCTTCCCTTCCTGTGTTTCCCCAAGGCAGACCACGGGGGGGGGGGGGGGGGAGGGAGAATCTGGTTGTTCTCTCCAGCCCCTTAATCCTTGTCATTTCCAAACCCTCTCCTCCAACCGCCCCACCCGATCCCAGCAAGACCTGCAGCCCCAGCTTAGCTGCCGAATCGAAAAAGGGGCTGGGCTCAGTAATATGCGGGGAGAGGAATCGCTGGGCTCAGTAATACACTGAGGGAGGCATCGGGACTGCTACCGCCCACACGTTCAGGGAAACTCCTTGTGCTTTGGTCTCAGGCTGGTTACTCCAAGCTTGGGGTATTCTCATTCAATCACCACCCCCACTACTCACACACTGTATATTAGAAACAGAGAAAAAGTATATGGGTGATGGATAGAATCCAACGGTCCTGGAGTCAGGAAGACCTGCCTGCCTTCAAATGTGGCCTCTCATACACTTAATGACCCTGGACAAGTCTCTTAAGCCTATTTGCCTCAATTTTCTCATCTGTAAAGTGAGCTGGAGGAGGAAATGGCCAACCACTCCACCCCAAAATGGGGTCATGAAGAGTTGCCATGACTGAACGCCAACAAATGGATCTAATCAGGGAGCTCTCCCCCCAACACACACAGGCCTGTGGCTAGAGCGTCCTCTTGCAGCAGACAGAGCTGGTCCCTCCCAGTGCCACATTTGCACAGGCCTTTTCCAGGGGCCCTTGACAAAGGATGTGAGCACCCTAAGGGTTCAGCTTGGGTAACATTCCATTATTCCCATGCCCCTGGTGGGGTACATCACTTCTAAGCTTCATCAGAAAGAACGGTCTAATGAGCCAAGTGGAGTTGGCAGTTCAGTAGACCTCAGAAGGGGGGCTTTGGCCCTCTGGTGGTCTCTTCTGAAACCATTCACTCGAAGGAGTTGGGCTGGTTCCAAGTACTTGCCTGGTTGCCTAGCTGAGGCTCCAGGCTCCAGGCTCCAGGCTCCTGGCTTCAGGCTTCAGGCTCCAGGCTCCTGGCTTCAGGCTTCAGGCTCCAGGTTCCAGGGTCCAGGCTCCTGATTTCAGTCTTCAGGCTCCTGGCTCCAGGCTCCAGGCTCTTGACTCCTGACTCCTGACTTCAGGCTCCAGGGTCCAGAGTCCAGGCTCTTGACTTCAGGCTTCAGGCTCCAGGCTCCTGACTTCAGGCTCCAGGCTCCTGACTTCAGGCTTCAATCTTCAGTCTCCAGGCTCCAGGCTCCTGACTTCAGGCTCTAGGGTCCAGGCCCCAGGCTCCAGGCTCCTGGCTTCAGGCTCCAGGCTCTAGGCCCCAGGCTCCAGGCTCCTGACTTCAGGCTTCAGTCTTCAGTCTCCAGGCTCCAGGCTCCTGACTTCAGGCTCCAGCCTCCTAGCTTCAAGCTTCTGGCTGCCTCTCCTGCTCTTGGCTGTTCAGACAGTAAGGCTGACTTTGAGGGTGCTCTTGGGTCCCTCCAGAGTTGGCCCCTGCAGTCATTAGAGTTCCCAAGTCCTAGCCTGGCTGGCTAGGAGCGGGGGAGCTGGAGGGACGGCAGAGGGAAAGGGGAATGGCTCCCTTGGCAGGCAGCCATCTGGGTTGGGTTTGAACGTTTTAGGCCTTGCTGTCTCTCGAATGAGGACTTGTAAGTTACTGCCTGATGGTGAAATCTTGGAGCAATCATCAGTCTTCTCCATCTGAAACTTTTCCCTTGCATGGAGGAAATAACGAGCTGTCCCATACCTGGTCTGCACTGCACATCATGGGCTTTTGGGGAGACCCAGCTAGACAGGAGGTAACCTTTAAGTGACTTCCTTGGGTGGGCTGGGATGGGCATGAAGAACCAGAGAGTGGGAGAAAAGGAGCCTGTGCCATCTTGTCAGAGTCCCGCCTCCCCAAGGCCTGAACCGGATCTGAGCATGCCCATGCAGAGCTGGCAGTCCTTTCAGGTTGGAAGATGAGCAGGGGGTCTAAGGGGATTGGCTGTGCAAATGCCACCTAACACCCTGAGGGCAGGGACCGATTTACTGTGTTTTTGTATCTCCTTACACACTACCCAGCTCATAGTGGGTGCTTAATAAATCCGGGCTAAGTAACTGGTGCCCCCAGAGGTGTGGTGAGGAGCAGTGTTCAGCTACCAAGCTTTGCAAATATTTAATGCTCACAACAACCCTGGGAAACATTTCACAATTGTGGAAACTAAGGAGACAGAGGCTAGGTGACTTGCCCAGGGTCACACAGCCAGAAGGCATCTGAGGCTGGATTTGAACTGAGGTCAGTGCTCTATTTCTCAATATGGCTGCCTCGAGAATATGAGGACAGACCTTAAATCTAACTTTGTGGATGGAATGACTGAGTCCTAAACCAAGATGTCAGGGACAGTTGAGGAGCTGGAAAGCCAGTCTCTGGGGGTGGGGACACAAAGGGAGAAGGAGGAAGCTGGGGTCAGTGGGAGACAGAGGGACTGGTCATGGGACCCCTTTCCCATGGGGTGCCTCAGTTCCCTTTTTTGTAATGTGAGGGATTGGTCTCTTCCAGCTCCTGATTCTTCATTGGCTCCTCCTGGTGCGCTTTCTACTATGATTATCAGTTGATAGGGGTGTGTGGGCTGTTCAGGGAGAACTAGCCCTTCTGTGGGAGGTGGGCTGCTCATCTGCCTCTCAGTTCACCCAGCTCTCACCTGTGGCTCCAGGATGCTGTAACACGCCCAGTGGCTGCACCCTGACAAAGCTGTCTTGGCAGAGGGGCTACTCCAGGACGAGGGTAACAGATGGGCCGTTGGTCAGTTAGAAGGGTGTCCACCCCAAGCATGCACAGACTTTCCCGGCCAGATGGGCAGCCAGAGGTGGCATTCAGAGCTTGATTAGACATTGCTGATGCTGAGATTGTCCGCTGCTTCCTGAGCCATCTACAATCCTGACTTGTCTTGCAGCTGGGTGTTGATAACTGGAAGAGAAAGGCCGCAGAATTGGTGCAGCTCCCCTCGCTGACTCAGTTCGCCAGGAGACAAGACGCCCCTGGACCAACAACAAAAATTAGTTGATGTCAGTCAGCCAGGCTCACTTAGCTTCTAGAAAGGGGTTCATCCAATGTTAAGACAGGTCAGCAAGAACAAGCATCACTAAGTGCCTGGAGAAAAGAGACAGTTCTTGCCCCTGAGGGGTTTACATTCCAAACAAAGCTGGAAGGGAAGCTGAGGGGAATGAGGAGGGGCACCATGGAGAAGGAAGTTCAGAGAATCAGGAGTGGAGCCTGGAGAGGCACCAAGGGCCCTCTGCCATCCACTCCGCCTGCCAAGAAAAACTATGCCTGTTCTCACCCAAGTGTGTACGGAGTCTGGGCCAAAGGGAGCTCAACCCTCGACCCCATGCACCAGACGAGGTCACCTGTAGCTCCCAGAAGTCCTTTTGCTGCAGTCTTTGAGGTGTTCCCATTGTGGGCTCCTTGGAGAGCCTTGAATCTTCTTTCCTAATTTCATCCAGACTGTCCTTGGCTTCCTGTGTATATGCTTCTGCCTGCCATGCTGGGGATGCTTCTTGGGCATCAGTGGGAAAATGGCAAGTCTAAAACCTTCCAATCCTCTCCTGTTCTTGAAGCCTACCCTTGGTCGAGGGGATGGGAAGAGGGGGCCAATCCCATGGGGCTCTCTCTCCTGGCTTGCCACTTGCTCAGATCTCCAGGTCTGAGGCTAAGTGGAATGTGGTGCTTCCGACCCCAACTTTAAACTTGGAATGCTCTCCCTCCTCATCTCCACACCCCATCAAGGAACCCATTGTCCCTTCAAAACCTTGTTCAAGCACTACTGCCTTCGATGCCTCTTCTGATGCCCCTGACTGTTGGTTCTTCCCCATCCCTGTAACCTATAATGATTTGGTACATATCTTGTATTAATTTTCAGCATATATTTGCTCTTTTGAGTATGATGATCCTTGAGGATAGAGACTGTTTTTGTCTTCTGACACATAAGGAGGACAGAATTGATGCTAATTGAATTGAGACTTGAGTTGAATTGAATGAAAATTCTTCTCATGCACACAGGAGGTCAGAGTACTCACCCCCAAAAGTTCCCTCCACAACCTTAGGAGAGGGGATACATGCACTGAACATTCATATCCATGGAACGGGGCCATGGCAACTCATGCTCCTCATGTGGCCTCCAACCTCTGCTCTTTGACACTGCTGATCCACCAACAGAAAACTCTCAGGGCTCCCAGAGCCCCTGGCATCAGGCTCGGAGCTGCTTCCTCCACAGATCAACACCTTTGGACTTTTTTGTACTTTATTGTACTTAAATATTTAAGCACTTATTGTGCTTGTTATTTTAAAAATATTAAAAGCTGGTGATTTTGTGTCATTTTTACTTCCAAATATTTCTCTTCCTTCATTGTATTCCTTGTTTTTTATGGTACACTAATATCCTATTACATTTCTCTACCTCATCTCATTTAGCTGCTCCCCACTGGGTGGGGGGGGTGTGTTTTGTGGTCAGTCCTTTGCTGCTACAAAAAAGGCTAAGTATTTTGGTGACTGTGAGACCTTGTTTTTCTGACATTGACTTTCTTGGGGCATGCTCCTTGCCATAGAATTCATGGGTTAGAGGGCGAGGAGATTTTAGCCACTTTTTTAAAAAAGCAAATTGTCAAATTTCTTTCCAGAATGATTCAACCCATCCACAGCGCCACCAACAGGACAGGAGTGTGCCTGTTGTCCCACAAACCCTCCAGCACTGACTCATCATTTTTTATCAGCCTTGACAGTTTGCAGAATGTGAGGCTCATCCTCACAGCTTGTATTTCTTCTCTTTATGAGTGATTTAGAGCAGTCTTTCATGTGGTTGTGAGTAGTTTCACGGAATCACAGAAGCGGAGACTTGAAAGGGACCCACACATTTAACCCATATGTGAACAGAATCCCAGCAGTAACCTGTGCATCACATGTCTGACAAGTGGCCTGTTCAGTCTTTGCTTGAAATTGGCCAGAAGGAAAGGAAGCCCTCCACCTCTCCAGGCAGGCCTTCTGATTTTGGACATCTCCAGTTCTTAGAAAGTTCTTCCCTATGTCAAACCCAAATCTGCCTTTTGAGATGTTCCCCTTACGGGCTCCTCGGAGTGGATGACTTTCACCCGCTTCTGCCTTCTAGGGCCAAGGACGAGGCTAATCCTGCCTCCATGTGACAGCCTTTCCTGTCGCGTCTCCTTGGGGTCTTCTCTTCTCCACATTAAACGTTCTCCGTCTTTTCAATTGGTCCCCATGGGACATGGACTCGGGGCCCTTCACAATACCAGTTGTCCTCTTCTGGACACCTTCCAGCTCATCAACAGCCTTCTTAATCTGTGCTGTCCAGAACTGAACACAGTCCTCCAGCCTGCAGATGTGGTCTGCCAGTGCGAGGACGGTGGGACAATTGCTTTCCTTGTCCTAAGAGCTCTGCCTCTCTGATTGCCAGCCAAGCTGGTATGTGATCTTGGTTTTCCTTCTACATTGCACTGTTGAGGGAATTGAGCTTGTGGTCCACTAAAGCCCCCAGATCTTTTTCCCCCCAGAGCAATTACTATCTAACCACGCCTCTTCCAGTCTAGAAGGTGATTTTTTTCTATTTAAGTATAAGACTTTACGTTGATTACTATTGAATTTCATCTGATTAGATTCACCTCTGTACTCTAGCCCAAATCAGTCTTTTAGAATCCTGACTCTATCATCTAGTATGTTGGTTTTCCTTGTCGGCTTTGTGTTGTGTGTAAATGTGATGGCCGTGCCATCTAGACATAAAATATTAAAATCCCTGGTGCCCTCCACTGGAGACCTTCCTGCCACAGTAATGCTGAACCACTACTAGCTACACCAGCATCTGGCTGGTGAATCAGCCTAATTATACTGCCTATCCCCTAGTCTAAGTCATTCCGTCTTCTCCAGAAGAAGGTGAGGTACATTGTCAAAAACTTCACAAAATCCAGGAGGATTCTGTCCCTAACCCTCTCCTACCTACCAGCTTAAGGCAGGTGGGTGCTATCATAGATAAAGCCCTGGGCCTGGAGTCAGGAACACTCTTCTTCCTGAATTCAAATCTGGCCTCAGACACATACTAACTGTGTGACCCTGGGCAAGTCACTTCACCCTCTTTGCCTCAGTTTCCTCATCTGTAAAATGAGCTAGAGAAGGAAATGGCCAAACCTGTCCAGTATCT
This sequence comes from Pseudochirops cupreus, assembly GCA_028627135.1. NCBI lineage: Eukaryota > Metazoa > Chordata > Mammalia > Diprotodontia > Pseudocheiridae > Pseudochirops > Pseudochirops cupreus. The sequence goes on from CM053582.1 coordinate 67,378,601, forward strand.
CTGCCAAGAAAATGCCGAAAGGAGTCACAAAGAGTCCAACATGGCTGAGAAATGACTTCACAACAGCAACAAGGAGCTTAGTAATCTTGTCAGAAAAGGAAAGGACATTGGTCTGGGGTAACCTGTGCTTGTTGGAGCAGGTTGGCTCTTTCCAGTCACCGTTTCCCTTTCTAGACCCTCACCAGCCTCTGCCCTGCTCTGCTCTAGAAATGCCTTGGGAAGTGAAGCAGAGCTTTCTGACTCACAGCGTACAGACTGTCCTCTTCTCTTTGGGGGCATTGGGACGAGGTTTGCCCTTCCCCAACTCTGCTTTTCCCCATCTTTCAGATATCACTGACACTGGTTCAGCAAGCACATAGACCAGCTCTTTCAGGACCCATCAAGGTCAGTCAGGTGGTAGAGCGCTACGCCCAGGATCAACCCAGCAATATCTGCCTCAGTTTCCTTATCTGTCAAATTAGATCATCTTTATAAAGCTTTGTGCAGACCTTAAAGAGCTACTTGTTATCTTGGGTGGCAAATCTCCCTTAGTCTGTTCTCCCGTTTCTGGTATAGACAAAACAGAAACAGACAGAAGACTGAGCAGCTCTGCCTTCTCTGCAGCCAGAACAAAGGGCCTTTCCCGTCTTTCACTGTCTTCGTTTCCTCCCCAAATAGCTTTTTTTGGTTGCCATTATTTCAGAATTACTCATTCCTACCCTCTGACCCTTTCCTATTTGGGAACAGCATATCTGTATATTGGATACCAAGATTTTTTTCCTGAATTTTCCTCTCTTATCCAAGCTGAATTGATTTCATTCATGAAAAAGCTTTTAAAGTTCATGTAATCAAAATTAGACCATGTAGGCTGTACAGTGGATAGAGCACAAAGCCCTAGAGTTAGGATGACCTGAGTTCAAATGTGACCTCAAACACTTACTAGCTGTGTGACCCTGGGCAAGTCACTTAACCAGGTTCATATCATTAAAAATGAGAACTCTCCGTCCTTGTTCCCATCCTGCATGTGGAATTTCCCCTCTCTATCAAACAACCCTTTTCAGTTACTAGACATAGGCAATCAATCTACTGTAGCCATACAGTTTTATTAGCCCTATTAAGAAAAAAAGGAAAATTGTTAAGCTCAGCCCATTTGGAGCCTTCTGCCTCTGGCCATCCCAACTCCTTCCACTGACCTTTCTGGAGGTCAGAGGTCTGGGTATTTAGGGAAAGGCCCACAGGCATCCCCACTATCACCCCAGCAGACGGTGAAAAGAGAACAAAAGCCAGATGTGTTCGAGGCCCCACCTCTGTCCACAGAAGACAAGCCAGAGACACAAAGGATGTGTGGGGAGGAAATGTGTCATGCCCCCCATCACTGGCTCCTTACTTCTTTGGACTCTATGACAGCTGACATTCTCCAGCACTCAGGATCTCTCCTCATCCTTGTCCCTGCTTTTGCTCCCGGCCCAGTTATTTTGGCAGCACTAATGCCAAGAAGCTACAGCATTGCAGTGGCCACACCCAAGTAAACTGTCTTAGCAGAAGAGCTAACCCAGGCTGTGGGTAACCACCAAGCTGCAAACTCGTCAGTGAGTTAGGGGACGTCTACCCCAAGCATGCGAAGACTGCCCCCGATGGAATGGACAGATGAGAACAATTTGTCCCAACTTCAACGAGGGTGACTGAAGCAGGCCCTGTGGGGCGCTTAGAGCTTAGTTTGGCATCAAGGATGCCAAGGTCATCCACTGCATCCAGGGCTGCTGCGAGTTGTCTTGACTATTGTCCTGCTATTGGTCTTCAGTGGCTCAGGAAGAGAGTGAAGCTGATAATTTTGTGCAGCTCTGCTTCCCTTCAATCCAGTTCATGCACCTGTGGTGAAAACGAAGGCCAGACAACACTCTTGGCACTGGCTGCTCTCTTGCCTCTGGTCCTGGTCACTACAGGTAGAGAGAAGTTGGAGACATGCTTACCAATACTGCCTGCCAGTCGAGTCCCAGAGTCTTAACCAGCCCTCATCACTGCCTGTCTCTCACATGGTGATTCACGAGTCTGCCTCCCAAAGTCCACTGCACAGAGTCTTAGAGACACAGGCCAGGTGCAAAACCTCTCTGCTACCCAAGGACAGAATGAATGACCCGAAGTCCTGCTTCAGGGCAAAGGCTGCGTGAACTAGGGAATCTCAGCCTCATAGACCCTTGTAGAGAGATCACTGAGACTTTCCATTATCCTTCAGTTTTGTTTTGCTCTGTGACAATATCTCAAGGCTCCTTAGCTCCTGCAGAGATGAATCACCATTTCAGAAACACTGACTCCATCAAGTATCTCCATATGTATATAATGTATGTGTATGTCTATGTCTGTATGTTCTCACCATGTGGGAAGGCTTGAACTAGGAGACAAAGTCCACCCAGCTCAGGGCCTGGGTCAATGGGGCAGAAGCACGGGCAGCCTCAAGCTGTCCCTCAGCAAAGGAGACAGAGACAGCAATGACTGAGTCTAAGGTAGCAGTTCTCAACCTGTGGGTCGTGACCCCCATCAGAAAACACATATTTCCAATGGTCTTAGAAACTGAGACATGGCTCCTCTGTCTCCAGGCGGGTCCGCCCACATGCAGATATGCCCACATACGGGTTGCACATTAGGAAGGTTGAGAACTACTGGTCTAAGGTATGAACTAAGGCAAGAGATCACTAAGAGATCAAGTACCTGAGTAGGAGTATAGAGACTGAGAGATACTGAGATAGAGAAATCAATAGAGTAAGAAGAGTTGGTACAAAGCGTCCCCACCGAAGTCTAGGGCACACCCTCTCCCAAATACATACAGAGTCCAGAGGAAAGTAGGCTCAAGCTCAGAGAGCCCGTGTGACAGATGGTATAAATCACTGCTCCCTTTGCAGAGACTACATGAAATCCCCTGGGGTGCATGTATTCCCACCTGATAGTGATCTGTGGTTGTTCAGTCATGTGTGATTCTTTGTGATGCCATTTTTGGTTTTTCTTGGCAAAGATACTGGAGTGGTTTACCATGTCCTTCTACAGCTCACTTTATAGTTGAAGAAACTGAGGCAAACAGGGTGAAGTGACTTGCCCAGGGTCACACAGCCAGTGAGTGTCTGAGGCCAGATTTGAACTCAGTCTTCTTGACTTTAGTCCTAGAGCTTTATCTACTGCCCCACCCAGCTGCTTGGTATTTCAGTGTAGTGTTCACCCCTTAGATACCGTAAATTGCTCTGCCACCCTTATATCAATGTGGGGTCCTTGGCATGGAGGAAGTAGGAGAGCTCCTGGCCAAGGGCTGGCTCTGCGTAACTGAGGAGAAATCACTCTTCCCTTCCATCTGGGGAGGGCCCAAGGTATCCTTGCCAGAGAATACCTTGCCCAAGGCCCAAAGCATAGGCCAAGTAGTCTCTCATTCTGCTCTAGAAATTTCAGAAGCCCCTCTAATGTCTCTAGGGTCAAACATAGACTCTTCTCTTGAATATTTCTAACTCTTCCCAGTTGGATCTTAACTCACTTTCTTCACTTTAGTTCCCATGCACTGACCTACGTGTCCTCTAAACACAACATTCCATCTCTGCACTTTTGCACACCCTGTTATTGGTCCTTGATTCTCAAAGAGGACCAATGACATCATGTCTTAACTTGCTCATGAGTTGGACTTAAGTGAGGCAGAGCTGTGCAAAGTTGTCAGCCTCATTCTCTCTTCTGGAGTCATCAAAGTCCAATGGCAAGACACAAGTTAGAATGACTGGCGATGGGCCAAGGATACAGTGGATGATCTTGGTGTCTTCTATGCTTGAGTAATCCCCAAGCACCTCACAGCAGCTCCTTCATGGCTATTGGAACACATTGTTCTCAGCTGCTGGGAAAGTTTTCACAGGCTTGGGGCAGGCACTAACTCACCGCTGGGTCTGAGGCCCCTCAGTTACCTTCAACATGATTTAGCATTTTGTAGTACCAATGCAATATTTACAGCGCCCACGATCATGATAAAGCCTTTGACTATAAGTATCTTATGATGTTTGATCACAAAATATACCAAACTCTCCAGATAGAGGACAGAACTGAAACATTTATTTAAGACACCAGAAAACCAAATCCCAAAACCAGTAAGCTGATTCGATCATAGTACCAAAGATATTCAGAAGCCATAGTAACACTGAGAGCCACAGCATCCTTCAGCCTTCCCACAAACCAATAGGAGAGCAATGTATTGATTGGAGCCTATCTGACTCCTTGTCTGAGCATCCTCTCTCCCCCACCATCTTGCTAGCTCTGACCAGCTTCCCTTCATCAAACTCCTCCCACCATAGGCTCCATGTGGCTATATTTAGTCTATTGGGGGAATAGAGTTTATCTTTACAGCAGGGAAGCTTACTGTGGGCTCTGCTGCACCCTTCAGCAAATTCTTTCCATCACAGGCTCCATGTGATTGCATTTAGCCTAGTAGGGGGCAGAGTTTACTTTCAAAGCAGGGGAGGTCTTCAAACTCCCCTCTAGGTCTATTAAGGGGCAGGGAAGATCTTCAAATTCCCATTCTCATTACACACGTCTACCAAAACAGCTCAGCAGGGTGTGCCCACTGCACACTTCTTGGAGCCGCAGGTGAGAGGCGAGTGAAGATGGGCACCAGAGGTGGATGAGCAGCTCTGAGAAGGGCTCAGCAAGTCCCTACCTCAGAGGGGCTAGGCCTCCTTGAACACCTCTTACATCCCGGGCTTTAGCACATGCCCTAACTCATGCCTGGAATGCTCTTTCTCCTTACCAACTCTCAGAATTCCAAGTTTCTCTTAAGGTTCAACTAAAAATCTACATGTTGCCTGTCCTAATCCCACCCTCAAATTTCTTTCTATTTATTGTGCAAGTGCAGCTGTTTACATATTGGTGTTTTGATGGTTTCCTACATAGGAACAATCCAGTTCTTCTCCCCCCAGGCCCCGTGGTCCATGAGAACAGTATGTTCCCACTTTTTGCCTCTTTCCCCCCTGCCTGGCCACAGTCAACACTTAATAAAGATCTATTGATTGATGGATGGAGCTGAACCTTTAAGAAAAACAGGGGCTCAGCAGATTGAGATGGGGTAAACCAAGTCCATCTGAGGGCTGGCAACAACATCAGAAAAACCTGTAAAGGAGAAAGAACAAAGTGGGCACAGTGGATAAGAGTATGGCTAAAACACAGAATGTCTGAAGAAGAACAGTGTGAGATATTATCAGAAGGCAGGTCTCAGAGGGCAAGCCTGGCATTTCACACTTTACCTTGTAAGTGATGGGGACCAATGGGGACCTCTTGTCTTTGCCTAGAGGAGTGATGTGAGGAAGGCTAGCCCAGAATCTTTGTGGATGAGTGATGGGGAGACTGGAGGCAGGGAGATCAGTTAGGAAGCTACATAGTTTATTCAGGAAAAGCTGAGGGTTTCGGCATAAGGAGGGACTGGGAAAGTGGACAACATGGGTCCCAAGATGTATCCTGGAAATGTAAACAACAGGCGTTGTTGGCAAAGAACTGCACATAGAGGATGAAGAACAGAGAAATGCTGGGGAAAACTCAAGGTTATTGGAAAGATCAACAGAGACACTCTGTCCCCATCCCCCCTGCTTCTCCTCTTCCTCCCTCACTGTCACTATTTCCATCTGTCTCTGTCCCTCCTTCTGCCCTGCATCCCTTACTTCTGTCCAATTCCCCTTCACTCTCCCTGTCCTCATCTTTTGCTAGGTCTTCTCCATTCCTCTTTCTGTCTCTTTAGCTTCCTGGCTTCATCTATATTCTCTCTCTCTTTTTCTCTCTCCCTTCCTCCCTCCCTCCCTTTCCTTCTCCCTCTCTCCCCCATCTCTGTCTGTCTCTCTGTCTCTATCTCTGTCTCCCTCCCTTCCTCTCACTTTGTCTGTCTTTCTCTCTTTTTCTTTCTTTCTCTCCCCCTCTCTCCCTCCCTCCCTCTCACTTTGTCTGTCTCTGTCTCTCTTCCCCATCTCTGTCTCTGTCTCTCCCTCCCACCCTCTTCCTTCTTTCATCTGTCTCCATCTCTTCACACCATACCTTGGGCTGCCATCCCATCTTCTCAATTACTTCTCTGTCTTATCACCTCTCCATTTTTTCTGTCTACCTTTACTTCTCTATTTTTTGGTGTCTCCATCTCTCTCTCTCTCTCTCTCTCTCTCTCTCTCTCTCTCTCTCTCTCTCTCTCTTTCTCCATCTCTTTCCATGTCTGGGCTTTCTTTATATTTGCATCTTTTCATACCTTTAATTTTGTCTTTGGTTCTGTCCCTGATTTTCTCTTTCTCTCTCCATTCCCCCATCTCTATTCATTTCTCTTCCTCTGTTCCCATTTCTCTTCATCTCACTCTCTTTATTGCTCTGTTCCTTTGTCTGTTTCTCTCAGTATCTCTCCACGTCTCCATGTCTGTCTTCATCTGCTGGATGGAGCCTTTGAATAGCCATGTCCCTCCCCCTCTGACTCTCTCTAACCGGCTACCTCTTTATCTCTGTGTTTATATCTCTTTGTGTGTTGTTCTCCCACGTTTAGCCTGGAGAAGAGGGGACTTGGAGAGAAACAATAGCTATCTTCCAGTATTTGAAGAAATAATGTGTGTGTGTGTGTGTGTGTGTGGGTGTGTGTGGGTGTGGGTGGGTGGGTGGGTGGTGGATTAGACCTGGAGGAATGAGTGACAGTTACAGAGAAATAAATTGGGGGGGGTCATTAGGGGGAGTGTGTGAGGAAAAACTCTCAGGCAATGAGAACTATCCCAAAGTGGGATGGTCCTCCCTAGGAGAGCAAGGGTGGGCTGGATCCCTATTTTCTGGCTCTGCTGTGGGTGGGGGTTTATTCAGGTATGAGCTGGAGCAGATGCTGTTTGAGGTCCCTTCCAGCTGAGTCTCTGTGATCTCTGCCTCTCCAGCCCTCTGACACTCATCTCACTGGCTTTTTTGCCACTTTCTTGGCCTCTGTCTCCATCTTTTCCTTTCCATTGCTGTCTTTTTCATCTCTTTTCCTCCCCATTTCTGTGCTCTCTTCGTTCCTCTTTCCCCATTTTCTCTCCATCCTGCTATCTCTCCATGTCTCCCTCTATAGCCCTTCCATGCCTCCGTCTCCATCTTTACAGCCTTCTCTCCATTTCTGTCTCCCAGCTTCTTTCTTCTCTCCTTGCCTGTCTTTCTCAATCCCTGTCTCTTTATTCCCCTCCATCTCTCTCCATCCTCTCTCTCTCCATCTCCTCTGTCTCTCCATCCCTTCATCTCCCTTCCCTGTCCATCCCTCTGTTTCCAACCTCCATCGCTTTACATTCTTTTCATTGCACCACTTCATTCATCCTTCTCTCTTCTCCATCCTCTGTCTCTCTCCATCCATCCTTCCTACAGTCTTTCTCTATCCCTGTCTCTCTCCACCTTTCTCCCCTCC
>CM053582.1:67386075-67406075 GCA_028627135.1 Pseudochirops cupreus
GGGGCGGGCGGGGACGGGCTGGGGAGGGGGGGGCCCCATGGCCCCTCCTGGGGCCTGATCCCCCCGGGACAGCCCCCCCTCCCCCGGCTCCGCGGGCCCGGCCCCCTGGGGAGCCCCGGGGCGCAGGCGGGGGGTCGGGGGGCCCCGCCCGCCGCCGCCACCGGCCCCCGCCGCAGGGACAGGGACGAGGCGTCAGGCCGGTCCCGAGGGGGAGGCGGCGGCGGGCGGGGGGCCGGGACCAAGGCCGCTGCGGGGATGTCGGGGCCCAAGGAGACTGGCGGAGGCGGGGGGCCAGCCTACCATCTACCGCACCCTCACCCCCCGCAGCACGCCCAGTATGTGGGGCCCTACCGGCTCGAGAAGACGCTGGGCAAGGGACAGACAGGTGAGCGGATCAGATGCCGGGGTCCCTTGGGGGTGGACAGGGATGGGGTGCTGACGGCCCAAGCGTAAGGTCCCCAGATGAGCTGGGGCTGGGACCCGACTCCACTGCCCGCCGCTGCTGGGGATCACAGGCTCGGGCACCCAAGGCCCAGGGCGGGGCAGGGGCTGGCTGCATCCCCAGGCTGGGTGAGGACTTGGGTACCAAACGCCTGGTCTCCCGGAAGGTCACTGCCGCAGGGCTGGGGCGCGACTGCTTAGGAGAGGAGGCAGCTGCTTGCAGCTGGCCGCTGCCTGCCCTGGGGCCAAACTTGGAGCTGGGGGAATTTTCTAACCAGAAGCTCCAGACCCACCCAGACCATCTGTATGCCCTTTCCCCCTCCCCATGGACTCCGACATCCTTGCCCCTCACTTCTGTTCTGGCACCCCTCCCCCCACAATTCATGCGCTCATTTCTACACCTGCTATGACCTAAGGGTGGAGGTTGGAGGAAAAGATGAGGGAGCAGGGGACTGATTGGCCTGGGGAAGAGGTGAGCTTCCAACACAGGGAGTCTTCAGAGAGATGGGGCAGAGACAGAGGGGCAGGGAGATATGGGGCAGAGAGACAGAGGGGCAGGGAGGGAGGGATGGGGCAGGAAAGGGACAGGCCAGGGCAGAGGAGAGCAGGCCAGGTGAGTGTTGGGATAGGATAGAGCTCATCAGACCAGAGCTGGCTGAGGGAGGAAATTAGTCAGGAGGGCTTAGGGAAAGGGCAGAGATGGATGACAGGAGCAGGGAGGCAGGGCAGAAGTGGTTCTGAAAAAAGGGGGTTTAGAGAGACATGGCCCTGGTAGATATGTGCTAAGAAACAGATGGATCTGGTTCGAGGCAGTCAGATAAGATTAGGGAAAGAGTCAGAGAGAGGACAGCATAAGACAGGTCCGAGAGCCGAGGGAGAGAATTTGTCAAGGTGGTTTGTTTCTCCAGGATGGGTTGGGCTGGGGACGCTTGGAAATCCCTTTCAGCTCTCAGAGCCTGTGATGCTTGGGTCAGAGAGAGGCTCATAGTGTCTTTGATGGGCCTTCTAACTTGTACTTCCCAAAGTACAAGCCATTCCCTCCATGACCTCCCTGATATCGATTGTCCAGCCTTTGCTTGAGTGAGTGTGTGTGTGTGTGTGTCTTTGGAGTAGGAGGACCCATTGCCATGTATGCCCCATCCTCCAGGTGAGAAGGGGCCAGTGCTAGATTGAGTCACATAAAAACAGGCAGAGTGCCCAGAGTGGGGGGGTGACAGTCCCTCTGTCCCCTTCCTGGGTCAGACCACACCATGAGCACTGCGGTCAGCTCTGGGAGCCACAAATGAGGAAGGACAGAGATAAGCTGGAGGGCATCGGGATGAGGGCAACAGCATGGTAAAGTGCCTGCAATCTCTCAGATGAAGGAGTTGAGGCTGTTCAGCTAAGAGGGCACCTTCCTTTAGCCTTGCCTGGTCAGGGAATCCTGCGTTTAGAGGCAGAAGGGACGCGAGACACCAGTGTAGACACAACAGTCTTCAGGACTCTGAAGAAGGCAGGCAGGCTATAAACATTTAGTAAGCACCGACTGTGTGCTGGGAGGGATTACCCCTTCTCTGCTCAGCCTCAACTAGAATAATCAGACCAAAGTGAGGCACAGAAGCAAATTGAGCTGTAATGCTGCTGGTGGCACTTCAGGACAGGAAGTCCCGAGTTTGAATCTAATACCAGACATTGACTAGCTGTGTGGCCTTGGACAAGTCACTTAACCTCTGCTTCAGTTTCCCCAGCTGTAAGAAGGGGACAATAACAGCACCTGCGTCCCAGGTCTGTCGTGAGGATCAAAAGAGAGATTTGCGAGATGCTTCCTAAACCTGAAAGTTGCCCAGAAATGAGAATTATGCTGATGTTATCGATGTCAATGGGGAAAAAAAGTCTAACGACTGAGCTGTCCCCAAATGGAGAGTGTGGAGTCCCTGACCTCACTCTCTTGAAAGTCTTCCACCATTTCTCACAGATGTTGGAAAACAAATCAACCCCAAACATTGCCATGCTTGTTTCTTCATTGTCTTCGTTTCCCCAACATCTCTCTCTTCCCCTCTCCTCCCTACTGAGCTATCTCTGGTGACAAAGAACACGAAAGGAAGGAAGGTCGGCAAAGTTGACCAACCCAGAAGAGACCCGTTTTAGGTGGGAGTTGCTCTAGAGGGGTTCCGAGATGCCTTTTGCTTCTGGACTTCTTCTGGGTCCAGGATAAAAATACCTCCAGGGAGTTCGAGGCTGGAAAGGGGAGGTGGAGCAGACAGGACCCAGCAAGGGTGAGAAGGCTTGGGGGATGAAACCCTCACTCTTCACTCCCCTCACGGGCCTCATCCCCGCTGCAGGCCTGGTCAAACTGGGTGTCCATTGCATCACTGGCCAGAAAGTGGCCATCAAGATCGTGAACCGGGAGAAACTGTCCGAATCAGTGCTGATGAAGGTGAGGGGGCCAGGGGCTGGGGTGGGGTGAAGTCTGGGGCTGGGGAGCCTGGGGTGACCTCCAAACCCCCACCTGTGCCCCCCAAAGGTGGAACGGGAGATCGCCATCCTCAAGCTCATCGAGCACCCCCACGTCCTCAAACTCCACGATGTCTACGAGAACAAGAAATATTTGTAGGTATTTATAGACAGCCCCCGACCCTCCTCTCCCCTCCCCTCCTAGCCCCTGCCCCCATCCCATCTCAGCTGAAGAAGGCAGAAGGCTCTCCCACAAAGGGGCGGAGCAGAACCTTCTGGAGACTGGGCGTCCTGTCCCACGACCCCTCCCCAAACAGGGCCCTGAGGCTGCTCCTGGATGACCAAGTCCAGGTGATCTCCCCATGGGGCCCACAGAGGCTGGGACTGACCCCTGAAGGTCTACACTCCTTTCCTTGCTGTAGGAGGGCCCAGATGATCAGGCCCCAGAGAATGGGCCTTTGTCCTGGGCCCTGAGGGTGACCCAGGGAGCAGCTGGACAGCAGGGGGGAGGGGAACCTGTCCCCCAAGAGTTACAGATGCCAGAGTTGGAAAGCGCCTTTGAGATCAGGGAGCCCATTCCCCTTTCACAGCTGACGAAACTCAAGTCCACAGAGGGAAAAGATCTTGCCTAAAGGTTGTCCTCCAGCTTATATCTTCCCACAGCTGGGCTGCCTCCCACTCCCAGAAGCCCCAGAAGGGTGGGTTCCTTCAGTCTATTAAGCAACTATGGCCCCAGAAGACACACACACAGACACAGACACACACAGGCATACAGACACATACACATACAGACACCCCCCCCCCCCCAAACTCTCTGTTTCTTGCTTTAAGGAGTGGAAGCAGATGTAGACAGAGAAAATACAGTTGTCCCAGGGATCAGGGGTGGCAGAGTTCCACCCCACTAAAGGCTATTTAGAACCTTTATATCCCAGAGAAATAGTCTTTATACCCCAGGGGCTGATGGGAGATTGAAATTTATGCTCCAAGCATTGATGGGAATTGGAATGTTTATGCTCTAGACTAGAGGCTAATGGGAGTTAGGACCTTTGTAACCCAGAGCCTCATAAGAATTAGAATCTTTCTTGAAGAAGGCTGATAGGAGATTGGCACACCTGTACTGGAAGCTTAGTGCCTCAGAAGTGAGGAAATTCATAGTTTTCAGAGAAGGCAGATGAGGAATGGGGGCAACGAAGGTGGTGAGGCCAACATCCCACCCTCCCTTTCACACTAACAGTGGTAGTACCCCTCCCTCCCTCCATCCCTCCCTCCCCCTGCTCTCCCCAGGTACTTGGTTTTGGAACATGTGTCAGGGGGTGAGCTCTTTGACTATCTGGTGAAGAAGGGGCGGCTCACCCCCAAAGAAGCCCGGAAGTTCTTCCGCCAAATAGTGTCTGCCCTGGACTTCTGCCACAGCTACTCCATCTGGTGAGGGGGCTGGGGTCTTTGTCCCTGAGGGGGTAGAGAGGAGCTGGGGGTTCAGACACCCGAGTACCCAAGAGGCTGGGGGAGGCTCTGCCCAGTAGGGAAGTCCTGACAGCTCCCTTTGCTGGTCTCAGCCACAGGGACCTGAAGCCAGAGAACCTGCTTCTGGATGAAGAGAACAACATTCGGATCGCAGACTTTGGCATGGCCTCCTTGCAGGTGGGAGACAGCCTCTTGGAGACAAGCTGTGGGTGAGTGTGAGCCAGGGGGCACCCTCTCTCAGTCCCAGGGGTGGGAGGAAGGGGAGGTGAGAGGGCTGGTGAGAGCCTCATGCTCTCTCCCCCTCAGGTCTCCCCATTATGCCTGCCCAGAAGTGATCAAGGTGAGTGTTTGGGAAGACTTGGGGATCCAGAGAGGAAGGAGGGCCAGGGAGGAGGGAGAGAGGCTCAGGAATGAGAGAAACACCTCTCTCCTTCCCAGGGGGAGAAATATGACGGGCGGCGGGCTGACATGTGGAGCTGTGGTGTTATTCTCTTCGCACTTCTGGTGGTAAGAACTGACTGAGACAGAGGGGAGGGAGACACAAAGCAGGGAGAGAGAGACAGAGGAGAGAGAGAGAGGGGTTGCAATCAGGGGTCTGGGTTGGAATCCTGCTTCTGTCTTTATGTGGGACCTTGGAAAAGTCCCACCCCACCCAGGGCCTGTTTCCTCCTCCTCAGATGGTCTGTGGATAGATTTCTGCAAGTCCAGAAACTCGTTTTTAAAAATATATATTCTGATAACTGTATGTCAACATAATGGGTTTCCTTTGCCATCCTATGTACATTTTATTTTAAACATATAAAAACCTTGTTCTGAGACAGGGTCACAGGCTTCACTAAACTGCCAAAGGGAGGGGAGGAAGAGATAAGCCAGCATTTCACAAATATTGTGTCATCATGGCCATGACACAAAAAAGGCCATGAGTGGGTGTACTGGACAGAACACTGGGCCTGGGCTCAGGAAGACCTACATTCAGATCCTGCCTCAGACATTTCCCAACCGTGCGGCCCTGGGCAAGGCACTTAACCACTCCCTGCCTCAGTTTCCTCATCTGTCAAACAGGGATAATGATAGTGCCTACATGCCAGGCTCAAATGAGATCATTTCCGTAAAACACTATGCAAAGCTTAAAGTGCCAGCTGTTCTCATTAAGGCTGGTCTAGGTGATATTCAAAATCTGCCTCTTCCACCTTGAGATTCTAAGATCTGTCAGTCATTCTTCCACTAGGTAAGCTTGGCCACGTCCCTTTGCATTGCTGGATCTCAATTTGGCAAAATGTTATCAAGCCCCTGCTGACATTCTTGGTCCTGAGAATACCAGACAAAAGTTAAAAGGGTCCTTGTTCTCAAGGGACTCTATCAGGAGGATGTGTGTATGTGCATGTGCACATGAGTGTGTATAATATGCATGTAATTTATAAACACTCTATGTAATTCTGAGGGTGAGGATCCTTTCATTTCTGTCTGTACACCCCCGGGACAGAACACAGCGGGCTGCCCATAGTGGCTGCCTGATAAGTCTTTAGTGGATTACTCGGAAGTGGAACCAGAGTCAGGGAGCAGAAGATTTGTGGTTCTCAGCTAATTTGAGGGGGAAGCAAGCGCTAATGACTTGGAATAAGTCATAGGAAGATCTCAAGGAAGAGGTAGCATCTTAGGAAAACCTTGACAAAAGAGCAAAGAAAAGACCCCAAAGATCCCAGGCAGAAGCAGAGATCTGGAGTTGGAAGGGCCTTTAGAGGCTATTTTGTCCAAACTCACCCCCATTTTACTTTTTTTTTTTAGAGGGCAGGGTAATTGAGGTTAAGTGACTTGCCCAAGGTCACACGGCTAGTATGTGTTAAGTGTCTGAGGCTGGATTTGAACTCAGGTTCTCCTGACTCCAGGGCCGCCCCCAGCTGCCCCTCCACCCCCATTTCAAAGATGAGGAAACTGAGCCCTACCAAAACGAGGTGACCTGCCTACAGTCACATAGGCTGTAAGTGGCAGAGGCAGAGAGGAAACCTAGATCCAGTCAAGATAAGGTTTCTTAAAGGTGGAGATGAGGACAGGGTCCGTTTCTGGCCTGAGACTGGTTTGTTCAGATACTTGGAGGCAGGAGATGGCCTATCGATTAAGGCCCGACTTAGTCCTGTTTGGCTGGGACTTGATCGTGTGAAAGAAGCTCGAGATGGAGCTTGGCCATAGTGATGGGGCCTTGATGGCTTTGGGCAGGGGGATGAGAGGGGCATCCTGGCGAGCAGAGGCCCCAGAGGCAGGGACGCCCCCTGGAAGGCTCGAAGCCGCTCAGGGGGAGACGCTGGGGGTTTGAACCAGGAGCTGGCTGCGTGCGGGCAGGAGACCGGCCCAGACTGGGCAGCAGGCGGAGTACAGGGGAAGAAGGCCACGGACCCTTAGCATGTGAGGCCGGAAGGGGGAGCCCCAGGGGGCAGGGCCAGGGCGGCCGGCAAGCTCAGCGGGGAGGTCCAGCAGGACCGTGGCGAGCCCAGGCCGTGGCCGGGCTGGGCACGGGCGCGGGAGCATCTATGGAGAGAAGATCCGCAGCCGTGGGCGCCGCGGGGGGTCTGTGGGCCGCAGCCCGAGCCCAGCGCAGCCTGCAGGGCCTTTCCTCCGCTCCGCCCCGGCTCCACGGCAGCACCCACGCATGGGTCACTAGCACCCGTCTCCTTGCTTGGGTCTCAGCGCCCCGGCCCCGGCTCCCCACGCGAGGCGGCAGACCGCGAGCGCTGGACCCGACTCTGCCCGGGCGGGGAAGGGGGGCTGGAGCCGGGAGCCCCGCCCCCACCCCACAGCATGACTCTGCCCTACTCCAGGGGGCGCTGCCCTTCGACGACGACAACCTGCGGCAGCTGCTGGAGAAGGTGAAGAGGGGCGTGTTCCACATGCCCCACTTCATCCCCCCAGACTGTCAGAGCCTGCTGAGGGGAATGATCGAGGTGGAGCCGGAGAAGAGGCTCAGCGTGAGTGGGCTGGGGCAGGGAGGCTCCCACAGCGCCCTGGGGCCCGACAGTGCTCTCCTGGGTCACGAGAGGGCGCCCGCACAGGGGCGGACTGCGCATAGCCTGACCGCGGGTCGGGGCTCAGCGCGCCTGCAGCCACCCTTCTTAGCCGGACCGCCAGGGGGCGCTGGGAGAACAGGGAGCGTTTCCCAGGAGGCGCTGGCAGCGCAGGAGATGAACGCTAGGGGGCGACAATGGGCACCATGCTTGCACCCCTCCGTGAATGGGGGCGGAGGGAAAGAGCGCGTTAATTGGGAGGAGACCCTCCCCCATGTTCCTCGCTCATCAGCTTCTCTCTCATTCCCTTCCCCTCCTCCCCTCCGCAGCTGGAGCAGATTCAGAAACACCCCTGGTACCTGTGAGTATGGGGCGGGGCCCCGGGCCATGGCCCCCAGGGTCCAGATGGGGCGGGGTGGGGGAAGAGGACGCCTGGGTCCCAGGGTGGGGGAGGGGGCTGGATAGGGAGGAGCCCTGAACCCGCCCACTACGCCTGTGCAGGGGAGGGAAGCCGGAGCCCGAGCTCAGACTGGAGCCGGCCCCGGGGCGTCGAGTGGCCATGCGGAGCCTGCCGTCGGGCGGGGAGCTGGACCCCGATGTTCTGGAGAGCATGGCATCCCTGGGCTGCTTCCGGGACCTGGAACGTCTACACCGGGAGCTGCGCAGCGAGGAGTGAGCCCCATGCCCCTCCTCGTGCACGCCCTGGGGCGGGGGAGCGGGAGGCTAGGTTGGAGTAGCTGCTGCCCAGAGGCTGGGCCGTACCACGTGGGGGAGACAAAGGGCAAGTGGAAGGGCTTGAGCTCCCGGAAACGTGGAATTCCGAGTTCGCGCAAGCAGAGGCCAGAGAGTAATTGAGAGGATGTTGTCCGCAGAACCGCGCACGGGCTGGAGGGGCAGCAGAGAGCAGAGCCTAGAGCCCAGGAGCAGGGCCAGGAGGGGCAGCAGAGAGCAGAGCCCAGAGCCCAGAGCCCAGGAGCAGGGCCAGGAGGGGTAGCAGAGAGCAGAGTCAGAGACCAGAGACCAAAGGGCCAGGAGAGGGGAGCAGAGAGCAGAGTCAGAGCCCAGAGACCAAAAGGCCAGAAGGGGGCAGCAGAGGGCAGAATCAGAGACCAGAGGCCAAGAGCATGGCCAGGAGGGAGCAGCAGAGAGCAGAATCAGAGCCCAGTAGCAGGGCCAGGAGGGGGCAGCAGAGAGCAGAGTCAGAGACCAGAGACCAAAAGGCCAGGAGGAGGCAGCAGAGAGCAGAGTCAGACACCAGAGGCCAAGAGCAGGACCAGGAGGAGGCAGCAGAGAGCAGAGTCAGACACCAGAGACCAAAAGGCCAGGAGGAGGCAGCAGAGTCGCAGAGTCAGAGACCAGGGGCCAAGAGCAGGGCAGCAGAGAGCAGTGTAAGAGACTGAGCTACAGAGTTTGAGATAATAGAGAGACTGAGAAAGACACAGAGAACTCTAGGAAAGAAGGGAAGACAGAGATGGAGGGAAGAGACAGGGAGAAGAGTGAGTCAGGCACTGAGATAGTGTCAAGAGACTCAGGAAGACACCAAGACATACCGAGGCCAAGAGGAGGCCCTGAGGGCCTGCCAGGGGATGGTGCAGAGGCAAGGAAGATGGCTTCCCTGGGCCATAACCTCTGTTCTGTGCCTCTCCCTGGCCTCAGGGAGAACCAGGAGAAGATGATCTACTACCTGCTTTTGGACCGCAAAGAAAGATATCCGAGTTGTGAGGATGAGGACCTGCCACCGAGGAATGACGCTGGTGAGGGGGCAGGCCATAAAAGCACAAAGCAGGTCTCAGTGTCCCCAATCCTTAGTGGGCTATGCTCCCTTAGTATTTCCAAGCATCCAGAGATGACAAGAAGAAAAAGAGTCCATCAGGAGCTAGGCAGTTCTCCCTGCTTCCCCTGCAGACCCTCCAAGAAAGCGGGTCGATTCCCCCATGCTGAGCCGTCATGGCAAGAGGAGGCCTGAGCGCAAGTCCATGGAGGTGCTTAGCATCACTGATGGGGGCAGTGGAGGCGGAGGCTCCCCTGTGCCCACCCGGAGAGCCCTGGAGATGGCCCAGCACAGCCAGAGGTGGGGCCCACCCCCAGCCCCACTCCCTGTCCCCACAGCTCTGCCCTGGCTCTTCTCCCTTCTGGCAGCCTGGGCTAGGAATGGGAAGACTGGCTTGGACGCTCTCTTATCACCTCCGATCTCTAAGCACCCTTCCCCAGTTCCCTTCCCTGACCCCCTTGCTCCTCCTCTTTCCCCATTCCTCCCTGAAATACAGATCTCGAAGTGTCAGCGGCGCCTCCACTGGACTCTCCTCCAGCCCACTGAGCAGCCCCAGGGTGAGGCCAGGAGACCCTTTGCTGGGGCTGGAATGGGCCACTCTGGATGGGGCCCTTTTTGTTTTTGCTCGGCTGGTTCCCTGTGGCCTCATGGGGTCTGGGTCCCACATGGGAGTAAGGTGGGGGTGGGGGTGGGAGGGAAGGTATGTTCCCTAGAGAAAGTGCAACTACAAGTCCCAGAATCTTCTGGCAGGGAAACCTGGCACTCAGTGCTTAGGGGTTCCTAATGCCTGCTGAGTTGTGATTGCTGGCCCCAGCACTCAGACCAGTCCCTGGCCCAGAATAAGTGTGTGATAAATGCTCAGTGACGGCTTCATTGTCTCTACCCAACCTTCTCTCTCCTTTCCTGGCAGAGCCCAGTCTTCTCCTTCTCCCCAGAGCCTGGGACCAGCCCTGGGGAGGAGGCCCGGGCCGGAAGCTGCCCATCACCAACGCCCAAGACTCAGACGCTGCCATCTCGGGGTCCCCGGGGAGGGGGCACAGGGGAGCAGCCGCCACCCCCCAGTGCTCGCTCCACACCCCTGCCCGGATCCCCCCGCACATCACCAGGGGCCGCAACACCCCCTCCCTGCTCCCCGCGGGCCAGCCCCACTGGCACACCGGGTGCCACCCCACCTCCTAGTCCTGGGGCTGGTGGGGGTGTGGGCGGTGCTGCTTGGAGGAGTCGCCTCAACTCCATCCGTAACAGCTTCCTTGGCTCCCCCCGATTCCACCGGCGCAAGATGCAGGGTATGTAACTTGAGGGCCCCTAAGGTGGAGCTGGCTAGGAGCTCAGAGACCTTGGTCCCTAGGGCCCAGGGCCCTGGACTGAGCTGTGCCTCTCTCTCCCCCCTTCTCTCTCTCTGTCTTTCTCTGTCTCTCTCTCCATTCCTCCCTCCATCCCTCCTTCTCACTCTCTCTCTTTTCTCCTCCCTCTCTCTTCCCCTCTCCCCCTCTCCTCTCTCCTTTCTCTGGCTTTCTCTGTCTCTCTCTCTTATCCCTCCTTCCTTCCTTCTCTCTCTTTCTCCTTGTCTCTCTCTCTATCCCTTCCTCCCTACTTCTCTTTCTTTTCCCCTCCCTCTCTCCCCCTCTCCTCTCCCTCCCCCTTTCCTACCCTCC
Source organism: Pseudochirops cupreus (assembly GCA_028627135.1). NCBI lineage: Eukaryota > Metazoa > Chordata > Mammalia > Diprotodontia > Pseudocheiridae > Pseudochirops > Pseudochirops cupreus. The sequence goes on from CM053582.1 coordinate 67,396,836, forward strand.
CCCTCTCTTCTCCCCTCCCCCTCCATCTCTCCGTCTGTCTCTCTCCAGTCCCCACTGCAGAGGAGATGTCCAGCTTGACACCAGAGTCATCCCCAGAGTGAGTCATGTTGTGATGTTGGAAGGAAGGTGGGGCAGTCATACTCTGGGGCCCAAGACTTTGGCCTGGCCTTGTCCTTGGAAGAGCCGCTGCCCTCCCCTCTTGGGAGGAGGGGGTGTGTCTCAGCTCATTCCACTGTGAGATAAGGGGGTTGCTCTAGAGGTTCCTAAGCTTCCTGGGTGACTTGGAGCAAGGCTTCTTCCCCCTCTGGGCCTCAGTTTCTCCTGTCAGTGAGAGGGTTGCACTCAGTAATCTCTGATGGTCTTTCTGGCTCTGCCCCCCCAATGCCCAGTCAGTGATTACTTAATCTATGAGCCAGTCAGAGATGACAGCCTCAGTCCCATAATGGCCTGGCTCCCCACTCTAGGCCTCACTTTCCTCCTGTCTTGTGAGGGGTTGGGCTCCATGCCTTTTAAGGCCCAGTAACCCACAAACCCCGGCCTCTCTCTCTGGATCCTGCTTTTCCTCTTGCCAGATGAAGACCTTGGACTTAACCTCTGAGCTCTCCCCTGCAGCTCTAAATCCCATGATCCTAATCAGAGCCTGTTCCTCTCTAGGCCTCACCTTTCCCATCTGTGGAATGGGCTGGCTGAACTTTTCCTCTTCCCCCCATCCCCCCAGGCTGGCCAAGCGTTCCTGGTTCGGAAACTTCATCTCTCTGGACAAGGATGAGCAGATATTCCTGGTGCTGAAGAACAAGGCACTGAGCAGCATCAAGGCGGACATTGTTCACGCCTTCTTGTCGGTGCGTCTGTTTGTCTGTCTCGAGGTAGTGGGAGGCTCAGAGGCGAAGGGCTGGAAGCCGTCTCAGAGGCTGGCCAGACCCACTGCCCCATTTTACAGATGAGGAAGCCTCGGGAAGTGAAGTGAGATGATGAGGGTCAGAGATGGGGTTTGACCCCGCCTCTGCCTGGAGAGGGAGATGGTCCCCTGGTTAAACTGTGGGCAGTCTGAGGCCACACCCCAGCATCCTCCCCTCCCACATACCTGAGGAGATCTGTGGCCACCCAGGAAGTCTCTCTCATCCTCTGTGCTAGATGATGGGGAGGGGAGGGTCGGCGGTGGGATCTACATCTCCCATGCTGCCCTGGGGCCACCTACCTTCTCACTCTCCCAGCAGCTGGCCTATAGCCTGATGGGAGCGGTAGGTTTCAAGTAGGAAATTACCCTACTTCAAAAAGAAATTATTGGGGAGGGCTATGGAGTAGAAGGCCCTTGAGGGGCCACTAAGTGGTGCCATAGTGCAGATCGTCCATCCTTAGGACGCCTCGGCTGCCTGAGTTCAAATCTGGCCTCAGACGCTGACTAGCTAGGTGACCCTGGGCAAGTCACTGAGCCCTGTTGGCCTCCCTTTCCTCATCTGTCAAATGAGCAGGACAAGGAAATGGCCAACTGCTCCATCCCAAAACAGGGTCATGGGGAGTCGGACACAACTGTCCTCATCAGTGGTCCTCATGGAGCCTTTCCCCAGGGACAACAAGGCCATTCCATTGCCCTTGGGGCAGTTGGAAACCATAGACTGGGGCCCTAGGTAGCTGGCCTCCTCTTCACTGTAATTCCCAGGCTGCCCCGGGTTCCCAGAATGCTCTAGGCTCATCGACCAGCCCAGAGCTGCATTTCTGCTTTGGGAGGGTTGTGGTTTGCAGGGCTGGAAATGGCCATAAGAGGGAGGGAGTGGGGGTCTAAGTCCAGTGGCCTCCAAGGCTTGCCACCTTGGGCCCTCCCTGGGGACTGTGAAGCACTGAGTTCTTATAGCACATAGCAGGGAACCTAGGACCCTAAGGGTGAGAAGCACCCCAACCTCTAGTGTGTCTTCCTTGCTGGCCTCACCCACAGTTGCTAGGCCTGCAGGAGAGCCCCAGGAGTGGGTGCTTAATCAGTCCTTCCTCCCTCCCTCCCAATCTAGATCCCTAGCCTGAGCCACAGTGTGCTGTCCCAGACCAGCTTCCGGGCTGAATATAAGACCAGTGGGGGCCCCTCCGTCTTCCAGAAACCTGTCCGCTTCCAGGTTGACATCAGCTCCTCTGAGGGCCCTGACCCCCCTCCCAGGCGGCGGGAGCGGGACGGCAGTGGGGTCTACTCAGTCACCTTTACGCTCATTGCTGGTGGGTACCTCAGGGTCTGGGAGCCCTTGTGGGCTCTGAGTGACTCTTCCCAGCTCTTCCTTGTATGGTTCTCTGGGGCCGTGGCATTCCCCAGTCTAGACTGCCTGGGCAGATTTGTGGGAAGAGGCCGGCCCTCCCTTTGTGCTCTTGCCCAGCTCACACTCATGGCCTCTGCCTTCCCTCGTAGGTCCCAGCCGTCGGTTCAAACGTGTGGTGGAGACGATCCAGGCCCAGCTCCTGAGCACCCACGATCAGCCATCCGTGCAAGCTCTGGCAGGTGAGGGGCCTGAGGCTCTGGAGGGAGGGGGGAGAACATGGCGGCAGTGTGGCCTTGGGCCCTTGGTGTTGAGGTCGGGGGAGTGACCAGGCTTTGGCAGCCTTGCTGTATTAAGGCAGGGCAGAGGAAGTAGGCCAGTGTCCCCCTGCCCCACTGTGTTCTGGGCCTGGAAGACATCCAGAACCTTCCAGAGACCATCCTTTCCTGCCACATTACCCCCCGAGGCCTGGGATATGGGAGAGTGGGGGCAGGTGATGTAGCCAACTTTACCAGATACCTTAGGACCTGTTGCCTCCAAGTGGCTGGGCTTCAAAGGGGCTAGGGTCCTGGGGAAGTCTCCCTAGAGATGGTTGCTAGGCGATAGCACCTCCTTAGCAACCAAGGTCCAATCCGCTGTCCCCAGAGACTTGCTAAGCGGTCTTAACAACCAAGGTTTTACCAGGGCAGCACCTTTGGGAGGACCAGAACTCCCTAGAAATTGTTGCTAGGCAATGACAGCCCCATAGCAACCATAATCCTAAGAGGGCAATGCCTGTGTGTGTGTGATGGGAGAGGAGCCAGGCCTCCCGAGAGACTGTTTCTAGGCAGTAGCAGCACCGCAGCAAGAAGTAGTGTGGGGCAGCCCCATTAGGGAGCACCCTGGGGGGCACGCAGCCAGCGCCACCCTTACCATTCCTGCTGGGGGGCAGCATCCTGATTCAGTCAGAGTTTATTAAGTCTCCTCTGGGCTTTGAGGACACAAACACAAAAGGAAGGAGACTCCTGCCCTCAGGGAGTTTCCACTCCATGGGAAGATCCCACTGTTCCTCCTTCTCAGCCCCCTGGCTTGGCAGAGAGCAGGGCTCCTAGGGAACATGTGGCCTGCCATCCCAGAAAGCCTGGTGCTAAAAAGAGGCTCGTGGGGGCCCTCTTGGACCCTGTTACACCCCGTAACTCTTCTTAGCAGCTCCCCACCCCCAAGCAGGGCCAGGCTTTGTAGCAAATGTGGTCCCAAAGGGGATCCCTTCTACTGCCGGAGGCCCATCTCACAGGCGTCTTCTCTCTTCCCATCAACATGACGACAGATGAAAAGAATGGGGCCCAGCCAAGGTCCCCTGCCGCCACCCCTCCCCGAGGGCTGCAGCCCCCACCAGGCCGGTCTGAGCCCCCTGAACTGGGAGGTTCCCCTCGGCATGGGCCACCCCCCAAGGACAGGAAGCTGCTGGCGTCCAGCGGGAGTCCCCAGCCCTGATTTCTGTCCCCCTTTCCCTACTCCATCCTGGTCCCCAGTCCCCAGTCCCCATTCCCTTCCCCTCAGGGCTCACTCTGGCCACAGGTCTCCAATCCTCCCCGCCTCCTCATCAACCCCCACAACTGTGAAGCTGTAAATACGGCCGGGGCATGGGGTGGGGGCCCAGGGGTTCAGTGACCCTCGAAGGGAAGGGGTGACTGGGCTGGGCGGGGGCGGGGTGGGGAGCCATTTCTATTTTATTTATGATTAATTTATTTATCTACGGGGAGGGGGAGGGGAGGGGATGTGGGTGGATTAGCCAAAGGGGCGGGGGCTGGGGGGCCCTCGTCTCTGTTTCCCCAGCCCCCCCCTTGTCTCTCCTCCTCTGTCTCCCCCCTGCGCTCTGTACGTATTTGCTCTTGCGAAATGAAAAATTCAATTTTCGCGCCTTCTGTCTCCTGTCTCTTGCGGCGTTCCTCAGACTCCAAGCACGAGGTTGTCTCCCGGGGCCTGAAGCGTGAATGGGAAGGCCCCTGAGCATGCCAGAGTTCCTTCCCCTGGGCTCTCCTGATAACCATGCTGATACTTCTGCCTTCCTCTGAGCCAGGGGAGCATGAGAGTTTGGGGGAGGGGGTTGAGGGGCAAGTGCCAAGCTTCTGGTGGCAGACCAAACAGCTGGAGCTCCCTCTAGATGTGTCCCGTCCAGCTGTGGCCAAGGTCAGATGTCACAAGCCCCTGCCCTGGAGTGTATAAAGAGCCACTGTTCTGCTGCTTCCTGTTGTCTCTGGCCTAGGCTTGGGTCAGAGGCCAGTGATCTGAAGGCCCATGGCAGGCTTGGAGTCAAAGGAGGAGCTGGGGTCAAATGGGGGGAGGCATCTCGAGGGATGGTAGTAGAGGAGAGCTAGAGAGAGGTCAGATGGGCAGCACTCTGCGGGCAGGAGGTGGGCCTGCTCTGCAGGCTTATGACGCAGCCACTCAGGTGGGAAAAGTCCACAGCCAGGAGGCCGAAGAGGACAAACAGGAGCATGGCCATGGACCACTCACACACAGCTGCCACAGACCGCAGCTCCCGCAGGTGCAGCACCACCACTGGGTTCCTAGGTCAAGGATCATGGGCAGATGTGGGGCCTGCCCTGCCTGGGCCAGGTGTCCAGCTGCTGCCTCCCCCCTCGCCTGCCCTCCTTGAGCCAGGTGTCCAGCTGCTGCCCCCTCCCCCTCCCACCCTGTCTGGGTCAGGTGTCCAGCTGCTGACTCCTCCCAGGGGACCATGTAACCCCTGTGTCTGTAAACACTGACAAGATGGAATCAGTACGTGAGATGGCAGGAAAAGGGGAGAATCGGGGGCCTCAGGCTCACGTTCAGGCAGCTCTCTTGTCATCTCTCCAGTGCCTAGCTTAGACCCTGTGATCGCTCCCTAAGTCTGTGGCATAGCAGTGGGCCCCGAGCCTTAGTGGCTCCGTCTGTGCCAGGGTCCAGCCTCGGCATCTACCTCCCCACCCTCCAGCCAGGGCCCGCTATCATGCTTAGGATACTGCTCACCATGAGGATGGTACAGGCCCCACAGAGCAGCAAGCGAAGGGGCTCGATCCAGGGGGCCCCTGGCTGGCCCTCAGGCTTGGTCAGATGCAGCAGGACCAGCTGGGTCCAGAAGTAGGCTATCCCCACCAAAAAGGCCAGGAAGGCCCCAAACAAATGTGTGGGGAGCTCATTTGTTGGCTGAGGGGAGGAGGGAAAGAGCTGGCAGGTCAGAGGCCTGGCTTCTGGGTGGCCATGAAAGAGGGAGGGATGGGCTAGTTAGAGGGAAGCCGGGCGTACTAAGGGGAAAACTCCAAAGCAAACTTGGGTTTGAAGCTGGTTCTGGCCCTTCCTTGGAGAGTGACCTGGAGAACTCCCTTCTTGCCCTCTCTGGGCCTCGGTAAATGAGGGGAGAGGGCCAGAAAGCTTTGGCATTCCATGATCTATGATGACATTGAGCCCAATCAGTGACTAAGGAATTGGCCATCCCGTCCAAGGCTCCATCCTGGGGTAGCCTCAATGTGCTCTGGAAAGAGAGCATTGGACTAATGATCACTTCCTGTCCGGCTCTGTGGAGGGGACAAAGATCAGGCCAGGGGCTGGAGACTTTGAGGTCTTCAAGCACCCCTACTTGTACTTGATCTGAGACCTTAAGCCTGTCCCTTCCCTTCTCTGGCCTCAGTTTCCCCTCCTGGTGAAAGGGCCCTGCAAGTTTCTTTCAACTTCCTTTCCACTTCAGAAAAGAGCCCGTGTCTCCCCTTCAGCCCCCTTGGGACTCTGACTCTTGAGCTACTTTGAGGGACATTGGGCCCAAGACCCCACCCCAGAAGTTTGTATCCCCAGGGACTGTTCAAACGCATGGCCTGAGGTCCCTAGCTATGACGTCTCACCTGGAAGTTGCCCACGATGGAGGTCCCCAAGGCACAGAGCAACCCCATCCCTAGACACAGCTGATTGGGAAGCTTGGGGACCCCCCATTCTCGGAACTGGATGTATCGGAGGATGCAGATCCAGACCACTTAGCGGGGGAAAGAAGGGGAGCATGTGGGTCCAGGGGTCCAGGGCCTTGGGAACACAAGACCCACGGAGCCCAGAAGGGGACAGCTGGGGAACTAGGATCCCTACATCACTAAGGAGGTCAGGGACTGGCTTCCCAAATCCCGGGGTGGGGAACAGATAAAATCCTTGGTCCTCAGTGGGGGAGGGGAGGAGCTGGGGGGCAAGGCAGGACAGGCTACTTACCCATGGCCGCCCCAACATTCAGAAACTGGCTGAATATACAGCTCTGAGGAGGGAATGACCCACAGTGGCTAGAGGTGGGACAAGAGAGAAGAGGGGTCACCAGGACTGCTGACACCCTGCCCCCCAATAGACTCATTCCATTCCTGCTCCCCCATACCTGATGTAAGGAAAGCTGGCTGTGAGGTTCACAGACTTGTTGGATACAGCCAAAGCAAAGCTGGAGGGGGAGAGAGGGGGCCCTGGTCCTTGGGGGCAGGCCCCTCCCTCCCAGGAGTTCCCGCCTTGCCCCCATCCACTTGTGCTTCTGAGGGTTGTGACCCATCGGGCAGCCCAACTCCACTGCCACTCAGGGACCTAGGATTTAGGGCTGCGACCTCTATCCATTGAGAGGTTCCAGGACCTGGGGCTCCATCGTCTCCCTCCTCCCCAAGGACCCAGTCATCCCCTTGCAGGGACTCACGTTGTCCAGACCCCAACTATAGCCCACACCGCCAGGAAGATTGGGAGCAGTGCCAGGTGGCCCCACATTCCCAGGGGGTCGCCTATGGGGAGGAGCAAAGAAAGAGGCACTGACGGGGGGAGAGAGAGCTGAGAGCAGCGTCTGCCCAGGAGCAGCCCAGGGTAGCTCAGGTGCAGGGGATTGGGGAAGGGGGAGGGACAGAGCGAGGGGCGGGGGAGGGAGGAGAGGAAGACAGATCCCCACTGCCCTCCTTTCTTGGGAGAGGGAGGGTGGAGGGTGGGGAGGGTTTCCAGCCCAGATGTGACCCCCAGTTTTGTGGAGAGTGCCCCACCCAAAGCAAGGGAACCCTAGCTAGAGCAGGCTTTTCCCAGAAGCTGAGACACAGGCAGCTAGGTCAGCCCAGGGCAGATTGACGCTGCCCAGTTCCTGCCCACCTTCCCTTCAACCTCTGCCATGCCACCTCCATTTCAGGATCTGGAGTCACAGTCTCCAGTCTACACCCCCTTAACAGCCCTCAGCCATCTCTACTCCTCTCCTCCCTCTCAGGATCTAGGGGCCCTTTCCCTGTTACTGCCTTTCCTTGATCTTCCAGCATTCCAAGGCTCCAGGGGACCCAACTTTGTTCCTTCCCCAAGGGGCTGTTGATTCTCTTCCGGTGTCTAAGAGTGGACAGTCTCCACCTCCCAGTAATTTGGGGCAACTGGGGTGAGAGTGGGTGGGGCCCAGGAAGAGGGGGACAAAGTCCAGGAATCCATTCAGGAGGTCAGAGAAACCTAAGAGACTGGAGCTTCCCAGCTAAAGGGCTTTCAGCCTCCCCCATCTGCTCTTGGGGTCCAGAGCTATGGCCATAGAAGTTAGAGTGGGCAAATGCCTGGAGATCATCCAATCCCCCACTTTGTTTTCTGGAAAAGGAAAATATGACCTGAATGGGAAGATACATGCCCAAGGCCACATAGAGCTGGGCAGTAAAGCAGCTCTCCATTTATGGCCCCCCTTCTCTTCAGGACTGTGGGGTCCTAACACCCCAAATCACCCCAAATCTTAGAGCTGGTAGAATGATCAAGGGGACACTTTCCTAGCCAGTTAAAGCTCTCCTAAGGTGGAGTGGGTGATGCTCCTTGAGAAGCCAGTGGGGGGAGGGCTTCTTCCCTGGGGGGCTTCAAGCAAAAGCAGAGGCCCCCTGGGAAGGCAGCTCCTGCTCAGTTGTACCAAGCTGCCTCTGAAGACCTCCCAGCTCTGTTTCTTTTAGGAGCCCAAGTATCTGGTTTCCAGGGCACCTTAGGTACTCCCACAACTACTCCAGCACGTTCACCTACCAGCTGCTGCCCCTCAGGGACTGGCTCCAATGTCCCATTCCCCAAGTCTCACCAGGGTCCAGTTTCCCAATATTCCTCAGGGATACCAGAGCTGGGGAGCCTCCAGCTCACTTCCTTCCCTCAGGGTGACTCCTGGGCTCTGGGGAGAGAAGGGGAGCCCAGGCGATCAGGCCCTTTCTGGCCCTCCCTCCTTCCCCCAGCTGGAGTTCCCCTCTAAGAATGTGGTTGGGAGAGGGACTTTGGGGCTAACATCTCAATCCTCAAATTCTTCCTAGCTGACAGACAGACTTCCTTCTTTCTCAACAACTTCCTCCCTTCAAACCCTCTTTGCCCAGCACTTTGTCACTGCAGCCCCAAGGCCTCTCCAAGAAGGCACTCCTATTTCTGCAGCCAGCCTCACCTTACCCAAGGTTCAGGCTCCCTGGGGCAGGGAGGCTGAGGGGGATGGCAGTGACAAGGGTTGGAGGGCACTGGGGGTTATAAGCACTAACTTTTCTAAACCCTCACAACAATCCTGGGTGGTGGGGAATCAGCCATCTTACAGAGGGCACAACTGAACTTGTTAGTGCTGAAGCTGTCTCTCCTACACTATGCTGAGAGGGCTGGGGGAGGAGAGACACAAAGGGGGTCAGGGCATGGAGGCATCGAGAGATGGAGGCAGGGACAGAAGAAAAGAGATGGTCGTGGGGGAGGAGGGAGGGGAGGGAGAGGGCGGAGAAGAGAGGGGGAGAGGAGGGGGGGAGAGAGGAGAGAGGGGGAAGAGGGAGGGGAGGGGGAAGAGGGAGGGGAGGGGGAAGAGGAAGCGAAGAGAGGAAAGGGGAGGAGAGGGGAGAGAGGGAGGGGAGAGGGGAGAGGGGAGGAGAGGGGGGAAAGAGGAAGGAGGAGAGGGGAGGAGAGAGGAGGGGAGGGGGGAGGGGAGGGAGGGGGAATGAATGGAGAAATGGATATAAACAGTGAAGGGGAGAAGGAGGGATGAAGAGGGAGGGAACAAGGAAAGAGACTGAAGACAGAGAAGGCC
>CM053582.1:67409773-67429410 GCA_028627135.1 Pseudochirops cupreus
CTCTCTCTCTCTCTCTCTCTCTCCTCTCCCTCTCTCCTCTCTCTCTCCTCTCCCTCTCTCCTCTCTCTCTCCTCTCCCTCTCTCCCCTACATATGACTGGGATATAGATAAATGATAATAAACTTTCTGGCAGAACTGGCCCCTAGCACAAGGTACAGTATTAGTATTAACATTTTTCTTCTACTCAATAAATTTTTAATAATATTTTATTTCCCCCAAATTACATGTAAAGACAATTCTTAATATTCATTCTTAAAAAAAATCTTGAATTCCACATTTTCTCCCTCCCTCCCAGCATAGAAGTGGCTGCAGCTGGAGCTATAACTTCTGTCTGTTGGGAAAATCTGGTCTGTAAATCTGCCACAGCTCCAAGTGCTAAGAGCCTGTTGTCCTGCTGGAGGAATGCTCTGTGGGCCTGTCCTTTCTTCCCATCTTGCCATTGTTCGGAGATAACCTGTTGTTCCCAAGTCAATTCCAGTCCTGTCCAGCTCATCACTATCCCAAACTGAACCAACCCTGGAAGTGTGAGTAGGTTCAGTAATGTGACCAATGTTCATAGACCTGCCTGCTAATTCCAATCCATTTAGTTGTTCCAGGGCTTCTGGCTCATGCTGGATCTGAAAACGTAATCAATTCATAGCCCTTAGATTGACCAGTTTCACTATCCCATCATACTTCGATCCTGTCAAAAGGCTTAGATTCCACAGAGTGTATGTTAAAGTGTTATAATCCTACATAAAGCCCTATGGGTCCAGCACTTCCTTTCTGGAGATTACTTGCAATTCCACTGCTCTATTCTTTTCTGCCTGTGGGGCCTGCATGATGATAGGGGCTCCTAAAACACGCTGGCCAGTCAATCCTATTGCCAGAAGCACTGAGCTAACATCAGCAAACCACATAAACAATTCCTTTGGATCTTCTGGAATTTCCATCAGAAATCATTCTTACATCACGGACCTTTCCTAGAGTGGAAAAAACCCTCCAATGTCTTGGTCTAATTCTTGCTGTCAGTAGCATGCAGATCAGTCTTAGCGTCTGTCTCCTCTGGGTTAAGGTGGTCAATAGGTTCCCTCACAGGGCTCTTGTCTTTTCTGAATGGACTTTTGCTTCTTGAGTGGCATCTTAATTTCATGCTATGAGGCAACCCAATCTTTCCACACATGGCACTGTTCAATCCTGGTCCAGACCAGGGACATCTGACTAGGCGTTCTCTGCTCCTAGAGCAACCTCGTCTTCCTTCTTCGCTTCGGCTCCAGTTCTGTCCTTGGCTTTTGCTCTTTTTCCTCTCCCGGTTTCTGCTTTGTTTCCTCTCTTTGCTTTTGCTACTGTTTTGATCCTGACTTCCAGCTTCTGCTCTTGCTCATTCTCTTTCCTGAGATGGTAAACAATTCTATACAGGTTATACATGTTCAGTCATGCAAAACATATTCTCTATTAGTCGTGTTGTGAAAGAAGACACAGACTCAAAGGGAAAAAAAAACCCTGAAAAATATAAACTAAAAAACAATATGTTCTAATCTGCATTCAGACTGCATCAGTTCTTTCTCACGAGTCCGCTGGAATTGTCTGGATCATGGTACTGTGGAGATTAGCGAAGTCATTCACAGTTGATCATAGATACAATGTTGCTGTTACATTGATACAATGTATCACCATTGTTGCCACAATATTCTCCTGGTTCTGCTCACCTTACTTTGTATCAATTGCCATAAGACTTTCCTGGTTTTCCTGAAATCAGCTTGCTCATCTTCTGGCACGCTCTACTCAAGAAATACGAAGACCCTTCTGTGTCAGGCACTGTGCTAAGTGTTGGTGGTTCAAAAAGAGGCAAAAGACAGTTCCTGCCCGCAAGGAGCTCATAATGTAAAAGAAAGAGCAACCAAGGAGCATATAATTTAGTGTTTACTTTGAGCCACTGAGGTAAAACAAAAAGTCAATCAATTTCCCACCCCTAAGAACCTTAAAGCGCGTATTTTAACTGCTTATACCCCAGGCCCTCTTTTCTTCTCCCTTCTCGGATTTCCCTTGGTGATCTCATCACCCCTCTGATCCAGACCCCATGCATTTTCTTTTCTTTTTTTAAAAATATATTCCCCCTCTCCAGTTACATGTTAAAGCAATTTTTAAACTTAAAAAAAGAGTTTTGAATTCCAAATTCTATCCTTCCCTCCCTCCCCCCTCCATATCAGTAATTTTGAACAGGAAAACTCGATCAAAAAAGAAACTATAAAATTGCAGGCTTCATCCATCAGCTTTTTCTCTGGAGGTAGACGGCGTGTTTCATCAGGAGTCCTTTGGAATCATCGAATTGCTGAGAATAGATAAGTTATTCACAATCCTTCGTCATACAATGTTGCTGTTACTGTGTACAATGTTCTGGTCCTGCTTACTTCATTTTGCATCCGTCCACATAAGTCTTTCCAGATTTTTCTGAAACAAGCCTGTTGATCATTTCTTAAAGCACAATAATACTCCATCACAATCACATATCATAGTTTGTTCAGCCATTTGTGGATTGATGAGCATTCACTCGATTTCCAATTCTTAGCTACCACAGAAAAAGCTGTTACAAATAACTTTGTACAAATAGGTCCTTCCCCCTCCCCCTCTTTTTTTTTTTTTATCAGACCCCATTCATTTCACTGGCTGCCTGCCATGCCAGGAATGCTCTCCCTCCTAATCTCTGCCTCTTGGCTTCCCTGTCTTCTTTCAAGTCCCAACTAAAAACCCACCTTCTGTAAGAAGGCTGTCTCAGTTCTCCTGACTCTTAGTGCCTTTCCTCTCTGATTATTTCCATTTTATCCTGAATATATTTAATATTCAGAATATGAGCTCCTTGAGGACAGGGTCTGTTTCTGCCTTTCCTTGCATCTTCAGCATTTAGCAAAGTGCATGGCACATAGAGGAGTTTAATTAAAAGCCTGTTAACCTGATTTTCCTAAAGGGAAAAGTCTGGAAGTTTTGTTCCCCCCTGAAATGGGGCTATTTAAGTATTTTATTTCTTCTTCTATTAATCTGGGAGATTTATATTTTTGTAAATATTCATCCATTTCCCTTATCTTTATTACAGCATTTAGGAGGGGTATACATAGACAGAAAGTGTGGGTATAAGTTGACTTTGATGCGATGATAAAAATAATTAAGGGGTAAAAAAAGGATTATGCTTGGAGAAGAGGAAAGGGGGAGGCAGAATAGGGTAAATTACATCACATGAAGAGGTGCAAAGACCTATTATAGCAGAGGAAAACAAGGGAGAGGGATGAGCATTGTCTGAACCTTACACTCATGGAATTTGGCTCAGAGAGGTTCAGTTGATTTACAGAAATCTATCTTACTCTATAGGGAAGTAGGAGGGGAAACAGGAAAGAAAAGGGAGGGGATGGAAAGAAAGGAGGACAGATTAAGTGAGGGGGTGGTCCAAAGCAAAACACTGGTGAGGAGGGAAAGTGTTCAGGATAGAGAAGTATTATTTCTTAGTATTTTCAGTTTGAAGAGAAAGAAGGTTCTTAATTGATAACATGGAGAAGTGAGTCTCAAAGGAAAGTGACAGAAACCTGAAGGCAGAGGAATTGTAGAGAGTATATAGAAGCAGACCCAGAGACAGGGAAAGGTTGGGATAAGAGAAAGACAGATACTGAGTGTGAGTACTTAATGGGAAATCCAGGAGCACCCACCCAGGAGTACCCATCTGGGAGCCAAGTAGAAATGAACTCAGGGCTGTTATGGAGAGTGAGACAGAGAAAGAGTAAAAGGTATGATGGAGGGAGACACAAAGGAAAAGTGGAGAGAAAATGGGGAGAAGCAAAAAACACTTTGTCTTAGCATTTCCCAGCCTGGAAGGCTCTTCTCCCAACCCCCAATTCCACCTGTCCCAATCCTTCAAGACTCCATTCGAATAGCCCCTTCCCCCAAGGAGTCTTCCTGGGTCTCTTACCCCAACTTGCTTTAAGGTCTCTCCTTTTCTCAATACCATGTGCTCAGCAATCTTTTCTCAGAGCTGGCTAGGGACCTTAGGGACAGGATTTCTGACCTCCTTTCTTTTTTTTACAAGAGGAGGCCTGTTTAACCCTGTTTTCCACTCTGCTCTGATCACTTAGTGTTTAATGAGATGGAAGGAAGGAAGGAAAGAAGGAAACAGAAGGGAGAGGAAGTAAGAAGGGCAGAAAGAGGGACGGTAGGTAAAGAAAGAAGGAAGGATGGGAGGGAGGGAGACAAAGAAGGTACAGAAGGAAGAGAGAGGAAGGAAGGAGATTTGGAAGATCTGCCCTATTGCCCTCCCGGCATGGTACCTGAAGGAACTGGGCATAATCTACTATTACCCTCAGTACCCTGCTCAGGGGGTCAAACACTGTAGGTGCTAAGTTAATAGGTACTGAATGCTTAGCCCTACTCTTGATGTCTGAGAGAGCCCTGTGGACCAGCTTGTTCTTCCTTCTCCCAGTCCCCCTTCCCTCTAGCTAGACCACACAACAGATACTGTACTAAATAAATGTGTACTGAATGAACAAATGTGTCTATGTTCAGTCTCACCCTCATTCATCCATCACCAGCAAGGCCCAAGTCTTATTCCCCATCTCCTTGTCCCCACCTCAAAAGTCCATAAGTCAATGCTTTAGAATCTCTACAGAGAGGGAGACTGGACCTCCCTCTAATTCTTGGGTCCAGCTCATCCAGATCCACTGAACCATCCAACTCACTTATCCCGAGAATTGTGGTCTCTCCATTTTGTCTCTAAGATCAAGGACAACCGCTTCCCTGCAGACTCCCCACATTCACACATCCTTACTTGACCTTTGCCAGAGCTGCATGGGATGACCTCTGGAAGACCTAACGAGGTAGAATGTATGGGATGTTTGGGGAGTTCCTGGCTTCTAGTGGACATGGGGAGACTGGGTACAGTATCAGTCTAGAAACCTCAGGTTCCTTTTACCCTCTGCCCCCCTAAGAAAAGCACCCTTCTTCTTGGTGCTCATCCAGTATCTAGGGCTCCCTTGCTGGCTCTGTCATAATCACCCTCAAGACTCATCAAGACCCACCCTTGTGACTTTCATTTCCTTCTCTTTGTTCTCAATTTCTTCTGCCTTTTCTCTATTTTCAGCGCCCAGTTTCCCAACACTCCCAGGACCTCATCTACCCCAGACTCCTTTCTGGTTCTCTTCTTTTAGCCACAGCTTCTTTTTCATTAGTTCCATTTCCTTTATTTCTGGCATCATTTCAGCAAGGTCCTGCTGCTTTTTGATAACCCTCAAATCCATGTTATGTGAATACTAGTTGAAGGAATGAGAGGCTGAAGAAAAGAAGGCTCAGGGTCATATGACAGCTCTCTTCAAAGGTTGGCATATGGGAGAGGGATGTTTGGGCCCAGAGGCCAGAACCTGGAACAAATGGACAGAACAAGCAAAGAGGACTATTTAGGCTTGAGATCACAACTTCCTAAAGATGAACTCCATCTAGAACCCGAACAATTCATATTGAGATATTGTCCATTTCTCCCTCCCCAGAAGTCTTTAAGCCCTGGCTAGGTAATAACAACTTGTTGGGCATATTCTAGTGGATATTCTGATTGAGCTGGGAGTTGTATTAACTAGCCACCTGAGGCCCTGGCAGTTCTGGAATTCTGCAGTTGAGTCCTTGGTGATTCTGCTCTGAACCAGTGTAATAGCAATGGGAATCTGAAGATCTTCCCTGCACCTTGGCCCCTTGATAGGCTTAAGTGACTCTGAGAACCTTCCCTGATTTGAAAATATACTCTGCCCCTCTAATAGGCTGAATGTGGTCACATGGAGCCTGTGGTGGGAGGCTTGTTTTTCAGGAATGCCCACACCTTGTTACTTTGTGATTGGGCAGTAGCATTCTCTGATACAGGAGAAGACTATATGTACCCTGATGTGAGGTTTTGTTTTGGGGCTCACTTTGGGAAGAATTGTGTGATTTGGCCAGATGAGACTCTGGGCAGCCACTGAGCTCCCTGGCTTTGAAAACCCAGATGTTGGTGCTTCCTTCTCTGGTAACTAACTAGGTATGGATGTGATTGTAAGACAGCTGGAAGCCCTGTCTGGTGAACTGTGTTATTTTCTGTTGTAACTTCTGTTTGCATTCTCTGAAGTTCAGGGTGCTGACTTTTCCCCCTGAACTAGGTAAATGATATATGTTTGATTGATTAAAGTAAGATTGTTAACACATTGAGTTGCTTTCCTTTAGGAAAGCAGATCTAAGAACCTGTGCTAGCAGCCACCCCAGGTATGCTAGAGTGCTTGCTACTACAACCAGGAACCTTCAATGGCCAGTCTTCTGCTTCTCACCCTCCACTTCTCAGCATCTGAGCTCCCTCTGACCACCTGCAAGGCCTCCAGGCCAAACCCACTGTGACCATCCTGAGTTCTTCATGGTCACTGTTGCTGGGATCACCCTCAAATCCCTCAGTGACTGGCTTCTCAACTATGATCACTGTGGACTCCTCAGGGGTCAGTTCCACTTGCATCTTACTTAGAGCCCTCAATGTTCAGTCCTATCAGGACCATCCCTGGGGCCCACAGTTGTCAGTCTTGTCGGGACCATCCCTGGAGCCCGCAGTGGTCAGTCCTATGGGGACCATCCCTGGAGTCCGCAGTGGTCAGTCCTATTAAGGCCATCCCTGGAGGCTGCAGTGGTCAGTCTTATCTGGACCGTCCCAAGCTGCAGTGGTCAGTCCTATCAGTACCATCCCTGGTGCCCGCAGTGGTCAGTCTTGTCCGGACCGTCCCCGCCCTTGGCATTCGATTCTGTTAGGCGCACGGGGTTAAAGAAAGCTCATGGTCTTGCTTCTCAATATGCCGAAAGCCTTGTTATTGGAGAGCTCCCTCCTCGCGGTCCCAATCCAGGAGCGACGCGCAGCTATCAATAAACTTTTGGTTGCCATGGCGATCCTCAAGCCCAGGGACTGGCGAGGGGGAACCGCGCACGCAATCCGGAGGGCTGGGAAGGCCAGATGGGCGGCCGCGCTGGCCAATGGAGGAATGCACCGCCCAGAGTCCCGGGAGGGCCAGTCTTCCATTCCTAAAACGCCCACGGCTTGGGAGTGAATGACAGATGCCCACGTCCAATGACAGGAGACGCAGAGGTTCTGGGAGTGGGCACGCGGGCAATGCACAACGCTCTCTATTCTCCCAGGAGCTGAAAGACAAGGCTCGTGGACCAATGGCGTGAGGCTACGTCTATCGGCAAGCCAATCGCTTTGGGACTCTGAAGCCCGGGAGGTTCTGCCGCCTCTCATCCCAATCCTCTGATATCCTGGGGGTATGCGCTGACGGACGGGGATGGCGACCAATACTATGAAGGTCGTTTAGCAGAGAACCAATCGATTGTGAGTCCAGAAGGACCCGCCTCCCAACCGGGCTCCCTCAGCACAGAGCTGAAGAACAAGGAATTTAGGCCAATGGAAGCATTCGAGCTCCGGGAGGCGGGGTCTCCGTCTCCCTGGCAACGCAGGCGGCCGTTGAGAGAATCGGAGGGCGGGCGTATGACGGCGGGGCGCACAGGCACCATGGTGACAGTGGAGTGACAGCCACACGGACCTATGGGAGGCGGCGCTGCGGCGGCGGAGCAGGGCGGAGAGGGCCGGCGCGGGGCGGGCCGAGGCGGGAGTCGCAGGACCGGGGCGGCGGGAGCAGGAGCTGGAGGCGGTGGCGGCGGCAGCGGCGGCGGCAGCGGGAGCCGGAAGAGGAGGAGGGGGAGGGGGAGGTGAGAGACCGAGGAAGGCGGGGCCTGACCTCCGACCCTCGTCCCCCCGTGGGCTGGGGCCCCTCCCCCATCCCCTCCCCCATCCCCTCCTCCCTTCCATTTCTCCCCCTCCCGCAGCGTTGGAGGAGCCCCCGCCCGCCGCCGGCTCCCTCCGCCCGCATTCTGTGCACTCTCCTCCCCCGTGTTCTCCCCTCCCTCCGCCTGCACCCCTCCCATTCTGTCCCTCGCGTGTACACACGCGCACATGCACACGCACACACACCCGCGCGCACGTGGGTTCCAGCCCCCTCCGCCCGAGGTCTGCACCTCTCCGCCTGGGTTTTGCAGCCTCCGCCCGCCCGCAGGTGGCCGGACCCGGCTTTGTTCCTCCTCTCCTGCTCCCCAGGTTGGGGGGGGCACCTCCACTTTTTCCTCCGGAGTCCCGCCCCCGGAGGCTGGCCCGGGTGGGGCTGGGAGGGTGGCCAGTGCCCCCTCCCGGCCTGAGCTCACCCCGCCACTTCCCCCCTCCCCCCCCCCCCAGGGCCGGCGAGCAGCAGCATGGTCCAGGCTGCGCCATGGGGCCGGAGAGGGTGACCGCCAGGGAGCTGTGCGAGAACGATGACCTCGCCACCAGCCTGGTCCTCGACCCCTACCTGGGCTTCCGCACGCACAAGATGAACGTCAGGTGAGGGCTCCCGAGGCTGCCCGGGCTCTGCCACTGCTCCCTGCTGGGTGCTCCATTGCACAGATGAGGAGACTGAGGGCGGGGGGGCTGTGCCTGGCGTCGGAAAGACCTGAGTTCAGATCCTGCCCAAGACTTTTCTTAGCCTCAGAGCCCTGGGCTAGGAGGCACTAACCACTCTCAGTCTCCGTTTCCCAAGCCAAGGTCGTTGGGAGGGTCAGAGGCAAACCTTAAGGCACCCTAGAAATGCTAGCTAGTATCGTTGCCTATAATGACATGTGAGAAGAGAACTTCTCCCTGGCCTCTGACACCTCTCTCTGTCCTGTGCCTCCCAGCCCGGTGCCCCCTCTGCGTCGGCAGCACCACCTACGCTCAGCGCTGGAGACCTTCCGGAAGCAGCGGGACTTGGAGGCAGCCTACCGGGCCCTGACCCTGGGCGGCTGGATGGCCCACTACTTCCAGAGCCGTGGCCCGCAGCAGGAGGCTGCCCTCAAGACCCATGTGAGGGGGACACCCTCCCCAGCTCCCCAGAGATGTGTGGTCTAGTGGGGAAAGGCCATATGCCCTCTGGGTGAATGGGCTCATCCAGGTCTGCCCCTCCTCCCCTCCTACCACCTAGGGCTTGCCTGAAGCACTCCAGCCCCTCCCTTTGCCCCAGGCCCCTGGGGCCCCCACTCACTCCCTAACTCCCCCATCCCCAGATCTATCGATACCTTCGAGCTTTCCTGCCTGAGAGCGGATTTGTCATCCTTCCCTGCACTCGATACTCCCTGGAGACCAATGGGGCCAAGGTCGTGTCCACACGCTCCTGGTAAGGAAGAGTCAGGCCTGGGAAAGAGCCTGAGTTGCTGGGGGAGCCCCACTCCCATGGGCAGGCCAGCTGTGGCTGGGGGGAGAGGAGGAGGGACACCCCTGTCCTCAGCCCACCCCCAGGTGGACTAGCTGAAGGCTGCCCATGCCCCTGGGCCCAGGAAGAAGAATGAGAAGCTGGAGCTGCTGGTGGGATGCATTGCTGAGCTGCGAGAGGCTGACGAAGGCTTGCTCCGGGCTGGTGAGAATGACTTCAGCATCATGTATTCCACGAGGAAACGCAGTGCACAGCTGTGGCTGGGCCCTGCGGCCTTCATCAACCACGGTAAGGGCTGGCAGGCTGACTGGCCATAGGGTAGGGCTGGGGAGGAGGCCCTGGGGCACCGCCTCACCCAGCCTCCTTTTTCTTCTTTTCCGTTTCCCTTGTTGGCACCAGACTGCAGACCCAATTGCAAGGTAGGCTGGAGGGGAGAGGTGGGAGGCATGAGAAGGGTGGGTTCATGGCTCTCCCCTTCCCAGGGAGCAGGACAGGTCTCCCAATTCTGCAGCTTTTGAACTAGAAGGACTAAGGCCTAGCAGGGGGACAGATCAGGAGAGCTGAGAACAAGGTTTTTGCCAGATGGGAGGGCTGCCTCTGGATCTGTCCCCTCTGTCCTCCCTGCCTGGAATGAGAGCTGAGGAGGAGGGGCCCCCAGTTTGTTCCTGCAGACGGGAACGCAGCATGCGTGAAAGTACTCCGAGACATCGAGCCTGGGGATGAGGTGACCTGCTTCTATGGGGATGGCTTCTTTGGGGATAGAAATGAACTATGTGAGTGCCGCACCTGTGAGAGGTAAGTCCAGCCTGGCCTGTGTTGAGATGCGAGGGGCCCCCTCCTGGGAAGGGGGGAGGGCTTCCCACCCAGCCCCCCTAGCATCCCAGCTTCTTTCCCTTGCCCTCAGAAAGGGAGAAGGAGCCTTTCGCTTGCGGCCCCGGGATACAGTCGCCACCACTCCCAGAACTTGTGAAAAGTATGATCTCCGGGAGACAGAGAAGCGTCTGCAGCGTTACTGGGAGGCCCGAGGGTTCCGGCAAGGCCTTGGGCCTCTAGGAGTGCAACGCTGTTCCCATCTGCACACCTTACACCGCCTGGACCTCCTGTGCGGTGAGCCTCTACCTCCCCCCAGGTCCCCTCTGGGCCAGCTGGCCCTCCCTGCCCTCCTTAGTCCCCACCTTCTCCCCTTTTCCAGCCCTGTGGCTTCTTGGCCACATTCTCCCAGGCTCCCTCATGGTCAATTGGGCTGTCTCGTTTCCTTCCCTGAACCTCCCTGGCCACCCTTGCCAGCAATTTTTGTTTTCTTCCCACAGCTCTCTGCCAGCCTCTGCGCCTGCAACCCTTTGGTGCCCATTCAGACCCTTCTGCCTTGTGGGTACAATGGCTGCCACAGCCCCACCCTCCTCGCCGCCACCACCGCCGCCGTTTCCCCCGCCGTCGGCCAGCCCAGCCAGTCCCACACCCTCGGGTCCCCCGAGTTTCCCTGCACCAGTGGGGGGGCTGTGGTCCACAGTGCCGCCTTCGGGGGGAGGTTACTGTGGCCTTAAACCCAGCCCCTGCCTCAGCCCCAGCTCAGCCTGCTCCACTGCAAGACTGGCATTGGGCCCGGCAATATGGGCTGCCCTGCGTAGTTCGAGTGGACCTGAGTGGTGCTACCCCAGTCCCTACTGCCCCTGCCAGCCTTAGGCCTGTGGGCCCTGAGCCCCCCAAGCGGACCCTGGCCTTTGGCCCCTTCTCTCCACCTAAGCGTCTCCGCCTCGTGGTCAGCCATGGCTCCATCGCCCTAGATATTAACGGGGGGCACTGAGGGTACCTTCTCTGCTCCCATTGTTCCGCCTCCACTGGGAAGTAGGGGTTGGGGGTGTCAGGGCTCCTTCCCATGCCCTTCAGCAGCTACCCAGCAGGGAGCCATATCCTGTGGCCTCCAGAGGTCAGCCTGCCTTAGTAGGGAGGCTTGGTTTTTTGCCTCAGGGGAGCCATCTCCTTCCTTCAGCTGTTGAGAATTGGCATGGCTCAAGTGGGCACATGGATTTGTCTTTTCAGGACTCTCCTCTCCTGAGTTTGAGGGTCCCCATGGGGAGGTGTATCTGTGATCCCACCAGGGCCAAACCCAGCAGGTAGCCAGACCCTCTCTATTTCTCCCTCAGGCCAGAGGGAGAGGGGACCTTGGAGGGGCTAGGCTGCCAGGGCTTCCTTTTCCTTTCTCTCCCAGCTAGTTCCCTGAGGCCTTGAGCAGCTGCCTGGGATCCCAGGGAGTTCAAGCCAGGTCCCCCAGGGAATTGGGGGGGGGAGTCATAGATTTCAAGGTGCTGCCTCTCCCTGGCCAGGAATGGCCCGGCCCCTTAGACCCTGCTAGGGCCACTCTTCAGGGGATTGCGGCACCTTTTTGACCCCTATACCTTTCACTAGGAGCCAGCTCCTTCAATTGAACAGGACTAACCCTAGCAAGAAGGCCCTTCCCCAGGTGCAAGGGTCTGGCTTTCTACTTGCATACCAAGGACTCTGACCTCAGCAGGCCCCAGGCCCAGTCCTGGAGGCTCTGAGGTGGGCAGAGGGAAGGGTGCAGATGGCCAGACCCACTCTTTTGACCCAGCAGGGATAATCTCAACAAGGGGCCAACCCCCTGACCCTAGCAGCTGCCACCACGGTCCAAGGGGTGGAGGGGAGCTATCTGCTTCAATGGCAGGAAAATAGAGCCTAGAATATGTGTGGGGGTGCCCACACTCCCAAACCCAGCAGGGAGGGATAGGCAAGGATCCCCTCCCCTCAGCCTCAGGATGGTTCTTGACTTTACCTCCCGCCTCAGTGGCACACCGCCCCCTCCCCCTCTCCAGGGAGGAAAGCCATAAAGAAGGGGGGATGGAGGGGGGAGGGGGGTCTTTTGCAGATGGCACTGTCTTTTTTCCCCCCTCCACATACATACCCCTCTGGCTCTCAGGGAGGCCACCTCACCTCATCTTTCTCATGGTGCTATAACTCTGGTGCCTCCTGGGGAGTGAGGGGAAGAGGGGGGCCAGCACAGCCTGGGGCCCTGGGCCTCACCACCCCCACCCCAGGGATTGGGGACACTGGGTGACGGGCAGTTTGCAACTTTTTTTTTTTAATAAAAGTCCTTGTTGTTAAGTCTGTTGTCTCTGAGGATTTCTTTGGGCTTGGGGGCTAAGGGGCTTTCTTCAGTTCCACGTGGAAAGGACACAAGTCAGGCCCTTCTAGTCCCAGGTTCTCTGCCTGCCCTGTCAGGCCAGGGCACAATGAGCTCTCCAGGCTTATGGATGTCTTCCACCCTTCCGCGTCTGGGGGAGCCCAGAAGCCTTGGGGCTTCAGGGAGATAATTCCCCCCCCCCCATGAACACGCGTTGTGTCTTCTTCCCTGCCGGGCCTGGAAAAGAAGAGGGCCGCTTCTGGGGGTCGTACAACATCACTTTATTCCAGAGGTCCTGAGAGCGCCGAGAGGGTCCTTCAGATCTTGCCAGGGAAGGTCCCCTCCTGGATTTGCTCGTTCCAGCGCTGCACCTGCCGGGAACGAGGCCTCCATCCAGAGCCCGACGCCCCCTCCCCACCTCCCCTGCCCCGTCCCTGCCCTCCCCTCTGCTCACCCAGCTAAGAGGGCACAGGGAGTGGAAGACCTTGCGGTAATAGTCGCAGGGGGCCGTGTCCTTCCCCCTCCTCTTCGTGGTCTTGGTACAGCGGTGAAAGTCTGGGAGCAGGGAGGCCAGAAGCTCAAGACGGCACTTCCCTGCCCCCTCCTCCACCCCACCCGCCGGCTGGGGGCCCCAGGCACCCCTCCCCCATCCCCCCAGCTTTGGGTCAACCCGGCACTCGTCTGCCTCCACCCCTCATTTGGGGGTAGCTCCCCTCCCTCACGAACCCAGGAAGTTCTGGTAACAGTTGCGGGTCTGGTTCTGGTTGGGAAAGCGGGGATCGAAGGGCGGGGTTGACGGCCCGTCCATTATCTCGGTTCTTAGGCGGAGGCTGGCGGCCTGGGGAAAAGGCCAGAGAGAGACCCCAGTACACTGGCAGCCCCGCCCCCAACTGCTAGCCTCGCTTTCGCCCGACAGTCCTGCCCCCAACTGATAGCCCCGCCCTCGCCTGGTAGTCCTGCCCCCTACTGATGGATGGCCCCGCCCTCCCCTGACAGTCCTGCCTCCAAGTGATAGCTCCTCCCTCCCCTGGCAGTCCTGCCCCCAACTGATAGTCCCGCCCTCGCACCAACCGCCTTGGTGCCCAACGAGGAAATTAAGCGCTTTGGCTCGTAGCAGCCCCGGGGACCCGTAGCGTGCCCTGATTGGCTTTTCCCGAGGCCGCCCGGCCAATGCGCTCTCCCCACTCGCGGAAGGTTCCCTTCTACAGGTCTAGGCTCCCCGATTCTTCTTTGGACCCCATTTCCCTGGCACGAAAACTGAGGCAGCTGCTACGGGGGAGGGAAGCCCTGGGAAGTCGCACCACCTGGAGGGACCGATCTAGCCAGCCTCTCCATCCCAGGCGAGGGGTCCTTCAGCCTGTGCTGGGAGAGCTCCCTCACCCCAAGCAGCCCAACTGTGCTCGGGGCCATGGTGGGGAAGAAGCATGAGAACGACTTCTGCCCACCCTCACTGCCTTGCACTAAGGGTCTTTCCCCCAGCATGGAGCTAACAAAGCTGATCTTCCCAGTGGACCTCGTCAGATACAGAGAGCCGGCTCTCGGATGAGCCCCAGAGGGCACCTTCCCTCTGCTGGCCTTCCTCTGGATCCCCTTCGTTCTCACCCTTGTGGCATGCTCTCTCTTGTCTTCAGTCCTCAAAAAACCCAAACCCAACCAAAGCCTCCCTTGATCCATGTGCCAAGCTCTTTGCTCAGATCTGTGGATAGAAAGAAAGAGCAAAAATAATTCTTATCTTCGAGTAGCTAACATCCTAATGGGGTGAGGAAGAGGGGCTCAAGGTTGTTTTTTTTTTGAGGACTGGGAGAGGTGGCACATTTTTATGCCCTCCTTTAGACAAGGAGCCAGTTGACAAGAAGAGATTGAAGATGAGAGTGAGATTGAGGGAGGGGGCAACCTGCCGGAGGAGATGGGAAGGAGGGAGATGGGATCAATTGTGCATGTAGAGGGAGGGGGTTACCCTTCGGGTACCATAGGTAAGGGAGGACACTGAGAAGCTGGCGCTGCAAAATTGATCATTGGGGCCCAAAGGTAGGACTCGATATGGATCCTATTCAATTCTAGTTGATTAGTTTCAGCCTAATGTTCTCAAGATCTGTCTGGATGCTGACCATCACCCAGTCTGTTAGCTATCCCTCTCCCTGGTGTTATTTGCAGATTTGATGAGCCAGTCATTTTTACTTTTATCCAAGCCTTTGATTAAAGGAAAAAAGATTAAGCAGCCCAGGGCTGGGGATGGGGATCAGGGACACTTCCACTGGAGACCTCTCATCAAAGTAAAATCAAACCATTAATGATGAATCTTGAATTCCTGCCATCTAGTCTCATGGCATTATTGTCTGATCCACACCCCTCCAACATCTCCACAAGAATAACATGGTATCTTATCAGAAACCTCCCTAGAATCCAGGTAAGCTTTATCTATGTTATTTCCCTCATCTGTTACCTTGATAACCCTGTCCAAAAAGGAAATCAGGTTAGTCTGGCATGACCTGTGCTTTCTAAAGCCAGTGTGGCTCCTTGAAATCACTGTTTCCCTTTCTAGATATTCACCAACCATCCCTTTAATTTTCTGTTCTAGAATGTCCCCACATTTTAAAGTAAGGCTCACTGGCCTAGAGCTCGCAGACTCTGCTCGTTTCCTTTTTTTTTTTTACTTGAGACATCTTCCCTTCTCTGATCTTGGGGTCCCCCTATTTCCTGTTTTCCATCGTCTTTCATATATTGCTGCTTGTTGTTTGTCCTTCCTTCTCAAAGAGGATGATCAGGGGAGCGATGCCACGATGTGCAAGCAAATTGTATTTAAGGGAGCTGGAGGGCTGTGCAAACTCACCAGCCTCACTTTCTCCTCCAGAGCCACCTGGGTGCAGTGGCAAGATATAGGTCAGGACGACTGGAGATGGCCCCTGGATGCAGTGAAAGACCTTGGTTTTTTTTTTAAGCTAAGGACTTTAATAGGTCTCAGTTTGACTAAGGCAATGCCCATTTAGTGATTAAAGCTAGGTAAGAAATGAGGCAAAGAATGGCCTCTTTTACCTACTTGAAAAAAAAAAAGATCTGGGAGGGGAAGACCCTCAGGGCTTCTGGCCAAAACAGAAACTATTTCCATTTCCATTCACTCTGAGCCAATCAGGACCCAAATAATGACCAAGTGGGGCTTGGCCTGGGACCTATTGCTGGCCAATCAGTGAGAACCAGAGAGATTATATTACTGATAGTGACTTGGCAAACACATTGCCCAGTTTTTCAGACATCAGAGAATGTCATTCATCTGGGCCAGTGATCAATTCATCAAAGACAAATAGGTTCTCTCTCATTTCTTATTTTAGGCATCAATTCTCTGCTATTTCCAGTGCAAAGGTCCTTCTCCTTGGCAGCAAAAACAGAAGTAAGGAAAGAACTGGGCATTGTCTTCTGTCTTCTGTCTCACATCTGTGGTCACCTGTCATTCTCTCATCCATCCCAAGCCAGGGTCCTTTCTTTGAGCCTCCCCTCTCTGTCCCATTAGAGCCAAACTTCAAAAACAAAAGCACAACCCTCTCTCCTCATTGTCCCAAGCTTCTCAAGGTTAGATTATCGTAGTCCTTAGTTCTTGAGTTTTAATGCTGACTGCCATTTTGAGAGGACTTTGCCACACTCTTCAGCTAGTAACAAGTGGGTTTTGTTGCTAAATCATGTAATCCCATAAATCAGGGTGTGAGACCAGAGCTTCTCTAGAACTCTCCGGGACAAAGTAGCCAAACTGCCACCATGCAGCCTGACAGTAGACTGGTTACCCTATTAATTCAGTCCCTCGGTTCAAAGGTAATCAAGCCCTAGATCCTAACTAGTGCTCTCCTACTTCTGCCTCTTACCCTCTATCTCCCATCTGTTTTGGTTTTTTTCTTGTTTCTACCTTTGCAACATCTCTTATTTACATGTGTTTCCTCCACTCATCCAGCCACGACCTACTTCAAGGCCCTCATTGCCTCTCTGCTGGACCACTGAAGGGGCTAGAAAAGGTGCCCTCAAAACTGTCTGCTTACCCAATACTGGCCTGATTACTGTGGCAGGTGGAGATCCTACCCTGTGGTTGAAACACAAAATAAATGTTCAGAAACTTTTGCAAAGAGGATTCCACTCACTATGGATACATGGAATGTATGCGCACTTATGGACAACATAAAATCCAGTAGACCTGAAAGACAAACAACTCTTATTGTAAAAAATCTCAGCAGGTATTGCATTCAGAAACGGAAACAGCCACTTACTGCTAAAGACTTGCTGCTAAAGGTCTCATGACCTTCTCATCACCAACACTGTCCATTTACCTAAATGCAATAACATTTCATGGATGCACCCTCGCAGCAAACATTGGCATTTAGTAGACTACCGTTGGTTGGTTGTCGTCCATCATTCTCAGAAAGGACCAAAATGACACCTCGATGCTAGAGTCAAGGCCCAGGAACAGTCGATACGGTGTTTGCTGTCGGACAACTCCAGGAGAAATGCCAGGAGCAGAAGAGAGGTCTGTACACAATGTTTGTAGATCTGACCAAAGCCTTTGATAGTCAGTCATGAGAGCTTATGGAAAATTCTAGCACAATTTGGTTGTCCAGAGAAGTTCATCAGTATTGTACATCAATTTCATGACAGCATGTTTGCCTGGGTTCTAGATAATGGACAATGCTCTTGTGTTTTCCCAGTCACCGAAGAAGTGAAGCAAGACCATGTGCTCACTTCCATGCTTTTTAGAATGGTGTCTTAGCAACGTTTCAGACACCTTCAAAGAGGAGGAACATCAAGGTTAGATACCACACTGATGGTAAATTCTTCAGCTTGAAAAGGCTATGAGCCAAGACGAAAGTGTAAGGGGTGTTGGTGCATGATTTTCTGTTTGCAAATGATTGTGCACTCAGTGCAGCCTATGAAGCTGAGATGCAACAAAGTAAACTTGATTCTCTGCTGCTTGTGCTAATTTTGGCCTGATAATTTAACACCAAGAAAGCAGAAGTTCTCCACCAGCCAGCACTACACCATCCTTACATAGAACCATCAATTATAGCAAATGGAGAAATTCTGTATACTGTATATAAGTTCACTTACCTTGGCAGTATACTTTCCAGAGATATACATAAAGATGATGAGGTTGATACACTCATTGCCAGAGTTAGCTCAGTGTTTGGAAGGCTCCAAAGAAAAGTGTGGGAGAGAAGAGGTATTAGGCTGACTACCAAGCTGAAGGTCTACAGAGCTGTTGTGCTGACCTCATTGTTGCATGCCTGTGAAACCCAGAGTCTACCGGCACCATGACAGGAAATTGAATCACTTCCACTTGAATTCTTAGGAAGATTCTGAAGATCACTTGGCAGGATAAGGTACCAGATCTTGAAGTTCTCAAGCTGAACTGCCCAGTATTCAAAGTGTACTGCAGAGAGCCTAGCTCTAATGGACTGGGCACATTGGTTGAATGCTAAACATATGTTTGCCTAAAAGACTATTTTATGGGGAACTCACACAAGGCAGGTGCTCACATGGAGGTCAGAAGAAGTGACACAAGGACACTCTCGAGGTCTCTCTGAAGAACTTTGGTATCTTTAGTTGTGAGACATGGGAGACTGGCACAGGACCACCCAGCATGGTGTGCCCACATCAAAGAAGGCTCTGTGCTCTATAAGCAAAGCAGAATTGCAGTAGCTCAAAAGAAATGTGAGATGTACCAATTTAGAGACATCTCCACTCCAAGTATTCACGTGGACTCTTTGTGCCCGGCCTGTGGTAGAGCCTTCAAGCTCATCCTAGTCTGATTAGCCATGGTAGGACACACTGTACCTTGACCCTGACATAGTGATATTGTTTTGGTCGTCTTTGAGAAGAAGGACAACCGCCAAGCCTACTGCCATTTGTTTAGCCATTCTCCAATTGATGGTTATCCCCTCAATTCCTAATTCTTTGCCACCACAACAAGGAGCTGCTATAAACATTTTTGTATTGATAGGTCCTTTTCCATTTCCTTTGATCTCTTTGGGATACAGACCTAGTAGTGGTATTGCTGGGTCAAAGGGTATGCACAGTTTGATAGCCCTTTGGCACAGTTCTGAATTATTCTCCAGAATTCTCTGTTTCATCAATGTACCTATTTTTCGTTCATGCCCTCTAGCATTTGTCATTTCTGATAGGTCTGAGATGGTACCACCAAGTTGCTTCAATTTGCCTTTCTCTAATCAATAGTGATTTAGAGCATTTTTTATAAGGCTATAGATAGATTTGATTTTTTTCTTCTGAAAGCTGCCTTTGACCATTTATCAACTGGGAAATAACTCATATTCTTATAAATTTGACTCAGTTCTCTATATATTTGAGAAATGAGACCTTTATCAGAGAAACATTATAATATAATATATTAATATTATAAATAAATAAATATTATTTATAATATATATGTATAAATTATAATTTTTTTTACATTTTCCTGATTTCCTTTTAATCTTGACTGCATTGGTTTTGTTTGTGTAACAACTTTTAAGTTTAATCAAAATTATCCATTTTACATTCCATAATGCTCTCTGTATCTTGTTTGGTCACAAATCCTTCCTTTAACCATAGATCTGACAAGTGAAATTTTTGTGCTCCCCTAATTTACTTTGAATAGCAGTCTTTATGTCTAAATCATCAACATGTAAGTCTGGAATCCAAGCCACCAATCCATAGGTCCACTGTTGTGTGATGTTTAAAAAAGTTCCAGAGACATAGTTTCTGGGTAATGTAATCATTTTATTAACAAGGTCAGCATGTTTCTTAATAAGAGGATGGCTATTTGGCTGTCTCTCTTAAGACCAAAGACCACTCATGGTGGTGGGCTCACATTTTATATGCCTGAAGAAGAGTTAGGTGTGCCTGAGGGTGGCAGTCAAGTCTGATTAACTAACAATTAATGAGAAAATGACTATTACAATGAGTGGGTGGGTCATATTATAATGACGGTCTTGGGTCACCCAAATCTTGGTCAAAGAGACTTATCTCTTTCCATATCGTTTGTCTGACCAAAGGGAGGATCCACATTTTCCAGACCCAAATAAACAATGAACAGGAATGTACCTGTGAGCCTAAACTTAGAATTTCTTTTACTGTCTTAGATCTTGGCCTGGGTAAATCCCTGCCTAAGATTTCCTACACTGGTTGGTTTCTGAATGCGGAAGTAGAAAAGAGGGGAAACCTTGGTTCAGATTCAATAATCAGTGATTAATACAAGAGAGAATTAACCATTTCTCACAGTTCTTACTGCTGTTCCATAT
>CM053582.1:67429910-67445325 GCA_028627135.1 Pseudochirops cupreus
CAGACAGACACACAGACAAACACACAGACAGACACACAGACAAACACACACACATACTTGGGTAGGAATTGGGGGAGACAGAGACAGACATGGATATTCAATTTTCTCTCATTTATAGATTTTTAATAGGTCAATCTGGGGGCCATAAGCCCCTTATCAGTTGCAAGTACATTGCAGGCCAAGAGCATCTTTGGGTCTTTTCTTCCAATGGGGTAGGGGGAGAAGAAGCATCTCCCCAATACCGAGGAACCTACATGGAGAGGAGGGTGAGAGAGAAGGGATCTTGTCGCCTAGGGCCTTCAGGAGGATGGATCTGTGGGCCTGGATGCAGGAGGCAGTAAATGGGATTAAAGTCTGGTGTCTGAGCCTGAGAGGCTAAAGGGGATGGAAACTTGGCCTACTGGGTCCATGATCATGACACTCATTACCTTAACTCAGGATCCTGCCATGGAGTCTTTGACAGAGGTCATGGCTCCTGGGTATGAGGTAGGGTAGATTGGAAGGATTGAGAGAAAGATGAGGGTTGGAGTTAGGTCACTGAGTCCTTAGAGAGGATGGGATTAGGAACAAGGATACCCTGTTCTCTAGGGGAGATAGAAATTTGGGAAGAGATAATTTGGTCCCAGGAACAAGTGAGGATTGAAGGGAAGGGGTGCCTAGATCTCTAGGAGGCATGGGGGGGGGTGATACTCAGGACCTTGAGGAAGTGAGGGATAGAAGGCTTGTCACTTTGGATTTTTCTTACTTGGAGACCGGAATCTGATCCCAGAATGTCTGTTGGGTGAGTCCTAGAGCCTGTGGGTAGAGAGCTCTCCAATACAGGGAGGAAAGAGTCTCCTCTGGCACATTGGACTGGCTGGGATTCATGAGCCTGATATGGCATGAGGCTTTTGTGGACAGATAAGATGAAGCCATTCTACACTGAGAGAGTGAAGTTCTATGGGGCGGTTAGGACACAGCTCTAGGGGGAGGCTTTGTTGGATGGGGCTTTTGAGGTCTTCTTAGACTGACCCGATGAAGCCATGGTGGATGGGTAGGATGAAGACTCCTTTGAGTAACTGGTAGAGTCTGGAATGTACAATGAAAGTGAGACTGCATTGGACGTAAGGGACTGATCAGAGAGTGAGCTGCCTGAGGCCTTGGCGGCCTTGTCAGCCTAGGCCTTGATGGTGTGTGCCTTTGAGTCCTTGGTAAGCTGGTCAGCTGAGGCCTTGGTAGTTGGATGGAATGAGGATTTCTCTGGGCATTTGGAGGAGGCTTTGGTAAAGAGGTAGAATACAGATTTCTTGGAGTGTTTGGGCAGGGCCTTGGTGGATGGGTAGGGTGAAGCTTCCGTTGAGTGACTGGTAGAGTCTGGAGTGTACAATGAAAGTGAGAGAGCAGTGGACGTAAGGGACTGATCAGAAAGTGAGCTGCCTGAGGCCTTGGCAGCCTCGTCAGCTGAGGCCTTGGAGGCCTCGTCAGCTGAGGCCTTGGAGGCCTCGTCAGCTGAGGCCTTGGAGGCCTTGTCAGCTGAGGCCTTGATGGGGTGTGCCTTTGAGTCCTTGGTAAGCTGGTCAGGTGAAGCCTTGGTAGTTGGTTGGAATGAGGATTTCTCGGGGTGTTTGGAGGAGGCATTGGTAAAGAGGTAGAATACAGATTTCTTGAAGTGTTTGGGCAAGGCCTTGATGGATGGGTAGGGTGAAGCTTCCCTTGAGTGACTGGTAGAGTCTGGAGTGTACAATGAAAGTGAGAGAGCAGTGGACATAAGGGACTGATCAGAGAGTGAGCTGCCTGAGGCCTTGGCAGCCTTGTCAGCTGAGGCCTTGATGGGATGTGCCTTTGAGTCCTTGGTAAGCTGGTCAGGTGAAGCCTTGATGGGGTGTGCCTTTGAGTCCTTGGTAAGCTGGTCAGCCAAGGCCTTGGTGGCTTTGTCAGCTGAGGCCTTGATGGGATGTCCCTTCGAGTCCTTGGTAAGCTGGTCAGGTGAGGCCTTGGTAGTTGGATGGAATGAGGATTTCTCAGGGCGTTTGGAGGAGGCTTTGGTAAAGAGGTAGAATACAGATTTCTTGGAGTGTTTGGGCAAGGCCTTGATGGATGGGTAGGGTGAAGCTTCCCTTGAGTGACTGGTAGAGTCTGGAGTGTACAATGAAAGTGAGAGAGCAGTGGACATAAGGGACTGATCAGAGAGTGAGCTGCCTGAGGCCTTGGCGGCCTTGTCAGCCAAGGCCTTGGTGGCCTTGTCAGCTGAGGCCTTGATGGGGTGTGCCTTTGAGTCCTTGGTAAGCTGGTCAGCTGAGGCCTTGACAGCCTTGTCAGCTGAGGCCTTGATGGGGTGTGCCTTTGAATCCTTGGTAAGCTGGTCAGGTGAAGCCTTGATGGGGTGTGCCTTTGAGTCCTTGGTAAGCTGATCAGGTGAGGCCTTGGTAGTTGGATGGAATGAGGATTTCTCAGGGCATTTGGAGGAGGCTTTGGTAAAGAGGTAGAATACAGATTTCTTGGAGTGTTTGGGCAAGGCCTTGATGGATGGGGAGGGTGAAGCTTCCCTTGAGTGACTGGTAGAGTCTGAAGTGTACAATGAAAATGAGAGAGCAGTGGACATAAGGGACTGATCAGACAGTGAGCTGCCTGAGGCCTTGGCGGCCTTGTCAGCCGAGGCCTTGGCGGCCTTGTCAGCTGAGGCCTTGACGGGGTGTACCTTTGAGTCCTTGGTAAGCTGGTCAGGTGAAGCCTTGATGGGGTGTTCCTTTGAGTGCTTGGTAAAGTGATCAGGTGAGGCCTTGGTGAATGGGTGGAATGCAGATTTCTTAGAGTGTTTGGGTGATGCTTTGGTGTAGCCTTAGTGGAAACTGAGGGAGCTCTGGAGCCTTGGGGGAGGGGGAGGGCTGTGGGACCTTGGGGGAGTGGGAGGGCTGTGGGACCTTGATGAAATGATCAGGTGAGTCCTCCAGGGGAGGGTAAAGTGAGGCCTTGGTAGAAAGGTGGGACATTCTGATGGACGCATTCAGGTGGGGTATGGACTTGGGATGGGACTGCTTTTCAGCTAGCAAGGACCTTTCCTCTTGCTGTGAGGACATCGCATGGAGTAATTCTGCTGCTTTGTCACTCTTTAAGTTCAGCCTGGAATCACAAGAGCACACACCCCCCTGATCAGGGCTGGAATACCTCCAGGATGTATACCACTTTCCTCTTGTTGGGGGGCCTTCTTCTGAATGATGTAGAAACACAGAATCTCAAAATTGGAAAGGATCTTTGGAGATCACCAAGTTCAAACTGCCTTTGAATACCTCCGATGATAAGGAGATCACTACTTAAGTTTCTCTTTCCTCAAGGACCTGTTCCATGCATATTGGAGCTGAATGGGTCCTCAACAAGCCCCCTATTCTGGGTCTATCTTTGAATACCTCCAGTGATGGGGAGATCATTACACACTTGGGAAGTCCTTTCCTTAGGAACTTATCAGATGGAGTAGTCTTGCATGGGACCTCATGCTGCAAATCTTGGGGTTGGGGCTGGGGCTGGGGCTGGGCCCAGGTATGGCTGAGGGAGGGGGCCCAGGCCAGGGCATTGGAGAGGATACTAGGACTTTTGAACAAGGCACGTCTATGAGGGTGCATGCTTTCCCAAGTCATGGAAAATCCTGTTTGGGACAGGTATGTGCTTAAAGAGTCTGAGGAGTGAAATATTTTCTTGGATGGTTGGCGGGAGCCCATCCATGAAGATGAAGTCTGGCGGGGAACCATACAGCGTTCCATTGTGGAGGGCCCTGAAGTTGAAGATATTGGAGCAGATGCTTTGGAGGCCTGAGGAGACCAGAGGGAGGAGGTTGTGAGTCCCTCAGGGAGCTGGTGTCCTGAGCCCCTGACTCCCTCCCCCCACCAATTCCTGAGGACTCTGGCCTTCTGGCTGCTGGCCCAAGGCCTCAGTACCTTGGACTGGTTCAAGGTGCTGGAAATAATGCTGAAGAGTGTCCAGATGGTGACATTGGACTGCCCTGAGGAAGGGAAGCAAGACCAGCTTAAGGCCCCCAAAATCTCTGGCGTCGGGCAGAGAGCTGAGAATCCAGGCCATCTCCTTACCTTCCTCTTCTACTCCGCTCCCAGGAATACCCATCTTAGGATGTCTATGGAAGCAGTGCTATTGGACGCCCGTGTCCTGGTCACTCAAGGGCCTGCCAGCCTGAAGCCATGCAGCCCCACCCTGCAGCAACCCAATGGTTTTACCCCCAGATCTATCACCTCCCTCCTCAGCCCTGCCAGAGAACCAGACCTTGGAGAATCCCACCCCCATTCCCTATTCCCTGAGGCACCCTTGGGTCCAGGCCCACTTTTTCTCTTCTTCTTTATAGACTGGGGGCTCCAGCTGAGTCATAGAAGAGAGGGAGTCACCGACTGCTCTGGACATTATCTCCTGGAGGGAGGGGGGAAGCTGTCGGGTCAGAGGAGGGTCTGGGACACATCACTACTTTGTCCCAGGCCCAGCCCAGGCCCCGGCCCACTACCTTGGCCTTCAGTGTTGTGGACCCTGTGGAGATACAGGCAGCAGGCTCAGGGGCCAAGAGAGACAAAGGCACAGAAACTCAGAGACAGATTGGCTTGGCCCAGTTAGAGAGCACCAGGGAGGGACAGTAACTCAGAGACAGAGACAAGCAGAACATGGAGAGACGGGTGAGTGTGAGCAGAGGAGAGACAGGAGATTCTCTCCGGCTTGGGACATCTTCTGGGTCTTGACCTGGGGGAGGATGAAGAGCAGAGGTTGCAGAGGAGAGACCATATGGGCCCACGCAAGCAGATCCCAGCACCTCCTCCCTCAGGGCTCATGCTCTTCTTGCCCCACAATCAGCTCCAGGTGACCAGAGACTCAGACATCTCCAACCCCTTGGCTCCCAGCTCTTGGTCTCACCTGGTGAGACCAGGGACATCACTGATGCCAGCTGATCTGAATGTCTCTAAGGAGGATCAGGGCCCCTGGAATTGGGGGATCTGTCAGGGGAGTGCCGGAATATTCCCTGTGGGTGGGGAGGACTGGCCATGGCGTTCTTGGAGGGCTGGCTGGCCAGCAAGCTTGGCCTCTCTCTGGAACCTGGACTCTGAGCTAAGAAGTAGGAATCTGCCTTTGTGACCTCACAGGTCAGGAGGATCAAGGAACTTCATGGACCCCCAGCCCTAAGTGTAGAGCTGGGAGACAGTATTCCCTGGACCCCATCCATGGTGAAGGGGGTCGAGGAGGTGAGGAAAAGAAAGATGTTTGGTTTGGAGAGGAGGAGGCTAAGAGCAGGGTGGGGAACAGGGGAGGGGAACAGCTTCTCAGCTATGGGAGGGGCTGGAGAGGGACTGGACCCCAGAATGCAGAAACAAGACCATGGGCATTTTTAGGCTCGATAGCAGGAGAACTTCTTGTGTCAGTGGGTGGCCACTTGTGGGATGTCTTGAGGCTAAAGTTGGGTGCCCCCCCCTTCAGGGGCTCTGTGCTGGGTCCCGAAATGGGTGGGACAAAGGGAGGCAGGAGCCCTGGGCCCTGAGGGGAAAGGGAGGAAGCAATGCCGGGCACTGTTGTCCATTCTAGGGGAGCTGGAGTAGGAATGGGAGAGGAAATCTGGGCTTGGGTTGCAGGGCCAGCATTTCAGGCTAAGAAACTGAGCCCCAAGGCTCTGGGGGAACCTCTGAGGTTTTGGGGCAAGGGATGAATGTCGCTGGAGCTTGGGTTGGTTACAGTGACCCTGCAGCCTCAAAAGAAGCTGGCCTTCCTCTCAAGGCCCCTCCTCTCCTTTTCAGGGAAGCCTCTGAGAAATGATGGTCTCCCCTAAAAATGATCTCCAAAGACCCAGGCTGCAGGTTATTCCCCTCCCAGAGGGGCCCTTCAGCCTAGCCCTACCTCTGCTAGAAAGTCTCCTGAGGGAGAAGGCGTCTCTCTACATCTGGAAAGCAATGTGGACCTCAGGCTGCCCCCAGCTTCCCACTGAAAGTGAGAGGGTAAGGGGCAGCTAGGTACGGTACAGTGGTTAGGGAGCTGGGCTTGGACTCAAGAGGACCTGAATTCAAATCTGGCCTCAGACACTTACTAGCTGTGTGACCCCAGGCAAGTCACTTAACCCCATTGCCTTCCCCACCCCCAAAGTGAGAGGGTTGGGGCTGATCCCCTGAGCTCCCACTGAACTCTGCAGATCTGCAGTTCTGCAGTGAGGTCCCTGCTAGGTGGCTCAGACCAAGGCTGAGGTCTCTTCTCTTCCTGAATCCTTTATCCCAGGGGAGGTCCCCTGCACATGGCCTGGCCAGGCCTTGGCTCCTCAGTTCCAAGATCCAACCTAGGATTTCCTTCTTCCCCACCCCCTTGGGGATCCTGGCACTTGGGGATCCCCCAGTGATCAGGCCCTGCTGGGCTCCCACATGTACCACCCAAACAATTGTCATCAACAGGTCAAAGGTGCTGGATATGAAGTCAGGAGGGACATCTGTTCCAATTTTACCTCTAGCACTTGCCAGGCAAATCAGGGAATCTCTTTGACCCACTCCCACACACTATCGGATTAAGGATGAATTCCTGCCCACCCAGCACTTCTCTCAAAGTGTCCATTGCTGTCAACCTGGGCCTTTCTGGCCCAGTCACTGAGGTGTCCTCAGGCCACGTTTGGAGACAGACGGCAGGGAAGGTGGCCCCTCCCCCAGTCTGCTTCACCCCCTCCCCCAGTCTGCTTCACCTCCACCCCCACGGCTGCTTCAAGCACCCAAGGCGCAGATGGGTGGCATCCGACCCCAATCCCTCAGGCTGGAGAGAAGATGCCAGTTTTTATTGATCCAACTTTATCTCTTACACTTCTTTTGTACAAAACACAAGGAGCCAGAACTACAATAAATAGGTACCCAAGTTAGGGCCAGGGCTGGGTGGAGGAGCCGAGTCATGGGCCCGGCCAAGGAAAGTGATAATTTAAATAACTTAGAGGAAGGCAAGGAATGGGAGGCTGGGGGGGGGGGGGGGAGGACGCCACAGGGACCCCAGCATCCTCCCAATAAATAGCTTTAAAGAGAAGACGTCGCTGTCCAGGGTCCTGCAGCGTCGGGTGGGGGAGGGGAAGAAACGGAAGGGGAGGCTACTCTGAGTGGACCCAGAGCATAGGGGCCCAACTCTCAAGAGCCGCAGGCTCCCTTGGGACCCCACTCCCCAAGCCCCAATAAATAAATAAATAAATAAAGGAGGCAGGCCAGACGCCCATGTGGGGCCACACTTCTCCTCTCCCCTTGGGGGAGGTCAGAGCCGAGCCTTCAGCAGCAGCAAGCCCCTCACGGCCCAGTCCAGGGTGAGGTGCAGCCCCCCCAGCACAGCGTGGGCTGCCTGGATCCCCCCCCAGGCTGATCCTGGTGGGGCCAGAGGTGGAGCTGGGGCCTCTGGTGGGGGCTTAGGTAAGGAGAAACGAGCCATCTGTGAGGAAAAGAATGAATGCAGATCAGCCAGCCAGCAGACAGGGATTTGTTTGGGGTGGGAGAAGGCTTCACAGGGTCCTGGCATCAAGAATTCCCTGTTCTGTGGTTTTAAGCCCTGAGATTAGAGGGTTCCCTAGGACATATTTCCTGGGTTCTGGGTTAGCAATGCCTGGATCCACTCTCAGCCTCCTGGATAGAGGTAACTGGATCTGTACTTTCCCAGGTCTTAGATGAAAGTGCCTGGATCTAGGGTCTCAAAATCTAGAATAGTTGGGGGTGGGAGAAGGTTTCTAGGTTTGTGCCTTTATATTCTCGGTTAGGGGTTCCCAACTTCCCAGACATATGACCTACCTCAGAGGAATCCCCAGTGTCTCAGCCCCCTGGGGTCACTCTCTCTGGTCCCTAAACCAGAGGGCTTAGGAGTCCAGAGCTCAAAGCCTAGACTGGGGATCCACAGGTCCACAGTTTAGGGGCTCACGATGGGCACCCCTGGGTTTATGGTTTCCAGGCTGGGGTCAGAGATTTGAGGGCATACTCTCTCAAGGACCAAGAAGATTCTTGGGTCTGTGGGTTCATGTTCCTGAGACTCAGGGTAGGTCAGCAGTGAGGGTCTCTGGGGTTAGTAATCTCAGGTCCCTGATTGTAGTTCTAGGATTTTTGGTCTCGGGGCTGGCATGAGGGCCCCTGGTGGGGGGTGATGGGGAGCATGACCTGAGATCCTTTTGGGTTCATGGTCTTTGGATCTGAGGTGAGGGTAAGCCAGGTTCCCAGAATCTCCCTCTGTCTCAAGGTTTAAAGGGGACTGCATGGGGGGGTCCCCGGGGCCCTACCAAGATTTGCAGTCTCTTGAGCAGTCGGTCCAGCCGCACTTGCAAAGCCCCCAGCTCTGGGTCCAGGCTCCGAAGGGCTGGGCCCCCTGCTCGTCGAAGCCAGTGGACATGCCAGAGGTAGCAGAGGAGGTCAGTCCGAAGACGGGTCAGCACACTGGGGAGCTTGTTGAAGAGGACACACAGTCAGCGACCTTTACCCTGGCTCCAATCCCCCTTATCCCGATTTGAGCCCACTCACCTGTAGGGCCCCCATTGCCCCAAAGCTCATCCCAGGGGTCGGCAAGGAATCCAAGCTGTGATCTCCCTCTGCTGGGAACTTGGCTTTCTGGGGAGGGGGGGGGTAGGAAGGAAATGAGGAGGGGGATCCTTCAGGACCTACTCCCTCATCATTCCTGATTCAAGATACCCCTGTGATTTCCTCTGTCTCCCACTGGCATCCTACCTCCCCATCTCCCTTTGCAGTCTCTTCCAGCTGATTCTCTCCACCCTCCCCTAGCTGCTGTTTGTCTGTGTGTGAATTTCTGTCTCCCCCATCCCCGGCATCTTTCTGTCATATCTCTTCCACATTCTCTCCACTCATCCCTCGCTGTCTCTCCCTGCTTTTTAGTCTCTCTCCACTTGTCTCTGTCTTCTGACAACCAAATAGCCATCTCTGGTTCTCCAGCTCGGGTCCTGAGCAGCTCCTCACCCACCTGCGTGTCTCACTGGCTTCCCATCCTCCTCTTCTGCTCCTCCCTGGCCACCTAGGTTTGCCTCTCCTTCCTGGAGTGTTTCCCTGGCAACCTGTTTCTGTCTGCCTAACTCTGTCCCTGGGATACCACCCTCAAACACAGTCTCTCTCCCTCCTCCTCTCCTTCTCTCTGTCACTCTCTCTGTCTTTCTGTCTCTCCCTCCCCCTGTTTCCTGTTTCTCTCTCTCTCTCTCTCTCTCTCTCTCTCTCTCTCTCTCTCTCTCTCTCTCTCTCTCTCTCTCTCTCTCTCTCTCTCTCTCTCTCTCTCTCTCTCTCTCCCCCTCTCCCTCTCCCTTTCCCTCTCCCTCTCCCTCTCCCTTTCCCTCTTCCTCTTCCCCTCTCTGCGTCTGCGTCTATCTCGGTGTGTCTGTCTCTCTTCCTTCCCCTGTCTAGCTCTTCCTTGGCGTTTGCCGACCCACCTCTCGGTCTCTGGGTGTCTCTGTATCTCCCGCCCCACCTCTCTGGGTCTCGGGGCCTCCTGCTTTCTTTCCTAGGCGAGCAGAGATGGGGAGGGTAGAGGAGGCGAGGAGAGAAGAGAAAGGGGGCGGGGTCTCACCAGCTGAGCTGCAAGCTGCCGGGTGTCTCTCAGTAGCCCCCGAGTGAGGAGCACGGCGCTGTCCAGCTCAGCTCGGGATTCCCCTGGGCCTGGGACAGGGGCGCCACGGGGAGACCCAGGTGGCAGTGGGGGTGCTGAGGCCCCAGATCGGCTGGGCCACAGGCTTAGCACGGCCAGGACTACGCGGCACAAACCTGGGGGAAGGAAACAGCCACGGGGAGAGATGGGGGGAAAGGCAGGGATCGGGAGAGGGGAACCAGGACTTCTGGGACCTCGGAGCTGAGGCGGGTGAGGGGGGGCGGTGGAGGTTAGGGCCCTGAGGGGGCGGACTGGGGATCAGGCTCCCTCCCCTCCTCCCTCGAAGGCTGGGGCCCCGCCCAGCAGAGCAGACGCGGCCCGGGGCAAGCAGACGGGCCGGGCGTCTCCCTCCGCCCCCGGACGCCGGAATCCCGGCCCTAAGGGGGTGGGGGTGGGGGTGGAGGCGCAGGCCACGACCTGTCCCCCGCTCCCCCCAATCCGCAGACACCCACACTCCTAGCCCCCCAGGAATCCAGGACCAGCGAGGAGATCCTGTCAGGGGCAAGATCTTCCTGGGGTCGGTCTCTGTTTCTGTTTATTCCTGTCTCCCTGTCTCTCTGGGTCTCTGCCTCTGCCGAGTCCCACCCACCCCCGGCCCGGGCCCTAGACTCAGACTGCGGGGGCAGCGTCCCGGCGCCCGCCCCCCTTAACAGCCCCAGGCGCGGGCTCAGCTGCCTCCACACACCGTAGCAGAGGCGTAGAAAGGTAGGGAGACAG
This sequence comes from Pseudochirops cupreus, assembly GCA_028627135.1. Lineage (NCBI taxonomy): Eukaryota > Metazoa > Chordata > Mammalia > Diprotodontia > Pseudocheiridae > Pseudochirops > Pseudochirops cupreus. Next base: position 67,440,219 of record CM053582.1, read on the forward strand.
ATACTAGGAGAAAGAGACGCGAGAGACAGACACACAGAGACATGGGGACATGGAGAAACTGATGGAGACAGAGGGGAGAAAGACATAAAACTCATACAGAATACGAGACAGATGCGAATGACAGAGACTAGACTGAGTCAGGGAAAAAGCCAGCAGGTACAAGCCGAGGTTATGGAAAGGCAGAGACGGAACTACTGAGACAGGGCTGGGGAGACCTGAGAGACACAGGCCAGACACACACACATCTGCGAGGGACAGAGCTACCAAGAAACTGGGAAGAGAACAGAAACTGGGACTCCCCCCCCATCCCATTCCCTAGCCCTAGGCTCAGCCCTGGGGGAACCCCCACCCCCTCATGCCCAACGTAGCCAATCAGAGGCTCCCCCACAGCCCAGCCTCCTTCCCCTCCCATCTCCTCCCCTTTCCCTGTCACCCTGATTCTCTCTGCTCTATCTGGGTCCTTCTGGCTGGGCCTCCTTGGGTCGGACTCTGTCTTCGCTCTGTGACTGACCACTTTTCTCCAGCTCTTCTGGCCTCTGATCTCTCTCTGTCAGGCTCTCCTTACCTCTGTTCTGCTGCCTGTGTCCCTCTTCCTCTCCCCATCTTCTCTTGTCTCTGGGTCTCCCTGTCTCCCAGTTTCTTCCCTGGGTCTCTCTTCCTCCCTGCATCTGTCTCTGTCTCTCTCCCTTTGCCTCTCAATCTCTGTCTCCCTCTTTCCTTCTCTCTTGCTGCTCCCATCGGGCCTTCCACTTTTTTTTTCACTTTTCTGTACCTGTCTCCCCATCTCCAGCCTCACTCTTTTCCGTCTCATTCATTCAACTCCCTCTCTCCTGTCTTTCTCCACCCCTCTCTGACTCCCTCTCTCTGATTCTTCCTCTCTGTGTGCTTTCCCCCCCTCTGCCCAGGGTCCCTCCCTCTCTCCCTCCCTCTGCCCCACTCCCTATGAACTTGAGTGAACTTACTGTCCATATCCCCAAACTCAGGCTGGGGTTGGGTTGGGCTCCAGGCTCCGTCCCCAGGGACGGGTGGGGAGGGGGTATCTTGGTCTTAACCCCTCCCTGGCCAGGTCAGCCCAGTGAGCCTCACTTTGGTATCAGGGGACCCTGGGGTCAGGCAGGCCAGATCAAGGTGGGGGGAGGCATGTGGCAGCGTGTTAGATTGGATTGCCTCTGTGTGTGTGTGAGAGAGAGAGAGAAAAAAGAGGGAGAGTGTGTGTGTATGTGAGAGAGCGGGAAGGAGTGTGAGAGAGGGAGAGAGAGAGAGAGAGAGTTGGGGAGTAAAGGAGTATGTGAGTGAGGCCGGGGGGTTATATAGGGGGCTGGGACCAGGCTCAGCCGGGTAGGGGCTGGGGCAGGGGCCAGGGCCCAGCCACCGCCCGCTCGGGAGGGGAGGGAAGGAGGGGGGGAGGGAGGGGAGCCTGACACATCCTGACTCACTCTCCCCAGCCCCAGCCCCGGCCCGGCCTGAGCAGGAGCAGGGGGGAGGAGGGGGAAGGGGGGAGGCTGAGCTGTGATACATGGGGGGCCCGAAGGGGACCCACTGAGCTCATCGTCATTCCCTCCCTCCCACCAACAAGCCAGAGACAGTGAGGAGACTGGAGGAGAAGATGGTGGGAAGAGACACATTGAGAGATTGAGAGACACAGAGCTGGGAATAGGAGGGAGGGAGCTGCCCAGACACATTGGAGAGAACAGACCGAAGAAGACTGAGGCGGATGGAGAACAGGAGGGGAAGAGACAGACACTGAGAGAGATGCAGAGACAATGGGCCCTGTGGGGGAAAGAGAGATTGAGGTAGAAGAACTCAGAAATTGAAGTGAAAGGTGCAGAGAGAGAAGAGAAGGCTGGCTAAGGCACCGAGGCCAGGGCACACAGTGCCTAGGACTGCCAGAGACAGATGAGGAAGGAGCCAGACCAGGTAGAGAGAGACAGGGCCAGGGACGGAGATAGGAGGACTGATCACCCACAGAGGCGCAAAGACGCTAAGCTGGAGAGGGAAGTGGAGGACGACCTAGAGCTCTGGAAACAGACGGGGAGTTAGAAAAACCTCAGTAGACCTAGAGTTGTTCAGAGATTGATAGCCTACATGAGACACACATACACACACACACACACACACACACACACACACACACACACACACACACACACTCTGACATAGACTCAGAGACACCAGGGTAGAGACAAAGAAGGAAGGGAAACCCCTCTGAGATGGAGGTGTGAAGGCAGAGATGGAAGGTCAGAGATGAGACTGGGACCCAGATATGGAGACCCACGAACAAGAAGTCAGGGGGAGGGTAAGGCAGAGACCCTGAGGTGGAGATAAAAGAGACAGATCTACAGCAAGAGAGAAAACTGGGAGCTATAGATGGAGATGCTGAGAGAAATGGGAGGAGACAGAGAGCCTGGGAGCTCAGAGATGGAGTGAGAGAGGCTGAGAAAGAAAAGATGAGAGACTGAGAAGCATCCAGAGTGAGGCTGGTAGATTTAAAGTCCCAGAAAGGAGAATGAGCAGAAACCCAGATATCCAGAAAGATGCGTTGGACAGGACTGAAAAAGAGAGAGGAGCAGGACAGCAGGACGTCTGACCCAGTGACCAAAAGAAGACAGGAGGGTGAGGGAGAGACCAACACAGAATCAGAGAGAAAGAGAAGGGAGTCTGACTGTCCCAGCTGAGGAGGGGCCCGGAAAGCTTTGGGGACACTAGAGTTGTTGGGAGCCCCCCTTGCCCAGCCCTGCCTAGCCCCTGATGGAGAGCAAGGGGGGAGGGGGAGGAAGAGAGCCAGTATTTGTGTTCCTTGTGGGGGGTCCTGGGTAAGATGACATCAGGGAACCCCAGCATGGGACATGATCTCATAGGTCAGGTGATCAAGTCCTCCCTACCTTTCCCAACTGTGGAGGGAAACCGAGGCAGAAGGGGGAGGCCCCCAGTTCTGACCACCAGCCTCCAGTCTTCAGGGGGCAGTTTCCGGGGGGTGACTCAGTATGGGGGGCCAGAGGCTGCATCAGCTCTGACGTCGATGTCATTCCCCCCCACCCCCACCCCAGGTCAGTAGTCAAAGTGACTCAGGCCCAGGGGCAGGGGGATTCACCGACTCGGGGGAGGGGAAGAACAGAGTCAGCTGTTTGGGACCTAGATTTGTAAATTCTAAATCCAACACTTTAAGACCACAGGCTTTGTCCTCTCAGGGGCCCAACACAAGGCTCTGGTGTTTAGGAGACTCAGAAAGGGAAAGCCGGCAAGGTCTGAGGAGGGGAGGGTCAGTGGTCAGAGACTTGGCACCAACCACTGGAGCCAAGGGAAGGGATATCCTGGAACTGAAAATGTCTAAGCAAAGACCTTAGAAATCATGGGCTCCGATCGATACCTTCATTTACTGAGGGTGGGTGTGAGGGGCTGGTGTAAGGACACAAAGCTAGGGCTGGCAGCCAGGGTCTGGAGAGGGAGAGACATGGGTACCATCCTCGGGGAATGTGTCGGGAAGATGTGAGGGGATGGGCAAGAAAGTCTCTGGGGATCAAGGGGAGGGAGGTAGAAACAGAGACGCGACAAACGGAGTGAATGAGAAACCAGGACCAAAAAAGGCAGAGACGGCCAAAGACAGAAATGAAAAGAGAAGCCGATCTAGGGAAATATAGAAAGCCAGAGACCCAGGGAGACAGGAAGGCGGGCTGGGCGGCGGGGTGGTCTGGGGGGCTCCCTAGATGGGGTGGGCTGTGAGCTCAGCTCAGCAGGCGGCCCCATGGTGTGGTGGTGTCTGCCCCACCGAGGCTGCGGGGGGCCGTCTGGGCTAGGGAGAGGGTGACGGGCCGGCAGCCACAGAAGCAGCTGCAGCCTGTCATTAGTGGTGTGGGTCAGTGACGGAGGGCCCAGCCCCACAGGGAGCCCGCCCCCAGACCCCCACCCCCTCATTGATCTGAAAAGAATCCCAAGAATGGGAAGTTGGCCCGGAATGATGTTGACACAGGAAACGCAGTGGCCACGGCTGAGGCTAGGTCTTAGCTCTTTCCCAGCCTGACCAATGACACCCCCCCAACCCCCTCCAACCTGACCTGTGTCATCTCTGACGGAGATTCTGGCCCCTCAGCCCACATGTTTACTGTGGGGGGCAGTTACCGCCAGTCACACTGAACAAGCCCAGGTGTTTTCTGGATTCCTCATCTTTTCAGGGAGCCAGGCATCTTGAAGCCCAGCTGTCTAGCCCCTCAAAGGTCTCAAGGATCTTGAACCACCACCCTCTTTTTTCTTTGGGGACCCAGGAGTCCCAATTCTCCAGCATGCTGACATGCCAGCCCCCTACTCCCTCAAAGACCCAGGTGTTCTAATCCTAAGTCCCTTCCTTTCACAGAGATCCTGGCATCCTGATTCTCCAAGGCCCCTCAAGGACCTCAGTATCTCGAGCCCTCAGGGAACCAGGGTCTCTAGTCCCTCAACCTCCTTCTTTCAGGTACCCTGACATTCTGAGCCCTAGCCCCTTCTTCCCTCAGGGCCTCAGGTCTTGCCTCTCCAATGAAACTGGGTGCTCTGGCCCCCTTCCGCTATCCTGTAGACTACTCTTCCTTGCCCCTAGACTCTGAAGGGGTGGGCATTCTGGACCCTTAGCCCCTCTTCCCTCAGGGATTCTGGTTCCTCCCCACACCCTCTCTCATCATATGCACACACTCATCACACACCCATCACACACTCATCATACACACACTTATCAGATACATGCACATGTACATACCCATCACACACCCATCACACACTCATCATACACACACACACTCATCACCCATATACACATGCACATGTACACACCCATCACACACTCATCATACACACACTCATCATACACATACTCATCACACATATACACACACATATACACATACTCATCACACACTCATCAGACACATGCACACGTACACACTCATCACACACTCATCAGACACACACTCATCAGACACATGCACATGTACACACCCATCACATGCTCATCATACACTCATCATACACACACTTATCAGATACATGCACATGTACAATCACACACCCATCACACACTCATCATACACACACACACTCATCACCCATATACACATGCACATGTACACACCCATCACAC
>CM053582.1:67445825-67472630 GCA_028627135.1 Pseudochirops cupreus
GAGCCCAACAACCTCAAGGCCCGAAACTCGTTCCGCTACAACGGGCTGATCCACCGGAAGACGGTGGGCATCGAGCCGGCGGCCGATGGCAAGGGCATCGTGGTGGTGCTGAAGCGGCGGGCAGGTGCGAGCGCGCCCTGGGGGGCAGGGGTCCCGCGAAGGGGGGAGGGCCCGGGGTCCCCCGCTGGCACTGGCAGCCTCCCCGGCCCTGGGCCTCAGCGTGGGCCCTTCGGCAGGGTCCAGGGCCAGCGTTTATGTCTTTTCCTGCACGGAGTGTGAGCGGCGATTGGGGGCTTGTGCTTGACCTCCCTGGGACCCTGTGAGCAGCTGCCCTCGTCCCAGGTGGAGGGGTTTCTAGACGGGGCCCAGATCCTTGTTCTCTCCCCCCCCCCCCCAGGTCAGAGGAAGCCTGCCACCTCCTACGTAAGGACCACGATCAACAAAAATGCCCGGGCCACGCTGAATAGTGTCCGGCATATCATCCGCAAGAACAAGTACCGGAAAGATCTCCGTATGGTGAGAGCCTGGGCCCGGGGGAGGGGGGGGTGAGGCCTCCTCAAGGCTGAGTGCCAGCCGGGTTGGGAGGGGTTCCTCTCTTCAGGTCTGCCCTTGCTCCTTGCTAGGCCGCTCTGCGCCGGACCAGCGCCATCCTTCGGAGCCAGAAGCCAGTGGTGGTGAAGAAGAAGCGAACCCGCCCCCCTAAGAGCACCTGAGGTGTCAGGCCTGCTTTTGGCTAATAAAGTCAGACTGCCCCACTTGTCTCTTCGGCTTCTTCCTTTCCTTCTCCCAGAGGGAAGAAAATCATCTGCTTAGTGCTTAGCAGTGCTTAGGGAAGGAGGGTTTTCCATTCAGGCCCAAAGTTGCCCAGGCTCCAGCATCTATCTGATCATTGCCTCCTGGAGGGACTGGAAGGAAGTGGGATGTTCTGTGGCTCACCTTAGAGCACTGGTTCTCAACCTTCCTAATGTTGCGACCCTTTAATACAGTTCCTCATGTTGTGGTGATCCCCAGTGTTAAAATTATTTTCATTGCTACTTCATAACTGTAATTTTGCTACTGTTATGAATTGTAATGTAAATATCTGGTATGCAGGATGTATTTTCATTGTTACAAATTGAACATAACCTACAGGTTGAGAACAGCTGCCTTAGAGGGAGGTCCTGCTGATTGAGCAGGAAGGAGGGAGGGAGCCTGGTCCCATATCTAAAGTGGGGGTGTGAGAGGATCTTTGAGGACTGGAGGGACCTTGAAGGCAGAAAAAAGCTATTTCAGGGGCAGGTAGGAGGTGGCAGTGGATAAAGCACCAGCCCTCAGGTTTACTAGCTATGTGACCCTAGGCAAGTCACTTAATCCTGATTGCCTGCAAAAAGAGGGAAGTTAATTTATAAGTAAGGAAGCTGGAGCCTTAATATCCCAGGTTTATCTGGTGAATTTAGGCAAATGGTGTCTTTGTTTTATCCTTTGGGAATCCTGCCTTTGGGCCTGTGGGCTAGTTGTGCCAGAGCTAGGAATCCTTTCCTAGATCCCAGTGTTTCTGGCCCCTGATGGATTTTCTTAGTGACTTGGCTCCAGGCCCACCCCTGCTTTAACCGAGGTGCCAAGTCGTCTGGGGCTCTTTACCCAGATTACAAGGACTTTTGTTCCCTGCTGGCAACTGAACCAGCTCCCTTCTAACTGAAATGTTCACCCCACCCCGCTGTAATGCTGAGGTTCTGCAGTATGAGGGGAGCCCTTCCCTGACCATTTCAGAACTCATGCTCTTAAGGTGACTCCGGTGAGGATGAAGGGGAGAGGCAGTGAGAGCAGCCGGGCCCTGGAGATGATCAGAGGTGCTGGAGCTTGTGACTGGTTCTCGAATTGGCGCTGTGGCTGGTGGTTGCTATGGAGAAACTCATTTCGAGTTGCTATGGCTAAACCATCCTCCTGCCTGAGCCCCACCCCCTCATTTTCTGATGCTCTGTTGGCTGATGTGGGAATTATTTAGGAGACCCCAGATGGCGGGCCCATTCGGACCTTATGATTCTAATGTCTTGTGCACCTTTTTAATGAGCTCACCCCACCTCCCCATCTTATTTGGCGGGCAAGGAGGTGCTGGGAGGTGCCGGTGGTTGCAGGGGAAGGGGAAACGATGTGCAGCCCTGGGTCCTATATGCTTAACTGTGGTCTGGGGAAAACCCTTTGTCCCTCACGTTTGGGTTTTCCATCCTTGAAGTAATATGCATGAAATGATACTTGTGTGGACCCCCAGAAGTAAGCCTCTGCTGCCGGGAAGGAGAAGTAGCTTTTTCTGGGTTGCTATGGAGTGGCCTCTGTTGCTAGGGGATTGGTATAGAGTGACCTTCGTTGCTTAGGGTTTGATATGGAGTGATTGCTGTTGCTAGGGGAGAGCTAAAGAAGGGCCCTTTCCTCTGGTAGCTCGATGTGGGGGAGGGCCTGTGCTGCCCACAGCTCAGCTGGGGGCCAATTTCTCTTCCTCTAGGAGGAGCATCTGCCCTGGGGATGTGACACCTTGAAGATGGCATGTCAGGGGAACAGGAGGAGGAGGGGATGTGGACATTCAGATGGGCCTGGGGGCACTATGGGGGATAATATAGATTCAGTAGGCATTTATTGATTAAGAAGCTACTGTGCCAGGCACTGCTAAAGGTTAAACAGAAGGTCAAGAGTCTGCTCTCTAGGGAATCTCAGCTGTCTAATGGACAAGACAACGTAGAAACCGGTGTATTCAAGTATGTCTGCACAATAGATCACTGAGAGAAGGCACAGAAAAGGGCTCCTTGTGGATGGAGATGCTGGAGATGGGGCATCCCCCCGGACAGGTGATGGGGAGGAAGGTGTGGGAAGGGGGCTGGACACGACGGACTTATGGACGTAGAATGCCTCAGGATTTGGGGTTTAGTCCTGAAGGTGACAGGGAATATGGGGATTTATTGGATTGGGAGTGTGGGGGTGTATGTGTGGAAAAAAGAGAGGTCTACAAAAGTCTGAGCTAACAGGTGACAAGAGTCAATAGCTTGGGGGGAGAGGGGTCGGGATTTCAGTTTAAACTAGAATTATGATTATGTTGGGCAAAACCCAAGAGCAATTAGGCTGGGGGCAATAGAAATTAGCCCAAAGGATGACCTAGGACATGGGCTAAGTAGTATCCTCATGACTCTTCCCATGGCGCTAGTTCCTTGCTGAAAGGAAAAAATTCCCCACCTTGTTAATCCTAAACCTTGTCTTTAACACTCTGTGACCACGTAATTGGCTATCAGATATAACTCATGCCTGGAATCAAACAGTTAAACTATTAACAGATAATATTATAGCAAATTTCTATAATCAAGAAGTTTTGTAACTACAATACTAAATCTATTAAATAATAGGTTGATACTGGAACATCTCTGTTAATATAATAGGATGCAAGTATTAAATAAAGGCTTTACAATTTTAACCTGTATTTGTGGTCAAATTATAACATGGAGGACGTCCTCCAAAGGGGAAAATGATTATACAAAGTACTAAGACGAAGAGGTAATGTCAAAGTTTTCTAATTCAATGGAATCGCAAATTTTGAGAAAGCAAGAGACTGCTTTCTCTAAAGAACTATAATACATATATAATGGCTTCCAAAGTTTATCCATCATGGAAATTCAGGCTTTGAGTTTAAAGTTTAGTAGTAAGTTCTCAGTATTGGATTAAAGATCTATTGGATTTTACATGAAAAATGTATTGATAATGGTACAGAAATTATTTTTCCATTTTGAAAAGTAAAAAAAAAATTAGCCCAAACCTCGACAGAAAAAATTAAGCTGCCAATGTTCTTGAATGGGAGAACTTCAATCAAAATTAGGCTTTGGACAAATGAAATGAAGCCAAGATGAGACATTAGCCTTTGTGTGCCAGGTAGCCCAAGCGCACAATTAGCGTCAGGCCAAGTGGCTGGGAGCTCATGGAGAGCAGAAGCCCACCGCTTTCAGGTGACTGCTGCAGACATGCCTAGCACCAGACTACCAGCTCCTGAGTAGGGGCTGTGTAGCTGCAGACCCTCAGGCTGGGTCTTGGCCAGCACTCTGCTTACCCTTCCCTATAGTCTCTTCCCATGTCTCTCCCAGGGTCCTCTTTTCTCTGTATGGCACCTTCAACCCCTCATAATTTCAAGAATTTGGGTTCAAATATGCCTAAGCCTCAGGGCTGCCATAGTGAATTGGGAGAAGCCTGAGCGTTCTAGACCCACTTCATGGCCCACTCACCCACTGCTGGGAGCTCATCTGAGACCTTGCTCCATCCCTCATGTTTAAGGAGCCCAACCCCCTACCTTGTGTTTAAGACCTAGCTCTGGGCACTCCCCTTGGCTCCCCATTCAAGGATTTCATGTTCCCATGTTCTGCTTGTTCCTAACATACTTCATTCCTCTCCTCCCGAGTCTGTGGACCCAAGGTACTGGGTTTCCTCAATGGTAGTGACGAAAGAGCATCTAACCCATAAAGAGGTGAGCCCAGCCCAGCATTTCATGTTCAAGACTAGGGGATGGGAGGGCACTGATGCTTGCTAGCCCTTGCCAAAGGAGAGGTGGGCCCTGAGTGAAGAATGCTGACTCTAGAACTGCAGCAGACTGGGCCCATCAGAAGCAGCCTGAGAGCTCCAGATATAGTGTGGGCTGAAGACCTTCCAGCTGTGATCCAAGCCTCCTTTAGGAGAATGGAGGCTCCATCTAGGCCGTGGGGACTTAAGAGTCGAGATGTCACAGCATAGACCAAACTTGGAGCCCAGCCTCATCTCAGACTCAAAAGATCCTTGGTGGAGCCTGGTGGTCACGTGAGGGGTGCGAGCCACCTTTGGTACCCAGGAGAGCCCATCAGGAAAGAACATAAAGGCCCAGGCATGATGTAAGTGCCCCTCAGTTCCAACCACTGGTTTTGGTGGAGCAAACAGGCCCCATGAAGATAGGGTGGCTATGCGCCATCAAACCAGTCAGGTCTCTCAACCTCAATCATCATGTGAACCTTCATGTGCTGCTTTTTCAACTTTATTTTAGAAAAAACCCCAGCCCCCCTCCCACTGCCCTCCTCCACCATAATTTAAATAACTTAGTGAGATACAAAAGCTGCCCCCTCCTCCCCATGCCTTCCTGGGGTGGGGGGGCCCCTCCTACAGCCTACGCAGAGCCCGCTTCTTGTCTGTCTTCTTTTTGGCGGCCTGCTTCTTGTCCCGTTCCCCAGCATGCTTCTTGGCCATGGGGCCCTCAGCCCCAGGGCCTGGTGGGGATGAGGAAGAGGCCCCTGCCTCTGCTGGGCCGGCCTCAGCCCCCCCAGGCCCACCCCTGGCCACCCTCATGGCACCAGGGCCTCCTGCGCCGCCATGGATCTCCGTCAGCAGCCGGGCTCGAGCTGCATACTCCTCGTAGTCCTCCAGAAGCAAACGGCCAGCCTCCTCATTCAGCGCCGACTCGGGGTTCGGGTGGATCAGAAGGCACTTGATAGTCTGCACAAGGAGGGGGGCAAATGAAGGCGGGGCTGCCACCCCTCACCCCCTCAAACAGCTGCGGGAACCCCCCTGAACACAGCCTGCATCTCTGAATTTCAGCTCTTAGCCTAAGAACAGGAGCTGATGCCCCCAGAGACTGTGGCCCAGGCCCAGACTCCAGAGGAGGAGCCCCAGACTACGAGTCCCATGATGCTCCTTGGGCCAGCTCCTGACCAGGCAGCCAGGGCTCATGGGAGCTGTCATTGTGGGGCACCAGGGCAGAGGCACCCATGCACGGGTCAGATAACCCCGTTGGGCGCCCCCAGACCCCAGCTCACCAGCAGCACGTGGCGGATGCCCAGCTCGGCCGTCCAGTCTCTCTTGAGCACGTTGACGCAGATCTCGCCGTTGGCCCCCACATTGGGGTGGAAGATCTTGGTGAGGAAGAAGCCCTTGGGGGGCGCGGCCGGGAAGTCCTTGCCCAGGAGCAGCTTCATGCGGAACAGGCCACCGGCATAGGGGGTCCCCTCTGCCCAGAGACAAGGGGCACAAGGCGTTAGGGGGGCACAGCGGGGGGGGGGGGTGAAGGTGGAGGGGGCAGGGCGGCGCTGACCTGGGCCCTCGATGGTGACCTGCAGGTCCGTCAGGTCCTCCTCGTTGGGGAACACCTTGATGCCGTCAGGGGGGTCCGAGGTCAGCGTTGTCACTTCCTTGTAGACCAGCCGGATGATGTGGGGGGGCAGGTTCTCCACGTTGGAGTTCTGGGCGCCGCGGGAAGGGAAGGCACCGGGCTGGGAGGGGGCGGGCCCGGGACCTCCGCCCCCTGGCCCGGGGATGCGGGGCACTAACACGCGTGCGCGCACATGCAAGCCGGGCCCATTCATTCTGCTCATGGGGGGGGGAAGGGGCGGGCTCCCCCCAGGAGACACCCACCGGGATGGCCGCCGCCAGGCCTGTCCTGGCCAGGGTCGCCTCCTCCAGGCTGGACACTGGGGCCTGCCTCCCCGGCCCATCTCCTCTTCCTCCTTCTCCAGGTTGGACACCCGGCCGGGCTAGCCCAGGCCTCCCCCCGCCCAACTCACCATGTCGCCGGGGCCCGGGGGCGGCTCCCCCCAAGCCCCCTCCTCGGGGTGGCCTCCGGGATTGGGGGGTCGGGGGAGGGGGCCGCCTCCCCCGCGTGCCCGGCGCGCTCGGGCTCCGATTCCTCCTCCTCTTCCGCCGCGGCCGCCTCCTCGGCGCCGGGCCCGGCCCCCGCGTCCGCCGCGGGCCGCTCCTACTCCCGCTCCTGCGCCGCCGCCGCGCCCGCTCCCGAGACCACCCACCACCCGCCTCGGCTGCCCCGCTGCACTGAGCGCGTCGCGCGCACAGCGAAGCCTTTTTATATGCGCTGGGACACACTCTCTCTCTCTCTCTCTCTCTCTCTCTCTCTCTCCTCTCTCTCCCCCTCCTCCCGCCCCAACGACGTGGGCGACGTGCGTGCGCCCGCCCGCTCGCGCGCCCGCCGCCCGTTGGGAACGCAGCCGCCAGCCTAAGGGGCTGGGGTCGGCCTATGGGAGCGGGGGTCAGGGGCGGAGCAAGCCAGGCCCCGAGACATGGAAGGCCAATGAGAGCGTGGGAGACGACGCACGCACGGAGCTGCCCGAGGAACGGGAATGGATGGGGGGGGCCGGGGGCCGATTAGAGCGAAGCAGGGAGCAGGCGCCACCGATTGGGCGGTTTGAACCCGGCCTGTCACGCGGCCCCTGCGGGAGGGGAGGGGCGGTGCCTCACACGCTCGCGCTCGGCAGCTCGGGGGCGTGCGCGAGAGAGGGAGGAGTTGTTTACGCGAGTAACGGTCGCGGAGAGGGGCGGGGCGGGGTCTTGAAACGTCTGAGCGACGGGCCGCCGGGCCAATGAGCAGCGGGAGAGCATCCCAGACGCCGATCCGGAGGTGGGGCCCCGTGAAGGCTGATCCTATCTGGGCCGGTGACAACCGTGGGTGCGTTACCTGCTCGGTTGTGGCCCGCTACGGGCTGGGGAAGGAGTGGGCGCCGGCACAGAGCCGCCATCTTGGGTCCGGGATGATGGGGGGGGGGGCGCGGCGAGAGAGACAAAATTGACGAGAGGTCAAAGGTCAGCCTGGACCGCGAGTTGCCTCTTATGACTTCTGATCTCTCTCCTACACCAGCATCCTCAGCCACATCTGTCAAATGGTGCCCTCACTGGAAAGGGCGGCCGCTCAGGCCTCAGTTTACTCTTTTGTGTATCGGGGGGCCGAGGGAAAGACAGAGACACTGAGGGAGGGACCCTTGGAGTCGTTGCCTTGGGTCTGCTCTTCTGTAAAATGGAGCCATGGTGGCGGTGTGGGGAGGCGGCGGGACGGTGCTGGCGAGACGCTGAGAAGGCGGCTGCTGCTCGGATTCTCGAGGCGGAGACGCTCAGAGAGGCGTCAGTGGGGGAACATTTATGGAGCGCCTTCTGTGTGCCAGGGCCGGCGCTCAGTGATGAGGTTGCAAAGGTCATAGAGGCTCCCTGCCCTGGAAGAGCTCCCAGTCCGATAATAAAGGAAGCGGAGAAAGAAACGGGCTTGATGAAGGGAGTCAGGAAGGAAGGGCCGGCTGCTCAAGACCCCGCCTTAAATAGAGGCGCTGGGCCGCGCTTCCACCCCTCCCCCGGGCGGCTCGGTCTGAGAGTCAGGGCTGGGGTGACCTCGCAGGATGAAGTCCAGGAGCAGAGGGGGCGAGCCCTCGTGGCGCCGGCCACTGCCTTGGTAATGCAAGCAATCCGGAGGGCTGCTTCCGAGCTCTGCGGACGCCGCGCTGCGGCGGCTCCTGGATCCGTCCGGGAGCTGCTGCAATGCAGGATGTGCCCAGCAGGTGGCGATCTCCCCTGACCACCGCACCACTGCTCTTGTCAATTTCTCTCTGCCACATGCACAAGGCCTCCCCCAAAACTGCACAGCGGGCAGAGATTCAGGTCCTGAATTTGACCAAGTAGCTCCAGCTCTGTCTGCCTACTATGTTTGTATTGCAAGCAGTGACTTTGCTGAGTACATCTCAGAGCCCATTATGGCAGAGGATAAAGGTTGGGAGAAAGGGGGGGGGGAGAGAGCCCTCCAGCTCCTGGCTTTCTCGTCAGCTTATGGGGCTTTTCGGAAACTGCCCATCTCAGGCTTCCAAGCTGGACTCTCCTCCCCATACAGGCCCTGCCTGTGTGCCAGTTACCAGTAGCTTAGCAGGTTTCCACTGTCATCCACAAGATGGTTCAATGATTTCTCAGGACTGATGTGACCTTGACAAGTCCTTCCACCCTCCTCCCCTTGTAGGCCTCAGTTTCCTTCTGTGTAAAATGATCCCGATAAAGGTTCTGGCCCCTCTGGACTCCAATGGTCTGAGAGTCTGTTACCCGTCTGTCTCCTCCTCTGAGATGGGCCTGGTGTGCTTGTCCTCCTAGCCCTGGGCTGGGTGTCAGCAGAGCCAGAATGGGGCCATAGGGCCCTTCTCCATTTAAGCCTCTTGCCGATCACTCTCCTTGGGATACTTTAACGGGGGGAGCTGCTGACTATGGGCCGTCCCACCAGCTTCTTGCCACCCCTGAAAAACAGATTGTTTAGGGGAAAACATTCCATCTGACCTTCAACCACTGGGTAATAATAATATACATTCTAATTTTCATTGCTTCCTTTAAATATGAATTATTACTATGATTGGTATTACCATCCTCTCAGTGGGACAAGGGGGTCTGTGCTCTCTTGCACTCATACCCCCTAAGCCCCTCCAGCCACTCAGGTACCGCCAAGGTCAGGCTGGGAGCCCTGAACCTCAGCATGTTGAAAAGGATCTCAGAGCGCTTGAGCAGAATGCCCTCCTGATCATTCCCAACAAGCGCTCTATCCTTCACTAGTGAGGGGGGGCCACACTGATTTACACATCCGCCTATTCTGCTCTTGGGGAGCTTAAACTCTTAGCAAGTTTTTCCTTTATATTGAGACATAATGTGTATGTGTGTATGCACACACATATACATAGATTTGTATACACACAGATACACATACATCTGTACACATATGCATTTATGTCTTACGTTGATCTGTCTTTCTCCCCTCTTTTCCTTGACCATGGCCCTGGCCATGTTACCTCTTTCTGACCATTTTGAAAGCTAATTCTTCCAATGTATCTTTCAAATGAAAAGAGAGGATATAAGCATTTATATAATGCTTACACATTCTATATACATATATTATATAATATATATATGTATATATATATGTATATAAATAATTACAACAAACCTTTGAGGTTGGTAGTCATTATATCTATAACTGAGGTTAAGTAGCTTACCTGGGGTCTCACAGAGGGCAGATTTGAACTCAGGCCTCTAGATTCCAGCCCTGGAACTCTAGCTACCAAGAAACCTGGCTGATAAAATCCTACTCCTCACACCCCTCTCTGATCCTGCCACAGGCCAACACAAAGTCTTCTGTAGTTTTCCACCGCCTACCTGGGAAAGTACTCATTCTTTGTCCTGCTATGCAGGGCCCTCTGAAATCTAGCTCTGCTCCCACCCTTTTCTCTACACCTGGTGTCCCAGAACCCAGATCTGGACCGATACAGACCCAGCTCGATCTTGGAAGGCTTACAAATCTACCTCTTTAGCTCATTTTGGACCTCCCCAGGGTGTCCCTGGGAACGATTGAATTTGCTTTGTGTCTAGGACGCTACTGTTGTTCGGTCATTTCAGTCGTGTCCAACTCTTCGTGACCTCATTGGGGGTTTTCTTGGCAGAGATACTGGACAGGTTGGCCATTTCCTTTTCCAGCTTGTTTTACAGATGAGGAAACGGAGACAAACAAGGTTAAGTGGCTTGTCCAGGTTCATGCAGTTAGGACATGTCTGAGGCCAGATCTGAATTCCAGAAGGTGAGTCTTCCTGACTCCAGGCTTGCACTCTGGGCACTCTGGCCACCTAGCTGCCCTGGGATGCTACAGGAAAGACTAAAGGGCCCTCAGCTCCCATGTAAGCACTCAGGCTAACAATCTATCACATATCAAAAATTAGGAAAAGATTTAAAAGACTTGATGAAAAAATGAAGGGAACTGAGCAAAAAAAAAAAGACAATGAATACAGCAATATCAATGGAAAGAACAACCGAAAAACCACTAAGAAGGAATGTTGTCATTCTGGAGAGCAATTTGGAACTATGCCCAAAGGGCATCCAAGCTGGGAGTAACCTTTGATCCAGCAATACCACTACTAGGTCTGTACGCAAAGGAGATCTTAAAAAAGGGGAAAGGTTCCATGTGCACAAAAATATTTATAGCAGCTCTTTTTGTGATCAACGAATTGGAAATTGAGGAGCTGTCCATCCATTCGGGAATAACTGAACAAAGTGTGGTATACGATGTAGTAGAACACTATTGCTCTATAAGAAATGATGAGTAGGCAGATTTCAGAAAAACCTGGAAGGACTTACATGAACTCATGCCGACTGAAGTGAGCAGAGCTAGGAGAACAGTGTACACAGTAATAGTTGATTGGTTAGTTGTTGTCCTTCATTCTCAAAGAGCACCAAAATGACATCACTATGCTAAAGTCAAGTTTCAGTGTGTCCAGCTGTGGCTGACCAGACCAATATGAGCTCGGAATGCTCTACCACAGGTTTAGCACAAATAGTTCCTGGGAACATTTGGGCTGAATTCTCTAAATCTGTACATCCTGCATTTTCTTTGAGCTGTTTCAATTCTGCTTTGCTCATAGAGACAGCACCTTCTCTGATGAGGGCACACCATGCTGGGCAGTCCTGTGCCAGTGTCTCCCATGTCACACAATCAATTCCAAAGTTTTTGAGAGAGACCTTGATAGTGTCCTTGTGTTGCTTTTGCTGACCACCATGTGAACGCTAGAAACACCGTGTGATGACCAATGTTGATATACTCCGTTCTTCTTAGCAATGCAAAGAACTAAGACAGTTCCAAGAGACTCCTGATGTAAAATGCTATCCACATCCAGAGAAAGAACTATGGAGTCTGAATGCAGATGGAAGCAGACTATTTTCACTTGTTTTGTTTTTGTTTTTCTTGTGGTTTTCCCTTTTTGTTCTGATTCTTCTTTCACAACATGATTAATGTGGGAACATGATTGCACTTGTATGACCTGTATCTGATTGCTTGCTGTCTCGGGGAGGGAGAAAAATTTGGAACTTAAAATCTAATTAAAATGCATGTTGAAAACTATCTTTATATGTAATTGAAAAAAAATCAAGGACTGTTTACCAAAAAAAAAAAAAGAAAGGAACTTTGCAAAATTACAAAGAGCAAGCTTGACCCTGAAGAAGAGACAGGAGAATACACCTGCCACCACTCCTTTGCAGACATTTTTGATGTATTCATTAGTTTTTAACAATTTTCCCCCTCTTTTTTTCACTTCTTCTTAATTTAAAAATTCTTTCTTCTATGGGATAGCTCTCTGGGGGATGAGGAGGGAAAAGGATACACATGATATGAAAACTAAAGATACCAATGCATATCTATTTTTAAACATGTTTTGTTATAAAGAGTGGTCCCGTGGCAAGAGGGAAAGGGAGGAGGAGAAAATTTTAGCCAATGTGAAAATAAAACATTAACATTTTTTCTTTCTAAAAAGTATTTTATTTTTTTCTGACCACATGTGTTTAAAAACATGTTTTTTTTAAACTTTGAGTTTCAAATTCTCTGCCTCCTTCCCTCCCCACCTTCCCCTTAAGAAGGCAAGCAGTTTGATATAGGTGTGCAGTCATGCAAGACATATTTCCACATTAGTCATGTTGTGAAAGAAGAAAAAGAAAAAAAAAACCAAGAAAAAGAAAGTTTTTTTAAAAAGTCTGCTTTAAAATGCATTCAGACTCCATCATCTATTTCTCTGGAGGTGGATAGCATTTTTCATCCCTAAGTCTTTCAGAATTGTCTTGGGTCATTCATTGTATTGCTGAGAATAGCTAAGGCATTCACAATTGATCACCATATAATATTGCTGTTACTGTGTATAATGTTCTCCTGGTTCTACTTATTTCACTTTACATCAGTTCATGTAAGTCTTTCTAGGTTTTTCTAAAATCTACTTGCTCATTATTTCTTATAGCACAATAATATTCCATCACAATCATATACCACAACCTATTTAGCCATTCCCCAACTAATGGACAACCGCTTGATTTCCAGTTCTTTGCCACCACAAAAAGAGCTGCTATAAATATTTTTGTACATATGTCTTCTTGCTTTTTAAAAAAATCTCTTTGGGATACAGACCTAGTAAGGGTATTGCTGGGTCAAAGGGTATGCACAGTTTTATAGGCCTCTGGGCACAATTAACATTCTTAAAAAACAAACCCAATCTATTGAATACAGGCCAATTTCTTTTTTAACCTGAACTAAAATGTGAAATACAAAGAGCTCACACTCAAGTGTATAATATCTCCTTCCATCTGTGCAGATCCCCATCATTCCCCAGTGACTTGGTCATATAGTCCTCAAATTTATAGTGCTTCCCCTAACAGGGGAAATGACCTTTTTGAGCTGGAGAGGAGGTAATTAGGGCATTGAGCCCTTTCTAATTCCTAATACTGAGGGTAGAAGGCCAGGGCTGGGCTTTCTCCTCTGCCTCATGGCTCTCTTCCCTGCTGTTCTCCAGCTAGCCTGTTCTCCTGCTAGCCCCCTCCTTGGGGTGCTTTCCTCCTCCACCCCTTTCTCCAGCAGACAAGGGCTCCTGGATTTTAGGTGCTCTACCATTGCCTTTGGCTGCTACCATTTCCATATCCAACACATTCTCTGGGAAGTATGGCAGAGAGGAGCAGGATCCTCTGACCCTGGCCCAGGAGTCAAAGTCTGCTCTTCAGCCCTATCAGTATTGACTAGTCCATCCCAGGCCATATGTATCCTTTGTGTCTCCTGTCCCTCTTCTTCATACAATCTGCCTACCGGTTTGAATAAAGAACTCCCAGTTTTCTTACTGCCCTCCCTGTCTCTATGATTTTGCTCCCATCATCCTCCATGCTTGCAATGTACTCTTCCCATCTGCCACATCTCTCTGTGGATGTCAGGGGCCAGGCACTACAGCATACTAGGTATAAAATGGGGAGTGGGTTAGACTGGGCTTCCAATCTTTACTCTGGCCCTTCCCAGCTATGGATGTGACCATGAACACACTCTGAGTTTCCTCTTCTGTCAAATAGAGATGATGGTGGCTTCAATACCTACCACACAGGTTTGTTGTGAGTCTTTCCTGTGAGATTTCCAAACTTTAAGATGCTCTATGTCAGTTTTCATTACTAATATAGTGTGGGACTGACCAATGAACCCCGTTCTTATAAACATGCTGTACAGGTACCGCGGGCACAGTGCACAGCTGATAGAATCCCCATAGGGACTTGGGAACATAACTGGGCCTGCTCTGCTAACTCTGGGGCTGCTGCTCTGGGGCTCAGTATGCTAACCAATGAAGTGAACTGCTTCCTTTTTTTCTGGCTGGCTGTGCTTGAGGGAGGAAGGTTTGCTGTAAGCCTCCGGGGATGGAGAGACCTCAGGTCTTCTCCATTAGGGACTGCCATGGGGTCTGATTGCTGTCTCTAGACTTATTTCTTTCCTGCTCAGAGGTGAAAGAATCCTGGAAATGGCCATTCCTTGATGAGCTTTGAAAGGTCTTGGTGGTTCACTCCCAGATGTCCATGAGCAGGTGGGTGGGTGCCCATGCTCCCAGCTCTGCTCTGGACTTCCCCACCATATTTCTGTTCAAATGTCCAACCATCCTTGTGGCTTCTTACCCTGGAATAGTCCTCTGCTAGGCAGGTCTCCTTCTTTCATTGATGAGTAGGGCCTCCATTTTTGGAGGGCCCAGGCCAATAGCCTTCATTCCCTTCTGTATCAGCAAGCACTCCAGCATACTCAGGGTGGCTGCTAGCACAGGTTCTTAGATCTGCTTTTCTAAAGGAAAGCAACTCAAAATGGGTTAACAATCTTACTTTAATCAATCAAACATATATCATTTACCTAGTTCAGGGGGAAAGTCAGCACCCTGAACTTCAGAGAATGCAAACAGAACAAGTTACAAACAGAAGTTACAAGCAAACAAAGAAACAGACCAGCAGACAGGGCTTCCAGTCATCTGACCATTACATCCATACCTAGTCAGTTACCAGAGAAGGAAGCACCAACATCTGGACTTTCAAAGCCCAGGGGGGCTCAAGGGCTTCCCAGAGTCTCGTCTGGCCAAATCACACAACTCTTTCCAAAGTGAACCCCAAAGCAAAACCTCACATCAGGACGTGTATATATAGCTTTCTCCTGGCTCAGAGAATGTCGCAGCCCTCTTGATCCTCTGCACAATCACAAAGCAATAAGGTGTGGGTGTGGGCATTCCTGAAGAACAAGCCTCCTGCCACAGGCCCCATGTGACCACATTCACCCTGTTAGGGAGCAGAGCATATTTTCAAATCAGGGGAGGTGCTCAGAGGCACTTAAGCCTATCACAGGGCCTAGAGGCAGGGAAGATCTTCAGATTCCCTAATACCTTCCCAGCCCCACTCACTTAAGCTCCCTCAAATCATCTGCTCCTTAAGGGCAGGAATTGTATTTCTTTTTGCTTCTATCTGTATCCCCAGTGCTGAATATGAAAAAATATTTAATAAAACATTTAATTCCCTCCTTTCCCCTTCCTCCTAGCATTACCTTGTCCACAAACTGAACCCTCCACATGGGTCTGGCCACGTGCTCTCTACATGAGCTATTCTGCTTGTGATCTGTGTCCATGCTCCCTGTGGAGGCTGGTTGTATTGGTGAGAGAGCGCACCCCAGATTTGTGGAGGATGTTTCTTACTATGACATTTTAGTAAATGCCTTTCCTTTGAGCTAATTTGCTCATTTCTTTCTTAATTTCTTTCTCTCTCTCTCTCTGTCTCTCTCTCTCTTTCTTTCTTGCAGGGGGGAAAGCAGGACAATTGGGGTTAAGTGTCTGAAGCCCAATTTGAACTCAGGTCCTCCTGACCTAGCCGTCCCTGAGCTAATTGTTTCTTATGGCTTTGAAGGCAGCAAGGTGGAATAGTAGATTGAAAGCTGGACCCAGGAAGACCTGAGTTCAAATCTGGCCTGGGATACTTACTTGCTGTGTGACCTGGGCAAGTCACTTAGCCTCTATTTGCCTCTGTTCTCTCCTCTATAAAATGGGAATAATAACAGCATGTACCTCAAAGGGTTGTTGTAAGAAGTAAATGAAATAATATTGCTAAAGCACTTAGCGTAATGTCTGGCACATATTAGATGCTTTGCTATATACATCTTCTTCATCATCGTCATTATCCTTTCTCAGACACTTACTAAATGTGTTACCCTGGTCAGGTCATTTAATCTTTCAAAGCTTCAGTTTCCTCATCTGTAAAATGGAAATAGTATGACCTACATCACAGAGTTGTGAGGAACAACTGAAAATGCTCAATAAATGCTAGCTCCTATTACACTATTCTGGCTAACTGCTGAAAGCTGACCCCACCAGTGGGGGCTCATCATCTGGAGTTTAAGGAGTACGGACTCAAAGGGTACCTTGATCCTTTGGTGACCAGGAGACCTAATCTGAATTGCAATTTGGGATGAGAATTCAGTATGGCAACAACATTGTTCTTAAGTTCTGAGGGGTTGCTGTTGTGTCTGGGGATGCTATACTGATGCTCCAGTTTCAGAACAGCATTTGCATTATTAGGGAATTTTCTGTAATGCAGAGAGGGATTTGTTGTCTCTTAGTTTGTGGAACAGAATGAGCGGCTAGTGTCTTAATTCTGGCCACCTGACCATGTCCTTTCAGGTGTTCAGTGGGGATGACATTTTTTACAACCTACAGCAGTGGTTCTCAACCTTCCTAATGCTGGGACCCTTTAATACTCGGATGTGGGTGTATCTGCATGTGGGTGGACCAGCCTGGAGATGGATAGAGGAGTGGTGTCTTGGTTCCTAAGACCATTGGAAATATGTGTTTTCAGATGGTCTTAGGCGACCCCCTGTGAAAGGGTCGTTTGACCCCCAAAGGGGTTGTGACCCACAAGTTGAGAACCGCTGACCTACAGGGATATGGTGCACAGTTTTTAATTTTTCCTTCCTTACATAATTTGTTTTGATAAGGGGGCCATATCCAGTTGTCCTGATCCTTATCTGGCTGATGGACCCCAATGGCTCAAGAGGATACAGTGAGGCTGGTGACTTGGCACAACCTCCCTCACTTAAATCCAATTCACTTGCATGTCATGGCATCACCTTCCTGATGTCATGGTCCTCTTTGAGAACGAAGGACATACCACCACAGCCTGCTTTGATAAGACCCAGGCCCCTAAAGTACAATCTTCCCGAAGCACACATACCCCACTCTGTGTCTGCAAACAAAGCCACTTGGCTTGGCCATTTGTTCAATGTTTGTCAACATACTGTTGCCTTCAGCTCACTCTCCCTTGCATAACAATTATCTGTGTTTGTGTCTCATCCAGCCTCCCAGAGTGTGAATTCCCTGAGGCCAGGGAACATGTTCTGTGGGTTTTTGGTGATAGGGAGGCAGAGCTGGCTCCGAGCCAGAAATAAAGATTCCTGTTCCTGTTGAATCATATCCGAGTCTTTGTGACCCCATCTGGGATCTTCTTGGCAGAGATGCTGGAGAGTGAGGAAACTGAGGCAAACAAGGGGAAGTGACTTGTCCAGGGTCACTCAGCTAGTAAGTGTCTGAGGCTGGCTTGGAACTGAGGAAGCCGGGTCTTCCTGACTCCAGGCCCAGGGCTCTGTGCACTCTGGCGCCCTCTGGCGGCCCTCAGAAATATAGAGCCATTTGCATGATGATCTTGGAGCTCCTGAGATAGTGAGAGTGTGTGGAGTAGACAAGGATGTGGGGCTCAGGTTAGGGCCATGGTTAGGGGCTCTTGCTCTGTCCCTCCTTTTCTCTGGCCTGTAGTTGGCAAACTCTGTAGAGACCCTTCAAGGAATTGAATGCACACCCTAGAAACACGAGAAGGGGTAAGCCTTCGTGAGCTGGCAAATACAAAAATGCTCTCCAGAAGCTCCCTGGTTTTTCATAAACAGAGATAAATTCACCACGGGTGTGTTCTGGGAATCAGTAACAGCAACCTCATACTAAAAACAAACATGGCGGGTGGGTGGAGGTGGGGGGCTCCCTGGGGATCTTCAGCTTATTGACAAGGGCAAGGGCTCCTTAGAAGAACCAACAAACTTATGATTCAGTGTGCCTAGGGCCATCCCTGGTCACCTTTAAGCATGTGCTTAAAATGTCAGGAGAGCATCTTACGTACCTATGCCCTTAAGTGAAGCGAGATCCCTAGTAATCTGAACATCTCAGATGTGCCACTGGGCTCTCTAGTGATCACCAAGGCATCTTGGCTCCACCAGCAGGACTGGTCACTTTAGAGTTGGATAGAATTTATGGTGCTTTAGGACGAGAGGATTTCTAAAGGCCTGACTGACCATTGGTCCAAGCTGCTCACTTTCCAGATGGAGAAAATAAGATAGGGCAGAGAAGAGCTAGTCCCTCGACATGCTGGACAGTGACTGGCATGCTCCCCCACTGACTACATAAAAACAGAGCCCCCTGAAACAGGAAAACACCTGTTTATTCAAAAAATCCCAAAGATACAATGACTCTGGCTTCACTCAGGCAGAGAGCAGAGAGAGGGAGACACGAGGGATGGAGTATCCTCTCCCACAGATCTGTTTCTCCTCCACCCTCTGGCAATCCCAGAACACAGAAGGTTAAAAGCAGTTGTGGGCATGGGGAGAGACTGAATGTCCTGGGTTTTGCTCTATCCTCCCTCCAAGTCCCCCCACCCTGCCCCTCGCCCTTTTCCCATTATGGCTTATAATCAGACGTCTAGGGGGCAAGGGCAGCCCAGGCAGATAGGGCAATGCCACACCTGGGCTCTTAAAGGGGAAACAAGGGGGAAGGACCAGAATTTGGGTGGGAAACAAAAATGGTAGAGATACCCCCAGGTCTCTTCTGGAGGCTGTGGGGAACTCTGAATTGGAGAAAGGCAAGGAAGGCCTTATTGTACGTAGGGAGTGGGACCTCGACAAAAGGCTGGGGGCCAGGGTGCCCTTAGAAAAAGGAGCCCTGCCATGAGGCATTTGGGAGATCCCACTCAACTACTGTCCCTGCCCTGTTAAGGGCCTGGTTTCACCATCAAGGTACAGTTGGAGCTGAGGGCAAAAGTGCAGGCATTTGGGGGGGAAGGATTGGGGACAGACTGGGGAGGAGAGCCCCCCCACCTTGCCCTGGGGGCTGGGGGAGGGTTTTTTAGCCCTTTAGTGTTGGGGTATAGGCACCCCCAAATCATGGCTATGTACAAGGGGGAGGATGAGTTGTGCATTGGGAATGGGGGAACCCCCCCAAACACCAGAAAGGCTCCCTGGAAGAGAGGAAAGGGGAGATGCCTTCAGAATGATCTTGCCGCATCCCCTGCTGTCCTCCTCCAGGCTTCACTCTGCCTACCCCTCATCCCCAAGGACAACCCCAAGTCTGAGATGGGATTGTCTGAGGTCAAGGCAGTCAGAGGGGTAAGAGGTCACGGTAGTGAGAACAGAGAGGCAGTGATATCACGAAGAAGGGGCCCATTCCCAAAGCCCTCCACGTATGAAGTCTTTGAGGGGAGACCCGGTAACATCACTGGCAGTGGGCAGGAACCCTGACTAGGAACGGCGAGTAAGCGGGCAGCAGCCCATGGATGGGGAGGATTGGGAAGGACACTCCAAGAGGGAGCAACTCCTGCAGGCAGAGATAAGCCGCCTCCACCTGCCACCATTGTGGGCCAGGCCAAGAAGCAGTGACAGCTGTCAGGATGGGAGAAGGGGTCCTGGAGGGTGTGGCAGCCACGACATCTTCAGGGGCTGCCCTGGAAGGAGGTGATGACATCATCGAGTCAGCTGTCTAGACAGCAGCGGTGACACCATTCATGGAAAGCCTCATTCAGAGGAGGCAGTCACATCATCGTTGGAGACCCACTGGAAGAAAGCAGTGATGCCATGCCCCAGAGGGAAACCAGGACAACATTGGTAGAGGATGCCTATTAAAATTAGAGGGCTGAACTGCAGAAAAGAATGATGTAATTGTTTCCTCTAGGACACCTCTGGGACCCAGAACTTCAAGGCAAACTCCAGGGCTCAGGGAAGATGAGTCCTTCAGGCTACAGGGATATTAAGTGACATCAGCCGGGGAGGAGAGCACTTGGAACAGCAGAGGGAGGCAGGGTCGCTGGTGCTGGGGAGGTGAGAATGCTCCTGCACTCTGCCCTGGTCAGAAGACACCCGGAACACTGGACTCAGTTCTGGGAACCACAGTTTAAGAAGGACATTGATCAGCTGGAGAGTCCACAGACTCCAGTGAGGATCAGCCCAAGGAATGGGGAATGTTTAGCCTGGAGATTTGGGGGAGGGGTATGAGAGCTGTCTTCAAGTATTTCAAGGGCAGTCATGTGGAGAATGAATTCCATCTTCTATTTGTCCACAGAGGCCAGAACTAGGGGTGATGGGGGAAACTTGTGGAGGCAGATTTAGGCTTGATATCAGGAAGAACTCCTGACAACAATAACTGCTCCCCAATGGAATGGGCTGCCACAAGAGTGGCCAGGTCGCCCTCCCTCGAGGTCTTCAAGCAGGTGCTGTAAGACCACTCTGGATATGACGCTGAGGTAAGGGCTAGACAAGATGGTGGGCTGTTGGGTAGACACCAGCTGCCATTCTTCCCTGGTTCCTTTTGTGGGAGTGGTCGAGGGAGGAAGTGGTCCTGCAGAGGAGTAGACTGGGGCTAGTAAGAAGAGTTTCACTGAAGAGTAAAGGGGGAAAGGCCAGAGGAAAGGCTGGGAGGCCAAAGGGCTAGGCTCATGGCCTCTCCATCTGATGAGAGCTGGAGTTCATGATCCCTCAGTGCATGATACCACCCAACGGGGTGGAGGTAGGGGTGGGGGGAGTGTCAGGGTCAATATCCCAGACAGGAGAGGTGTGGGGCCTCTGGAAAATGACATCATAGGAAAAGGAAAGGGTTGAAACTCAGCAGGGATGCATCTGGGATGCAGAGGTGCCCAAGGAGGGCTGGCATCCCAGCCTGTGTCTGGGACCATCTCCAGCTGACCCCCTCACTTCCTGGATATTTCCCAAAAGGTAGGAACCATCAGGGAGAAAGTCCCAGGAAGAGACCGAGCCTGCGAAGGATGATGTCATGTGAATGGGTACTGTCTCTGTAGATGAAGTGATGAGAAGGGGTGGTGTCTGCAGGAATGATCTCCCAGGAAGGGACAGAACCTCCGGAGTCGATGTCATAAAAATGAGCAGACCATCTGGAGGTAGTGCTGCAGGAAGGAGTGGAGATTTTGGAGATGACATCACAGGAAACGGGGCCTCTGCTGGGGATGATGTGGAAGGAAGGCGGGGTGCCTCTGGAGAAGGCAGCGTAGCAGCAGATTCAAGCCTCTAGCACCTCAGGACACACAGGAACCTCTGAGGGTGATGTCACAGGAAGGAGAGCCCTGGGGACAATGTCGCAGGAAGGAGAGTCCCTGGGGATGATGTCACAGAAAGGGGAGCCCCTGGGGACATGTCACGGGAAGAGGGGACATTTGGAGGTGATATCATAGGAAGGGGTGGAGCCTCTGGAGATGATGTCACAGGAAGGCATGAAGACTTTGGCAGTGACATCATAAGAAGTAGATCCACTAGGGATGTTGTCCGCAAAGGACCAGAGCTTCCAGAGATGCTGTCACTGGAAGGAAGTTTCTGGAGATCAGGTTGTAGGAAAGGAGGGAATGGTTGGAGGTGATGTCACTGGAAGGACCAGAGCCTCTGGAGGTGAAGCCACAGGAGGGATGGAGCCTCTGGAGATCACATCCCAGAAGGGGGGGCAGGGGTAAAACCCCAGAAATGATACCCCTGAGGCCCCCCCATCAGCCGGCAGTCTGGCCAGAGCCTTTCGTGGGTGGGTGCCTCCAGGAGGGCAGGCTTTGAGCCCTCAGACTGTCACCTCATTCTTGCTGGCTGTGCGCAGGTGTTGTGGGTGGTGGTGGCCAGGGATGAACTGGAGGGTCTCCAGCCCTCCCTGATGCTGAAAGGGCGGGCGTCGGGCCAGCGTGCCCCCACCGCCCCCTGCTTCGGGCCCCAAGCCCCCCCAGGCTGCAGGGGACAGGCTGTGGCGAAGGTGGTGGGCATGGTGGGCATGGTGGGTGTGAAGGGGAGGGGGCAGGCCATGCAGGGGAGTCGGGGGGCCGGGCCCCAGGAGCAGGTTGGTGTGGGAGGCCGCCAGTCCCCCTCGGGGAGGGTCCGGGGGTGGCGCGGGGCTCCGGGGCGGGGACAGGAGCTGCTCCTGGCTCTGGAGAACCTCAGGAGAGGACAACAAAAGGCGCTCTTGAGAGACCAGGCGGGCCCGGGGCAGGGTGAACTCGTAGTGGGAGCCCCGGCCACTGTCTGACAGCAGATGCTCCTGAGACATGACACGCCGGGGGTTGGGCATCGGGGCCTGCTCCTCAGGGGTGCCCCAGCCCTCGCCAGCCCCGCTGTAACCGCCGCCACCGGTGCCGGGCCGGTGCATGGCATGAAGGGGCAGGGTCCCGCGGGGCAGCTCAGGCAGGTGCCTTCTTTTCATATACGCCTCATCCAGGTCCTTCTCGGCTAGGCACAGAGAAGGCACAAGGGCTTTTAGCTCCCCACCTCGCCCCTGCCCCCCAGGTTCCTGAGCTAGACCCAAACAGGGATCAGACCTCGAGATTAGGCATTCGGAGGGGAGCTAGGCGGGTTGGGGAGATGGCATGCCCAAGGCCATCTCCCACCTTGGACATCATCCACCCCCCCCCAACTTTATAGAGAGGAAAGTGGTCCTGCCCCGTGCCACCCAGCCAAGGAGGCGGTAGGCACTGGTCCTACCTGGCAGCTGCCCCTACCCTACCACTTGATCGTGGGGCCAGCCTCCGCCCCCCCACCGTGTCCCCATTCCCCCAGCCTCACCAAGTCTCTTGAGGGACGAGTAGCGGCTGAGTTCTGACTTGACTGCGGCCTCGTAGGAGGGCGGCAGGTGGGAGAGGTTGTGGAAGGATCGGGAGCAAGAGAGGGTAGAGTAGTGGAGGGCTGGGCTGGGGGGAGGCTGAGCCCGCCAGTCTGGGATGAAAAGGGGAAGACAGCAGGAGGAAGTGGGTTGGAGGCAGTGCCCTGGAGGGGAGCCCCCCCCACTCAGCTCACTGCCTCCCCCTCCCCTCCCTTCCCCCTGCCCCAGACGCCCTCTCCCCGCCCCCCCCCACCCAGGGCATCCATCCATACCAAGTGTGGCAGCATGGTGTTTGGGGCTGTTGACGTTGAGATGGATGTAATTATGATGCAGGGTATCTGTGATCAGAGAAGATGATAAGCATTTCCCCATGAATAATCGCTCTCACCCCCTCTTTGGAGGACTCCCCAAAGCACCAAGGGTCCCCCTCATCCCACCTGGGGCTCAGGGCCCTAGCACTCATGCTTGTCCCTGGGCAGCCAACCCCCCAGGAAGGTAGAGCCAACAGCAATAGTTGCCCCATTTTACAGAGGAGGAAGCTGAGGCCCAGCTGGGCCACAGGGTTAGGGCTTCAGAGTCCCAGCACTCCCCAGGGCTCCTGCTCTGGTATTAGGTGGGGGGCAAGGAGGGATGGGTCTGAGGGAAACAGAGAGAAGAAATAGAGGGGGAGGAGAGGAGAAAGGGAGGCAGAAGACAGCGTGTGCAGGCTGGGATGAGGGGCAGAAGGAAGGAAGGGGAAGAGCTTCAGGAATGGAGTGAGGAGGTGGGAAGGAGGATCAGCATGCAAGCATGGGGGGAGGAGGGATGTTGGGGGAAGGGCAGGGAGAAGGCAAGGACTGAGGGATTGTGGGAAGACCAGGACTGTCGAGGGAGGCAACAGAGGGATGGAGAACAGGACCCCTGAGGATGCCCTCCCCACCCCCACAGTCCCCAGGCTCACCGTGGTTGGAGGCTTTGACAGGATTATAGAGGTTTTTGGGGGGCCGGGGTGGAATGCTGTCAGGTCCTCCCAGGCCTGGGGTCAAGGAACTGCTCCGTGCTCGGTCAGGACGGGTGGTTGGTCCTGCCTGGTGTCTCAGGATGTCCACCAGGGCCCTGGATGCAGGGGATGGAGAGGAGTCAAGGGCCCTGGGGCCCCAAAGACTCCCTTAGGCCTTCCTCACCTCTGCCTCAGGGGGCCCAGCCCCTGCCCTCCCATTATGGAGGCCTCTCTCCTCTTCTCCACTATGACCCTCTATTTTCCTCCCCAGCCTAGCTCCAGCACTTGGCCCACAAGGCTGGGTCAAGAGGCCTTCCTCACTCTGTACCATCCTGGATACAGCAAGCTTCTCTCATTTGCACCTCATCTCCTGGGTTTTATCTGAAGTCCCAGGGTTGATCAGTGGCTAGAGCTGGGGCAAAGTTTCTGGATGAAGCCAGAAAGCCCTCCTAAGGGTCATAGTCTACCCAGCTGCCTGGTATCCAGTGGCGAAGCCCATGTGTACATACACCCAGCCTTGGGGCTCCACACCTGAGCACACTCGGTTCATGGAGTGCCCCAGGCTGAGGACAACCTGACCCCACTGTACCCATCACCACCACATATCCCCAGAGCCTGGGACAATTCCCATCCCCTGGCCAGTGTGTAACCCTAGGGGTTTCTGCCTGGGCTAACATGCTGTGGGTTGTGAAAACCTTCAGCAGGCCCAGCAGATCTCTGACCCCCACCCCCTCTCCTGCATGCATGTATAGCAGGGGGACCAGACAGACCCCCAGTCCCCATCCTCCCACCAGCCACAGCCCTTGCTGGGATACCTGGGCACGTTGATCTCCCGGTGAGCCCGGGGGGCCCGGGATGCTTTGCTGAAGGCCACCTTGGCACCTACACCCACGGCCAGGGCGAAGCTGATGACACCACACACTACATAGGCTGTGCTGCCGCCTGGCCCCTCGCCACCCCGGCCTCCAGCACCTCCGGCTCCGGCCCCTGCCCGGTTCCCATCTAGCCAGCCTGACTGACCTGGCCCAGGCCCCCCACCATTCCCTCCTGCCCCAGGCCCCCCAGCATCAGAGGGCTGGGGTGTGTAGGCCCAGACTGGGGTGTCATAGTTGGAGCAGGATGCCTGGGCCAGGCGCATGTGGCGGTGCTCACAGCAGAAGCGGTAATAGCACGTGCCACAGCAGAAGCGGAAGGAGCCAGTGCTACAGTTGAAGGTGGCATCGTACTGGCCCATGACATCGTAGTAACCATGGCACAGCTCTGCAGGCAGAGGGGCTCGAGCTGCCTGTCCTCCACCACCGCCCCCCGAGGTCCCGTTGGTCAGCTCGCCACCGCTGCTGCTGCTGCTGCTGCCGCCACCACCGCTGCTGCCACCACTACCACTCCCCGTCACGGCCCCCGTCAGCCGGCGCAGGTGGGCCAGCAGGGCTGGGAGGGGACCTGTGGCTGCCAAGCTGGTGCTGTTGGGCAGGTGGGCCAAGGCCAGGGTTGGGCCCAGAGCAGAGGCCAAGAAGAGGGGGCACAGGAACAGGGCAGGAGGCATGGCTGCAGCAAGGCTTGGCACTGGGGAGAGAAGAGAGAGATGAGGCAAAAATGGGGGGAGGGACAGAGAGAAGAGAGGTAATGGGCTGAGGAACAGATGGAGAGGGGCCATGGGCAGAGGAGAAAAGGCTGAAGAACTGCCAGGTGGGCTTCTCAGAGAGGGCCAGGCACGGAGCAGGAAATGGAGGTATGGGAACCCTTAGGGAAGAGGAGAGAGCAGGCTGGAAGCATCCAAACTGGGATCAAGGAAGGCCTGGGGAGAGCGAGGCATGTCTGGCCAGATGGGCGGCCAGACAGGGAGTGGGGAAAGGAAGATGGAAGAGACAGAGATGGGGGCATAGGCAGGACACAAAGAGGCCAAGGAAGAGATGGGGGGAGGAAGGACAAAGGCCTCTGTCTGGATGCCCCACAAGCAAGGCCTCAAGCTCTCCCCAGAAGGAGACAGAAATGAATACACATCGGGTGAGAGAAGGCAGAGATAGTCAGGCAGAAAGCAGTGAGACACAAAGGCAAAGGCAGCGTGAGATGCTTAGAAAGTGAGAGACGGCTGGGACAGCTGGAGAGACTCAGGGAGTGATGGAGAGAACAAGAGACAGGGACAGCAAGAGGGCCACTCATTGGGAGGAAGAGGGAAGAAGGGCTTTCAGGGTGGGAGCCCAAAGGGACCCTGGCCCAGGGTGTGTGCTGGGCCAAAACGATAGGAGCTGGGGCCGCCCCCTGGACAGTGAACTCAGGGCTTTCTTCCCAGTCTCACTGTTTCCATGGCAGCCACCCACCAAGGTACCAACCCCACTTCCCTGGAGACACACAACATACGCTGCCACATGACAAGAGACACAACCTAGTGGCTCACAGATACACACTCTCCCCCTAGCAACGGTCACAGCACCCATGGATGCACAACCTCCCCTCCATGACGGGGACCTGTGGCCTCCCCTCCAACAGGCCTCATGGCACAGGGGCCCGTCACAGCATTTCCATTCCACAGATGGGAGCTCAGTTCCCACTGAAAACACACACACACACACACACACACACACACAACCTCACATGCAGTGACAGATACAACTGCATCATACACAGGTGCACAATTCATTCCCACAAGCAGGAACCCAGTCCCCCAGCCCCCAGATACTGAAGACAGAGGCACACCCAAATACCAAGTGTGGGCTCATACAACCAGGACACCTAGGCACAGTTCCAGGCACCATGGAGAGATCCTGAGGCGCCCAGACTCAGACCTCAGCCCTCTCTCAGAAACCGGACTGTGACACACACATATCTACAAAATCCCCCCTTCCCCTCCAAAGGGTCCTGTCTAGCAGACAAAACCTCTCTCCCTTCTACTCCCCCTTAGCCTCTGGTGCTTTTGTAGTGGGGTGGGTGGGGAGCTATAGAGAATGGTAGAGATACATCTTCTCTTGCCCCCCCCCCCATGCCCCATCACTAGCTTAAGACAGGGGAGCCCTCCCTGCCCACTGAGTGACCCAGAGAAAAAAGTGAAATGGGAGGAGGTGTGGAGACAGAGACAGAGGTGTCGGGAGACACAGACTTAGAAACCGAGAAAACCAGATGGGGATGGAGGGAAAGAAGGCAATGGAGGGAGAGGCAGAGAAAGAGAGGGAGGGAGGGCAGAACCAGCCACACAGCCACTCTGTCACCAATGCAGCCATTCCCTCTCCCACCACCCATCTCCCATAGGAATATCTTTCTCTGGCTGAATCCCTGGACCCTCCTCGGCTCCAATGTCCAATCCGTCTCTAATCTGAGAGTCTCCATCTCTCTACACCTGTTTATTCCCAACAGGGAGATTCAGCGCCCCCC
>CM053582.1:67472730-67521449 GCA_028627135.1 Pseudochirops cupreus
GTGTGTGTGTGTGTGTGTGTGTGTGTGTGTGTGTGTGTGTGTGTGTGTGTGTGTGTGTGTGTGTGAAGGAAACGAGCAGAGTCCTGAGTGTGTGTGTGAAGGAAACGAGCAGTCCTGAGTGTTGGAGTATGTGATGTTGGTGTGCTAGGTCCTTGTGTATGTTTCTTTGTGTGTGTGAGGGGGGGGCGCAGAACCCTGTATGCCTGTATGTATGTCTATGTGTGGGTGGGTAGGTGGGAGCCGGGGCACTTGGGGCGTGTGTGCGCCTTTTTCTCTGTGTAGATTTCAGGGGCTATGGGGGAGGATTTAGGGTTGGGGAAGAGGAGGGCTGCTGGAATGTCAGAAGGTGGAGAAGGAGCAGCGGGGTTCTGGACAAGCAGGGGGAGAGGGGCCTGGGGCACAGAAAGGGGCGCAGTGAGCAGCCACAGGAGCCCTGACGCTCGGAGCGGCTGCGTGCCTTCGGCGTGGGACTCGCTTCTGCTATCGTCCCTCGTTCTAGGTGGCTCCCCAGACTGTCGCCTTTCTTTGTTCCCGTCCCCTCAGCCTCTGCCCGTCATCTCCTACATCTCTCCCTGTCTCGGTGGTCTCTTGTAGGGGTGGGGGCGACACCGGCGTAGGCACTCAAAGCACCCCTTCCCTTTCCTTCCGGGGGCTGGCTCGAGGCTGGGGGGTGCGTTATGCGG
Organism: Pseudochirops cupreus; assembly: GCA_028627135.1. Classification (NCBI taxonomy): domain Eukaryota; kingdom Metazoa; phylum Chordata; class Mammalia; order Diprotodontia; family Pseudocheiridae; genus Pseudochirops; species Pseudochirops cupreus. The sequence goes on from CM053582.1 coordinate 67,473,414, forward strand.
GGGGAGGGCCACGGCTGCGGCAGGAGCCGGTTGTTCCCGGCGCAGAATAGACTCCTGTTGCCATGGAGACGCGAGCGCGCGCCTCGGGGAGGGAGGCAGACTCCTGCATAGGTATGGGGTACAGGATTTTGGGGTCCCGGCGGGAGGGGGGAGGGGGCTGAGAGCAACACTCTGGAAGAAGTGGGGGTAGACAGGAGATAAGGTTGCCCGGGTCCCTGAAAGAGCACAAGGCTCGGGCATCAGGATGTCTGGGTCTGTGAACGGAGACCTGCGTCCCCCGAGAGGCAACCAGGGAGCCTGGGTTCCGGAGAAAGGGCACAGCCTGGAGAAGGGAAACCGAGGCTCCTGAAGGAAGCGGCTGGGAACGCAGCCCGCCTGGCTTCCCGAGGCAGGAGGCTGAGCCTCGGCACTGCCCAATCCCCGAAGGACAGCGTGACTGCGGAGGAAGGATGCCTGGGTCTCTGAGGGGGCGGAGGTCGGGAGCTCCGATGCCTGGGTCTCTGGGGAGGGGGGCGTTGACGGTGGGAAAGGGGGCTTATGGGCGCCTGGACTCCGCAGCTGACGTGCTGCGAGCTCAACCCCCCTCCCCCCTTTTCTCTGTAGCTCACCTGGCTTTACGGATGTCGGGCTTCCGGATCTCGGGACAGACCGGCTTATTCTCCGCGCCCCGTCCTGCCCCTGCCAGCCCCCTGCCTGCCCCTCCCTGTCTCCAAGTGTCTTGGTATCGCCGCCACGCGTCTCTCGTCTCTGAGCATCTCTAAGTCTCTGCAGACACCCCTACAGTTCCCAATGGCCCCTTCCTCCCCCGCGATCCCCCCTCCCGTGATCACGAATGGTTTCGTCCATATGCGGAGGAAAGCTTTATTCCTCGAACCGGGCTCGGAGGGTCACCTCCCCCTAGCCCGCCCCCTCCAGAGCCTAGCCAATCCTCTCCCTTTTTTCAAGGGATCATTTGCATAGAAGGAGGTGGTCGGCCAATGGGACCCGTGCTTTCTGCCGGGGTGGTGGGGGGAGGGAGGTAGTTCCGTCTCTAGGGGGAAGCTTTCCACTCTCCTGGGACCGAGAGCTTGGCCCCCCAGGAGAGGAGATCCAGGGTAAACTAGTAGTAGGTCCCGGGCAGTAGGGAGGTCATGTTCCGGCCGATCCGACGCTGGCTGTTCGTGTCTGTGTGTGTGTGTGTGAAGGGGGTCTGGGGGTATTCAGCTGAGGAGAGGATTCTGGCCCTGGAACAAGCCCAGGAGTCCGCTATCGGGGGCTGGATCCCTAATTAATTTCTGCACCTGGAGGAAAAAGAGAGAAGGGGGAAAAAGTGTAGAGAAGGGACGAGTGAGCTAAAGAGAGGGAGAAGGAATAAACCCAAGGGGCCGAGCGTAGGGTTAGGGGAGGGAGGTGCAAGCCCAAGGGACAGGGGAGGGTCCCAGGGGAAATCTCGGCTACCTCCTTGAAACGCGGATGGGCAGAATCGGCCACCAACTGCAGTATGAGGCACTCGCTGGTTGTGAGGAAGACCCCGCTCTGGCGCATCCTGGACAGAGCCAGCAACCGGTCCACCTGACTGGAAGAGGAAGCGCGGGGGGTGGGGGGAGGATCGTGCTTGGAGATCTCTCACCTCTCCCACTGTGGGAGAACGGGTGGTACTAGGCTGGGTGGTCTGGGCTGCAGCCTCTGGCTCTGAGAAATGGGTGAGGGAGTGTGGCGGAATGATTGATACCCAATAATTCCACCAACGCTGATTAAGTTCCAACTGTGTATCGGGCAGTGTTAGGCTTGGGGGAGGCAAGCACCCTGGGATCTGGGGAGGAGGGGGCTAGAAGATCAGGAGGCCTGGGTTGGGGGGAGCAGGTGGGAGAGCTAAACTGCTGTGATGCAGAAAAGGAGGGGGGGAAGGGGGAGTTTTGTTCTTCCTACCTGAGCCTAGGATAACAAAGTGACCAGAGGAAGGAGAGCTTAATTAAATGGGCGGGGGGGGGGGGGGGGAGACCGGGCCAGGAAGGCTTCAGGGAGGGGATGGACTTTATAATGAAAATGTAACCCCCTCCCTCTTCTCACTGTCACATGGTTGAGTCCAAAGGAGAGGGGTGTCTGTGAGTGGGCTCCAGCAAGCCACCCAAGGACCCCAGTGCTGTATGGTGGCCCCTAGCAGGGGCACCGGGTAGTACAGTACACTCATTCATTCCATTCCCCAAGTGTCCCCGTGGGATGGCTTCCACTGGTCCCAATGTCCCCCTGGCTGAGCCGCCTCGATGGCTCCCCTCCCCACCTGCTCACTGACCTGCGGGAGGAGCAGGCATCTGCCACCACGTGCACTTCGAGGCCTCTCTCCAGAAGGTCCAGGGCTGTGCTCTGGGGGTGGGGGGAAGTGAAGATCAGGAGCCAGGTGAGGTTAAGGGTTACCCCGGGGGCCATGCCTGGCGTCAAAGGGGGTTCTGGGGGGCAACCCTACCATAACACAGGCTTGGGCCTCGATGCCACACAGCAGCACGGACCGCAGGCCGGGCCTGGCCTTCATCAGCCACTCCACTTCAGGAACCACCATGCTGAAGCAGGTCTTGGGCACTGCGCGGATACCCTGGGCCCCCAGCTCTGGGACTGTGGGACCCAGGCCCTTGGGATACTGTTCCGTCAGCATCACTGGGATGTCCAGCACCCGGGCCACCTGGGGGTAGGGGGAACAAGTGGGGCGGATGGGGGGAGGGAACAAGAATACACCTGGAAGGGGGTTCAGGCGGGGGAGGGGGGGGAAGACAGTTGGAGAGGAGTCAGGCATGGACGGGACACATGGAGGGGGCTTCAAGTGGGAATAGGACAGTCGGAGGGGAGTCAGGTAAGGACAAGACAGTTGGAAGGGGGTCAGGTGGGGACGAGACCCCTGGGGGGAAGGTCTGTAGCAGCTGGGAGCGAGGGCGGGGCGGGGCCCGCACCTGGAGCATGCGGGCCGACACGGCCACGATCTGGGGGAAGAAGGAAATGGTGCCTCGGAATTTCTCCTGCATGTCGCACAGGAAGAGCATGGAGGAGCCGGGGAGCACGCGGCCCAGGGCAGGCCGGGCGACTGCCATCGCTGGGGAAGAGAGACGGGGCTGGGGGCCGTCCATCCTCGGAGGGTTCGGGACCCCGCTTTATAGAAAGGGAAACCAAGGCGCGGGAGAGGAGGAGCAAGGGACCCCGGGACTCCCAACTCCCGCCCTAGAATTCGAGGCGGAGCTCCTCCCACGTGCCTAGGCCCGTCTAGCCCCCAACGGATCTGCGATTGCTCTCCCAGTCCCCGGGGGTCGGAGGTCGAGAACCCCCAGTACTCACTGCCTCCTTGACCTTCTCTATTTCCTTAGAAATCTAAGAGGTCCCGCCCCTGGCGCGGGATGCCGACGGGGCGTAGGCGGGGCCCGAAGCGCCAATCAGAGAGGGGGCGGGGTCCGAGGCGCCAATCAGTGCTCAAGGCCCTACTAGGCTCAGAGGTAAGAGGAGGAGGAGCCTCCAGGTCCCGCCTTTGGCGCGTCCATTGGCCAGCCCTAGGCTCTGCTTCATCAACCTATTCCAGGGGAGGTGGAGTTAAGAAGAAAAGTCTGAGTCAAAAAGAGAGGCCAGGTTCGCTTACCGCTGACCCTTAACCTAGGTCTAGGGAGTTTGGCTTGCATACTGGGCGTGAGAGCCAAGGTTACTGTAAGGCAGAGACCTAGCCGGGCCGCTGCCCTATGGACCAATGAGGAGGCTGGAGATTTGGTGACGTCACCAGTCTCCTAGCGGAATCATTACCCTCCCCCATCCCTTCCTTAGCGCCCGAAGCGTATCTGCTCGAGCGCGCGGGGGAGGGAGGGGCGCCTGGAGGAAAGAGACAATTCCAATTCAATACTAGCATTTATTAAGCTCCTGCTGAGTCCTGGGCTCCGGGCTAGGGGCGTGCTAGGCTTGCGGGGGGCGGGGGGAAGGACCCCCCCCCCCGAGAGGATTGAGTGAAGAGTAGAGACCAAGATGAGCGAGGACGGAAGGAGGCGGGCCCAGGGAGAATCAGGCATAGGGAGACCAAGCGGGCGGAGGCTTCAGTACAGGCACTGGACGCTCAGAGGCAGAGGGGGCCGGGTTGGGAGGGGCGTCCAGGGGTCAGAGGGTCCCCAGCTCCAGGCCCCTGCCGGGCCGGCGGCCCAGCATATCCCCGAGGGCACGGGGGGACAAGGGGGCCGGGGCTCCGTAGGGAAGGCATTGACCCTGGCACTGGATGTCCGCGGGGCCACAGGACATCGGGGGGAGGTGGGGAGCCTGGATAAACAGGGAGGAGGGAGGGGGCACCTGGGCAAGCGAGGAGGGGTCTTCGGTAACTGGAGGAAAAAGGGGAGGGCCAGGGGTTTGCAGCCTGGGACTCAAAGGGATGGTCTCAAAAAGGTCGTGGGTCGGACTCTGGAGAACCCCGGGACTCAGGGCCAGCCCCGGCCCAGGACTCTCTGGGGCAGCCAGGGCTTGGGCCACCCCGAGGAAGGGTGAGGGGGGCCGCTGGTGTCGGGGCTTGGGCTGGGGGCTTGGGCCCTGTCGGGACAGGACAGTCAGGGCTACGGGTTGGGTGGCTTCCTGGACATCCGCCAAACTCCTGTGTAGATTGAGAAGTTGGGGGGTGGGTCACCCCGTGTGTCCCTGGATCACCGCCCTCTGCTCCCTGAGTGTCTCTCCTGCCCCCTCCATCCTCCCCACTCCTTTTTCTGCTCCATCTCATCATCCCATCCCATCTCTTTACGCTTCACGGGTCCCTCCACATTCACACCCTCACCTGGGCTCCTCTATTTCTGCTTCTTTCTCTCGCTGTCTCTCCATTCATGGGTCTATTTGTCCCTCTGTTTCTCACTGTCAGCTGCTTCTTTCCCTCTCTATTCCTATTTATCTGATCTCTGTATCTATGATCTAGGCTATCTCCTCTCTCTCACCGGCCCAGGGGCCACACTTTTACCCCTGCCTCTTCTTTGGGCTCTCACCTGCACAACTGGTTGTAGAGGAATCTCCGGTGGTTGGGTTTTCTCCGGGGAGGCCGAGCCTTCCGGGGCTGCAGCGTCCTCAAGATTCGGGCAGCCACCCCACTCACGAAGGCGCACAGCTCCTGGGGTGCTGGTTCAGGGAGCTGTGAGGTGGCCGGGGTGCCAGGGTGCATCTCCCTGCCCCCAGGAACTATTTGGGGGTAAGAAAGAGGAAGTGAGTGCTTAGTGGGGAAACAGAGCCCCCCCCCCCCCATACACACAGAAGACAAGGCCCCTCTCCACCCCTGGAGGCATTGACAGACTCTGGACAAATCCCTGCTCCTCTTTAGGCCTCAGCTTTTCCCTTCAGAAAATGGGTAGTGGTATTTTTTAAGGGTCTTTAATGTTACAAATTCTTGTAACTGATAGAACAGGGAGAGAGAAAAGAGGAGGAGAGATAATAAAAATGGTACTGAAAGAGAAAGGGGCGAGGAGCTAGAGGAGGAGATGGGAGGAGTGAGAATGGAATGAAGGAAAGAGAAGGGGATGGAGGGAAAGAAGGGGCTGGGGAGAGAGAGGATAGAAGAGAAGGGAATTGGGAGAGAAGATGGGCGGAGTGAGAATGGGATAAAGGAAAAAGAAGGGGATGGAGGGAAAGAAGGGGATGGAGGGAAAGAAGGGGCTAGGGAGAGAGGATAAAAGAGAGAAGGGAATTGGGAGAGAAGGAGATGGGAGAAGTGAGAATGGGATGAAGGAAAGAGAAGGGGATGGAGGAAATCAGGGGATTGAGGAGAGAAGGATGAGTGAAGGGGATGGGAGGGAAAAAGGGTGAGGGAGAGAGAAGTGGATAGGGGAGAGAAGGATAGAGGGGAAAAGGAGATAAGGAGAGGGGATGGAAGAGAGAAGAGGGTGGGGAAAGCAGAAGTGGAATGGGGAGGGAGAGAAAAGACTAGAGACTGGGAGAAAGGGATGAGGGAAAGGATAGAAAAGGCAATGGGGAGAGAGAAGGGGATGGAAAAAGGGAGAGAAGAGGATGAGAGGAGTGTAAATAGACCTGGGGGAAAGAGAAAGGGACTGGGAGAGAAGGGGATAGAGGAGAGGGAAGAGATGGGCTGGGGAGGGACTGGGGAAAGATATGACAATGGAGGAGAAGGAAGCAGCTTGGGGTCTGCCACTCCTGCCCATACCTTCCTGTCTTCTGGAGAATTGGCTTCCTGATCCACGGCTGGGGGGGGCTAATATAGAGCAGAGAAGGGGGGGTAGCATTTCCCTTCCCTGCCCCAAGGCCAATTAGCACATAACTCTGCCTGGGATTCATAGACTGGCTTTGGGAAGAAAGGCCATGGTTGACCAATTATGGGACAAAGAGGAGTCCAGGAGGTGGGAGGGAGTTGAGGGGAAGAGTCAACCGCAGCAATCAAAGTGAAGGGCTCTTAATTGGAGCTGCAGCAATGGGGGCTGGGGCGGCAGAATCCTGGGTTGCTGAGCGGTGAGGGCTGAGCAAAGAAAATTCGATCCTATATGAGAAGTCACTTCCCTTCTGGTTTGTGGGATGAAGATAATGGCCAGAGGTCTCTGCCAGGTGCGTCATGCTTCCATGGAGTGTTTGCAGAGCTTCTGTGGTCCATGAATGTCGGCCCTCCTCCATGACTGGAACTTCTCCCTCCTCCCCTCTGACCGCTGACCTCCCTGCTTCCTTGAAGTTCTGAAGGAAGCCTTCTCACTGTTGATTACTGCCTCTTTATCCCGTAGATAGCTTGTTTGTCTATATTGGTTTCCATGTTATGTTCCCCGTCCCCTCTTAGATTGTAAGCTCCGTGAGGGCAGGGACTACCTTTTACTTCTTTTGGTATCCAGACACAGCTGGCTGGCTGGTTGTTGTCCTTCATTCTTGAAGAGCACCGGCGTGACACCATTATGTTAGAGTCAGGTTACAATGAGTCTGACTGGCTGGTCAGACCAATATGAGCTCTGGATGCTCTACCACAGGTGGGGCATGAAGAATCCGTGTGAACATTTGGGGTGCATTCTCTAAACTTGCCCATCCTGCATTTCCTTTGAGCTGTTTCACTTCTGCTTTGCTCACGGAACCCAGCACCTTCTTTGATGTGGGCACAACATGCTGGAAGGGTTGGCATGTCCTGAGGCCATGGGGTAGGGAAAGCCAGCTAGGTGGCTGCCTCTGGAAGGGAGCTGCAGGAGGAGATGGGAGGTCAGCAGGTTCCTAGGGATGGGGACCCAGCGAGGGATGGCCAGGCATTGGGGAGAACCCCCACCCCTGGGCTGCCCTACCCCCTTTCCTCCCTTGCCTGGGCTGTTCACAGGCTTGGCATGAGAGGGAAGCTACAAGTGGATTCCTTTGAATGTACTGGCTGGACCCCAAGCCTTCCCGTCTGCCCTGCAGCTGTGCTGTCTCCCCGATTCCCAGGATGAGCTCCTCAAGACCGAGGACGGTCTGACTTCTGTCTGTTTGGATTCCCAGCATCTGCTTAACAGCACACTGACTGGCCCATGGTGAGTGCTTAGTAAAATGGTTTTTAATGTATTCTTTCAACATTCATTTGTTCATTCTCAATTTATCCAAACCTGAATTTGTGACCTACCTCCCACCTCCACCTTCCCCTCTTCCGTCTTGTTTTTGCCTGTCTTTCTATTCTCAGAAGGCACTTGGCACTATGCTGGACACACACAGTAGGTGCTTTAATAAATGGCTGATTGATTGATTCTCTGAAGGGCTGGGTCCCAACAACCCATGCCGTGGGTTGGGGTCAATATGTGAGAGACAACTGGAGATGTGGGTCACTGGGAAGCAGTCTGGGAGGCTTCCTAACCACTGGGCAGTGTCCCTGAGACCCCCTTGCTGGGGCTGAGGTCCCACAATTGGTGGGAAGGGGAACAGGACCCTCAGTTTGGTTCCTTCAGCTGGGGCAGCTCCCTTGGTGTTCTGCGTAACTGGAAAAGCATGCAGAGAGGGATGGAGACAAGAGGGTCAGACATGGGGACAAGGACAGAAAGTATACAGAGTGAATTGACAGCAGGCTTAGGAAGCTGGATTGGGACCAAAGTGAGCAATGGGCTGGGACAAAGAAGAAAGGAGCTGAATACTAAACACTACTCTGCGCCAAGCACTTCACAAATGGTATCTTATTTGATCCTTAAGATGACCCTGGGAGGGGGGTTCTATTATGATGCCTATTTCACAGTTGAGGAAACCGAGCACAGCAGGTTAAGTGACTTGTCAAGGGTCACACAGCTAGTAAGTGTTTGGTCAGTACTGCATCCAATGCTCCACCCCGCCAGCTTGCTGAGGCCCCAGCAGCAGAGTTCCGGGTGTGAACATGGGGATGTCTGCTTGGGGGATTTTTTCTCTCCCTTTCCCATCCCACCCCACTGATGAAGTCAGAGAATGTAAGCTGCCGGGCGGTAATATACCGCTGCTGCTGTTAGCTTGAGTCGGACTCTGTGACTGCACTTGGGATTTTATTGGCAGAGATGCTGGAGTGATTTGCTATTTCCTTCTCCAGTTCACTTTACAGATGAGGAAACTGAGGCAAACCCAGTGAACTGACTTGCCCAGGGTCAACAGTTAGTATCTGAGGTCAGATTTGGACTCAGAAAGATGAGTGTTCCTGACTCCAGGCCTAGAACTCTGATAATGTCTTAAACGACATGTTTCCACTTCATTCTATCATGAGACAGAATTAGAGGGCTGGTAGCCATTGGCTAGCTAAAGGCTCCCATCACGCCCCTTATGGCCTTTTAAGAAGCCAAAGGGGGAGTCAGCTGTGAGGAGTGTGAGCTGCAGTGGAGGAGAGAGTCAGCCTTGAAGGCAGAACCCAGCAGGAACTGGCTTAATTCTCTATCTCTGTCCCCAATGCTGACCATTGTGCATTGTACATAAGTGCTTAAAAAATGCTTTTAAGGGGCAGCTAGGTGGCACAGTGAACAGAGCACCAGCCCTGGAGTCAGGAGGACCTGAGTTCAAATCCAATCTCAGACACTTAACACTTACTGGCTGTGTTACTTTGGGTGAGTCACTTAACCCCAATTGCCCTGCCTTCCCCCATGCAAAAAGCAAAAAAAAAAAAAAAAGCTTAAAAAATTCATTTATTTATTTAAAGCCCTACTGGGTTGGTTTTCTGGAGCCTTGTGCCCAAGGGCTTCATTGCTGGTGGGCTGGATTCCTGGGTTTCCAGACCCCTAAGATTCAAGCCCCCAGGTCAGGGATTCACACCCTCCACCTAGAACTGAGGACAGCCTCTCCCTTCTCCTAGCCTGTTTCTCATGGCCATGTTGCCCAAGAGGGTAGAAGGTGGCTCTCTCTCAGGCCCTCCTCTCTTACCTACTGGTGTCACTTGCTCAGAGCAAAGGAGTCCTTAGACTGTGTCTCCTAGACTAGAATGCAGGGAGAGGGTTAGGCTGTGCTCAGGGAGGTCATTTTCAAGATGCAGACAGGACCCTCTAGGAAACCAGTGGAAAAAGGTGGCTCCCAAGCCTGAAGGAGGGGGCCTCTGGAAGCATCTCCCCAGCATCTTTTATGGTAGTGACTTCGTTTTAGGTCAGTTGGTCCACACGCACCTACTCTGTGCTAGGTGCTGTGCCCAGCACTCTGGTTACAAGGAACGGCAAAAGACAGTCCCTGCCCTCAAGGAGCTCCCAATCTAACTGGAGACAACAAATAACCATGAACAGTGAAGCAGATAAATTGGAGAGAATCGGGGAAGAAAGGCACAAGGGACTGGGAAAGGTTTCCTGTGAAAGGGGGGAATTTAGTGGAGACTTGAAGAAAACTAGGAAAGACAGGTAGAGGTAGAGTGAAGTGCAAGTGGGAAGAGAAGGTGTTCCTGTATGTAGGGCACAGCCTGGGAAAATGCCCAGAATCCAGAGATGGAGAATGTTGTTCATGGAGCAGTGGGAGGGGAGTTTCACTAGAGGGAAGAGTACATGAGTGGAAGAGGGATGTAAAGTATGAGAAGCCTGGAAAGGTGGGAGGGGACAAGGTTGTAAAGGGCTTTGAATGCCAAGCAAAGGAGTTTACATTTGGTTCTGGAGGTAATAGGGAGCCACTGGAGTTTACTGAATGGGGGAGGGGGTAACATGGTCCCTGTTGGTCCATGAGGCCATCTTAGTTCATGCCTTTGTTTTGAACCAACTGTGTTTCCTGGAGGACTATTAAGGGTAAGTGGGCTGGTGTGGTTTATGAGCTGTGGTTTTAGGAAGCCAGAACAATGAGGTATCTTGACTCTGTGGTAAACCACCCCAACAGGGACTCAACATATGCCATGTGAATTGGGGAGTGGAGATAGTCCAGAGAGTACAACATGTGGAAGAGACAGAGGAGATGCTACAGAAAACAGAATGAACAGCTGAATTGAACTGAGTGTCCATAGAGAGATCTATTGGGGAAGGAAGGCTAATCATGAGGGATGATCTCCTAAGGTATCTCAAAGAGGGTAAGACACCTAGATCTGGAAGAAGACTGAAAAGGCAGCCCCAAGGCCATCAGCACCTACTGACTAAATGCTGATATTCCCAAGAGTTCTAGGAGAATTACATGCAGAGAACAATAGGGAACAGCCAGACTTTCCAAAATGGTATTCTGCTGTGGACCACATTGTAACTGTGACTGCAAGAAACTGAGGATATGAGGGTCTGGGGTGCTTGTCATCAGCTGATTATGAGAAAGCTTTTGATTGGGTAGAGCAGAGGGCAGCTTTAAAGGTTCTTCCCCATCTATAATCCAAATGAATCAAGGATCCATAAGAATATGGCAGAGATGACTGTTCAACAACACTCTGATCAGAAATATAAGGCCAAGGCTTTGGGGGAACATAAAAGGAAATGGAGCTGTTGAGGTCCAGGGGTGCTGGGACTCCAAAATTCAAGGGCAAGTGACGCAGGTCCTGCCTCCAATGAAGTCAAACTCCAGTCTTCTTTTAGCCAGAGATAAGGCTTATTAGAATACCAGCTGGGGTGCACGAGAGTTTAAGAATCCGCCATATTTGTGACACTTGTATTGACAAGTGAGCCAGATTGAATCTGAGCATATTTGTGACTACAAACAGGCCAGACTGTTAAGGAATCTGAGCAATTTAATGGGGGGGCAAGATGGACCTTACATACAGAAAGACTGTGGGAAAGACCTAGGAGTGGCCTAGTTGTCTGGGGTGATCAGGAGGTAATGGAGAAGAACCCAGAAGGACCAAGTGGCACAGGTGAACACCAGGGACCTGGGTCACATGGGAAAGTCCAGGGGCTTTTCCTTTTTTTGGGGTCCAAATCCCAAAGACAAGGTCTTCTCCTTTTGGGGGTTCAGATCCCATCCCCATCAGAGGCAAGATAGAATGATAGAAAGCAATGCAGTGAGTTCCTCTCTGTGAACTTGTGATAAACGGGTATAGAAAATCTGCCAGACCAGACCTTGATGGGGAAATTCAGAAAGTTACAGTGAGTCTATCTATCATCCAGACCCCTCAGCATAAGGAGACAGACCTAGGGAGGTCTCTAGACGCTGAAGCCCGGGTGGGCCAGAGCATCCTGGATGGGGAACACTCCAGCACCCAGAGACAGGAGGAGTACCAGAACAAGAGAAGGTCTCTGGTCCATTCTGGGTCACTCATAGCCCCACACCGGGGCACTATCATGGGAACATGTACCAGTTGGCAGCTTTGTTAACCGCTACTCAGTCCTGGATTGTAGATCCAGGGTAGAATGAGAAGGGGAACTGTGCTTGGCAGTGGCAATCCCAGTAGGGAGGCCTTGGGCCCAGAAGTAGTGGCAGCAGAGGTGTGGCTCAGACCCCAGGTGCTTCTGAGTCCAACTCAGCTTGCCAGGGAATAACCAGAGCAGGAATCCCAGACCAAAAGGGAACCTACAATTCTGAGTAAATAGAGCTTTCCAGCTAGATGATAGGAGCAGAATCTAGCAGCATCTACTTTTGCTCAGCCCTAAATCCAGGTCAGGGTCAAGGTCAGAGGTGAACCAGCAGACTTTGTTCTGAATCAGACCATTTTAGGAGATCTGAGAGGCTGTAAATCTCTGGCCCATCCCTGAAATCCTGGAACAACACCACCCCAAGAAAGTAGCAACAAGACCAGTCCAGAACTTTCCTCCAGAAGAGCCCAGAGCTAACATTAAATCCAAAGTCAGGAAGTAGACTAGGAGAATGTGTAAACAAAAAAAGAATCCCGTTCTTAAAAAAAAAAAACAAAACAAAGCAAAACTTTTATTTACTTATTTATAGTTTTCAACATTACCTTCCATAAGATTTTGAGTTCTAAATTTTCTCCCCCTAAGAATCCCATTCTAATGAGCTATGAAGGTAGATGCGACATACAAGACACAAACCCAGAAGAGAATGACTCCAAAATAGCTACAAGCAAAGCCTCAGAGAAAAACACAACTTGGACACAAATTCAACTGGAATTTCTAGAAGAAATAAAGCAAGTGTTTTGAAATAATTTTTATAAATGAGACTAGTTGAGGAAAAAAGTGGAAAAGAAATGAGAGTTATGGGAAAGAGAATTGGAAATGCAATGAACAGTTTGGCACAAGAGTTACAAAGCCTTGGCTAAGCAACAAACTCCCTGAAAATTTGAATGGACCAGATAGAAGCCAATAATTCCAAATGGCAATAAGAAATATTAAAATAAAGTAAAAAAACTGAAAAAAAGTAGAAAAATATAAAGTAAGTCATAGCAAAAACAACTGACCCGGAAAACAGATTGAGGGGAAAAAAAATTTAAGGATCATTGGCTAACTAAACACCACAATAAAAAATAAAGATCCTAGACATCTGAAAGCTGCACAGAACCAGAGGTCAAAGTGGAAATAGACTTTACCAATCACCTCTTTAAAGAAACTCCAAAATGAAAGCTCTTAGGAACATTATAACCAAAATCCAGAACTTCCAAATCAAAGGAAAAAAATACTCTAAGCAATCAGAAAGAAAGAATTCAAGTACCAATGAACCACACTCGGGAACACAAGATTTAGCAGCCCCAATATGAAGGAAGTGTAGAGCTTGGAATATATTCCAAAAGGCAAAGGATATGGGTTCACAATGAAGAATAAATTAACTCGGCAAAACTGAGGGTTTGGTTCCAGACCACTGCAACAAAGTGAGTCACATGAATTTTTTGGTTTTTCAGTACATATAAAAAGTTATGCTATTTTATGGTCCATTAAGTGTTCAATAATAATATGTCTAAAAAAAAACCCAATGTATATACCTTAATTAAGAATATTGCTAAAAAAAAATGCTAACCATCATCTGAGCCTTCAGAGAGTTGTAATTTTTTTTTTGCTGGTGGAAAGTCTTGCCTTGATGTTGATGACTGTTGACTGCTCAGAGTGGTGTTTGCTGAAGGTTGGGGTGGCTGTGACAATTTCTTAAAATAAGACAGTGATGAAGTTTGCAACATTGATCGACTCTTCCTTTCCCTTGAACACTTAGAGGCTATTGTAGGGTTATTGATTGGCCCAGTTTCAATATTGTGGTGTCTCAGGGAACTGCCAGCTGGAGGAGAGAGAGAGAGATGGGAAACAGTCAGAACTCACACAGTGTTTATCTCTTAGGTTTGCCATCTTATATGGCCATGGTTTGTGGCACCCCAAAACAACTGCAAGAGTAACATTGGTGATCACTGATCACAGATCGCAATAACAGATATAATAATAATGGAAAAATTTGAAATATTGAGAGAATTACCAAAATGTTACAGAGAGACATGATGTGGGCACATGCTGCTGGAAAAATGGTGCCAATAGACTTGCTCAATGAAGGGTTGTGAACAACCTTCAATTTGTAAAAAGCACAATATCTGAGCAGCTCATTAAAGCAAAGCACAGTAAAACGAGGTCTGCCTGTCTAATGTCACAAGGTGAAAAAAATGGGTCTTTGATGAAATAAAGAATTTCCTACCATTCTGATATGCTGACCAGAGCTGAAGCGAAATTATGAAATTCAACCACAGGAGTGAAGGTTAAGTGTAAAAAAGGTAAATGTGTGTGAACAGTGATGAAGGACTAAGCAAGAGAAACTGCTTCCAGTCAATTGTGGGGAGATAACACAGTGTCCCCTCTGACTACTGCTATTTTCTGGCGTCATAGAGGGAGTCTGACTAGACAAGGCCTGGGAGTGAGTCTGTTATTTCTTGGTGATCTTATGAGAAGATGGGAAGAGGAATACACTTGGGGGGAGGGGGTCAGGGTGAACAAATAGACGGGAGAAGGGGGTACAGGGAGTGGCTAACACCTGAACCTCACTCTCATCTGAACTGGTGAAAAGAAGAAACACACACCCCTGCAGAGTTGGATACAGAAGTGCATTTCACTCAATAGGGAAATAGAAGAAAAGGGGAGAAGTAAGGATGGGGAATTAGAGAGAGGAGAGATTAAGGAAGGGAGCCATAGTGTTTAGTAGGAGTCGTGGGGGCTCAGGCTAGGAAGGCAGCTGCTGTAAAGCTAATCTTGAGCAGCTCTCCTGAGGACTGCTGCTGTGAATAACCAAGGATCTAAACCAGTGGTTCTCAACCTGTGGGTCGTGACCTCTTTGGGGGTCAAATGACTCTTTCACAGGGGTCACAGGGGTCGCCTAAGACCATCAGAAAACACATATTTCTGATGGTCTTAGGAATCGAGACACTGCTTCTCTATCCGTCTCCAGGTGGATCACCCACATGTAGATATGCCCACATACGAGTATTAAAGGGTTGCGGCATTAGGAAGGTTGAGAACTACTGATCTAAACAGTATAGTAAACTCTCTATCAAGCAATAGACTAAAGCAAAACATTCAAGAAACTAAAGCACAACATTCACAAGAACATAACATAACAACTTATTATTAAGGTGGCCACATAGTCTTAAACAAAACATATCATTCAGTAAGTCACAATCTCCTCAATCAATATAGAGGACCCAAATCTAGTCATCTTGACTCCAGGCTGGCTTTCAATCATTTTTAAGGGGGTACTGGAGAGTATAAAGGCCATCCAACCATAGGTCACAGTAAGTTACAATATCATCAGTGAGCACTGACTACTCAAGTAAAGGTCCTTTCATCTTAACTCAGGCTGACTTCCGAACTCCATGGCTCCTCTTCCACACTCTCAGTTCTTGCCTGGATTCACAGGTAGGCAGCTCTCCAGTAGTGTTCCATATCACAGCTCATGATGACTGCTCCACTCCAAGGTCTTCACAGTTTCTGTTTCTAGGAAAACAAAGTTCAACAGGGTTACAACAATATTTGCACACATTGCCAGCACTATCATCTCAATTCACTTTCTGCCTGAGAAATCAACACAAATCCACAGACTGCTTCTGTCTGACAAAGTGACATCAACACAGACAGAACAGATGGACAGAGTGCCGACACCACAACCAGTCTCCCACTCAGTTCTGCTCTGTCCCTGCTTGAGCTTTTATCTGCTCTGCTCCTTCCTGTTGTGCTCTTTGGGAAAGCTCCTCCTGCCATGGGCTCCGTGTGATGATGTTAGGCTTATTAAGAACAGGGAAGGTCTCCAAACTCCCTTATGCCTATTAAGGACAGCACAATGCATACTGTTTCCAACAAAGACTTGACATAATCAAAGGCCAGGCTCAAAAGCACTTGAATAACTGAAACAAAACAAACTACTTTGCTTGCCATTACAGCTGCATTTAAGATAGTGTGGGCAGCCACCGCAGCAGGGACGGTATGGTTATGTCCCTCCCCAGGTCCATGGGGCAAAGAAGGAACAAGGAAAGTGGTCATCCAAAGGGGTCAACCAGCCACTGTCTGGTCACTTTCCAGTTGTCTCCTGGGCAGAGTATGAGTGAACTAGGCTGTCTCTGACCTCCCTTTTCTTTTCCCTCACCTGTTTGCCATGTAAAGCAAACTTTTAAGAATTGTTCCCTATTTAATGCCAGCACCCATTTTACTCTGGTTGTCTCTTCACACAGACCTCAGTGAGGGTGGACTCAGATATATCCTTTTTCTCATGTATAATTTAAAACCACCAAGAGTGCACAGGGCCAAGGCAGCCTGGGGGGCTTTCTGCACCTCTTAGAGAGTGTAAGTTGGGAGTTTTGATGTGGGTGACAAGAATGAGCAGATGTTGATTAATCATGAATAATGCCATAACTTTCCCACAAGGCAGAGGCTGTGGGCAACAGGGTACTTTCTCTGACTTTTTCACTAAAAGCCCAACTTCCTATCACCCCTGGAAGGAGCCCAAGTTTCCATTATCATAGTTAACATTTATGGAGCTCAAATAGGCCCATTATGGCCAAATCATCTCCCATTTCTCTGACTGTGGAGAAGGGCAGAGGATGGAAGAGGGGAATGGACAGTGATTAGGAGGGAAGGCCCAACTCCAAGCCAGTTTCAACAGACACAGCTGTAGAGCTCTTGGCTCTATCCCTTTTCTGGTTTGGGAGTGGAAGGTGAACCCATATACCTCATGCTCCCCACGGACACCTTTTGGTTACATCAACTTGCCTACAATTTTGGTCATTGGGATGGAGAGGAGTCCCTGTGGATAGTGAGATCCTCCAGCTGGTCATGTTTTCTGATAAAATTGTGCTGGTTTCATAAATTCTGAGATGCTGAAGAGCCTCTTGGAAGAGATCTATACACTCTAAAAAGGATCTAACCTGACCATCCACACAGAAAAGTGTGGATGAAGAATGTCAATTGCCCATATTATGACATGCATTTGGACTGATACCCTATGGTACTTGGTTATCAGCACATGTATCTGCAACAGACGGTACAGATAGATGAAATGGTCCTAGAATCAAACAGGAGGAAGAGAATAGGCTGAGTTGTCTTCAGGAAATCAGAAATCTCCTTTAATGAAGCCAAACTTCTCCCAGAAACCAAAGCCTACATTAATACCCAAATGCTATTGATGTGGTTATATGATTGGGGAATGTGGAAAATATAAATATAAAACGATATAAAAAATAATCCTGGAGTGAAGCACTAATTAATGGCTGGGGTGGGGAGTTAGGAAAGGCCTTTTGTGGGAGGTTATCCTTGTGCTGCACCCTGAGGTAAGCTGAAGGCTTTGAGAGGAAGAGATTACATGGCAGATGTGTGACATAGCCTGGGCAAAAGTATGGAGGTGAGAGATGGAATGCTGGGTAAGAGAAGAGTAAACTGGTCAGTTTGGCTTGTACATAATAGCTATTTATGAAGAGTAATTTATAGGCAGCCTGGAAAAGCAGCCTAAAGCTGGACTGCTGAAGGGTTTGTCACGACAGACGGAGGAGCTTGTGTGAAAGGGGAATAGGCATTTCTACGGGGCCTACGATGGGCTAAGGGCTTTGCAGATACTCTCTTATTTGACCCTCACAACAGCCCTGGGAGGTAGGTGCTACAATTATCATCTGTGTTTTGCAGATGAGGAAACTGAGGCAGAGTTAAGGGATTTGGTCAGAATCACACTAGTCTGAGGTCTGATTTGAACTTGGGTCTTCCTGACTCTAGCCTAGAGATCTATCCACTGTGCCATCTAGCTACCCAATACCAATAGGGAGCTACTGCAGGTTCTATTGCAGGAGCTATTGCTCCTCCCAGAGCCTGGGAGGAACATGGGCAAACAAGTACTTCAGGAATATCACTTTGTCAGCCCTGTGCAGATGGACAAGAGAAGGAAGGAGCATGGTGCTGGGACACCAGTTGGGAGACTACTGTATAAATGAGACAGAATGAGGGACTGAATGAGAGTACTTGTGGTGTGAGTGGAGAGAAGGGGCAGATTTGACAGAGACACAGAGAGAGACAGAGAGATGGAGAGACAGAAAAAGAGAGAGACAGAGACAGAGAGACAAAGATAGAGACAGAGACAGAGACAGACGCAGGATAAAGGACAGAAAAAACCTGAGAACATTCCCTGTGAGCACCTTGTTCTCCCTTCTTCCCCATCCCTCATCCCTCTGATGTTCTCCTCTCCACCTCCCACAGGGAGGTGGCCTGCCTTCTGACCAAGGCCGGCCCATCTACTCCTCACTTCTCCTCAATCTCTCCCTCTCTTCCAGCTCACTCCCTCCCACCTACAAACATTTCCCACCCTGAAAAAACCTTTTTTTGATCCTTTCATCTCTGCTAACCATCATCCTATGACCTTCCTGCCCTTTGTAACTAAGGCAGGTACACCAGGTGCCTCTACTTTTCTCTCCTCTCATTCCCTTCTTTACCCCTTACAATCTGACCTCTGACTTCATCATTCCACTGACATGACATGATCTCTTAGTGGCCAAACCCAATGACCTTCTCTCTCCTCGTTCTCCTGGACCTCTCTATAGCTTTGGGTGCTGCAGATCACTCTCTCCTTCTCGACACTCTCTTCTCTCTAGGTTTTTGGGACCCTTCTTCCTCTCTCACTGCTCCTTCTCTGTCTCCTTGGATGGATCCTCCTCTGGGTCATGCTGTGTAACCATAGGTGCCCCTCAGGGTTCAGGCCTGGGCCGTCTTCTCTTCTTCCGGCTCACCTCTCATGGACTAAATGACTGCCTCTATGCTGATGATTCTCAGATCTACCTATCCTGCCCTGACCTCTCTGCTGACCTCCAAGCTTGAGGTCAATCAGCATCTTCTTGCTTAGCTCCAGTGAGAGGGGAATCCCTCCCTCTTATGGGCAGCACAGTAGTGCTTCCTATAATCAATACCAAAGCTGCCTCCTGGCAACTCACACCCGCCCAGCGCTCCAGGCCCTGCCCTTTGGGGCAAAACGAAGGAGAAGTAAATCCCTCCTCTCCATGAGGACCCTTCAGATACTTGAAGGTCACCATCATGTTCTCTCAAAAACATTCTTCTTTTTCTAGGCTGAATATTCCCAGGATCTCCAATGGATCACTGTACGAGGACTCGAGGCCCTTCACTGTGTAGTTGCTCTCCTCTCCATGTTCTCCATCTTATTAGTGGCCTTGACATGCAAAGCTCAGAGCTGAATACCAGATTCCAAATTTGTTCTGACCAGGCCATATCTGACCAGGTATGTCCTTGTCTCTCTGCAGCATTTGACATGGCTGTCGTCTTCCTCTTCCTCCTCCTCCTCTGTCTCCTTCTTTCTCTTCTCTTCCTCCTTTTTCTTCTCCTCTTTCTTCCTCTTCTTTTTCTTCTCTTCCTCCTCCTCCTCCTCCTGGATAATCTCTCCTTTCTGGGTCTTTTGTGATCCCACTCTCTCCCTGTTCTCCTACTTATCTGACCCCTTCTCAGTCTTTTTTTTTTCTAGGCCATCATATATAGTCTATCCCTTAATATCTCTCCCTCAATTCCCCTCCTCTCCTCTGATACTGCCCCCACCCTGGGGCAAACCCTCATGCCCTCTAATCTGAACCACTGCAGTAAGTGCTGGGTGGTGTGTGTCTATCTGCCTCCAGTCTCCCGTCCATCCTCCAATCAGCCACCAGAGATCTTCCTAAAGTGCAGGCATGTCCCTGTCTGGCACACAGAAGGTGATTCATGAATGTGTGTGGACTTGTTTTTACTTGGCTCTGTCACCATCAGTCTGATGGAAAGGAGGCTGCTTGCTCATTAGCTCCCAAATTGTGTTTACCTTCTGGAAAAGTCCAAACCAGTCACTATCAAGAAACACTGTGCCATCAGGTGCTCCTGCTAGTCTTGGGACATTGTGTAGAAAGATAGGAAAGAAACTCATCGAGATGTCAGAATAATAACCAATCAATTCCATTGTGTGTGTGGAGTGGGAAGGCTGTTGCTGCTTGTCTTTTGTTCTTGGAGAGGACCACACAACAGGGAGGTGATGCCTCATCATGTGAGCAAACCGAAGTGAGGCAGGGCTGTGCAAAGTTACCCACTTTCTCCCCCGAAGCCATTTGGGTCTAGTGGCCAGATGGAGATCAGGACAGTTGGAGATGGCCCCCGGTGACGGGAAGGTGGCATTCCAGTTGGAGGACATGAATTTTCTTCGTTTATGGGCTCCATCTTCTACAGGAAGTCTTTCCTAACTCCTTAATTCGAAAGCCTTCCCTCTCTTAATTATCTCCTACTAATCCTGTCTAGAGCTTGTTTGTACATATTGGTTTGCTCCTTGTTCCCTCCATTAGATCATGAGCTCCTCTTGAGGGAAGGGGCTGTCTTTTGACTTGTTTTGGAATCAGAACTTAGCACAGTGTCTGGTACAGTCTGATAAATGTTGATTGATTGTGGGGTGAAATAAAGGCTGTCCTTTTCCCTATATGCTTACAGCATCTTGAGGTGCTTACATAGGAACTGCAGCAATCTAGGTACAAGTTGTAGCTGAGGTTTTCCTAAAATGCAGCTCTGATCTTGTTACTCCCCACTTAATAAACTCCCGAGGCTCCCTATCACCTCTGGGATCAAACACGATGTCCTTAGTTTGGCATTCAAAGACCTTCTTAACTAGCCCTCTCCTCCCTTACTCCCCACCAGCTACTTCATCCAGCGATGCTGGCCTCCTGGATGTTCTACCACCATGACACCCCGAGTCTCAGCTCTGGGCCTCTCCCCGCTGTGTCCCCCACATATGGAAAGCTCTCTTTTCTCTCCAGCTCTCTGGCTTCCTCCAACTAAAACGCCCCCTTCTCCAGGAAGCCTTCCCCAATGGCTCCCTCCCTTTATTACTGCTACCGATCCCGTCCATAGCTTGCTCTGTTTCCCCAACTGGACAGTAAGCTCCTCGAAGGCAGGGACACTGTCTTTTGGAACCCCCCCCCCAGTGTGGACACAGTAGGCGCTTAATGCTGACTGCGATGAATAAATTCACTGGGGCGAAGCTGGGGCCCGCGGAACCAGGAGTGGTCCTCTCGAGCTCAGTGCCCCGAGCGCGCGTGGGGAGCAAGGGAGGAGGGTCGGGCAGAAGCCGGGCGTCCTCCCTGGAACAGCGTGCGCTCAGCATCCGGGGTGCCCGGACCCCCTGCTCCAGCGTAGCAGAATGCAAGCTTCAGCAGGGCAGGGCAAGGTGCGCGCCTCCTTTTCTGCGGCCACGTCCGGTGCCCAGCACGTAGTAGGGGCAGCGGACGTGCTGGCTGAATGGTGGAGGGGGGGCCCCGCGAGGGCTGGGCGGTTGAACACAGGGCACGTGGCGGCCAGGCTCTCCTGGAGCCTCGCTTAGGCACAGGCGAGTTGTCAGAGGATTATCGCCGTGCGACTGGACCCCGGAACGTGTGCACTCCGAGCCGATTATCTGGGAGAAAGTCTTTCCCGCCATAAAGCTCGCCTGCTGGGGAGAGAGAGGACTGCATCACCTCCCCTCTGCTCCCCGCCCGGAGCAGAGGGAAGCAGCAGGGAGAACTACAAGTCCCAGAAGCCCCAGCGGGAGCGGAGCCCGCAACGGTGGGGGGGGAAGGAGAAAAGCTTTTTCGCGACTGCGCAGTGAGGCAGCAGGCCAGAGGGTGAGGGATTGGACCCAGGCAGGCTGAGGGCGGGCCCTGAGGGAAAGGGACAGGGAGGAGATGGGTCAGAAGGGGACAGGATTCAGGCTTGGAGAGGGGGTGGGGTGGGGGCCCTGGATCCCATGGAGGGGCGAGGCTGGCACGTGCGGGGGCGGGGGTTGGCCCAGGAGAGGTAGGAACAGCTAACAGGTCTCTTCTCCACCCGGCCCCGCCCCTCGCACCGTCATGGCCCCGCCGGAAGTTGGGGCGCTGAGGCAAAAGGAGCCTTCCGGTGAGGCCTGACGCATTTCCGGCAAAGATGGCGGCGCCCATTGCGGGCAGGTGCGGGCGGCGGCGTGGGTATTGAGACCCGCGGAGGTGAGGCCCAGAGGGCGAGGGCAGGGACCCTGGGGCGTGCCTAGGGGCCAAGGCCTGCCCTAGAGATCCGCGGGGGTTCCGGAGGGCGAGCGTCTCGGAGCGAGGGGGCAGAGGTTGGTTGCTATGGAAGGCGGCGCTTGTTGCTAAGGAGACCGGGAGGTGTCTGAGCCGCCTGCCCTGCAAAAGAGGAGGGGGTCTGTTGCCATGGAGATGGGAGACTTTGACCGAGAAGTTAGGGAATGGCAGTGGAAAGCCGGTTGCCATAGGGATAGGGAAGGGATGAGTCGCCATGGAGATGGGGAAAGGGTTGAGTTGTTGCGTAGTACTGCGGTGGAGAGAGGGGGAGGGTAGGCCTCTCTTTAGAAAGAGAGAACGTGCTGTGCGGCCATGGGCCTCGGCCGAGGGACTGGCCACTGGCCAGCCCTTAGGCCAGGGAAGGCCGCGTTGCAGCGCATTGCCTCGGAGATAGGGGAAAGGTCCATCCGGGAGATGGGGCGGGGAATTGCTGCGGCACTGAGGAAGTGCTGCTTTTCTTAGGGGCCGGGGTGGCATGGCCCCCCGCCCCGCCCTCCCTCCCTATTCAATCTCGCTGTCACCCCTTTGCTTCCAGATTTCCCAAAACACGGACCGGCTATCTTCAGGACATTTCCCCAGCCACACCCCTGCCCCGTGGCCCCTGATGGCAGACTCGGGCTCTGGAGGGAACCGCCTTCCCCTGGCCCTGCCTCCAGCCCCCGAGGAGGCCAGCACGTCTGCTTCCACGGGGAACCCCTTGCACCCCCACAGCCTTCAAGGCCTGTTGCACATGGCAGTAACAGCTTGTCCCGGTGACCCTGAGCCCCCGCCCGAGCCCATGACGGAGGAGGTGAGGCCTGCTTCTTTGAGAGCAGTGGGGAGGGTGGGCAGGGGCCGGAGGCAAATATAACCCAGTCCCCCTGACTGCTCCTGTCCCCGCCAGCGGCGTCAGTGGCTGCAGGAGGCCATGTCTGCAGCGTTCCGAGGGCCCCGGGAGGAGGTGGAACAAATGAAAAGCTGTCTTCATGCTCTGGGCCTGCCTACGCCCCCCTCCGCTGGGGAGGCCGAGCTGACAGCTGACCAGCAGGAGCGGGAAGGAGCTCTGGAGCTCTTGGCTGACCTGTGTGAGAACATGGACAATGCTGCAGGTAATGGCCTCACCCTCACCCTTGCCATCCCTGCCTAGTGGAGCAGGAAGGTGAGAGAAGCCAGTAGCCTTGGCCTCACGTAGCCAGGCAGTAGCAGAGCTTTCGCCAGATCCCAGGTCTTGGGTGCGGTGGAAAGAGCCTCAGCCAGAGTTCTTGTCTTCCAGTCTGGCTTTGTGAGCCCGGCCACCTTGGGGCAAAGTCTCTTGTCTGGACTCTAGCTTTCCTCCCTCAGAAGGCTAGTGGCCCTTATTGTAAGATGAGCAGGTGAGGGTGTTGGGGCCAACAAGGTGTCCTTGGAAGGTGTCCTTCCAAGCCTGATAGTCTACACTCACTGGTCAGTAGAAGTTAATGGGAGGGTTCTGGGTTGGGGTTTTCTCCCTGCTTCTGGGCAGATATTTCTTTCTGGCCCTTGCTTCATCCCTCTGTGATGTCTGAGGTCCCAGACAGCTCTGCCATTCTGTGTCTTGTTACTCCCCCCCCCCCCCCAGTGTTAAATGCCGGGTGACAGCGTCCACCCTGGCATCAGCCAGCTCCTTGCTGTGAGCCAGTCCAGCGGCCGATCTCCCAGCCTTTCTCAGGCTAAGTTCTGTTAAGAAAAGTTGCTCTGTGGGACAAACACTGCATTCACCTCATGGGAGAAGCACCTGGAAGGGCAAGGGTGAGATCTAAGCCTGAGGGGACAGAATGAACAAGAGTCTACAGTGTTTCACAAGGAGTGCCTCCCTGAACTCCCAACCAAGGCCTCTGGGCAGTCCAAGGAGCAGCTTGTCACCTGCCTGGAGGAGCAGGGAAGGATTATAGGGAGTTCATTTTTAAAGAATAGAGGGGTGGGATAGAGTGGATCAAATGAGATCATTTCTGTCAAGGCCCTTCCTGTTATTGAAAATGTAAAGGTCCCTTGTTAAAGCTGTAATTTAAAGGGGCAGAGGGGAGGGAGGATATTCCCAGCCTAGAAAACTGAGCAAGGATTTGGAGGTCTCTTAGTCATGACCTCCTGTCTGACACTGCTGGACAGAAACTTTGCCTGTTCTCTTAGCAGACTCTGTGCTAACCACCCTGTACCTTTTATCTTGGCCGTCCAGATTTCTGCCAGCTGTCTGGGATGCACCTCCTAGTGGGCCGCTACCTGGAGGCAGGCGCAGAGGGCTTGCGGTGGCGGGCGGCCCACCTTATTGGCACATGCAGCCAGAATGTGGCAGCCATCCAGGAGCAGGTGCTGGGCCTGGGTGCCCTGCGAAAGCTCCTTCGCCTGCTTGACCGGGACCCCTGTGACACAGTGCGAGTGAAGGCCCTCTATGCCATTTCTTGTGAGTGTGAAGCCTCCTGGACCCTGTGTTGGGGGATGCCGTGGGGCC
Source organism: Pseudochirops cupreus (assembly GCA_028627135.1). Lineage (NCBI taxonomy): Eukaryota > Metazoa > Chordata > Mammalia > Diprotodontia > Pseudocheiridae > Pseudochirops > Pseudochirops cupreus. Next base: position 67,497,590 of record CM053582.1, read on the forward strand.
AAGGCTTTGGGGGAGTGGGCAGGACCAAAAAGGCCCAATTCTCCTGATGTCTGCATGGTGGCTTCTGTAGAGTGGCCTCCAAGCCCCTCTGGTCCTTTCCATGGGATGTTCTGTCATCTGAAACTTTGGACTTCTTGTCTGTGACCTCACGTCTCCCGTCCTTTGTGGCTAAGGCCCCCAAAAGTTGTCTACACAAGATGCCGTCACCTCCTCTTCTCATCTGACCTCTGACCTCATCATTCCACCCAAACTGGCCTCTCCAGAGTGCCCAATGATCTCTTAGTGGCTTTTTTTCTCTCCTTGTTCTCCTTGCTGCAGCTTGATCACTCTCTCCTTGAGACTCTCTTCTCTCTCCTGGTTCTGCTTCTTCTCTGACCAGGACTTCTCCGTCTCCTTTGCTGGATCCTCCTCCAGCTCAGGCCTTCATAGGTGTCCCTCTGGGTCTGTCCTGGGCCCTCTTCTCTTCTCCCCCTAGGCTACTTCAGTGGGCCATCTCATCAGCTCCCATAATGACCGTCTTTGTGCTGATGATTCTCAAATCTACTTTTCTCTGCCAATCTTGCATCTTCAGTGGCCTTTCAGACATCTCAAACTGAATGTACTGCTAGATATTTTAAACCCAATACAGAAAGTTTTTCCTAGTTGACGTAAGTGGACCCCAGACCTCTATGTAAATCAATTTTTATGTAATGCAGATTTGCATGCAAGCAGGAAGGGGGCTGTGTGTCCTTGGATTGAAGGGGCAGGAACCAAGAAAGAAGAGCAGGAGGAGCATGTGGGGGGGACCTGGTCAGAACCAAGAGGAAGAACCCAGTGGGGTAGACAGGCGGCGGGGCTAGACATGGCCATAGACAGGAGAGGTTGGAGAGACCGATACTTGGTACCTGAGTGGGGATTGATGGAAGACAAGCACATGGGCTGGACATGTGAGTGGGTGGCAGAGCAGGGCAAAAGTCTCCTCTCTTGGCACGGGGCGGGGGGGGGGAGGGGAGCTGTGAGGGGCCAAGCTGAGGGGCAGGAGTGGACAAAGAATACAGCCATGTGCACATAAGGGTTTTTTTGAGAATGCAGATTTTTTCCCAGAATTCTTCATGTAAAGTCAAATTTGGGTAATGTATATTTACATATAGCAATAATTCTTTGTATGCCCTAAAAAAGACTCATTATCTTTCCCTGTAAACAGCCCCTTTCCCTATGACTGTCAAGGGGACTCCCATCTTGCCAGTCCCAGCCTGGACTCCTCACTCCTTCCTCCCAGATCCAGGATGGTACCAGGGCCTGGCCATTTCCCCTCTGCTGCATCTCCCCACATGTCCCTTCTTTCCTCTGGCAGCCACTCCTCCCTGCCCCCTCTCAGGTGCAGCCCCTCTTCCCCTCACCTGGGGGCTTGCCTGCCTCCGGTCTCTCCCCACTTCCATCCATCCTCTATTCAGCCACCTAAGGGATTTTCCTAAAGCTCTGGTCTGACCATGTCATCTCACCCCCTGCTCAACCTCCAGGGGCTCTTAGGTGCCACCAAGACCAAATACAACCTGCTTGGCTTGGCCTTCAAAGCCCTCATTGTCCAACCCCCTGCCAGCTGTCTGGTCTTTCACCTGCTCCCCGCCACGTCCTCTAAAATCCATCTCTGCCCTGTGCCTTCTCTCTGGCTGTCCCCTACGTCTGGCTCACTCTTCCTTCTCCCAACCTTCCCAAGCCCCTGTGAAGGCTGATGTCTTCCCTGGGCCGATTCTCTCCATCTTCTTCTGCCTCAATGTTGTTTGCCCTTAGATTGTGAGCTCCTACAAGGTGGTGATCCCACCTCTGCCCAGTGCCTGGTACATAGTAGGTGGTTCACCAACGCATCTTAGTTGAGTAACTGGTTATCTTGGCAGTCCCCTTGCCTGGGAGCTGGCCATGGTACCCATAGGAGGAGGGCTTTGTGTGCTGAGCACACAACCCTCTGTTGCTGCCCCCAGGTCTGGTCCGGGAACAGGAAGCTGGCCTGCTCCAGTTCCTTCGCCTGGATGGCTTTTCTGTGCTAATGCGGGCCATGCAGAGGGATGTGGTGAAGCTGAAGGTGAAATCAGCCTTCCTCCTGCAGAACCTGCTGGTGGGCCATCCTGAGCACAAAGGTGGGGGGCGGGTGGGGGGCTGGGGGAGGTAAAGGGGGAGGTGGGGGACCCACGGAAGGCACCTTTGGAGCTGGCCGCTGGCAGGCAGAGAGACAGAGATGGGGGAGAGAGTGGGAGCCAAAGCAGGAACATGCAAGAGAGCAGTGTTTTGATGGGGAGCTGTGGGAAGTGGAGCAGACTGACAGGTTGGAGCCCCTCAGGGAGGGAGGGTGGGGCATGAATGCCAGTCAGCAGTGGGTTAGGCTGTAAGAAGACCCGCCTCAGTCCTGGGCAAGCAGGGGGACATGTCTCTTTGTCCCTGTTTCTCCTCTACCTTCAGGCACCCTGTGCTCCATGGGAATGGTCCAGCAGCTGGTGGCCCTGATCCGAACAGAGCACAGCCCCTTCCACGAACATGTGCTGGGGGCACTTTGCCGGTGAGAGGAGCCTTTGGGCAGGTCCTGGGGGTGGGGGGAAGCATGGTCAGATCAGACCCCTGGGATCTCCAGGGAAGTCACAGCGGGAGGCTGGACATCTTGGGTCCCTGGGAGTGGAGGTCAGGGGACCAGATGGGGATCCCCTGGGGCTGATCATTGGCAGCTCCTGGGGGGAGGGAGCATGGTTAGGCAGGGGTATAACCCCTGGGTGTAGAGATCAGGGGGCCAGGTGGGGATGGGGGGGTGATTCCTGGGCAATAGGAAGCTGTGATGACTGGGCTTCTTGGCCATCCCCCTCCCCAGGCTGGTGACAGATTTTCCCCAAGGGATCCGGGAATGCCGGGAGCCTGAACTGGGGCTCGAGGAACTCCTTCTACATCGATGTCAGCTGCTGCAACAGCATGAGGAATACCAGGTATGGGGGTGGGGAACCTCACAAGCAGCTGCCGCTTCTCCTCTTAGACCATTGTCCCTGGAAAGGCCCTCCTCCTTCTAGGAGCAGGCAGGTGGGCTGTGGGCAGGAGCTTAGGCCCAGGGTTAGGGTGGCTAGCCCTGAAGAGACCCCTCCTCACTGCACAGTCAGCAACGCACAGGGCAGGGGCCAGGAGGCCTTGCAGCTCTCCATGGTCACCTTGGGAAGTGCCTGGGGCGGGCAGGACCCAGCAGAGTGCCAGGGCCCAGAGGGGCCAGCCGCAGGCCGGGAGAGCAGTGGGGAATGCCGGGCCTGGGCCCGGTGGGATGGGCCCCGGACGGATCCTCCCGCTTCCTTCCAGGAGGAGCTGGAGTTCTGCGAAAAGCTGCTGCAGGCGTGCTTCTCCTCCCCCACGGACGACAGCATGGACCGGTGAACGCTGGGGAGGCACCGAGGGGCGCCCGCGCCCTCCAGCATGGAGCCACGCCCCGGCCGCCTGCCGCCCACCTCGAGGCAAGGGAGGAGGCGGCCCGGCCGGGGCGCCGGAAAGCCCCCTGCTGTCTTCCCCCCCTCCCCCTCTGCCCTGGCAATAAAGATGTTTCTCCCTTCCCCCCTTCCCGGAGTGCAGCGTGTGTGTGCGGGGCACCCTGGGTTTAGGGGCAGGGGGGTAGTTCCGGCTGCTCTCTCGGAGGCGGTGGGAGGGCGAGGCAGAATTGGGGGGTAAGGGGGGCAGCAGATAGTGCTACCGACGAGCGGCCCTGACGTGGGCGGAGAGGGGGACGCATACACATGCGTACAACTTCCCGAGAGGGTGGGGTACTAAGGGTGAAGGAGCAGGATATAGACGTAGAGTGCCGGCGCAGCAGCGGAGTAAGACTTTATAAGGCCCCCCCCCAGGCGGCGGGGCAACGGACGCCTTTCCAGCACGCAAGCGCAGTTGCGTGTTTGGGTAAGGCCGGGCCGAGGGGGTAGGGAAGTGCCTGTTGGGTACGCATGCGCAGGGGATACGTGGGCTTCGAGGAGTGGTCTGCACCGCATTGCGCTGAGCTATCGGGTCCTCCTCGCCACGGGGGATTGTGGTAGACTGCGGGGGTGGGACCGGCACACTAGCTGCTGCAGACGGGCGGGTCGGTGGGAAGACGGACGCCGCGGGGATTGAGTGGATAGACGGCACGAAGCTTCAAAGGAAGAGGACTAGAACCCGACCTGCCGGCTTGCGGCCTCTGGGGGTCGAGGAAGTGGGGGAGGGGAGGAGCGGCTCCCTTGGGCTCTCTTTCGTGCGGGGCGGGGCTCCATCGGCTTTCCGCAGCTCCGCCGCATTTTTTTCCCCCATCCCCACTGCGCCTGCGCGTGAAGCTAGTCCCTGGTCCGCGGAGCTTTTGTAGAGCGGCTGCGTGAGATCCCCCCTCCCCCCTTCCTGGCTTCAGGGCGCCTGCGCGCTAGTTCCTGCCCCTTCCCGCCCTCTCTGCGGCTTCTCTGTCGCGCCTGCGCGCCAGCCATTTTGCTGCTGTCTTTCTGCTCTGAGCTCGAGCTTTCTGTGCAGAGGCTGCAGACGCAGACGCAGGAGCGGCCGAGGCGGACGCAGGAGCGAGAGCGGACCCTCCGCGGAAGCCCCGGCCCCGGCTCTGAACCTTGGCACCCGCGGGAAGAGCAAAAGGAGCAGGAGAGAGAAACCGCCGTGGGGTTTCCCCCCACACCCCCGCCGCGCGGCCCCCCTCCCACCGCGCAGCAGTTCAGGGCGTCTGCGCGGCCGGGATCGCGCGCCCACTGCCCTGCCCTGCCCCGCCCCCTCGCGCTGCGCGCCCCGATGTGCCCTAGGCCGGAGCAGCCGCCGCCCGTGCGCCCAGGTCAGTGACCCCGCCTTTTACGGTGAGAGGGTGACTGAGGCCCCGTGGGCTTGTTCAGGGGACAGGAGCGGAGGAGAAACCGACCTGGGAGAGAGGCGGGACCGGGGCTCAGATCCCCAGCTGTGAGAGGGGCTCAGCTTCGCCCCTCCCTCAAGCCAGGGAAGGGGGGGGAGGCGCCGCTTCCTTTTTCCTAACTGAGCCGGCAGGACTTAGGGGAGAGATGGGGATCCGGGCCCCTGAGAGCCCCTACCCCCGTCACCCCCTGCAGGGCGCCATGTTCTGGAAGTTTGACCTGCACAGCAGCTCGCATATCGACGCGCTGCTGCAGAGGGATGATCTGGGCCTGGCCGAGCTCCTGGACGAGGAGGACGTGCTGCAGGAGTGCAAGGTGCTGCACCCCAAGCTGTTGGACTTCTTGCTGCGGCCGGCCCACCTGCAGGCCCTCGTGGACTGGGTCACCCGGGAGCCCCCCGCGGCGGGCGACGAGCGGCTGCGCTACAAGTGAGGCACCCCCAAACCCCGCCGGCGGGAAGGTCTGTGCTCTGCCCATCCCAGGGCGCCACCTCCCCCAGGTTCCCCACCTGCCCCCCACAGAGGCGCTTCCTCCTGGGCTGGGTGTGGGCGGAGCCTGACGGAGCCTTCCTCTCTCCAGGTACCCCAGCGTGTCCTGTGAGATCCTGACCTCCGACGTCCCCCAGATCAACGATGCGCTGGGGGAGGACGAGGCCCTTCTGGGCCGGCTTTACGGCTTCCTGCAGAGCAGAGCCCCCCTGAATCCTCTGCTGGCTAGTTTCTTCAGCAAGGTCATGGGCATTCTCATCAACCGGAAGACGGAGCAGGTGGGTGCCCGAGGTCACTCCCTGCACCAGACCTTTGTTAAAGAAGGCAGGGGGAGGAGGGGATTTGGGCCAGGGTGTACCCACCCAGTGACCCAGTGCTGGTCTCTGGAAGGGGAACTCACCCCGCTGGCCCCACCCAGCCTGAGCCAGCCCTTCTTGGTTCCTTAGATTGTGTCCTTTCTGCGCAAGAAGGCCGACTTTGTGCCCTTGCTGCTCCATCACATCGGGACCTCAGCCGTCATGGACCTGCTGCTGAGGCTGCTGACCTGCGTGGAGCAGCCCCCGCTGAGGCAGGAGGTCTTCAATGTGAGCCCCACCTTCACCTCCCTACCACTCAGGATTCTTTCTTTCCCCAGCTGCCTGTGAGCATCCCCACCTCTGAACCAGAGGGTCTCCTCTTGCTCTCTGAGTTGGGGTCATATCCCTTGTTCTGGCGTTCTAAGTTTCACGCAGCCTGGAGGCGATGAGGTCTTGACTTTTCCTTGGTTTTTCTTTTGCTGTCTGTTTTCTGGCCAGCCTCTATCTTAGCCCAAGCAGGGTGAGGGGAAGCCCTTCTTATCTGAGGGTCCTGGGCAGGGTGGGAGAGTATTGGCTTGTCTGATCAGTTGTCTCGTTAGGATTCTCCTTTCTTCGTATCCCTATGAGCCTCAGGTCTTCGTTTCTCGTGTAGGACAGCAACCCTTTGTATGCTTAAGGGGCAGTGCTTCTTTCTCTTGAAATTTCTCTTTCTTAGTTTCTTAAGTCACTCTGGAGCCTTTTCTTGTATTGCTTGCTTGTGGAGCTGGGAGCCCACTCAGCCCATAGATCTTTTCCCACATAGGACGTCTGCTGAACGTCTTCCTGTTGGAGAACAAGACTCTGAAATTTTCTTTTCATCAGGGCTTAGTGGCTTGGATGCATTCTTGCAGGTTGTGGTGGGGGTCTTTGGGGATCTTGACTTGTCACCTCGTTCTGGGACAGCTGCAGGCCTGAGGTACATTCACCACGGTTGCTGGTAAAACCTCAAAGGGCCAAGAAAACCCGAAATCTTGTGACTCTGAGGTCTGTGCTTTCCTCAGTTCAGACCTGTGGCTAGCCATATATTGTCTGTTCATCCCAATTTTTAAGTATTTTGGTAATAGTTTAAAAGCAGGCTATTTTGAATGATCGTAGATAGAGTGGTCTTCATGGTCACTGGTAATTGGTGTGGGAACCGTTCTCTGCTGAGCAGTGATAGATGGGTTGTACCTGTGCTCTGTTTCCTTTAGTCTGTATTAGGGCAGGGAGCCCACCCAGCCAACCCTGACCCCAGGGAGGCTTCCTGGGGCATTGGTCTGAGGGGATGTGGCCAGGTCACTTCGGCTTGAGTTTCTCTTGCTGGTCATCCAGGACAGGCTTTGGCGGTTTGCGTGTCTTGTGGGGAGCACTCTATCCTTTTCCTCCTTGGCTGTCAGAGACTGCCCTTCCTTTGTGATCTCTCAGGCTCAGGCCATGTCTGTTGTTGGACGGAGTCTTGCCCCCCAGCTGTGGCAATCTCAGCCCTTTTTACAGCCTCCTACCAGGAAGCCTTTTCTTGTCTTTTTTCAACTTTTTTCATTCATGCTGAATTGAAAGGGAGAAAACGCCCTGGGAGGCGATCAGATCCAACTATTTTTCTTAATAAAGAGGTTAACGATCAAGGGTTCAGAGATCAAGGGTTCAGAGGTCAAGCGTGGCAGAGGGAAGCCAGAGTTTGAGACCGGGTGGAGTGAACAAGTGAATGTGAGCCCTGACTCAGCCTTTGTCTCATCACCTGCGTGCCCAAGGGCAAGTGAACAGCATCTGAACCTTGGCTTCCCTCTCTGGAAAACAGGGCTGAGCCTGTACTTGACCTCCTCAGGCCCCCAAGTTAGACTGTAGTTGCTATGGACTATGCTCTGTAGGTCTACCTTTGTGGTGTGTTAGCGCCTACAGAGCATTTCATCTTCAGTGAGTCTGTGAGGGAGAGAGTAGAGGTTCTTCTCGTATGTGACAGGACGGGAGTGCCCAGCTCTAGACTGGACGGCTGGCATAGAGGGAGCTCAGCCCAAGCCAGGCTGCTTCTGTGGTTCAGATCACATGGGGCAGAGTGAGGAGGGCGGGTGGCATCTCTGGGACCTCACCAGGCTTTCTCTTTTCTTCAAGTGGCTGAATGAGGAAAAGATTGTGGAGAGGCTGGTCAACATGATCCATCCGGACCGAGACGACAACGTGAGCCCCCTGCCTGGGCCGGGGGGGGGGCAACTATGGGGGGAGCGTCCTCTTATCTCCTCACCTTTCTTGATCCTTGTCTCCTCTTAGCAACACTCCAATGCGTCCCAGTCCTTATGTGACATCATCCGCCTGAGCCGCGAACAGGTGATTCACGTCCAGGATGGCACCAAGCCCGATCGGCTGCTGGCCACACTGGAGAAGTGAGTGGCCTGGGGGGGCTGCTGGGCATCCTTGGTGTCTGCTGTCCATGCAGTTCCCAGCAGGCCCTGAGTGCATCCCTGCCCCTATCTAGGCAGGAGACCATCGAACGCCTCCTCAGCAACATGTTCCAGGGGCCCCAGAACGAGTCTGTGATTGTCAGCGGTATCCAGGTCATATTGACCCTATTGGAACCTCGAAGGCCGAGGTGAGGGCTCCGTGTCCTTCCCGGGGAGAGCAGGGGAGCGAGGAAGTTTAGCCCTCATCTGAGGCCTAAGAGAGGTCCTGGGTTTGATTTCTGGCTCAGAGGATGGTCCACCAGTGGGGCTTTTTTCCCTGCCCTTTAGAACGAGGGCATCGGCATGCCCAAGAGCTCCTCTGGTTCTCTCTTCTTTAGGCTTGTCTTTGTCTCTCTCTCTGTGCCTCCTGGGGGACTGTAGGGGAGGGAACTCCTGAGAGAAGCACGGCAGGGGGCTTCCTTTTGATGGGCCCTCTCCTTTGCCCACAGGGCAGAACCCGGAGGCGTGGGCAGCTTCTCGTGCAGTGTGGATGGTCAGCTGGAGCTGGTGCCCCCAGGGGGCCCTGATAGCCCCCTGCCCAGTCAAACCAACCTGGGGACGCTGAGAGCCCTGAGGCAGTGGCTAGCGCACTTTCACCAGCTGCTATTGGAGCCCCCCACAGTGAGCCAAATGCCAGGGTCTGGGGGTAGGATGCTGGGAGTGGGGATGGGGCACTGGGGGTGGGGCGCTCCTTCCTCGCAGGTGAGGGGCCCAGTCCGACTCTCTGCAAGGTCCTTTCTGGCTCTAACATTCTATGATCTATGATTAGAATCACAGAATTTCAGAGTTGGAAGGGACCTCAGTGCTTACACGGACGGCGAGCGAGTGAGCGCGAGAGCCAGTGAGATGCCTTCCCCGGTGGTCCAGGAAACCCGCCACTGCCGTGGAGTTGGGTGTAGGAGTTGGGGAGGGGGGCGGCCCACTAGCCTAGGGAAGCCTGGGCATCAGGCCAAGGACCCTTTGGTCTTCCTACCTTTTAGCAGGAGACCCTGCGCACAACCTGGGGTAGCCTGCAGCCCCCACTGGGCAACACTCGGCTGCATGTGGTGAAGCTTTTGGCCAGTGCCCTGAGCGCCAACAATGCATCCCTGACGGGAGAGTTGCTGGGGATGGACACGCTCAACGCCATGCTGGTAAGGGGGGCCACATGGGCGTGGGGGGGGGTGGCCTGCTCCACCTCACCTCGCCCCCAGCGTTCACCCTTCTCCCTCTCCCCCATCACCAGGACCTCTTCTTCACCTATGTCTTCAATAACTTTCTACACTCTCAAGTGGAGACGTGGGTGAGCAGCGTGCTGAGCGCTGCAGCAGCCGGAGAGGACGGGCTGGAGCCCCTGGCACCGAATCCTGCAGTCAGACACGTAAGCGTGGGGCCAAGGCCCCCTTTCTGGGTGTGGATGTCTGTGCCCTAGAAGCCTTTCCCAGTGAGGAGACCCTCATACTGCTGGGCCCCAGCAGGCCCAGGAAGCCCGCTCCCCAGGGGGCAGCCTCAGGGCTCCTAGTTCTGATCTCTGAGATCCAAAATGATCTGTCATGTGGTGGATCGCCTTTGTCACTTTGGTTCTGGTGGTGATTTTCTTTTTGACTGTGTTCTAGTTTTTTTTAAACAAGAGACCCAGAGATGGGGCAGCTGTGGGGCTCAGTAGAGTCCTGAGTTCAAATCCTGACCCTGACCCTCACTGACTGTGACCCTGGCCAAGTTACTTCACTGCTGCTTGGGGAGGACCTTTTAGCACTTATGAACAGGAAGTATCCATGAAGTGGTAGCTGTCATTGTTTTTAGGTTTACCCTAATGCCCACGGTTGTCGGGGTAGGGTAACTCTTAGCCTGTTGACTGGAGCTTTTACAGCTCCTAGCATCTTGTTTGATGGGCAGGAGATGGACTTCGAAGTGCCAGGCCCTCCTAGCAGGCCTCTGGTTCTGTGTCCAAGAGCTTTTGCTCCCCAGGCTGCTGACCACCTGCTCACCTCCCATCACTCCCCCTCTCTGGCCTCCCTGACTTGCCAGTTCCTGCTGAGGGCACCAGGAAGCCTTCGTGTGGGGCAGCTGCTGTCCCCACTTTACAGATGGGAAAGTGGAGACAGGAAGATGGTGGGTCAGATGCAAGGTCCTGTCAGCAAGGGGTCAGACCAGGAACAAAGTGTGGTCTGGCAGTGTTGCTGTGTTGATTGTTACGGGTTTTAAAAAATGAACGTTTTAGTGGGGCTCTTGACTTTCAGCGTTTCATTCTCAATCTCCTTCCTTACCCCCATCTTCCTGCACTGGTTTCATCTGCACTTTACTCCACGCCCCTGTGCTGGGAGGGGGGTTCCTGTCTGGCTCCCCCCCCCCCCCGGCCAAGTCCTGCTGGGCCCTTGGAGTCCTGGACCGTCGCTGGCTTCCCCAACCTTGCCTGTTGTTCTCCTTTTCTCTCCCCAACCCCCTTCTCCCTTTCTTTTCTATAGTTGCTCCAGAAATGTCGACTGGTGGAGAGGATTTTGGGCGCTTGGGAAGAGAATGACAGAGTGCAGTGAGTGACCAGGGCTGGGTTGGCCCAGCCTCCTTTCTGGCCCCATCTCCTTGGCCCTGGGGCTGGAGGTGGGGAGCTAAGCAGCCTGTCCATCCCCAGGTCAGAGGGTGGCCGGAGGAAGGGTTACATGGGCCACCTGACGCGCATCGCCAATGCCGTGGTACAGAGTGCTGAGAAGGGCCCCAATGCCGCACTGGTGGGGCAGCTCCTTCCAGGTGAGACTGGCCCTGAGCGGGAGTGGGGAGATTTGAGGAGGTGGCCTGGACCCTGCACTCAGTCCATCTTCCCTCCCTACCCCCCATGGAGCAGAGTTACTGGGGGAGCAGCAGGAGCTGTGGGAGAAGTTTGTGTCGGGGCCTCTGTCTGAGACCAATCAGAAGAACATGGTGGACCTGGTGAGACTGAGGTTGGGGGGGGCCCCATCCCTGTGTCGTGTCTCATGGAGGGGCTTCTGACCAAGGTCCCAATGGACACCACTTCTTTGTTCGCCTCCCTGTGCCTAGGTCAGCACCCACAATCTCCACTCCTCCAGTGATGATGAGGATGAGCGCCTGAAAGCTTTGAGCTTTCCCCAGGAGGCCGTGCTACAGCAGGTGGGGCAGGGCTCTCTGCTCCCACCTGCCTGGAGAACCCCTTTTCCCTTTTGCCAGTGTCTAGGCTTAAGAGGGCTTGGGGGGGATGGAGGGTCAGGCCAGGCCTGTGAGGGAGAAAGCAGTGATCAGGCAGGCAGAGCCTCAGTCGAGGCCTGCCGGCCAGGCCCCAGGTAAGTGGTGTCCTGGGTCTTTCTTGCCTGTAGGCCTTCATGGATTTTCAGATGCAGCAGATGACTTCAGCCTTTGTCGAGCACTTTGGGTTCAACGATGAAGAATTTGGGGAGCAGGAGGAGAACGTGAAGTGAGTGTTCCTCTGGGTGGTTGGTGCTCTTGCCTCACTCCCTCTCCCAAGGATGGTGTTGATGCCATATCTTTAAGCCCAGAGATCTTGGGAGGGGATGGGCACTGCCCTGTGCCTTGGCCCACTTATGGGCCTTGGTGCAGGGGAGGGAGGCCAGGAAAAGGGGACATTGTCAAACCTTGTTCTGGCCCCTCTCTCCTAGTGCCCCCTTTGACAAGACAGCCACTATCAGCTTCTCTCTCAGCGCAGATGATGAGAGCGTGAGTGTCAATCACATAGGCTGGGCTGAGAGTGGGACACTGGGATTGCTAGGGGGGTGGCATGGCTTTGGAGGTGGCTTCTGAGCCTCGTACTTTCCTGCCCTGGAAAGCCCGGGGTGGGTGTCTCCAAGCTAGCCACTTGATATGTTTTTCTCATGACTCCCTGGGTGGCCTGGGCCAGGGCTGGCCTCTGACCCCAGGCCTGGGGGCTTTCAGAGGCTGGGCAGGGGCCAGATGAGAGCCAGCTTTGTCCACTGTCCCCTAGCCCAACACCAACCTGTTTGAGCTCTGCTGCAAGGAGCGGCTCCGTCAGTTTGACGAGGATGACGAGGAAGGCCTGGGCTCAGAAGACTCGGATGGGGAGGACGCCATCTGGCAGGATGGACAACGGGGCCAGACCCGCAGTGTACGGTGAGTGAAGCCAGGAGGCCCCTCCCTCATCCCTGCTTCTCGGGGCTGGTCCTGACTGACACCCATCACTTTGGTTTTCTCTGGCCTTAGGAGTAGAGGCAGTGCAGACAGCGAGGAGGAAGAGGAGGATGAGGAAGAAAAGGACGAGGAGGAGGAAGACGAAGAAGTCAATGGGACCATGGGGGGGCTTGGCCCCCTTTCTTTTAACTTTACCAACCCAGAGCCACCTGGGACGCCTCCCCAGGGTAACAGAGGCCCTGGGAATTCATTTTCTTGAGGGTCTCAACTGTTCAAACACTCAGACTTGTCCCCCATCTGAGACCTAACATCCTCTGCTCTCCAGGCCAGGGCATCGTAGTCTAGGGTTGGGATATGAAGAGTAAGGAAAACAAGAGGAGGAGTGATCTGGAGGAAGGGGCCGGCTTGGGGCATTGGTCATCTAGGCTGGCTGTGTCCAGGACGGTGCTGGTGGGGCTGGTGAAAAGCCTGGGAGGGAGTAGAATAGGCCAGGTGATTGGCAGGTGCTGGAGGCCATGCCCCAGACATCCATCAGAGCTCAGGTTCCTTGCAGCCTTATCTGTTTTGCCTGTAGGGCCGAGGAAGCAGATTGCCTCAGACCCTGTGCCTATCAGTGCCTCTGTGGACTTGTCCCTGGGTGCCCCAGGCTCGCCTGACCCACCCTGTGGCCGTGTGGCTCAGGATTCTGATAACCCCTTAGACAGGTGAGGCCCAGATGGGGTCTTTGCAGCCTTTCTGTTTTGGGGACTCACCCTGCCCTGTCAGAGCCGTGTTCTCAGCTGGGCTTTCTGTCTTCTCCCCTTGCAGGGCAAAGGACCCCACCCCACCCACCACTGTAGGAATACCTCAGGAATCAACAGAAGCCAATGTATCGGCCTGCCACCGCCAAGGTGACCAGGGTCTTCCCTTCCCTCTGGTCAGCGGGCTGGGGTGTGTAGCCTCTGAGGTCTAGGTACCAAGGGACTCCGACTCCCAAGGTTTCTGACAGCTAGTAAATTGATGGTCCTCTGAAGATCCTGAAGCCTCCCTGTCACTCCTGCCCCCTTCTTCCTGCAGCTGCCAGGGAGACCACAGCCACTCTCAGTGAGATGCAAGATCTTCCAAGACCCTCTTGCCGGGACAGGTGAGGAAGTGTGGCTGTGGGGGCTTCCCTGGGGGAAGGACTTGGGGCCCTCCTCTGCCTCCCTCCAGGCTGCTCCTCAGGCTCTCCCCAGAAGTCCTTCCCCTTCCCGGCCTTGGCCTAAGCCTCCTTCCTGGGGTCTGACAAGTACAGTTAGCATTAACATATATGTTACTTTGATCTTTGTAAAGAACTGTCTCCGCACGTCATCTTCTTCTGGGGGTGTAGGGCCTGTGATGGTTCCCACTTTATAGACAAGGAAACTGAGGCAGGCCCAGGGTCGCAGTGCTAGGGAGTGTCTGGAGCTCGATTCTTCCTGACTCCAGGTCGTGCACTAGCCACTGTGTCTAGCCTGCGGCCAACATGGTGTACCAGACATCAGTTTAACTCTGTCAGCCCCAGGCCCAGCTCAGGGTTGTTGATTGTACAGACTGGTAGAGTTGAATGGGGATCTGGGGGGAGTAAGGAGAGGTGGATGTGGAGCAAAGTCCTCTTTCTTCTCAGTGATCTGCCAGTGCTGCCCAATGGTCCTGCCCCAGGAGGGTCCCCTCCCTCTCCAAATACCAAGTAAGCACCAGCATTGGGAAGGGGGGAGAAGGCAGATGGAGGGGCAGGGTAGGACCCTCTACTTTTATTCATCTTGTTTTACCAGATAACCTGTCCTGTGGGATTCATCATCCTACAGACTACTGCTCTTGGCCGTCCTGTCCACGTCAACACTGCCACCCCACTGTGTTGTGTCAGCCCATTCCTTTCCTTCCCAGGACTGGGGTTTCTGTGTCCCCTTCCTGTCCTTTCCCCTCGAATCTTCCTGAATTCCTGAGGAGAGCAGGCTGGCAATAGAGACCCACACAGCTCTGTCCCTGAGCTTGTTGGAGTGAATGCTGGGAGCGGTGCGTGGGCAGGGGGTGGTCAGCCTGGCTCCTCACCCACCCATCTGCCCAGCTCTGTTTGCACTGACAACATGGGGAGTGTTGACTCCTTAGAGACGGAGTCCAGTAGATGCATTCTCTCTTCTCTAGATTTTGGAGTTGCCACAGTGGCCGAAAAAGGGGTGGGGGTGAGGAAATTTGGGGGAGTCCTACAAGAAATAAAACAGGTGTTCTGTGCCCACTGCAACTCCAGAGGGTACCCCAGGCCTTGGAGGCTTGAAGGTGGGCCCAGAGAGAAGACTGTGCCTTGTCTTGTGGGATGGGGTGGGAGCCCTCACCCCTCCCAGTACCCCCCTGTTGCCTTGGCGGGGGGTGGGGGGTGCTTTTCTTACTGCCCCCAAGGACTCTGGGGGATTTGAGATGAGGGTGTGCTCCAAGTTTCTGGGGCTTTGGCCCTAGCTGCCAAGTGACCTTGTTCTTCCTTGCCTGGCCTGTGTGTTAGTTAAGGCTAAGCTGTTTTCATATTGCTGACCTGAATAAAGATTTAAAAAGGTTTTTGTTTATTTTTGTTTTGCAGGCCAGGAGGGTGTTTTAGGAGTTAGGGGAGCAGAGTTAGAGCCCTGTCATGCCAAGAAGGTAGCCCAAGCCCCCAGGCCTGAGGCCCAGATGGGGTCTTGTTGTCCTCCAACTGTCACCTTTGAGAGTCGAGAGCTGGAATGGGTCAGGGAGTGACACATGACACTGTCAGGCATTTCATAGGGATAGAGGCCTGAGTGCTGCAGCTAGAGAAGACAGAGCTGGTACCTCCATCTGTGGTCTGTTTCTGCTTAGGAAATGGACAACCAGAAGCTTTCCTAGGGAGGGGGTGGATGGGGACACGACCTTTGGCTGCTTTAGTGGGGCGTCCGCTCAGAGTATCAGTCTTTTCTGTGTGTTTTCAGCAGACACAGTAGCAGGAAGTGCCTCAGTGCCAGACAGACCTGGGGTGGTTGGACTTGCCCCACTCAAACTGCCTGGGTGGGATATGCTAGTGCAACGGTCTTCAACCTGTGGGTTGAGACCCTCTGGGGTCGAATGACCCTTTCACAGGGGTTGCCTAAGACCATTGGAAAACATATTTCCGATGGTCTTAGAAACTGAGATGCTGCTCCTCTATCTGTCTCCTGGCAGGTCCGCCCACATATGAGTATTAAAGGCTTGCGGCATTAGGAAGGTTGAGAACCACTGTGCTAGTGGCTGGAAACGACCATTGTGCCTCACTTTCCAAATGTTGTAGAGCTGGACAAAAACTTCATCCGGAGGACAAAAGGTTGAGTCTTGGGAAAGTGGAAAGGAGGACTGGTAGTAACATCTCAAGTGACAAAAAGCAGTTAAACTACAGTGGCCAAAGAATAGAAAAGTCAATGGCATAAATTGGTTCAGAATAGACGAGTGCCATGTTTGATAAGTGAGAAACAAAAGTGCTAGTGTGAGGACTTGGTGTTCCACAAAGGCTGCTTAAGGTGACCATCTCACAGCACTCCACGGTAGGCTCCAAAGGGATGGAGTCTAGGTGTTGGCACATCCCGAGTTCGGGAAGGAAAGAAGGAGCAGCCATGGAAGAGGGAGAGTTGGCCAAAGGGAGTAGGAGCTACAGCTTACAGTGGGGAGTATGATTATGTAAAAGTGAAGTTTCCTCAAGCGAATCAGTACCTTTTTTAAATGTAAGAGGGAAGAGACCTTTGCAGCAGAGGTGTGATGTTCTAGACCAGGGCTTAAACTTTCCACTCAAGACTCCTTCAGAGTTTCTTCAACTGGGGGAGACCCACAGTTGAAGAATTGTAGGTAAATATAAGGAATGGATTCAAATACAGAGGAATAAGCAGTTTCCCAGTGGATAGATTGTCTAAAAACAGGCGATGGGTGTCAGAGGAAGAAATCTTTGCAATACTATTTTGGGAATGTTCCAAATTGATCATTAATAATAATAGATATTAAAACACCAGAGATTCTACTTGAGGTGATCAAAATGGCAAGAATGAGGAGGGGAAAGCCAGTTGGGGCAGCTGTGGGAAGATGGCCGCCTGCATACCACTGGACCTGTGAATTGGAACACAATTTGGAACGTTAGTCACCAAGCTGTGCATAACCTTTGACCCAGCCATACCTTCACCTAGCCTAGACTCCAAAGATGGTGCTTAGCACAAGGTCTGGCTCACAGGAGGTGTTCAATCAATGCTTATTGACTGACTGAAGAAGACCCATTTATGCAAAAATATTCAGTCATGTCTAACTCTTCATACCCTCATTTAGAGTTTTCTTGGCAGAGATACTGGAGTGGTTTGTCAGTTCCCTTTCTAGCTCATTTTACAGGTGAGGAAACTGAGGCAAATAAGGTGAAGTGATTTGCCCAGGCTCACACAGTGAGGTCACATTTGAACTCGGGTTTTCCTGACTACAGATCTGAGGCTCTTTCTTGCTGCTGTCAAAAAAAATTAGCTTGTTTTGCTATAGCAAAAAACTAGGACTGAAGGAAATATGTGGCTGTCAATTGGGAACTGACTGAACAAATGGCGGTCTATCAATCTAATGAGATTGTTGGCCCATGCTAAAAGACAAGAGGGATAGTTTCAGAGACGCCTTGAATAGACAGATACAGAAGGGGGTGAGCAGAACACCATTGAAAAGAAAGATGCATTTGAAAGGCCTGGGAGCTCTGGTCAGTGGAAGGACCAAGAGGAGAATCAAGGGAGCTGCCCAACTCCTAACAGGCCATGCACTTACCATGCAGGAGGAGACTCATTTTTGGTCAGTGTCCTGCAGATTGGTTTTGTGTCAAATGTCAACAAACATTTATTAAGTGCCTACTGTCTGCCTGGCGCTGGGACGCAAAAAGACAGTCCCTGTCCTCGAGGAGGAGTCGCCAGAGGGCACCCTTGGGTGCGGGGGTGGTGGAGTTGGAGCTCTTGGGGGAAAAGTCAAGGGAGGCATTGGGAGGCCCTCCTGTCAGGGTGGAGGCCCTTCTCCGAGGGGACCAGATTAACTGGTCTGCTTGTTACGAGGTTGTTTCTCAGTCTTTAATTGGGAGAATGGGTGAGGGGCTGGTGATAATGTTACCAAAGAGGGTTGTGGATGTATTTGGAAAAGAAAATGTGCGGAAGAGCCCAGACACATTGGAGAGTAACTAGGTTCAGTCAGGCAATGACTGTTAACGGCTCTTTAGTGCAGTGCTAGGCGGGGATGCAGAGAACCTGCCCTCAGGGAGCTCTCAGTCTAATGGGGGGAGCCAAGGTGCCAACAAATGTGTACAAGCAAGCCACAGAAGGCAACGAGGAGGGCTTGGGGAAGGCTTCCTGTGAAAGGGTGGGGTTTGGAAGGAAGGAGGGGGAGTGTCGGGATGTGTGTGTGTGTGTGTGTGTGTGTGTGTGTGTGTGTGTGATGATAAAGGGCTTTGAATGCCAAACAAAGGATTTTACATTGGATTTTAGAGAGGGTGACATGGTCAGACATGCCCTTTAGGAAAATCCCTTTGGTGGCTGGCTGGAGGATGGGCTGGAGCGAGGAAACCACCTTCCCCAGCAGTGATCGCCAGTCCAGGCTTGAGAGAATGCGCCTCAGCTCCAGGCTGGGGCAGGGTCAGAGCAGAGAAGGGGAGTATTAGGGGGATGTTACAATGGTAAAATCAACAGGCCTTGGCAACAAATCGGGTGGGGGGAGGAGGGGATTACATGTCTTAGAGATTTGAGGATTTACGCACAACTTTCTGTTTTGTGTATATGGAAATGCTACCTTTTGCCTTTTGGCATTCTATGCAAAATAAAAGTGAAATGTAAAAGGTTAAGTTCTGTTTAGGCAATAGTCACTACACTTTTATTGAGCACTTACTGTGTGTTCTGCTAAGTGCTAAGGATAAAAATACCAACAGTCCTTGGCCTCGAAGAGCTTACAATGAAAGGAGGAAGACAGCCCAGATACCACAAAGCAGCCAAGGCAGCTGGCGGGCCATGAGGAGGGAGCTGCCCTGGGTTCCTCCTTAGGAGGTCTGGGAGCTCCCGGCTCCACCCTCCAATTAGAGGGGCATTGGGATCCTGCGGCCCAGGCAGGTGTGAAGCCTGGCCCTGGACTCTGGCAGGTTGCTGAGGTTTCTGGCTTCCACTGGTCCAAGCCTCAGGTCATGAGGATTGGAACCTGGCTCTAGCTGGGAGGTGAGTGCATCAAGAGCACGGTCCTGCCTAGCAGGAGGTGAGACCAGGGCTCTATGGGAAACCTGGAATCTTCATTTCATGGGAAAAGCCCAAGGCTTTAATATGTTCTACTTACAACACCGTCCTGCTTGTCTTCCCTTCATGCTCAACTCCATTCTGTTCTCTTCTGTATTAAAAAAAAAAAACCAAAATCCAGCATGTTTTAATGACTCTCCCTTTTTTGCATCATTATTGCTAACCTTCCCAAACTCCTTCAATTACTGAAAGGGGACAATTCCCCCCATTCCCTCCCTTTTTTCTTTCTTTCTTTTTTTTTTAAACAAATTGGCACGACTGAGTGAAGCAGACCCACACAGTGTTCCAAAGTTTCTGCTTCTGGACCTTGTATCCATCCACTCTGTTGGGGCAAGGGTGGGGAGAAGGGGGCTGGTCGCCATGGAGATAACTTCCTTTAGCCTTCTGGAGATAAAAGTTCTAGAGCCTTGGCAAGTTATGTTTCTTTATAAAGTTGTCCTTACAGAAATTCTTCTGCTCACTTCCCTGTATGTCCTCTCACACTAGCCAGGAGTCTCTGAAATCATGTTTTTCATCATTTTTTATGGTATAATAACTCGTGGCTATAATAATTATGTAATTATGATGTATACATAATATATAACAATAATATATGGTGTGTGTATATATATACATACACATATAATTATGGTATAATACTCATATATCAGTTTTATATATATATCATATATCAGTTCAGCCATTCCCCAACTAAGAGAAAATCTTGGATTCTAGATCTTTGCTTTTCTTCGGGAGCAGGAGGCTTATTTAGCTCCTGACTCTTCCCTCCCTGGTATTATCCTCTCTCTTACTCCTGCCCTCCACCATTCCTAGTTTCCCTGTTGAGTTTGATGTATCCCTTAGTCCTGTGCTGTCCCTATCTGACAGCCATGGTACTGTCTTGGTTGACCCCATCCTGGTCACTTGTACCATCAGAGGCTTCCATAGTCCTTGCTCTGAGTCTTTCTGACCGTCCTCCAGCTTTCTCCAGGGCCCCTCTGCTCATGCACCCTCAGGACAGTGACCTGACCGTGTCTTCCTTATTGCCCACAGGCTCCTGGCTGACTTTCTGTGCAGTTTGGGGGTGGGAGGGGTCCTTAATGTAGTTCTCATTAGATTCCTTGGTTTGCTGTTTGGTCTGAGGTGAACTTTTTAGAATTTTGCTGAAGTAGGTATGGGGAAGCTGGCAGTTAGGTGATCACCTTGGTCAGAAGTCCCTTATGACTTAAGAACTATAAATCAAACAATTGTTTGGGAACTTTAGGAATATGATATGAAGATTGTTGGAGTTGTATCAGACAGAACAATGAAACTGCTGAGTTTTACATGGGTCACTGCTCACATGAAGGCACCGATTTGAAATGTCAAGAAAGGAAAAGAGGAGAGAGATGAATTCAGGAGCAGTTGGGGACAGAAGGTGCTGGGGAAGCCGGAAGACTGACTTACCAAGGCATAATACAGAACCTGGCGGGGTAGGAGCTGGGCAGCAGACTGCAGCTGTCTGGCTAGAAGACAGTGCTGAATAGAAAAGAGAAGCTGATTTTCTGAGAGCTAGAATCCAAATCTAGAGTTGAATCTTGTGGAGAGGAAGTTGGTGTTATTGCTGTCTAGTGATAGTGATGCCCCAAGAGAATGGACGCTCTGAGATGTGCCCGGGTCTCCCTCTCCTCCCCTCTCTATTTTGAGGAGCAGGCCCAAAGTGAGAAAGGCAGACCTTGCATCTACTTTGCTATGAAAAGATGCCTGGTTTTGATAAGAGCCAATGGAACAAGATACAACAGATTCCTCTGCTATTCGAAGGTCTGACTAAGGAAAGTCGACATGGCCCTATCACTATCTAAAACTTGAGAGACAGAAACTCCTTGGAGTTCTAAAGTAGGTTTTAGGATCACAGTAGTTCTCAGGCTTCATGGAACTATTTGTCACTGAAAGAGTGTAACACTTTCTCAGCACCCTTCGAAAGGTTGGTGTGTGCTAAAAGTTTATCACTTTTTCAGTGACCTGAGAAGTGGATTTGCTCTGCAGGGGCGCTGTGAGCACCAGAAGGGGAGTAGATAGCAGAGAAGCAGTTTTGCCTAGCAGATGAAGCATGGACATCAAGGCCTGCAAGCCATAGTTGTGAGCTTTCTCTCCCACTCCCACTCCCACTCCCCAGTGGATTTCCCTACTCCTGTGCTTTCCCGTCAGGTTTCTCAGTGTTTACACTCTTCTCCTTGGACACAGTCTGCTTTGGTGGCAGACTGAGACTCAGGTTTAAGGGTGGGTTACTGATATATTTTGATCATTGCCTTCTATTGTGTAAATGTTAGGCTTATCCAAGTTTTTATCTCCCATTGAATTTTGTGGTCTTTCATTCCTGCTCTTGCCTTCTACTGAAGGCTATAATTATCTCTGCTTTTTCCTATTTTTAAGTAAATATCTGATTTTTAAGAGTCTGTGATGGGAAAAAAAAAGAAAAAAGAGTCAATGACCACTACTTCTGCTGGAGGTTTCCTAGGTCCCTCCTCCACTCTGACTCCTGCTAGAAACTAGCTACTTACTACCTGGCGTGTTTATCAGCTACAAACTGAATAATAGTAAGAACTGACATCGAAATAGTACCGACTGAGTACCAGGCACTGTGCTAAGTGCTTTATACTCATTATCTCATTTTATTTTTGAAACAGCCTTGTGAAGCAGATGCCATTATTATCTTCATCTTACTGTTGAGGACACTGAGGGCAGGCAGAAGATGAGTGACTTGCCCAGATTCACATAGCTAGCAAGTGTTTAAGGTCAGACTTGAATTCAGTCTTCCTATCTCCAGGTCTAGCACTTTATTCCTTGTGCCACCTAGCTGCCTATCAAATAGGAAATGTGAGCTTCTTGAAAGTAAGGATGATTTTGGTTTTCTAAATTTGCACAGTGTTTCACACATACTAAGTGCTTAACAAATCCCTTTCCATTCCATGGAAACTGACTGATTTTGTGCAAATAGGAAGCATACCACTGGGGGCTCAGCAACTATAATGATGAGAAGTAGGAGTATATCCTAACTCACATGAACTCTCTGAGATGGAGGGGGGAAGGTTGGGCAATTGGGGTTAAGGGACTTGTCCAAGGTCACATGGCTAGTGAATGTTAAGTGTCTGAGGTCGGATTTGAACTCAGGTCCTCCTGACTCCGGGGCCAGTACTCTATTCACTATGCCACCTAGCCGCCCCCCTCCCAGCTTTTAAAAGATTTCTGTATTCAGCTTCTACTGCGCCAAGATAAAAAGACCTCTTCCTGTTTCTGTTTGTCTTGCTTCCTGACACTTTGCTAAAGCTTTGGTTTCCGTTTTGCTCTAGGGTACCTCCAAATTGCATTCCTCAAATCAATAATGCAAATAATGAGCACTGAAGTATCCTGGCAACAATCAAATAAATGAAACAGATATGGAAATGATAATTGAACAGCAAACACCAACAACTTGCACATCAAAAAGCAGGCCTTGGTGATGGTCACCAGGCCCATGTAATTAAGCAGAATTACGGTCTTACCTCCAAACTAGTAACCTTTGTTATTGTGGGCAACCTGCATAGTTAATCTAGAAGCCTTGATTAACGACCTTCTATGTGGGGCTGGGGCTAGAAATGTAGAAGCAGGGGGTGTAAGGTACTCACCCCTGAGCTCTTGCAGGGAGGGTCTCCTGATGCAGCACAGGAAGGCCTTTGGAAGGTGGTGTTCTAGAAGACCTTTGAAGGAAGGTGTGAGCTTCTAGAGCCTGAGGGGAAGAGACCGAGTATTCCAGACCTGGGGCCAGTGGGAAGGTGAGAGAAGGAAGGTTGTGCAGGCCAGCTGGAGCAGAAGATGATGGACATGAGGAGGCCTAATGTGCGATAAAGCTGGGAGACAAAAGGCAGGAGCTAGACGGGGAAGGGCTTTCGATGCCAAGCAGAGGAGTTTGAGTTTAACCTAAGGGCAGTCATTGACCACTAGCCAGCAAGAAGGGGTTGTGGCTCGCTCCAGACCCGTGCTCTTTGGAATATCCCTGATCAGGACACACAGATTGAGTTGTCAAGGGGACAGAGGCTGGAAGTCCTGACTCCATTTAGAGAGGGTTGACCTGAAAATTTGGTTAAAAGAGGCAAACAGGCTAGGTGATATGTAAATCCATATTGTTTATTCCCTAAAGCTAGCGAACTTTTATGCACAAGGAGTCAAAATGTAAGTTCTGACTGACAAGAATGACCAGACTTAAATATGTTTTAGAACAATCCCAACTCAGGAATGTCTGTGTCACTCAAAATTATGATCTCCATGTATGTTTAACCATATTATGAGAAGGGAATTTTCTTAGTTGAATAGGTGAATTTTCTTAATTGAATAATTTATTCTTAATTGAATAAATAAAATCAGATGAGAGAGTTGACAAAGTGTTCGTTGAAATTACACCCAAGACATCTGTGTTTTTTTTTTTTTACCATTAACATGCCATCACATAAAATGTGTCCATAAAATAAAAGTATTAAGATAAGGAAAAGTCCCATTACTCAAGACAGTGTCTCAGGTTAAGGGTCTCATCCTTAATGGTTATAAATGGAGGAAAAATGCTCTTAAGTCAGCCCCAGCTGGCCTTGTTGACATAGGAAGAGGTATTTTCTGAGTTTACTCAGAGAACAAAGAAGCTGTTAGGTCCAGGCTCCTCTTCTAGTTGATTAGTTCAGACTCTGGCCCTTATTAAGGTCCAAAAATGATATTAAATGATTATCATGAGTCTATGGGGCCTAAACTAGATTAAGCTGTGGCCTGAGTGTGGGAGATGTCATGGGGGTGGAAAGAGAAAACCTGGCAGCTGATCGGATATGGGAGGTAAGCGAGAATGAAAAACCAAGGCTGATTCTAAGGTTGTGATATTGAGTAACTATGATGAAATCAGAGTAGGGAGAGCTGGTTCAGTTTTGAAAGAATTCAGTGAGACCTCTATAGGCAAAGGGAGCTTTATTGATGCAAAACCAAGCGGCCAGAGACTTAGCAAAGAGCTAAACAAAGGGAATGATAATAGGAAAAGGACTAGACTTTTATAGCCAGAAAGCTACATAGCCTATCGGTGATGATGTAATTTTAGGGTTTCTAATGGGGTTGGAGACTTAGGGACAGGATAGGTATGAACAACGCAAGGAAGGTGGCTGCTTGCAAGATGAGGAAAGATTGCCATGACACAGGATGGGGAAAATAAGTGACACAGGATAAGGAGAACAAAAGCAATTCTTTTAGTACAGGTTGCATGGTATATCGAGATGAGGGAAGGGGCACTAAGGCACCCTCAAGTTACAGGATAGCCTAAGAATAAGCTGCAAATCCCCTCAGGGGGCCTGGGAAAGTAACCATTACTATTAGCCCTTAGGGCGCCTTTGTGTCCACATCAACGAGGGAGAAAAGGAAGGTAAGGAGAGGGATGATTTCAGGAGGGGAAGCCAA
>CM053582.1:67528040-67607506 GCA_028627135.1 Pseudochirops cupreus
GCTATGTGAGAGCTGCGATGTGTTGCTGCTGCTACGCAGCCATGTTGGCTCCGCCCCCCCTTTGTCTGAAATTTTGTCTGAAAACTTTAAATGACTTTTAAAAACTACTTGGAGACTTTTAATGACTTTCAAAAATCACTCCTTCTCCCCTAAACACAGCTCAGACTCTCCCTTATTCATATCCAGCAGTGCCAAGCCTATAGGGCAGACTTAGTAAATAGCCTCATAGAAATCACTGTAATGGTGGACCCCTTGAACTCCCTTTGGGCCATACATAAGCAACAGAATCATCCCCCTCATCAGAGCAAAATAAAAACCAGTGTTCCCTGTCCATATTCATCAGCCTTATACTAAAGCCCAAACTGAAATGTTATTCAATGTGTTTTAAAAATCTTTCAAAATTTATTTCCACCTCCTTTCTCATCTACCCAAAAGAATGAAATATATGCCATTGCATATCTTTCAAGGGCACAATCTCAACTTCTTAATGTTTTTACAGATAGTAAATATTGTTATTATATTGTAAGAACTATTAAGACTGCAAATATAAAATTCCAACAATCAAGAGTTATACGAATTATTCTTGCAGTTGCAACAAGTGGCAAGAAATAGAAAAAATCCTTTTTATTTCTCATGTTTACCTCTTGGGGCCTATTCAAAAAGGCCGTGCAGATTAACAATACGGAGCTTACCCAAAACTTAGTCCTTCATCTCTGCATTCAAAATGCAAGGATGTTAATGAGTAAGTTCACATTTACTCTTGAACAGGTCAGGCAAATCCCTTTACTTACATTACAAGTTTAAAACCTAAATAGTCTTTGGCAAATAGATGTCACTTCCTTACAAACTTACCATATATCCATGTGACAAATGAATGCTTTTTTCTCATGCACTTTTGTTTTGGTAACTTTGAAGGCTGGATAATCTTAGCTGTTTAAAGCAAAATGAGAAAATTGAGAATAGCCACTACCAAATATTTACACTCATAAGAACTGGCACATACTAATATGCGAAGTAAGATAAGTAATATCAAGTTTAAAAATTTTTGTGAACTAAGCAATTTGAACAAGAAACCTCAGTTTTCTTGAATCTAAAAATTTTTTTTCAAGTTCTTTTTAAGTTGAAGGTTAACAATTTATCATAAATGACTTACATACCTATTTAAAGTGAATGAGCCATGGGAAAGAAGATTCTCAGTGTATTACTAGGAACCTCTGATTTAATTTTTTTGTTGCCACGGATCCAAGATTTGACATTTTTTAGGTTGATATCTTTCCCTGATATAAAATACTATGTAATCGTGGAATTAAATAATGGAGAGTCCTCTCCCTGTAACATCCCTCAGAAATGAAAAGGCAATAGCCATTTCCATTCAAAAAAATTTTTTTAAAAAACATTTAAATTATTTTCTGTTTCTTGGTAACTGTGAAACCTCCCACTCATTTAACTTAAGAAGGCTATATTATATGGACAGAGCAAAATTATTGTCCTTCAGTTTTATATGATTACACCTATAACTATAATTGTTTTTCACTCCATTTCCATTGTTTTTCATCTCTAAGGTACCCCTAAAGAAATAAAAACTGAGAAGGCCCCTGCCTACCCTGGCAAATCATTTCAATCTTTCTATGAAACCCATTTACAAAAATTATAAGATTTGGATTTGAACCTATATATCACAAGGGCAATTACCTTTTGCCCTGTACACCCTAAAAATTTTTAAGCATCATTAAAAATGGGGATACACCACCAGAATAACAATCTGAAAAAGTACATATTCCCAAATAAAGTAATGGAAAAGACCTGCCCGTTAATTATGTAGAAGCGAGGTTTTGCTTGTATTTCTAGATGCTGTCCCGTTGCATCGCCTCACAGATGCAGAAAGAAGAGTTGTCCTCACAAGAACAACCCAAGAGGAAATGACTCGGCGTCCCAACTCTTCACCAGATGACACACTCTTCTAATAGAACATCACAGACTTCAGAAGAGTCTGCAGTTCAAGAACTATTTGAATTTCTAATAAGAACCGGTTTTGGACTTTTTAAATCAAAGGACTAATTGCCTCCCTCTTACTGTCAGCGACTGTGTTCTATTTCTCTGCTAAGTGGGATACAAACTGCTTAATTTGTGAATGAACTGGCAAAGAATGTCACCTTGGCTTTGAAAACCCAAGATTCTATGGATAAGACATCCTATTAATTTGTCATAAAGTCAGTCTGTTGGTAGAGTGACAAACACTTAAGACCAGATTCTTTTTGCAATGTAATTATGGATACTCTTGTCTGTGTATGAACTGTTAATTGCATTGATTTTACTTTTGCTCTATGTGTATCAAGTATCTCTATTTTGCCTTTTCCAAAATAATTTCACCTATGCTTGGTATCAAACATCAAAAGCATATGCATTACATCAAATTTCTGATGAACATTAAAAAAAAAGGTGGGGGGAATACGGTCTGTCAGAATTTGTGTTACTAAAGTCACCGTCCTAATATTGTTAAGGGTTTCAGCTGCTGTGTTTGCAATCCAAACTGCACGATAGGTTATAAGATGTTTTGTAAGCCTTTAAGACATAACATGATATAGATAAGGATCTTATATATAAGATCAATTTATTGCAACAAATAGTATTATGCATAGGCATGAGTTAAAAACATCAAAAAACTCAATTGTTACTTAAATGTGATTATAGGTACACATATATTTGTGTCACCCCTAGCCTATATAATGCCTCTCATCCCAATGCCTCATGGGATAGGATCAGAGCCCGCTTGCTGGGAGTGTGGCATGACTCTAACGTCACCATGGAAGGTAGAGAGTTTCATCAGATCACAGAAGATATCGAACACAGTAAAATCTCTGGAATTGATCCAGAAGGTGTTGCACCAACAATAATTAATACACTGAAGGAAACCTCCCCATTTCAGAACATAGCAGCCCTTACTATGCATATACTCCCTATACTAATCATGGTTATACTCTCTTGTACACTTGGACCCTGGTTTTTCAAATTGTGACTCGTAATATCAAGGATTTAGGTATGGAAGTACATGCCTTTAAACTCCTTCTTAAAAAGGGGGGAAATGATGCCGCTGAAGTCAAGGCTTAGACAGTGTGCTCTAATCAGGGCCTTTTGGTGATGTGCCTAGTGGATTCACATAAGGCCAGCTCCCTAAAGACCCCCTGGAGTGACACTCAAAAGATTTGGGTCTGAGACCCTGACTCTAACCAGGCTTTTTGCCCCCCAACTTCAGAGACTTAAAGAGGACAAGTCTCTCATCAGATTATCGGCCCTGTTGATGGGGTGTTGGGGTGCCTAGGTTTGTAACATCCAGTTGCAACTTCAGTTGTAAAGTCACATCTCCCCCAGCCATAAAACCATTAACTCTGCCTTTTCCCTGAGCAGCACTCTGCTTAGCTGCCATTAACCCTGCTTGTTACAAGAACAAGCCATACCTATGAATCCTTCACCCAACCCATCTATAAGCAATTAGGGAAATGTAAAGCTCCCTTGCTATAGTGGTCAGTCACACCTATGAATCTTTCAATGCACTATCAGTAAGCTAACTCCTCTCCAATTAGGCACATCCTGGATCCCCAGTTAGTCTAGCTTCCAACATTCATCTTGTCAAACAGGACATTGATGGGTAACAGACTGGATACCTCTCAGTCAGAAGTGACTGCTAGTTGACTTAGGTGATGTTTCAAGGCAAAAACCACCCCTCTGTTAGCTCCTCCTCAGGCTTTTCCCCAGTGAATTATGGGCAATACGCAGTAGATATGAAAAGTGCATGTCCCTTTAAGCACTGACCACTCCTTAACTCTTCCCTAAAACCACTCTTATTCACCTAGTTAGCATAATTGATACTTGATTTATGTTATTGTGGCTATATAATCTGTATTTCTACTTCCTGCACTTTTGCAGGCTTCCTAAGCCCTCCTGCCCACTAAACAGCGTAACAATAAACTTTTACAATCATTAAATGGAGTTCATGGTTCTTTCCTGAACTATCCTCTCACCCACGGCTCTGCACACACCTGAGGCTGGCCCTTGGGTGGACATGTGCACATTGCCCCTCTATCTGGGAGTGGACAGGGTATTTCATCATTAATCCTTTGGAACTGTGGTTGGTCATTTTGTTCAGAATTCTACTCTTTCATAGTTGATTATCTTTATAACGTTGCTGTTACTGTATAAATTGTCCTCTTGGTTCTGCTTACTTCACTTTGCATTAATTCCTACCAATTTTTCTAGGGTTTTCTGAAACCATCCCCTTTATAGCACAATAGTGATCATTTATCATAACTTGTTCAGCTATTCCTCAATTGATGGGCATTCTTAAGTTTCCAATTCTTTGATACTATGAAAAAGAACTGCCACAAAAATTTTTGTACATATGAGCCCCTTTTTTCTTTTCTCCCTCTTTTTGGGGTAAAGACCTAGTAGTGGTACAACTGGATCAAAAGGTGTGTGCAGTTTTATGGTCCTTTGGACATAGTTCCAAATTGCTTTCTATTCACAAACAGTGTATTAGGGTACCTATTTTCCCACATTCCCTCCAGCATTGGTCATTTTCCTTTTCTGCCATTTTAGCCAATCTAATGGGTGTGAGGTAGTACCTCAGAGTTATTTTAATTTGCGTTTCTCTAATTTTTGGTGATTTAGCACATTTTTTCCCACATATCTATTGATAGGATAGAGCACTTCCCCTGAAAACTGCCTCTTCATATCTTTTGACCATTTCCTGTTTCTCTTCTAATTATAGCTGCATTGGTTTTGTTTGTGCAAGAACTTTTTAGTTTTTTAAAAAAAATCAGAATTATCCACTTTATCACCTGTGAACCTCTCTGTCTCTGGTTTGGGCATAGACTTTTCCTCCCCAGAGATTTGACAGGTAATTTCTTCTGTGCGCCACGAATCTGCTTTCGGTGCCACTGTTTATGTCTAAACCGCGTGCCCGTTTTGAGCTTATTTTCATAGATTATGTGAGATGTCGCCCTACACATCGTTTCCGCCAGACTGCTCTCCAGTTTCCCCAGCGGTTTTGTCAGACAGTGAGCTCTTTCCCCAATAACCTGGATCTTTGGGTTTGCCAAACGTGAGGCTCCTGCGCTTCTACACCATCTGTCTCCTGCCCGGTACCATTACTTTCATGGTCACCCCTCTGTAGTAGAGTTTGAGATCTGGTGTTGCTTGGTCACTTTCCTTCCTGGTTTTTTTTTCTCCATTGATTCCCCTAATATTCTTGACCTTTTGTTCTTCCAGATGAATTTTGTTATGATTTTTTTCCAGTTCTATGAAGTAATTCTTTGGAAGTTTGATTGATATGACACTGAATAAGGAAATTAATTTAAGTAGTATTGTCTTTTTTTTTTTGCTTTTTTTTGGAGGGCAATTGGGGTTAAGTGACTTGTCCAAGGTCACACAGCTAGTTTTTGTGTGTGTTGTCATTTTTAAAATACTGACTTGGCCCACCCATGTTGTTTTTGTGTAATTAATATTCCTCCAATTATTTCAATTTATCTTCGCGTGAAGAGTGTTTTGTACTTGTGTTCATGTAGTTCCTATTTGTGTCTTGACAGACTCCCAAGTATTTTATACTATATTTCATTATTTTAAAGGGAATTTCTTTTCCTAGCTCCTCCAGCTGAGTTTTTTTTTTAATATACATAAATGCTAATAGATTTATTTCACGTCTTTGCTGGAAGGCGGCTAGGTGGCGCCGTAGTGCGTAGAGCACTGGGCTTGGAATCAAGAAGACTCATCTTCATGAGTTCAAGTGTGGCCTCAGACACTTACTAGCTGTGTGGCCCCGGGCAAGTCACTTCACCCTGTTCGCCTCAGTTTCCTCATGTGTAAAATGAGCAGGAAAAGGAAATAGCAAATCACTCCAGTATCTTTGCCAGGAAAACTCCAAATAGGGTCACAAAGATCAGACAAAGCTGAACAACTTTGCTGAAATTGTTTCGATTACTTTTTACTTGGTTATCTACGCTAGAGCTCTTGAACTACGCCGCCACAGCGTCTGCAAAGAGCGTTAGTGCTGTCTCCTCACTGCTTATTCTCACTCTTTCAAGCTCTTATTCTCGTAATGTTGCTACAACCAGCATTTCTAGTACAATATTGAATAGCTGACTATGGATATCCTTGCTTCACCTCTGATCTTATTGGGAAGGTGTCTAGTTTAGCCCCACTATAGATGATCTTTGCTCTTGGTTTTGGATGAAATAGATGAATATTTACAAAAATTATAACCCCCCCCCAGATTAACAGAATAGAAAATAGAATCCTTAAAATCCTTATCTTAGAAAAAAGAAATTGAACAAACTATAAATGAGACCCATAAGAAAGACCACATAGATTTACAAATGAGTTCTACCATACATTGAAAGAACAATAAATTCCAATGCTACCTAAACTGTTTGCAAAAAGTAGGTAATGAAGAAATCCTATGAAATTCTTTTTATGACTCAAATAGGATCTTAATACCCATTTCACTGATTGTCAATTTTAATGGCTACAATTGGGCAAAATAACTTCTAATAATTGATTTTATTTGATCTTCACTTTTTTCATTTTTGATAATGGTAATTGGATTTTTTCTTCTTAAAAATAAAATTAGCCAATGGCTTATCTAATCTATTTTTTGCTTGTTTTAAAACTAGGTCCTAGTTTTATTTGTTTGTTCAATGGTTTTTTACTTTTAAGTTTGTTCAGCTCTCCTTTGGTTTCCAGGTTTTCTATTTTGATGTTTAACTGGGGTTTTAAATTGTTTGGTTTTCTAATTTTTTTTTTTGTTTACACACGCAATTCATTGATTTGCTTTTTCTCTCTTTTATTGATGTAAGTAAAGACATGCATTGTCATCTAAGTACTGCTTTGGCTGTATCCTACAAATTTTGGTATGTTGTCTCATTGTTGTCATTGTCTTTAATGAAATTATCAATTGTTTTTATGATTTGTTTTTTGACCAACCCATTTTTTAGTGCCAGCAAATGATGGTGTAGGATGGCGAACAAAAGGTTGGGCTAGGCGAGCATAGTTAGGCAACATAGTAGTAGTATGATTGATCATATATCTTTGTTTATGCATGGAAAGTTTTACAGTGAACTTAGGATCACCAGTTTCTCATGGATGCACCCAGCTAAACATAGATATCAATAACAGCCTTGACTACCAAGGCTGCTTCCTGAGCACCCAGACCGCTTGTAGGAGACACAGCAATATTTCTTGATATTGATTGCCAAATATTCTTCTTGGGGAAAGATATGGCACACCTGTCCAGAGGGGACTTTGCACTCTCCCAGATCCAAACAAGTCTGGACTCGGACATAGCTCAACAAGCCCTTGAACTTGGAGCAAGTCATAAGTCTCTGGACTCAGATAGAAGCTCTAGAATCCATTAGACTTGGCCCTCCACAATTTAGGATTAAATTATTTAGTTTCTAATTAATTTTAAATATTTGCTTCAAAGGTCCTTTATTCAATGTAATTTTTATTATGTTATGGTCAGACAAAGATACATTTAATATTTCTGTTTTTCTACATTTGTTTTGAGATTTTTATACCCTAAATCAGTGATTCTCAACCTTCCTAATGCCACGACCCTTTAATACAGTTCCTCATGTTGTGGTGACCCCCAACCATAAAATTATTTTCATTGCTACTTCATAAATGTAATTTTGCTACTGTTATGAATTGTAATGTAAATATCTGATAAGCAGGATCTGTTTTCATTGTTACAAATTGAACATAACCCACAGGTTGAGAGCCGTTGCCCTAAATGGTCAGTTTTTTGTAAAAGTGCCAGGTATAATTAAGAAATAGGCATACTTCTTTCTATTCTCATTCAATACTCTCTGGAGGTTATCATATGTAACTTTTCTAAAATTTTATTCATTTCCTTACTTTCTTGTTTATTTTGTGATTAGATTAATTTTGATCTAAAAATGATAAATTGAGGCACTCCAACAGTTATAGTTTTACTGTCTATTTTCCCCTGTAATTCATTTGATTTTTCCTTTAAGAATTTAGGTTCTGTTCCATTTGGCACATATATGTTCAGTCTTGATATTAACTCCTTTTCTATGGTACCTTGTAGTGAAGTGTAGTTTCCCTGTTTCTCTTTTAATTTGGTAATTTTGATTTGTCTCAGATCATGATTGCCACCCCTGCCCTTTTTACTTAAGCTGAACCATAATAGATTCGGCTCCAACCCCTTATTTTAACTCTATGTGTATCTTTCTGTTTCAGATATTTTTCTTGTAAACAATTTATTTTGGATTTTAGTTTCTAACCCATCCTGCCATCCTCTTCTGTTTTGTGAATGAGTTTATCTCATTCACTTTCAGTTTATTTGCCTCCTTATTCCTTATACTTATCTTTCTCTCTCTCTTTTTAAATCTTGTCCCTCTTTTAGAATCTGTTTTGCTTCTGATCTCTGTCTCTCTTAATCTTTATTCCTTCTAATTCTCCACACTCCTCTTTCTTTTAATCCTTTTCCCTCCTAATTCCCTGTTGGGAAAATGAATTTCTGTACTCAGCTGTGTGTGTTTGTATATTCTTCCCTCTTTGAAGCGTTCAGATGAGAATGGGGTCCATGTGTTGCCCACTCCCCACTACCGTACCTTCCATAGTATAAACTCTTCTTGCCCTGTTTAGGTGAGATAATTTTCTTCATTCCTCTTTGTTCTCTTCTCTCCCAGTACATTCCTATTCCTTGCCCTTCCATTTTTCTATTGAGATCAACCAAATATAATAGAATCGTACCCAGGCTCTCTAATTAGACTCCCTGGCAGACTCCTAGTGATGATAAAATTCTGAGGAGTCACATGAGTCATTTCCTCATATAATGATGCAAAGAGTTTTTTAGTCCCTTATGATTTCTTATTTATATTTACCTCTTTATGCTTTTTTTGAGTCATACATTTGAACATCACATTTTCTGTTCAGTTCTTGTCTTTTCATTAGGAATGCTTGAAAATTCTCTATTTCATTAAATATCCATTTTTTCCCCTATGAAAGATCATACTCAATCTTGCCGGGTAAGTTATTCTTGACTATAAGTCTAGATCCCTTGCCTTCTGAAATACCACATTCTAAGCCCTCTGCTCCTTTATTGTGGTAGCTACCAAATCTTGTATGAACCTGACTCTGGCCCCACGGTGCTTGAATTCTTTCTAGCTGCTTCCACTTTTTTCTCCTTGACCTTAGAGTTCTGGAATTTGGCTGTAATATTCCTGGAGGTTTTCATTTTAGAGTTTCTTTAAGAGGATAAGTACTTTTCAATTCTACTTTGCCTTCTGGTTCTAGAATCTCTACATGATTTTCCTTTAAAAATTCTTGAAATATGATGTCCAGGCTCTTTTTGTTTCTTTGTTTGTTCACGGCTTTCAGGAAGACCAATGATTATTGTAATAGATGATTAATTAAACTCTCATTTTATTCCAATCAGTTTGATATAATTCCATGGGGATGGTGACGATAAGTTCTGATATTAGGCCTCGGAGCTGTGAACTGCCCAATGTAAGTTCACTTGCTTAATCATAGGAAGCTAATTAGAGGACATCCACCCTTGTTTTTCCTTGTTTTGGTGACCAAGCCCATCATGGCAAAGGTGACTCAATGACAGATGTTTTTGTTGCCCCTCCATCCCTCATCATCCCTCTATTGCCCAATGTGGGGAGATGACCGTGCGCTCTTGACCAATGAGTAACTCTGGTTGCTGGACTGCAGCCCTCTCTTCTACTGACCCATCAGCCTATGTAGATGTTTTGACACCTGCTTATCAGCCCACCTCCATGATCCTGTTCGTTGCCTTTGGAAAGACCTCCTAGAAGATCAAGATAGGTCTGATGAGGTCTGCTCACTAGCCCATTTATTGAACAATGGGCTTCTGTGTTTTGTATAGACCTGATAGAGGGTCAAGGGCAAGGTCTCTCCACCAATAAGGCTCTGTGCCTTTGGCAGGCTCCCCCTGTACTGTCTGGGTACTGAGCACTATAAAACAAAGGCCCTGGAGGAAGGAGATATCTCAGATTTGAGCAAGATCCAAGGTCTATTTCATTAGAGGGGACCACGGGCCATTCAATGAGCTACCATTGGCTCAGAGCTCTGCCTCAATGGTTTTCTTGCAGACTGGACAATTCTGAAAATCTCCACATTATTTAATTATCTCTTCTCAACCTGTTTTTCAGGTCAGTTGTTTTTCCTTTCGCATATTTCACAAGCTCCTCTATTTTTTCCAGTCTTTTGGCTTTAATTATTTCTTGATGTCTCATGGAGTCATTAGCTTCCATTTGGCCAGCTCTAACTTTCAAGTAGTTATTTTCTTCAGAAAGGTTTTGTTTCTCTTTCCCCAAGCTGTTCATTCTCTTTTCATGACTTTCCTGGATAACTCTCATTTCTTTTCCATTTTTCTTCCTCCACTCCTAATTGGTTTTTAAATTTTTTTCTTCTCTTTTTAAATATCTGTTTGTTTAGCTCTTGCTTTAACTTGCCTAGGAATTGCTTTTGGGCTTGTGTCCAGTCTGTATTTTTCTTTGGGTCTTTGCAGAGATGTTTTAAATCATTGTTGACTTTTGTGTTTGTATCCTGAGTTTCCCTTATTGCCTCTTTATCGTCTTCCTGTTGTCAGCTCATTTTTCACTTTGGACTTTAGGTTGCGGGAAAGACGTGAGCACGTCTCTAGGACACCAGGAAGATGCTTGTATGTAAAGAGAGGCTGAAGAGGAGAAAACAAAACCGTAGGGCAGAGTGCTAGGAGAGATGGGCTGCTGCTTGGTGTGACAGAGCCACACCAAGAGGGGCGAAGGGTCCCTCCCTTTTCAGAGGCTGGACCAAGGAGGGGAGGGGCGGGCTGGGGAGAGGAGAGAGCTCGTGACAGACAGCCTCGACCTCCGCGTGCTGTGTCCCCTAGAGGGGCTGCTTGTCCAGCTCTGACTTGCGTCAGTGGGCCAAGGCTCCTCCAGCTCTTCCAGAGATTGATCAGAAGGCTTTGGAGTTTCCAAATCACTGCCAGCCTGCTTCCCATCAGTTAGGAGGTGTATTTAATGAGCTTGTTGACAGGGCATTTACTGCACAGTTGTAGCAGAGACAGTCGGCACAAAACCAAATTCCCTTGGCGGGGCTAGCTGGTGCAGTGAATAGAGCACCAGCCTTGGAGTCAGGAGGACCTGAGTTCAAATGTGGCCTCACACACTTAACACGTACTAGCTGTGTGACCTTGGGCAAGTCACTTCACCCAATTGCCCTGCCTTTCCCCCTCCAAAAAGCAAAAAAACCCCACAAATTCCCTACAGGTCTGGAACAAGTACCCCCATGAGGACACACAGATCCCTAAGAAGGTGGGGTTCAAACTCAGAGCACAGTGGCAGTGAGTCTCATAACTCTGGTTTGCTGAAAACCCATTTCTCACCTCATGGTGTGGCTATGTGATGGGCTCTGAAAGCTCTGGAGGATTCCATCTTCCCTGGGCTTAGAGTGTCCCTCAGCCCCCCACCCAGATCCTGGCCTCAGCAGCAGCTGCTGTTCTGGGGACGTCCTGATCGGTGCTGATGGGAAGTCCAAATCTGGTGACCTTTCGGAGTGTACAAGATCATCCTCTGGCCCATGGGGGGACAGTAGGAGAGAGATCTCAACCGTCCCCAAAGGGCAGCTTGCTGCTCTGTCACTAAACCAGCTGGATGACTGGCATTCTGATTCTGAACTGGCTCACCTGAAGGCGTGTCTAGTCTTTCAGCCAATCCCAGTGAGTTTCCTGCCTGAATTCATTTGGCTTCACTGCTTCACTCCTCCCAGACTGACTCAGGATTTGATTTCTTGGCATAGACCTTCTCCCCACCATTATATCTGAAACGTCAGAAGAGACTTTGGTTAGCCACTGAGATGCTCTTGCACTGGTGCCGTTTCCTTGCTCGGCATCCTCTCCCTGCTATGGATGGCTACCTGCATCTCCCCATGTCAGATTTTGTTCCTGTTCCAAACTTGAAGCCCCAGGCCATCCTGCATCAGGCTGGGCCTCCTACAAAGAGCAAGGAATGTTCCCACCATGTCTGACTGCACGTAGGTGCATAGAATTCTGGACTTGGAGTTTGAACCCTGCTCAGACACCCAGTAGCTGTGTGACCTGGGCCAATGTCACCTCTCTCAAGCCTCTGTTTCCTCATCTGCAGAATGGGGTTGATTAAAGCACCTTCTTCCTAGGGTTGTTAGGAGGAATACAGTGAGGAACACAGAAAGGATTTTGGCAACCTTTATGTGCCACAGGAATGTTAGATGGGATAATGATGACAGGGACAGGGAGCTGGTCATTCTGCTCACTAATGTTATGTGTGAGGAAGCAGGGTTGTTACTGCCTTTTGTCCTCAATAACCTTTCATTAAACCCTGTTGCTCTCAGGGGTGTGGAACCTCTGACCTCAGGGCCACATGTGGCCTTCTAGGTCCTCAGGGGTGGTCTTTTGACTTGAAGCCAAATTTTACAGAACAAGTCCTTTCATTAAGGGGATTTGTTCTGTGAGGTTTGGATTCGGTCAAAGGGCCACACTTGAGGACCCAGAGGGCCACATGTGGCCTCAAGGCCCCAGGTTTCTCACCTCTGAATTGTGAGCTAAATTGTATCCTCTGGTCGATGGCTCCTTAGGGGCTGCTAAGAACCTGGGGACTGGGGTAGCTGCTCCCTCAGGTTGGGGGGGCCCACCTGGTGCCACCACCTTCCCTGTTCCTGCCCATGTGGTCTTCACTGGAGGAAGTTCGGCAGTGAGGATTTCCATTTTTTGAAGGTAATCTCTGTAACCTTGAGTTGGCCAGTGTCTCCCCTGATGCCCTTGATCCCATCCCGTCTCCTCCCAGAGGCTGCCCCTTTGGTTGTCCCCTCTCTCCCTGCCTAGGTCTCAGCCTCACGGTTTGCACTGGGTTTGCACTGGGCTCCTCTGAAGACTACAAACATGCTCAAGATTCCCTCATCACTAAAAAAGCTCTCCACTTTTGTCTGCCGTCCCCTTGAGCTCTTGTCCTTCTTCTCTCCTCCCTTTCAGGGCTGGGCTCCTGGAAATGCCTCACTCGCTTCTGCTTTGGCTCTGTCCCCAGGAGCCCAGAAGCCCGGGAGGCTGGGAGCCTGGGAGCCCGGCTGTTCCCTGCAGCATCACCAGTCGTCTCTTTCTTGCCCAACCCAGTGGACGCTGTTCATTCCCAAGCTGCTCTCTTCTCCGCAGTCCTGGAGACCACTGATCATGTGCTCCTCCCAGATCTTTTTGCTTTGCTGGAATTTTGATTTGTCTGCTGATGCTCTGGGCCTCGGTCCTGGACCCTCTTCTCTCTCTCTGTGCTCTCCCTGATAATCTCAGCAGCTCCCACGGATTCAGTGACCTTTGCAGTACAGATGACCCCACGCCTCCACCTCCGGCCCTTGTCACTCCGCAGTATGCCATGCTGGGCACCTCCCCTGGGACATCCTGTGGGTGTGTCAAAGGCTGTGTGCTGGACACTTGTCTTATCCTCCCCTCCCCAGACCAAACTCCCCTCTCTCTGGCCAGGCCAGGACCTTCCTGCCTGTCATTCAGGCACACAGCCTCCGAGCCTCGCTCCAAGCCCGGATTCTCCTCCGCCTCCATCCAGCTCATCGCACATCTTCGCCCTTCTCTCTCCTCACACAGAGGCTGCCCAAGGTCAAGCCCTCATCACCTATTCCTAGTTTCCCATCTCTTCCACCTCCAATCCATTCTCCAAACACCTACCAAAGAGCCTCCCCTGACCAGGTCACTGTATCCTTCCTCTAGCCTGTGGAATAAGACATCCCCACTCCTTCATTATTTCAAGCCCTTTCCAGCCTGGCTCAAGCTTCTTTTTCTAGGCTGATCATACATTACTTTCCCAAAGCACACCACATTCCTGCCAACTGGACCTCTTTCCCTCCTCCATGTCTTTGCACAGGCAGTGACCTCTGCCTAGAATATTCTCCCTCCTCACCTCTGGCCCCCTCGGTTGTTAGCAACATTCATCACATCAGATTATATCTGTTTTATCTTGTAGTGGAGTAGTGACCAGAGAGGCAGCCTCCCAGCCAGGGAGACCTGGGGTCAAGTCTTCCAATGCCTGCCACCTACTGGCTGTGTGACCGGACAAGGCGCTTCACCTCTCAGGCTCTAAAACTGTCCATTGTAGGGAAGGTGCCAACCTGCATTGGTGAAGGGAGTTTCCTCACTTGGAAGTCCCCTATGGGAATGTAATTCCTGTCTCAGTTTTCATGGCTGTGAACATGTCACTCCCCTTCAGTAAAACATAAACTCCATGAGGGCAGGGGCTGCCCGTCTATGTATTTGTGTTTCCATTGTCTAGCACGTTGCCCAGCTCATTAATGAATGCTTCTTGATCGTATATGGAGAAAAATGACTTCTCCTGGGGCTTGTCTCTGCCTGATAGGAGGTAGCCCCCCTGAGGGCAGGCCCCAGTTCTCGCTCTTGTCTTTGTGGGCATATAACAGGCACTTCTTGTGAAATGGACTGAGAGGTTTGGGGGAGCAGCTGAGAGAGGGGGGCAATACAGAAGCCATCAGAAAAGAACCAAAAGATTCCGTTCCATCCAATTATTGACTGAGACCGTGCCTGCCCTCAAGGACCTTACATTCTGCTGGCAGGTACAGCGTCAGCTATGTAAATTAACACATCGAGTCACTTCAGTGGGAGTGCTGGTAGCCAGAGGGATGGGGAGGGACCCCCTGCAGGAGGGAGCCCCTGAGCTGAGCCTTAAGGGGGTGTAAGCTGGGGCGCCAGGAGAAGGTGTGGCGGGAGGGCATTCCCAGCATGGAATGACCGGGCACGATCTCTCCTGCGGATGGTAGGAAAGCCAGTTTGGCTGGAATGTTAACATTGTGAGGAAGGGGAAGGGGAGATTAGTCTGGAATAGGTAAGTAGGAGCCAGGGAGGGAAGGGGTACTAGGGAACCATGGATTTCCGGGAAGTAGTGAGAGCCTAGCTGAGATGAAACCCTGTGAATATGTAATGAGAGGATTTCCTGACTTCCTTACACCAAATTCAGTGGCTCAGGATTGGAGCAGAAAAGGTGGAGGGCTAGGGGCACCAAGGGCTGAGGACTGCCTAGTCATGAGTGGAGGAAAGAGAGGGGCCAAAGGTAGTGGTTAGCTGAGGGCCAGCATGGGAAGGGAGGAAAGGGAGGCCAGAGATCAGGGAAGGAATGGAAAGAAGAGAGAGGTGCGAAGGGCCTGGAAGACCTGGTGAAGAGGAGCACGGAGGCAGAGGGAGAGAAGGAAGGACAAGGGGATGGAGAAGGGAGGGGAGGTTCCAGAGCCCTGGGTCCTGGGGGCTCCACATATGGGTGATGGTGAGATGGTGGCTGAGTGCTGCCTCCCAGGATCACAGGGAAGGGAGCTCAGAAGGCAGCTGGCCCAGGATTCTACAGCTGTGGAAATGGAGGTCCAGGGAGGAGGACTCGCCTCAGAAGTAGGAAGAGGGGATGGGTTAGGATGCAGATGGACCAGGGGATCAGTAGACTGAATCAGGGCAACCAGGACCTTGTGGGCAGGAACCTCCAAGTGGGGGCTACTGCACTGGGGAGCAAGGGTGTGCCCGCCCCTTCTCCTGTCTCAGAAGGGGTGCCCACTGACCGCGGAACAGCTCGCTTTCTGGGAAGCATGTGAGAGGACAAGGTCCAGGGAGAGGTGGACGGTGGCTGCAGAGGGTTCCAGAGGGGAGACTAGAGAGGGAAAGGGATTGGGAGGGGGTTGGAGAGCCATGCTCTGAGGTCCTGGGATGATCGAGAGCAGTGTTGGAGTATCCCAGACCGGGAAGGGCTGCTTCCCCTGAGAGTGGTTGGTTACTGTACGGCAGACTTTCTGTTCCCGTCTGGGTCAGACTAAATGGTTCTGACATTCTCTGACCCAGGTGTCACCCATCCTTGGGAAGCCCACAGGTGGAGGTGGCCTCAGGCTCAGCGATAGCTCGGAGAGCCTGCTCCCAATTGCTTTGCCCCAAGATGTGAGGGAATGAGGCCCCCCCCTCAAAGATATGCCCCTGGTGGCCTACAACTGTGGCTCTGAGTTCAGCCTGGGGGTGAGGTCCCAGCCTTTTTGTTGTTAAAGAAAAGATGGTGTCTAAGGCCCTGCTTTGGGTGAGGTGGGAGGGGGGCACTAGGCCTTGGAGCCCCTTCCTCCAGTCCTTTTGGTTTCAGGACACGGAAGGCTTCCAGGAGGCGGTGTCCAGCTTGCCCACTGTGCTCAGACAGGGCCCCCAGGTCCTCTTGTAGAGCTGGGCTTCTCCAGAGCAGAGGAAGGCTGGTCCCCGCTTAGATGGAAAGGGGAGAGTCTACTCTCTGGGCTGAGAGATCCTCCAAGCTCTGAAATTCAGCCAGTCAAAAAACATTGAGCACTCACCCCGTTCCAGGCCCTGTGCTGACCACAGAGGAGGCAAAGAAGGTAAAGGCCAGGCCTTGAGCTCAGTCTCGAGCTTACAGATTATCTGGTAGGGAAGACAAGCCCACAAATGCGTACAGGCGAGTTGTGGACAGTGTAGCCAGGAAATAAGAGATGGGAGGAAGGTGCTGGACATGAGGGGCTGGGGAGGCCTGGGGATCTGCCGATGACATTGAAGCTGGGGCTGCAGGGAACCCGGGAGCCTGAGGGGAGGTGGCAGCAGGAAGGGTCAGGGAGAAGCCTAACACATTCAGTTTTGGACTTGAGTTTAGAAGGTTTAGAAGGTCTACCGCATCCAGCCTGAGACGTCGGAAAGGTGGTTAGAGATGCACGCTTGTAGTTCAGTAGAAAGGTCCGGTCAGGAGAGGGAGGCTGAAGAACCATCGACATAGAGATGGTCATTAGATCTACGGGAGCTGAGGAGATCCCCAAGTGAAGTAGTATGGAGGGGGAAGAGAAGAGGGCCCAGGACAGACCGCTGAGGGCCGCCTACGGTGAGAGGGCCTGAACTGGAAAGGGAGCCAGCAAAGGAGGCAGAGGAGTGGTCAGAGAGATGGGAGGAGAACCGAGAGAGAGAGACAGAGAGACAGAGAGAGAGACAGAGAGAGGGATTGAGAGGTAGAGAGAGAGGGAGAGAAGGAGAGAGAGGAAGAGAAGTAGAGAAAGAAAAACAGACAGAGATGGAGAGACAAACAGAGAGAGAGAAAGAGAGAGGGAGAAAAGGAGAGAAGGAGAGGAGAGAGAGAAAGAGACAGACAGATGGGCAGACAGGAAGAGGGAGAGAGACAGGGAGAGAGAGATGGGGGGGGGAGAGACAGAGAACAGAGAGAGGGAGACAGGGAGAGAGACAGAGAACAGACACACACATGTATGTACTGGAAACATGGACAGTAGGGAGCAGAGAGTGGTCATTAGTGCCAAGGGCTGCAGAGAGGTCAAGGAGAATGAGGGCTGAGAAAAGGCCAGCCCTTGTGTCCTCGAGCCAAGGTTGGAGCTGGGACCAGATCTGATGGGGTCAGGAGGGATTTTTGTGGGGTGTGGGGCATCCTGGAGGCCTCTGGGGAGATCAGAGTCTGGATCGATGGGGTCCGGGGCCTGGCTAACACTTTTTTGGGAGGCACTGAACCCGAGCCCCTTTGCAGCTCCGGGGCAGGGTGGCAGAGAGGCCCTTGCTGGAACTGGAGTAAGACCTGACTTTGAATGCTTGCGGGTCCCCCAGGAAGCCAGCAGCAGAGCCAGGGCCCCCGCTGCAGCCCGGATCGGGCCAGATGAGCTTCCTGCTCTAAGTCTGGGGGTCCTTGCAGGAAACAGGGTGGGGGGAAGGGGGGAGAAGTCAAGTCCCTGCTCATGGCACAGAAGGCAGGTCCCGTTGGTGTCCCTTATCAGCGGGCACCATGTAGTACCATCCTGAAGGAGGGGGAAGGGAGGGAGAATCTCCCGACCCCGTTATCAGCCCAGAGTCCATGGGGACAGTTTTCAGGTTAAAATGTAACCAGACTCCCCCATTCACCACCCTTCCCCCCATGCCTAGGTCACACGATTCTGGGGGTATCTGGACAAACATGGCTGCTCATGGAAGGGAATCTGGGAGGAGGCACACTCCAGATGTGAGACCCCCAAGCCCCACCCCTGACTGGGAGGCCGAATGGCTAGGCCTCCAAGGGAGGCTGAGAGAGCAGCTAGATTCCTGGGCTGTCAGTGGGGTAGAGAGGGAGAGGGAGGATACTCAAGGGGGTCCCTGAGGAAGGTGGGAGGGGTAGCAGAACCTCAAAGAGCAGGGAACTAGCTGCCTGGGTCCTCAGGGGGCTGGGAGCTGAGGGTGGGATGCTTTGGGGGCCGCTGCTTCAGTGGGCAGGGCCTGGAGACCTGGCTTGGCCCTGATGACCTGGATGTCCATGGCCATCTGCTTCTGCCTTCCCTCTAGCCTCTGTTCCTGGCCCTAAGTCTGGCACCCTTCTTGGCCTCCTGTGCCCTCTACTTCATTCTCTGGCTGCCCTCAGACGAGCCCAGCTGGACCAGCACCCTTGTCAAATGCCTCCCGGCCCTTTTCCTGGCATGTTTAGTCCACACCACTGCCCCCTCGGGCCCCTATGGCCGATTGGTTGGGGTAGGCCTCCTCTGCTCTGCCCTGGGGGACGCCTTCCTCATCTGGCCCGACCAGTTTCTCTTTGGTGAGTGGGAGTGGTGGGGATGGGCAGGAGGGCAGTGATGGGCCAGTGGGGCTGGGGGCACAGTCCTTGGCTCCTTCCCTCTTGGATAATTTCACCAAAAATCCCTGAATCAGGAGTTGAGGGCAGAAGGTCCAAAGCCACCTCGCTTCCTTCTGGGGCACTGCCCAAGACCCTTGGCCTTCTGGGCCTCAGTTTCCTCCCTCATGAAATGAAGAGGCCACAAGAAAGTCCATCCCCAAGCCTCCATTGCCCAGACCCTGCAAGGAGAGGGTCTCGAAGGTCCCTCGGTGCAGGAGAGGCCAGGTCCCTCTCTGGCCTCACAAAGGGGCTGGGTTGGGCGGATGTCTAGGATCCCCTTCTTGGATGAAGTCCTAGGAAGTGCGGCTGTGTGACCAGGAGAAGAAGAGAAGGCCAATTCCCTCAGGAAGGGGAAGCGCCTTGCCCGAAGTCACGCAGGGAGGGTCAGAGGCAGGACTGAACAAGGCTCCTCTGATGGCTGACTGTGGGAGAGTCTGCCTCAGGAGGTAATGAGTTCCCCATCCCCAGTAGTATACAGGAGATTAAGTTAGAGTTGGGGTTAGGATGTGAATGTTTGTCGGATGCTATTGAGAAAAAGACCCTGGGGTGTGTTTGCTCCTGGAACTTCAGAGCCACAGGAGCCTAGAGACTGAGCTCTGTGCCCTCATCAGGGAAGAGAAGACATTGGTTTCCGAGGGCCGCCACTGAGAGACTCCTGATTCTAAGGCCTTGCCCAGAGGACTGGAGGAGGATGGGCCAGCCGACCTGGGTTCAAATCCACTCTCTGAGGTCTGGGGCGACCAGTCCCCATGCCAGTCTCCTTTTCTCCCAGGA
The DNA here is from genome assembly GCA_028627135.1 of Pseudochirops cupreus. Taxonomy (NCBI): domain Eukaryota; kingdom Metazoa; phylum Chordata; class Mammalia; order Diprotodontia; family Pseudocheiridae; genus Pseudochirops; species Pseudochirops cupreus. Next base: position 67,547,489 of record CM053582.1, read on the forward strand.
AAACTTCCCTAATTCATGGGATTTTATAGCAGAGGAAACTGAGGCCCAGAGAGGGGAAGGGCCTTTCTCTGGGTCATGCAGCTAGCAAGATCAGAAGCAGGATTCGCACCTGGTGCAGAGTCCAGGCCAGCCTGGTGGCAGAGGCCTTCCAGCTCCCAATCCTGCACCCCTTTTTTGCAGGCATGGCAGCGTTCGGCCTGGCTCATCTCTTCTACCTGCAGGCCCTAGGCTGGCTCCCGATTCGCCCAGCCCTCCTGGGGTCTGTGGCGGTCATCTTTGGCCCCTACTTGGGGCTCCTGCAGCCTCACCTCCCTTCTGACCTGCGGCTTCCCGTGGTGGTCTACGTGGCTATCCTGGGGCTGATGCTGTGGCGGGCACTGGCCCGTGGGAGAACCGTGGCCCTCGGTGGTCTGTTCTTCAGCTTCTCTGACGCAGTCCTGGCCTGGGACTCCTTCGTCCAACCCTTGCCTCCAGGCCGTCTGATCGTCATGGTCACCTACTATGCCGCCCAAGCCCTGCTGGCTCTATCCACAGTGGAGACCAGGGCCCCCAAAGCTGACTGAGCTTGACGAGTCCCCCTCTCAAAGACGACACACTCCAGGGAGGCGCTGCCCCCTGCCCAGGTCGTAGCCCACCAGAGACTTGGAGCTGGGCACTGGGCTTCTCCAGGAGCCGTCCTGGGGGTCCCAGGCCCCCCCAGTTATTCATACTTGCTCCCTTTCCCATGCTTACCCTTCCTTCCCTGCACTGCCCCCAGCCCCATCCTGAAGCTTTTTCCTCCTTACTCATCTGGTTACAGAACTCACCTCACATTGCCCACGAGCCCCCGACTGAGATTTTTTTTCTCCCCGTTACCCACAGTCCCTCCCTCACTGTTCCTCCTGGCTTGAGGGCTTCTCTTCCCCGATGCCCACCAGAGTCCCAGATGTGACGCCTGTCCCTCCATTGTCTACACCACCTTCCCGACCCTTAGTAAAGCTGATACTGAAAGCTTGCCTTGTCTGTTGTTGTGGGAGGGCCGGACAGTCACACCCTTTGATGCTTTGAGCCCTTATCTTTTCAGGGCAGGCTGCTGACTGACTAGGAGTACCCCCATTTAGCCTCTATTTCACCCAGGCCCCTTGAATCTATTTCTGCCATTTGGGGAAAAGTCCTCAAATCTCTCTGGGCCTTGGTTGCCTTTTTTGTAAACTGAGAGGTTTGACATGGTGGGCTTCTAAGACCCTTTTTTTCCTTTGGTAACTGAGTTGCAAGGAGATCTGGGAAGGTGGGTGGGAGGGAGCCAAGGGACAGGTAACATGAACGTCCCCTCGCTCAGTCGCGTCTGCCTCTCTGTGACTCCACTTGGGGCTGTCTTGGCAGAGATGCTGGAGTGCCTTGGCATGTCCTTCTCCAGTCCATTTTACAGGTGAGGAAGGGGAAGCACGCAGGGTGAAGTGACTTGCCCAGAGTCACACAGCCAGTAAATGGCAGAGTCTTCCTGACTCCAGGCCCAGATACTCTGTCGTCTGGGCTACCTAGCGCCAAAGGGGCCCTTGAAGGGGTGGCGCCCCCCCATGCCCTTCTCCCATTAGACTGTAAGCTCCTTGAGGGCACAGATTGTCTTGGTTTTGCTTGTCTTTGTACCCCGGGCACTTGGCACAGGGCCTCCTATGCTGGAAGGCTGAATGAATGCTTTCCCAGTTTGTCTATTTAGAGCAGTGGTTCTCAACCTTCCTAATGCCATGGCCCTTTAATACACTTCCTCATGTTGTGGGGACCCTCAACCATACAATTATTTTCGTTGCTACTTCACAACTGTAACTTTGCTGCTGTTATGAATCTGTCTGACATGGAGGATGTGTTTTCATGGTTACAAACTGAACATAACCCACAGGTTGAGAACCGCTGCTTTAGAGCAAAGAGCCCCAGTTCCAGCTCAACCCCGCCTTTCAGGAATCTGGGGCGAGACATCAGCCTTCCCGGGTGGGGTTGAGGCCCCTCTGGGCCTCAGTTTCCTTATCTGTACGCGAAGGAGGGGCGGGTGAAAAGAGCCGGTAATCCTAGCTTCTGGCTGTTCTGGGCAGGAATGTAGGCTGGGTCTGAGGAATCTGAGCATAAGGGAGGGAGGGCAGGCAGGGGTCAGAGCCTTCCCTTTGTTGGCTTCTTCCTCCTCCACCTTCTCCCCTCTGGCCTCCTTCTCCACCCAAGGCCATTACCTGTGTCACCTGGAGCTCAGAGAAAGGAGAAGCTGTTGGGGTGAAAGTCCAAAAGGAGAGTGTCGAGCTGTGAGCCCCGGACACCTGCCTTTCTCTTTTCTCTCTCTCCCTCCTCTCTCCTTCTGTACTTCCCTCCAGTGCCTGGAGTCATGAGTGGGCTCTCCCCTGGGTCCTGGCATCTGCTGACTGTGGTGGTGAGTGTCCCTGCTGTGGGGGAAGGGGCTGCCGATTCACACACCCACGGCCCCGGGTGGCAAAGGCTCATGAGGGTTGGAGACTCCTGGGGTCCCTGACAGAGTGATGAATGCCTGAAACCTTGAAGGGGATAACCTGGGGGAAGCCGGAGGACTCCTAGGTCCGGTCGTGCCCTCCCATGTCCGCTCTGAGCAGTTTCGGTGGTTAGCTCTTCTCCACCACCCACCCGGAAGCTTGTCCTGGGGCTTCAGCTTTCCCCACCCCTGCCCCTGCCCTTGCACTCTGAGGTACCTCTTTTTCTCTTGTCCTGGAACCAATTGTCGTGGTTGAATGTTATCGACTGCACTGATCTCAGACTTGGGTTTCCCCAGGGCTCTTTCTCTCTTCTCCCTTCCTCCTTTCAAGAAAATGGGCAGGTTGTGAACTTTCTCTGAAAGAGAAGGGAATTCCAGCCCTGCCTGTTTCAGCTCTGAGGTTCTGCTGGCATCTTTCATGTACTCTTCTCAACAGGTTCTGGTGAGCTGGGCAGGGTCCTTGACATCTGGTGAGTGGTAGACGTCTCCCCCACAGAGGGCTGAGAGTGGCCTTCCTCAACAAGGCTGGCTGGGGTCAGGGGCTGGGGAGTTCAGAGGGTCCCTCGAGCCTCCCTGGCTGACCATCCTCTTGCCTGCCTCTCAGCCCAGGATGAGATCTTGGCCTTTTATGTAGACAAGCAGACCAACGTCTCAGTCACCCTGAAGTGGGAGCCACCTGATCAGAACTACACTGTTACCTGGGCTAAGGATGGCCAGCGCCTTGGGACAAAGAACACTTCTGATACCCAGTACACGGTGGAGGACCTTCAGCCTGGGACAATGTATGAGTTCACTCTCAGAGCTGAGGGAAACAGCTCTGCAAGGAGCCTCAATGCATCCACCCGTGAGCTCTGGCCCTACCTGGGGGCTGTAAGCACCGTGGAGGGAGGGAGGAAGAGCACACACATGGACCCTGGGCTCCGTCCTGGGCATTTCCAAGGCATTTCCTAGGCCCAGACCCCGCCAAGCCTTGCTAGAGTGCATGGGAAGCCTTTCCCAGCCCATCTCCACTCCAGTGCTTGCTCCCATTGGTTGCTTCTTACATATCCTGTATGTAGCTTGCTTTGAATATATTTGGTGGCATGCTGCCTCCCCCATGTGATCAGAAACCTGAGGGCAGGGCCTGTCTTTTGCCTCTTTTTGTGTCCCTGGAGCTTAGCACAATGCCTGGCCCATAGTAGGCTCTAAATGCTGATTGACTGGTTGAGAGCTCCCTAGGACCAGCATTTCCTAGCTCATGAGGTTTCACTAGGTGTCCTTACACCTTACTGAATGTCTCATGATTCTAGTGGAAAGCCGGGAGAAGCCTGAAGCAAAGGGACAACTGAAGGCCATGATGTACAGATATTAGCAGCATTAGATTCCCTGGAGCCATGGACCCCACTAGGCCTCAGGCTCACAGGCCCCTCTGTTGGGGAGCATCCTTCCTTCCCCACCAGGCCAGTCCAAGGACTCAGTCTGCCACCTCTGCTCTTGGACACTTGGTGGGGAGGGTGGGAAGCCCCTTCCCTCACCCACTTTGAGTTCTCTCTTCTCACTCAGTGCCCAATGAGGTCCGAAACCTCGGGATGGTTGACCGGAGCAACAGCTCAGTCACCCTGTGGTGGCTGGCCCCCGATGGCCCCGAGCCTGAAAATCACACCTACTGGGTCAGCTGGGGCACAGAGGATGGCCTTCTTGGTCAAGAGCACACAACAGAGGAGAACACAACATATGTGGTGGTCAACCTAGCCCCTGCCACTGTGTACAATTTCACAGTGAGGGCTGAGAAGAATGGTGTCAACAGCTCTGGCCAGAGCATCCAGGAGGCCACAGGTGAGCTGGGGGCTGTGCTTTGGGGCTGGTTCTGTGGGAGGTGGGACAGGGAGCTCTGAGGGAGCCCAGGGTCTTGTGGGCCCACTCTGAGAGAACTTAGATGTTGGGTTTGAGCCCAGAATGGCAGGATTTCAGAGTAAGAAGAGACCTCAGAGGCCATCTCTTCCAACCCTTCACTTGCAAGAGTCCCCTCTGCAAAGACTGATGGTCTTTGGGAAAAAGGGAAGGAGGAAGAAGGGACCTGTGGCTTCCAGTCTTGCCACCCTTGAGGGGCCCAGTTCTCCCTGGCCACAGTCTGCTTCACTTCCCTCCACAGTGCTTACAACCCCAGGGTGGGGCCAAAACCCACATGTGGATGCACTGAGGTTCCTTCCAGAGCTGGCCTCGGCACTCTCAATCAATCTGCCTTTCATCATTGTAGAGCCAGTGTGGTATTCACAGCACCAATGGTGACTATGAATATGCTGGCATAGTTCTGAGTCACAAAATATAATAGACTCTCCATAGAGAACGCAGAAAGAAAACATTTATCAGGCACCAGAAAGCCAGATCCCAACATTGGAACATCAAATTCATCATAGCAACAAAGAGGTTAATACACAATAACACCGCAGGAAGCTGCACTATCCCAAAGCCTTTCCACAAACACACACTCACAAACCTAACTGTCTCCTTGCCTGTGTCCTCTCTCCTCCCTCCATTCTAACTGCTCTGACTCCCAGTTTCCTCTCAGCTCTGCTGCACCCTTCTTGCTCTACCCACTCAGCAAACTCCTTCCACCACAAGCTCCATGTGATTACATGCTGCCTATTAAGGGGCAGGGAAGATCTTCAAATTCCCAGGACCATTATAATCGTGCACTTCCAATGTGCCAGGTGCCAAAGGAGGGCCATGGGACACCAGGACAGTCTCTGCCCTCCTGACTGTACATCCTATTGGAGGAGATGGCAAAGACAAAAAAGAAACAGAAAAAGGGCCCAAGATGGAGCCTCACTGGGAACCTCCAGGCCTTGTGAGACCCCACACAGTTCTCTTGCAGACTTCCTAGACTTCTTGTGGTCTCACTTGGCCTCACTGGCACTCAGAAGTCTTCACCTGGCCCCTCTCTAGGTCTTGCTAGGCCCCACTAGGCCTCAGGCTCACAGGCCCCTCTGTTGGGGAGCATCCTTCCTTCCCCACCAGGCCAGTCCAAGGACTCAGTCTGCCACCTCTGCTCTTGGGCACTTGGTGGAGAGGGTGGGAAGCCCCTTCCCTCACCCACTTTGAATTCTCTCTTCTCACTCAGTGCCCAATGAAGTCCAAGACCTCGGGATGGTTGACCGGAGCAACAGCTCAGTCACCCTGTGGTGGCTGGCCCCCGATGGCCCCGAGCCTGCAGAGTACCTCTACTGGATCAGCTGGACCAGGGAGGGTGTTCCCAGAGGGGCAAACAGTACTGACGCTGATCATTATACAGCGCAGCCCCTGGAGCCTGGAAGCCCGTATGAATTTGCAGTACGTAGCATGCGTCATGAAGTGAATAGTTCTGCCCAGATGCTGCGGGTGTTCACAGGTGAGCCAGGCGCTCTGAGCCTCCAGTTGGGAGTGGGAGACAAGAGAATGGCAGATGGGGTCTGGAGAGATGGGACTCTTGGTCCCAGAAAGGCAGCAGCCTAGAGGCAGCAACATTTCCAGGGTGGGGAAGACAAGTCATTCTTCTGGGCTCTTGATGATCAGGATGGAGGTGGCTGGGCACATGTGGGCAGAGCGTGGTGGCTCTTACCCCTCAGGCCCTTTTCTACACTTCTCTTACTGCCCTCCCAGAACCCAATGAGGTCAGAAACCTGGAGGTGGTGAGACAGACCAACAATTCTATTGCATTCAACTGGACAGCACCTGAGGGACCCACCGATCCCACATACCAAGTGTCCTGGTTCTTACCTGGGACCCAGGAGAGGAGGAACTTCACTGACAGGACCAACTTCACTGCTGAAGGCCTCACTCCTGGGACTTGGTACCAGTTCTTGGTGAGGTCCATGACGGAAGATGGAGCCCAGAGTCCAGAAAGCGCAGTCAACGCCTCCACAGGTGAGGCCCAGGCTCAGGGGAGGAGGAACAGAGGGCATTGCTCAGAAGCCGGGCTCTCTCTTCCTGTGGGAGGAAGCTGCTGGCCCTGGAGGCCAGGCCCCTGAGGGTGATGGGGGATGAGGAGGGGAAGGAGGCTGCTAGACCTCATGGCGAGCAGGGAGCTCATCTCTGCTGGTCCTCTCAGCCCCAGACCCCGTCACCATCACCTCCTGCACTAGTGCTGATGCGGGCTATGGGGTTGTCCTGACCCTGGCCTGCCCTGCGGGGAACCAGGATGGCCTAGAGTTTGAGGTGGGTAGGCAGCAAGGTACGTGGTCTGGGAACTGCACCAGCCCCAAGTCCGTCGGGGGACTCCAGCCAGCCCGGTCCTATGTGGCCACCGTGACGTCTCTGTGGGCAGGGCTGAGTGCCATCTCAGCTCCAGTGACCTGCCATACGGAGAGTGGAGGTAGGTCCACGAGGGCCCTGGGGAGGGAGCCCAGGAGGTGGGTGAGGCTGGCATGGGGGCCAGGGCCGGCTGCCCTCCTCACCTTCCTCCCGTCTCCCCGCACCCCCAACCAGGGGTCATTGCAGGAGCAATCCTTGGAATCCTCCTCTTTCTCCTTCTTGTGGGTTTGCTCATTTTCTTTCGTCGACGGCGTCAGAGGTGAGGCAAGACCTAGGCTCTGAGGGCCGGGCCAGGTTCAGAGTGCATGAGAGGGCAGGGGCTGTGAAGACTAGACCAAGTTCAGAGTGCACAGGTGGCCAAGGGCTGCAGAAGGCATAGGAGGGCAGGGGCTGCAGAGTATGCAGGCGAGCAGGGCCTGTGAGGGCCTGGCAAGCTCCAGAGGGTATGGTCAGCCAGGGGCTGCAGAGGGCACAGAAGGCAGGCAGGGCAAGGCTTGCCTCTTACTTCCTCTTTCCTTCTCACAGGAAGTCAATGCAGGAGAAGCCTCAAACCCCAGGTGTGGCCTTCAGGTGAGCCCCTGCTTTGAGGCAGGTCCCAGTGGGGTTCAGCTCAGTCACTGACTTGTGGGGTGGCCTTGGCCAAGCCCCGTCTTGTTTTGGGGCGTCATTGTTCTCTGCAGGGGGGGGATGGACAGGGCTGGGCTGTGTGGTGGTCCCAGGCAGCAGGCCTCCTCACTCCCTGCCAGCTCCCTGGGCGGCATCCCTGCAGAGAATCTGGCAGCTTATGTCATGGAGAACCAGAAAGACAGTAACTACGGATTTGCAGAGGAGTACCAGGTACAGAGCACTGGGATACCTGGGGCAGGGCTTTGTGCCCAGTTCACACCATCACACAGCCCAGGTCTGACCCCCTCCCCAGGGGTGTCAGCAATATAGACCAAAGAGGGCGGGGGGAGGGCTGGGAGACAGACAGACCAAGTTAGAGAAGGAGGCTGAAGTCAGCCAACCAACACGTCAGTCCCCAAGCATGTAAGAAGTGCCTACTGTATGCCAGGTACCATGCCCAGGACTGGAATACACAGGGAAGCAGAACCGGTCCTCTGGGCTCGTAGTCCTAGGGGAGAGAGGGCTCACCCACTGCTCTCTGCACACAGAGATCAGAGATGATGCCAGAGAGAAGGCGCCGCCATGGGGGAAGATGGAAAGGGTGGGATGGTAGTGGACACCGCTGCAGGTGGGAACACAGAGAGGGCAGAGGTGGGGATGCCGGTGCCTGGGGAGGCAGACAGGCACAGAGCGGGCATGGAGTGGGCAGTGGTGGGGATGCTGGTGCCTGGGGAGGTGGGCACACACAGCTTAGGGAGGACTTTCAACGCCAAGTGTGACTTTCTATGTGATCCTGCAGGTGATAGGGAGACAGACGCTGGCATTCTCTGAGTAGGATGGGGCGCCATGGGCAGAGACACATTTTAAGAGGGCTATGATAGCTGAGTGGAGGCTGAGCCAGAGCAGGGAGAGGCTTAGGGCTGGGAGACCCTGGGCAGGTTATCACAGTGGTCTAGGCAGGAGGTGATGAGAACCCACAGCAGGGTGACAGTGACAAGGGGGAGAAGAGGGGGCATGTCTTAGGTGGAATCAACAGGTGCTGGCAGCTGATTGGCTGGGGGCGAGGTGGGGAGAGAGGGGGAGGAGCGGAGGATGAGCCAGCCGAGGTGCCCGCCAGCCTGGGTAGGTCGGGGGTGGTGCCGCCCACAGTAACAGAGAGCTTTGGAAGCGGGGAGGGGTTGAGAGGAAAGATAAGGAGTTTAGCTGGGGGGGGGGCAAGTTTCAGATACCCGTGGGGCACCCACTTTGAGATGTCTGATAGGCAGCTGGAGATGCCAGAGTAAACCAGAAACAGACCAAGAGGGACAGACAGACGGAAACTGAGTCTGAGCTAGAGATGGAGGTAGAGATGGGGCAGGATGAGGAGGGAGCAGACAGACAGACAGACCCTCACACCTGCCATCTCTGCCACTCTCCTTTCCCCTGCCCATTGAAGAGCTGTGCCCATGGTTTGGTAAAGTTCACAGGAGCTGGTGGGCAGTGCAGGGGTGGGGGAGGCAGGCTAGTGGCAGACTTTGGTGAGTCCTGCTGTATTGGGATTCTGACGCTCTCCTCCCCCCCTCTCTCTGTGACTTCCTCTTAACCAGCAACTGAGTCTGGAAGGCACAGGGCAGATGCAAACAGCTGCTTCAGCCCTGGAGAACAAAAGCAAGAATCGATTTTCCAATGTGCTGCCTTGTGAGACATGGAGACGCCCCCCCCAAACCCCCATGCCCAGGGAGAGCCAGGGGCCCCCTCCCCCTCCCCTGGAACCTGAGAATGATGGAGATGTCCCCTCCCCATGCCCAGGGAGAGCCAGGGGTACCCTCCCTCTCCCCTGGCACATGAGAGTGGTGGAGACCCCTCCTCTCCATGCCCAGGGAAAGCCAGGGGTACCCTCCCTCTCCCCTGGCACCTGAGAGTGGTGGAGACCCCCCTCCCCTGTACTGCAGGAGATATAGAGATACCCACCCCCACCCCATTCCCAAGGGGAGAGCCAGATATACCACGCTCTTCCTGTGGTTCCCTGGGAGAGATGGAACCCTCCTATCTGTCCCCTTGGTTCCTGAGCCTCTGTGGGAGGCAGAGCTGTCCTATCCCTACCTCTCCCTGGGAGAAGCAGATATGGTACTCCCCTCTTCCTCTGCCTCCCCACCCCATCCCACTCTGAGAGACCCAGGGATGCTCCTTCCTCCCTCCTTGAGGAACAGACTCTCCCCTCTCTCCCTCCGCCCCCAGCCTCTGTGTCTCTCCTTTGCTGGCTCTATCTCGATTCCCTTCTCAGTCTTTCGTTGCTTGTTTCTCTCTGTTTTTGTCTTTGCTGGATGCACCTCCTCCTCCCCACTTCAGATGACTGGTCCCGAGTCCCCCTGCAGCCCATGCCAGGGGATCCCAGCTCTGACTACATCAATGCCAGCTTCATTCCAGTGAGCAGACACGAGGGGGAGGGGCGGGCGGGGGGAGGTAGGCTTAAGTCAAAGCTGGACCCCAGGAGGTGGGGGGTGAGCCTCATGGGCCCCCCTTATTCCACCCCCTTCCAGGGTCTCAGTGATTCCCGGGAGTACATTGCTACCCAGGGGCCACTCCCCCAGACGGTGGGAGATTTCTGGCGCCTGGTGTGGGACCAGCAAAGCCACACTATCGTCATGCTGACCAACTGCGTGGAGTCCGGGCGGGTGAGCCCCAGAGCCCCCCAGACTGCATTCTCTGGGCCTCCAGCTCTGCCTCCCCCTCTTTCCATCTGCTCTGCCTTTCTTCACCCTGTCCCCATCACTCTGCCTTTCTGTCTTTGTCTGCCTTCACCGCTCCCCAGCCCCCTTCTGTTCTTGTCTCCCTCCATCCCTTCCCTTAACCCTTCTCCACTTATCTGTCTCCCTCCACCACTCCCCTCCCGCTCTGTCTTTGTCTCCTTCCATCCCTCCCCTGCCTCCCTCTGTCTCTTCTCTTTTTCCCTGCCCCTCTCCCTCTCTTTTTGTCTCAGTCCATCCTTTCCCTTGCCCCCTCCCTTTCTTTGTCTCCCTTCATTTTCCCCTCCCCTTTTCCCTTTCTCCTTCATTTCTCTGTCTCCTCCCATCCCTCTCCTCGACCCTCCCTTTCTCTTTGTCTCCCTCCATCTCCCCCCTTCTCTCTTTTGTGTCTGCTTCCACACCTCTTCCTGCCCTTCTTTCTGTCTCTTCTCTCTCCACCTCTCCTTGACCCTCTCCCTTTCTCTCCTTGTCTCCCAACATCTCCCTGTGCCTCTCCTTTTCTCTGTCCCTGTCTCTCCGTCTTTGGGTGAGAAGGAAACCTGCCCATTGCTGCTGCTGCCGGACCCAGATCTCCTGGTGACCCCTTGAAACTCCCCTGGCTCAGGGAGGGTCCTTGGTACTCCTCACCCAAACACACCTTAGACCCTCTTGCTGTTTCCTCTCCTAGGTTAACGATCCCACTTGGGCTAGTACTGGGCTGGGGATAAGGGGATCAGGCTCTGGTTGAGCTCAGTTCTGGTAGTGAGATTCACATATTACCCTCCTCCTCCCACATATTACTCTCCCTCTCCCAGGTCAAATGTGAACATTACTGGCCCCTGGATACCAAACCTTGCAGCCACGGGAACCTTCGAGTGACTCTGAAGGGAGAACTTGTAACTGAACACTGGACCATTCGAGACTTGCAGCTGTTCCATGTATGGACCCAGAGACCCCAGCCTTTCCAAGCCCCCATCTATCCCCTCAGGACCTCTACTGCTTCTGAAGGCCACCGCCATCACCCCTGTTCTCCCCTGAGGCTCCTGGGGAGCCATAGACCTCTTCACCTTTCTACATTCTGCAGCCCTCCCACCCAGAGCACTCTCAACTTCTCTAGACCACCTTAGCTACCTTTCAAGGACCCACAGCTGCAGCCAGACCAACCCTCTCACCCCTAAGTACCCCTGAGCAATTCAGTGAGTCCCTATGATCACTCCAAGACAGAATCACAGAGCTGGAGAGCTGGAAGAGGTCTGGGGGCTTTCTAGTCTGACAAGGCCTACAAGCTGATGTCTTCTGGAGGCCCCATGATTTCCAAACACCTCCAGGGTTCCACAGCCACCCATGGTGACCCCAAATACCCCCCAAATTAGCCAGTCTCTAGGATCTAGTTCCTTCCATCCTTCCATCGATCTCCCAGGAACCCCCAGACCATCCTCACACCTCTCCCTCTGGGCCCCAACCTCCCTTTCCTAGACCTTTGGGATGGAGGAAGGGAATAAGCATTTAAGTGCCTACTGTGTGCCAGATCCTGGGCTAAGTGACAAACATTGTCTTAATTGGTCATCCCAACAACCTTGGAAAGCAGGTGTGGTTATCTCCATTCTAAAGCTGAGGAAAATCATGTAGATAGTGGTTAAGCAACTTGCCCAGGGTCACACAGTAAGGGTGTGTTTGAGGCTGCCTTTGAATTCAGGTCTTCCTCATTTCAGACCAGTGCTTTATCTACTGCAGTACCTAGCTGCCTTCCCAACTGACCCCCAACAGGCCAGTGTCCCCTTCCAGACTATTCCAGCCCCCTCAAACCTCTCAAGGCTGTCCAGCAATGCCACCTATCTTCCCTTCCTGACCAGTCCATTTAGCTCCCCCCTCTGGGGTTGACCTCACCCCCGGACTCTCCCTCCCAGAACTTCTTCCACAGCCTCTGAGAGCTCAGCTTCAAAGGCAGCATGGTACCATAGGAAGAATGATGGGAATCCAAGACCGTAGATTCCCTTCTTGTGTTTGCTTCCTTCTACCTAAGTGACCTCATCTGGGAGCTCCTTCCTCTCTTCGGGTCTCCTAGTTAAACTAAATGACCTCTAAGGGGCCCTTGCAGCCCTAAATTCCTGTCCTTCCCCCCCTCTCCATTAGGGTTCCTGACCCTTCTCTTCCCCTAGATGGATCTGAAGAAAGACCTGCCTGTGCGCCAATTCCACTACACTGTCTGGCCAGACCACGGAGTTCCTTGGTCTCCAGACCCACTGCTGGCTTTCCAAGCCCTGCTCCGGGAATGGCTGGACCAGAGCCTAGGGGAAGGCCCTCCCATTGTACATTGCAGGTAAGGCCCTGGCCCATGGAGGGAGGTCGGTCATGGTCCCCCTCAGGGGCACCCACAGGTGCTGCTGGTGACCTCACGAGCCCTGGGGGAGTCTTTTCTCCAGTCTTCTCTCCTCACCAGTGCGGGCGTAGGTCGCACGGGGACCCTCATAGCCCTGGATGTCTTGCTGAGGCAACTGCAGAAATACCAGCAGGTTGGGGTCCAGTCCTTCGTCAGAAGGATGAGGAGGAGCCGCCCACTAATGGTGCAGACTGAGGTCAGGATCAGGCCAGGCCAAGGAGGGGGTGATGGGTACAGAGAAACCAGGACAAGGTTGCTGGGAACGGGATACAGAGTCACATGCCCTAGGTTCAAATGCTGACTCTGTCACTTCCTAGCCCTGTGACTTTAGGCAAGTCATTTCACTGGTTTGGGTCTGTTTGCCTTTCTGTAAACTGGGGAGGGTGTGGACTGGGAATCTGTCCAGAAGCCCAAGACCTTGCTCACCCCATCTCCTTCCCCCCGCATGTCCAGGGACAGTACGTATTTTTGTACCAGACTCTCCTGAGGTTTCTGCAGCTGTCTCAGGACAGTGGGAACAATGACAGACATGAAGAAGGTGTCCTGTATGAGAATCTGGAGGCCATCCAGGCCTATGAGCGGGAGATGTGTGTGAGATAAGCTCCCTGGGATTCAGGATTCAGGATGCTCCCCCATGAGACCCCAGCCCCAGGATCTCTGAAGAACCAGGAGCTGGGGGTGGGAGAAGCAGAGGATCCAGATGTCTGACATCAGATTATATGATGGGGATTTGGGGAGATCTCCAAGGTGCTGAGGCCCATCCTCCCCCAGAGGCTGAGGAAGGCTCCTGTGCTCCTACTACAGCCTCATCCTCTAATACAACCTGTACATATTGTGCCTTTAATTTATTAAATCAGTACTCCTACCTCTGCCTGATGTTTGGGGACCAGAATGTCAGATCACCTGCATAGGATGCAGCAATATTTCTTTCTCTGGGAAGTTGGGGGTGCCTGTGGTGACTTTGGTGTGGCTGCCCTGCATCCAGAACCTAGGACAGCACCAGGTTGTCCCTGCTCCCTCAGGAGGGAGCACCTAGGGTCAGACCCCACCCTTAGATCACTTGCCACCAGCATCCTGAGGTCAAGACAAGAGGCCAGGCCTTAGAAACCTGGGGACTCTGGCAGAGGCAGCCACCTAGAACAAGGAAATATCTGTTTGAAGATTGAGTGCAGAGACCTGGGTACCCCTGTTGGGAGAAAAAAGCATTTTAGAGTGGATCCAGTCTCTGTTCTCTGGGAATTCACAGCCTACCAATTATGAAATCTTACTGAGATGGAGGAACTAGGGAAAGAAAGGGATCTATCGCCAGTCTTGGAGAGAGCCTGAGACCCTGCTGGCAGAGTCTGAGAGATGGCTGGGAGTGAAGGACTGATCTCACCTCATTGGTCCTTTTTAGAAATCTTAGGGAAGGAGGCAGTGGCTTAAGCTTGGGGTTCACAGAAAGGGCTCCTGGGGAGGCTGTGTCCCTGAGAGCACAGAGCTAAGGAGTGGGCAAGCCTGGGCCTCTGGGGGTGGGCTGGCCCCGGAGAGGGGAGAGCCTCTACCCTGGCCTCCTTAACACCCATAAGTGTTCTGCCTCCATGATCCATTGTCTGACAGCGATTTCCTGTTCTCTTTGTGCTGATGTTTCCAGTACCCCTACAATCAGCACCCTCCTTTCATCCCCCATTTCCGTCTGTTAGCTCTTTCTCAGCAGCCCCAATGCTCCAGGGGCCCCACCACCCTTAAAAACGCTTTTACTTGAACCTACTAAGGCCTTCAGCTCCTGTCCCATATCTCTCCTTTCTTTCAGTCAGCCTCCTAGAAAAAAAAACAACAAAACTTGTCTCCACTCATGCCTATTTCCTATCCCCCCACTCACTTCCCAGTCCCTGGGAATCTGGATGTAGGCCTCAGCATTCAACTACAGCTGTTCTCTCCAGGGTCACCTGTCATCACTTAAAGGTTAAATCAAGCTGTCATTTCAGGGTCAAAGTCTTTTTGTCTCTTTGCAGCATTTAACACAGATGATTCCCCCTCCCTCCCTCCTTCTTCCATCTTGGATAGGCTGTCTTCACTGAGGCTTTTTGACATTGTTGTCTCTTGGGCCTTTTCCGACCTGACTGTCTCTTTGCTGGGGCTCTGCCCATCTCATGCCCACTCACTGTGCATATACCTCTAGGCTCTGTCCTCTGTCCTCTTCTCTCCACTTGCTCTCTCTCTCTCAATGCCCTCACCAGTCCCCATCTGTCTGCAGATGATTCCCGGATTCCCATGGCCAGCTCTCTTGAACAGCAATTGTGCATTACCAGCTGCCCACTGGATATTTAAACGCATGTCTTGTAGGTGCTTCCAGCTCAACATGCCCAATGCAAAACTCAATGTCTGCCCTGAGCCTTCCTCCAGCTCCCCTGTAAGGACTTCAGCTGCCTGTTGGTCACTCAGGTACCCAGCTGTGGCTTCCCCCCAAACCCCCTCATCTTCAGCTGCCAAGCCTTGTCAATCTTATCTTAGCTCCACCCTCTTTGCTTGTCACTTAAGACTATTACCATTGACTCTTCCCTCTTCAATCCATTTCTCCTCAGGCAGGTACTTATCAAATTCTGTCCCATGTGCCAGGCACAGTGCTAAATGCTGGGCATACAAAGAAACGCAAAAGTCAGTCCCTGCCCTTGAGGAGCTCACGGTCTAATGGGGCAGATGACATACAAACAACCATGTATGAAATGATGTGTTTGAGAGGTTCAGGGACCCCACAAGGACCGAAGGGTAGGAGAGGGTCATCTGGAATGAATTCCTGGACTCGAGCCTTCTTTAAGTCAAGGTGGCAAAGAGCTGGTGGGTAGAGCTCCTTAGGGAACTTGTAGCTTAACAGGAATGTTGCTAGGATGATAACATGCAGTGTTGGTCACAGGCATCATTCACTACTGGAAAGGGGGGGCTCATCTATTGGGGGCAGGGGCAGGGGCTCCTAAGGGGTGTATTTTTGGTCTATTACATCTGCAGCAAGATAACTGAGAGTTGGTATCTATAGCTTGACCTATGATGACTATGGGAATCAATGCATGATAATTCTGTGAGTACAAGGTAGTCCTGTTTTTACAAAGAAAATTCTACAGAGTTCAACTTGTTATTGTAACAGGGGAAGATAGTTTGCCTCACTGGGACTGGGGAGGTCCAAAGTGGGGTCCAAACACAGGCACTTAACACCCCATCAAAACCATATCTGCAGGGTGTAGTCTTAGAGGGAGAACACTGGTATCAAGGGGGGTCAGGAAGATTTCTTGCAAAAAGTGGGAATTTAGCTGAGACTTGGAAGGAGTCAGGGAGGCCAGGGAGTACAGATAAGAAGGGAAAGACCTCTAGGCATGAGAGACAGCCAGAGAAAATGCCTGGAGTGGGATACGGAGTGTCTTGTTCAAGGAACATCAGAGAGGCCAGAGTCATTGCATGAACACGATGATTGGTATCATGAGAGCTGATAAGATTACCAAATGAAATCATACAGCTAGAAAAGGGCCCAGGCCAAAGCCCACCCAGGGACCTCCACAGAGTCATCAAAATATTCTTCCTGAAGCCTAAGAGGGCCCATGTCCTGCCTCTGCTCCAAACTTGAAGGGTCTTCCCATTGTTCTAGGGTTAGATATAGCCCCTTGGTTTAGCATTCAAAGATGGTCACAATTGGCTTCTCCCTGTCTTTCAGAGCTGGTTATACATACAGTCTACATTTTAGCCACCCTGACTTACTTGGTCTTCCCCATAGAGGGCACTCTTATCTCCCACCTCCATCCCTTTGTCCAAGCTACCTCCCATTCCCGGGATGCACTCTGTCCTCACTTCTGCCCCTTAGAATTCATTAACACCAAGCACCAGCAGCTTTCCAGAGGACAGTTTTCAAGGTCCTGATTACAAGCATAGTGAACTCTTTATTTATTCAGTAACAAATTAAGGCAAAACATTCATAGAAAATCAAAATACAATATTCACCATGTCACAACTCAACAACTTAACACTAAAATGGCCATGTAGTTTTCACCAAAGTTGGTCACATAGTTTTAAACAAAGTACATTCATTTAGTAACTCAGTCATTTAATAAGTCCTCAATTCAATCACAAAGTACCAAGATTAAAGTTCTCTTTTGCTAAGGAGTCTGAGGGTGGAGGCTCCTCCCTCTCTGGGGCCAGCCCACCCCCAGAGGCCCAGGCTTGCCCTCTCAAAGTGCATTCACTTAGTCAATCACAAAATTCACCCCTAGGTCACACCATTTTAATCTCTTTGATCAAAAGTCTTCCTTCTCAAAGTATATTCATTTAGTCAATCACAAAGCACAAAGGCCATCCACCCCTAGGTCACAACTAGGTTACAATATCATCAGTCAGCATTAAGTACCCAAGGAGAGGTCTTTTCATCTTGACTTGAGGCAGGTTCTCAGCTTGCATGGTTCCCCTTCCCACAGTTTCTGTTCCTGGGAAGACAAAGCTTAACAAAGCCACAACAACATTCATGCACATTGCCAGTGTCCTCATCAATTTACTTTATGCCTGTGAAATCAACCTAGACCCAACAACAAGGTCTGAGGCCTCCACGAGCAAATGAATCTGACAAAGTAACATCAAAACAGACAAAGTACCATCACCACATGACTCCTCAGTTCTCGGCAGCTCCAGCTGGCCCTTAGAAGTCCTGGGCAGCTCCGGACAGTTCTCTCTCTCTCTCTCTCTTTCTGCCTCCACCATGCTGCTCCCAGAAGTTCTTCTGGCCTCTTTCAGCTTGGACTTTCTCCTATACATGGCACCAACTCCTCCCTGTTCAACCCCCTCTCATCAGGTCAACAAGTCCATCCCGCTGTGGGATTCACAAGCTCTGATCTCAACACTTAACCCAAAAACAAGGGCTAAGTACCTATTCTTCAAATTCCATTAACATTACAAATTCCTAGTTTCATTCAGGGCTCAACTGATGTGCCAAGTTCTATACTGAGTGAACCTCCATTTCCCTGATGGGGTGCTTGGGTGCTTGTGCTTGGACCCCAATTCCAAGATCACATTTCTCCCTAGCTTCAAAACACTATCCCTGACAGTTTTCTCCCCAGGCCAAGGATACTATGCCTAGCAATAACTCACAAGTGGGCCCCAGTAAGACAAACTATCTTTGCCTGTCACAAGAACAAGCTGACCTCTGAAGAAATTCTCTTATAAAAATAGGACTATCTTGTAACCACAGAATTATCATGTATTGATTCCCACAGTCATCATATACAATTCAGAGGCCAAGCTATAGACACCAACTCTCAAAGCTATCTTGCTACAGATGTAACAGACCAAAAATACACCCCTGAGAAATTCTTTCCCCTGGTTTTCAGTAGTGAATGATGCCAGTGACCAAGGTGGTAAATTATCACCTAATTAGCATCTCTGCCAGATAATCTACTACTTTTCCAATACAAGCTTTAGCATCTTTCCTGTTGAGTTGCAAGTTCCTTAAGGAGCTCTGCTCCACATATTGGTGTTACAATAAACCTTTGCCACCTTGGCTTAAAGAAGGTTTGAGTCCAGGAACTCATTCCAGCTGACCCCGTCCAGTACGCCAGTCTTTGAGGGCTCCCCGAACCCCTTAAACCACATCATCCCCTCTGGTGTTAGTGCTCTCTTCCTTCAGAAATGACCTTTGGACATGTTAGCACTTTGACATAGACAGGGCACTGGAACTGAAGGCAGAAAGACCTGGGCTCATAACCTGCCGTTGGTTTTTACCCTGGGCAAGTTACTTTGCATTTGCCCATTCGTAAATCAAAGGGGTTGGACTGACTAGTTTCTAAGACTTTCTTTCTGCTCTAAATCTATGATTCTCCCAGGCCTCCCCCTCCCTGAGCAGGATGCAGCTTCCTTTGGAAATGTCTCCTTAATGTCTCTTTATGCTTAATGCCTTGCACATAGTAGGTACTTTAATGAATGCTTGTGGGATGGATTGAAGGAGTAGAGGTTTCAGGTTTGTGACCTCTCGGTCACTAGCGGGGTAGAGGGGGAAGGAATGCCTTGGAAAATGGAAGGGATGGGAGACCTGAATTCTCAGAAGGCTTGAATGGGGGCAGGATTGCTTCAGTTCTATTGCAATCAGCAAACATTTTTTTAAAAAAGCATTAACTATGTGCCAGGCACTGCCCTAGGTGCTAGGAATATAAAAAACAAAAACAAACCAGCCCCTGCCTCATGAAGCTTTGTGTGTGTGTGTGTGTGTGTGTGTGTGTGAGTGTGTGTGAGAGTATGTGTGTGAATGTGTGTGCAAGAGAGTGTGTGTGTGTGAGAGTGTGTTGTGTGAGATAATGTGTGTATGTGTGTGAGAGAGAGTGTGTGTGTGTTCGAGAGAGAGAGAGAGAGAGAGAGAGAGAGAGAGAGAGAGAGAGAGAAGGTACAGTATATACACAAGCAAATACATACTCACAGTAAAAATCATGGCACCATTTACATAGCTCTTTGCAAAGATATACATATATATAATATGATTTTTAAAATTATTTTTTTGTTAAATTTTAAGTTCTGAACTGTCTCCCCCCTTGCTTTCCCATCCCATACTGAAGAAGGCCATCATCTGACACAGATTTATAAATATATGTAAAACCATACTATGTATACTTCTGCTGATCAGTTCTTTCTCTGGGAGTGGAGAGCATTTTCCTTCCTAGGTCCTTTGCAGTTGATTTGAGTATTTCTAACACTCAGAATAACTTAGTCATTCACAGTTTTTCTTTGAACAATATTACTGTTACTATGTACAATGTTCTCTTGGTTCTGCTCATTTCACTCTTCATTGTTTCATTAAAGTTTTTCCATGTTTTTCTAGAGTCACTGAGCTCATCGCCTCTTACAGCACAGCAGTGTTTCGTGACAGTCGCACACTACAGCTTCTTCAGCTATTCCCCAGTTAATGGGCATCCCCTCAATTTCCAGTTCTTTGCCACCACAAAGAGAGCTGTTATAAACATTTTAATATCCATAGGTTCTTTTCCTTTTTTCCTGATCACCTTGGGAAACAAATCTAAGAGTGGTATTGCTGGGTCAAAGGGTATACATACATATATATACGTGTATCCTATGCACAGTTTAATAACTCTGGGCATCATTCCAGATTGCTCACCAGATTGGCTGGATTAGTTTACAATGTCACCACTACTGCATTAGTGTCCCAATTTTTTCCACATCTCCAACATTTGTCAGTTGCCTCTCCTGCCATTTTAGTCAATTTGAGAGGTGTGGAGATGATATCTCAAAGTTGCTTGAATGTGCATCTCTCTAATCAATACCGATTCAGAGCTTTTTTTCATATGACTATAAATAACTTTGATTTCTTCCTTGACAAACTGCCTGTTCATATCTTTTGGCCATGTATCAGTTGGGGAACGACTCTTTAAATTTGACAAAAATCCTCTATATATTTGAGGTATGAGACATTTATCTGAGAAACTATCTATAAATTCCCCTCCCCCCATTTTCTGCTTTCCTTCTGCTCTTGGCTACCTTGGTTTTATTTGTACAACCCCCTTTTAACTTAGTGTAATCAAACTTGCCCATTTTACGTGTCACGATGCTCTCTATCTCTAGTTTATTCATTTGTATATCATCTGGTAGGGTGCTCCCAACTATCTGGAGATGTAGGCGGTGGCACCTGGGCTGGGCTTGGAGATGGCTGGGATCTCGGAGGAGGGGAGGAGAACACAGCCACCGATCTTGGAAGCCACTTGGGCACAGGCAGGCTCTGTAAGGTTCTCTATGAGGAACAGCTGGCGACGGAAAGAGGGAGGAAGAAGGAGGATAATACGGCCTCAAATTCCCGGAGGAATCGAGGAGCAGGGGAAGGACAGGGTCCCTGCTGTGCCTTAGGAAAAATGCCTCAGGCAGCTGAGTGTGGGATAGACGGGGAGAACCAGGACCGGGCGAGCTAACCCCAGCTCTGACTGCGAGGTGATCAGGGGCTGCATCGGAGTGGCGACTGTGGACTGGGTCCTCGCGGCGCGTTTACCTTGGCCGGGGGGTTGCCTGGGGTAACGGATGCTAGTCCTCCGAATCCAGGCTGCAGTTGGTCTGACCGTTGTCAGGGGCGACCACTTTCCAGCCTTCGGACTCCGCCCCATGGCCTTACCACGCGCTACCATTGGCTCTTACGTTGCCAGGAGCAACCGCGTCCTCGCCGACGCTAGAGGGCCCGGGTGGCCCCCAACGCGCTCTCCCATTGGGCGGCAAATCGGGCACCGCCAGCTTCCATTGACCCGTTGGTTGGAAGGGGCGGGTCCGGAGAGGGTTTAGGGTCGGGAGAGGAGAAGAGCCTTTGACCCTGCAAAGAGGAGCGAAAGACTGGCCCGAGGGTCCCAGGGTGGAGGGTGGAGTGGGGAATTAGGGGTTCTTGAAGTGCGGAGAACCTTGAGGCAGGAACTGGGGAGGAAGAAGCGGGGCAGGAGTCCAGCATCCCAGGCGGTGAGCGGCCGCAGAGAAGGAGAGGATTCCAGGGTCCGCACCCCGGTTTAGGGTCCACTCAGCCCCGAGGAGAGAAGAGAGGGGCGGGACGGGCAGCGGGGACGGAGGGGAATCCACTGGTGGTCAGGAGGCAGGAGACTCGGACTCCTGTGTGGCGCTTGGAGATCCTTGTTTAGCTGGGGAACTGTCCCCTGAAGGGCGATGACGACCGTTACCGGCTCCGGCGAGGGCTTTGGCTCGGTGGCCTGGTGGGGCTTGTCTCCAGCGCTGGATCTGCAGGCCGAATGTGAGCCCCCAAATCTTTGACTCAATCCTAAGAGGCCCTGGGCTGGGTTGGCTGGGGGCCTGGGAAGGCCTGTTGGTTGGCAGGGCTGGGAGAGGGAGGCAGGCGAGCCTGACCGAGGCACGAGGCATGTGATCCAAAATCCTCCCTGTCCCTATCCCAGGTCCTCCCGATGCCCCCAGCCCAGGAGATCCCCCGGAACTCGACATCCTTCTCCTAGGCTCCGTGGACGCACGGCATATTCTGCGGACCCTGGCCCAGGCTCCGCGCTGGCCTCTTCGGAGGCTCAACGTGAGTAGGGCTCCTGGAGGAGACTGGGATCTGGGTCCTGGGAGAGAGGGTGGGGAGCGGGACACGTCTGCTTTTGGTCTTCATATGCCCAGCGCGGAGCATGCTGTCTTCACGTAGTAGACACTTAAAGACTACTTGGGAGCGGGGTGGTACCAGTTGGGTTGGATGAAATAGGCCTCCTGGGAGAGGTAGGGGCAGGGACTGGAGGCTACCCTCAAGCGCCGCCGTCCCTGATCCTGGGTTTCCCCATCTTTTCTCACGACTGACTCCAGTTCTTCGTACTGGAGAACAACCTGGAGGCGGTGGCCCGCCAGATTCTGATCCTCAACCTGGCCTTTGAGCCTCCTGAGAAGATGGGCCTTCAAGGTGAGTCGGTGGAGGCTGCATATCCCCAATCCAGCCCAGGGCCCAGGCTTCCTGATGTTCCGTCCGAGATGCAGGAGCCCCTGTTCCCAGAGCCTGCCTCATTCCAGGACCCAGGTGTCCCAGCTCTCAAACCAGCCCCTGTTAGGAATCCGGGAAGCCTTGTCCCTAGTCTTCTCACAGTGGGGGCTCAAGAATCCCTATTTCCAGTCTCTGCCCTCGCGGGAATCCCCATCCTGTCAGGGATCCAGCCGTCCTTGCTCCCAGCCGCCCTCTCCCGCCTCCTCACAGAAAAGAGCGAGACATTCTTGGAGATATGGGGGAATGGGCTCGTGCGGACCCAGGTGGCCGAGTACGTTCGAGCTCAGTCCCAGCGCATGCGCCGCCTCTTGCCTGAGCCGGATGACCTGGCAGCTCAGCTTCCCCAGCTCAGCCTGGAAGCGCTCAAGGTGCGAGGTCCGCGGGGAGAGGGCGGGATGTGTCCATGGCCGGGTGCGATGGTCCATGGCCCTAGGTCTGGGGGTTGGGGCACATTCCTCTCTGTCTCTTCTTTCTCATCCAAGCACTTGCTAAATCTCTCATATACCTTCAGACTCCTCAACTCTACCTTCCCTCCACTTACAAGCCAATACCCTCCTTCAGGCCTCATGACCTCTCACTCTGACCAGGGCGATAGCCTTCTAACTGGGTTCCCTGACTCAAGTCTGTGCCCTCCGCGGTTCCTCCGAAGTGATGGGCTTGTGGCACACAAAGGGCCCTGTCACTCCCTGCTCCGCTGCGAGATCCAGTGGCTTGTTATTTTCTCTAAGATCAAATAGAAACTCCTAGTGGACATTTAAACCCTTCACCTGGGGCCCAAACTTACCCTTTCAACTGTAGTTTTCATTATTCCTCTCCTCCTCTGCCCCCTCCCCCCAACTATGGTTCATTTAGACTGGTCTTGGTTTTCCTCAAATATATCACTAGGTCTCCGACGGATGGATGGGGTGGATGGAGAGAAAGTGTTATGAAGTGCCTTTTATGGGTCAGGCCTCAGGGTTGGGCACTGGGGATCCAAAGGCAACATGAACAATTGTGCTTGTCCTCAATGGGATAGAAGGAAAGAAGGAAGGAAGGAAGGAAGGAAAGAAAGATGAATAAAGGATGGATGGGTGGGTAGATGGATGAGTGAATTATGGATGGATGGAGAGAAAACAGTTGTGAAGCGGCTCTTATGGGTCAGGCTCAGGGTTGGACACCGAGCATTCAAAGGCGAAACTCCAGCATTAGGCCCTGCCCTGGAAAAGCTTCCATTCTAGCTCTACTTCTCCTTACCCTTTTTTTTTTTTTTTTTTGCTCTCTGGACCAGTTTCCCATCCCCCTCTAGTCCCGTCTCCCTCTCTTTCTGCTCTCAGTTCCGGGAGCGGGACTCCCTGGAGGCCGTGTTCACCTTCTGGGCAGCCTCGGAGGCCGAAGCCTCCTTCCCCCTGAGCCGCTTGTGGGACTCTCGACTCCGAGCCTATTTGGGTTCTCGCTATGATGCCCGGCGCGGTGTCAGCGACTGGGACTTGCATATGAAGTTGCATGACCGAGGGGTGAGCGCGCCTGGATGCCAGGGTCCTTGGAAAGTTTGTGAGAAGAAGAGAACTACCATTCCCGGGAGGCAACAGGGGAATGTCGTTGGAAGGTGGCCTAAGCTGCTCCCGGACCTTTCTGTGAAATATAGTTTAGATGCCTCCGCACTGGGGCTGGCTGCTTTAGGGTGGACGTTGGGAGGCTGGTGGCGTGGCTTCCTGAAGAGATGGGGAGGTCAAGTGGGTGGAAAAGATTCCTGGGTCCTTGAGCCCCTCCTCTCTTTTGCGTCTCAGGCCCGGGTCATCAACAGCCGAGAGTTTCATCGCTGGCGGGAAACCAGCTTGGCCTTTGAGATTCGGGATACTTCGGCCTATCAACTCCCAAACCGGACCCTGGCGTCTGGGCGCCTGATAAGCCATGTGCGTGCTCTAGGCCCACTTTCCGTTTTTCAGCCCTGGGGGACCCAGACTTCATCTCCCAACTTCTCATCCCAAGGGGTCTCAGCCTAACTTATCCCCTCCAGCCCTTGGTGACCCAGTAGTCTTGAGCCTAACCCACTATCTCAGGGGACCAAGAGACTAACCCTAACCCTGTCCACCGTCTCAGGAGATCCGAAAGTTCTGATCTGGCTCCCTCCCAGTCCTTTATTGGAGGGGAACTGGGCCTCCAGGTTCCCAGCCCCTTGTCCTCAGGGTCCAGGTAGTTCACGTTCCAAGCTTCTGACATCTGTAGACACACGTGCTCCTACTTCAGTCTCTTTGTGGACCCAGATGTCCAAAAGCTGAGCAATATCTCTCCCCCAACCTCAGCGAGGGGAGCGTGTGGCTGTGCGAGGTTATTGGGGAGACGTGGCTACCGGACCCTTCGTGGCCTTCGGCATCGAGTCGGACGATCAGAGCCTCCTACAGACCCGAAATGGAACCCCTGTCAAGGTGCCTGCCTGGGTCCCACCTCCAGGACTTCTCCCTTCTTGTTCTGTCCTCTCGGCAGACCTGAGGCCTTCTTGATTAGAGAGAAGATGGTCCTGGTTCTCCATCTCTGGCTTTGTCTCTCCCCCTCCCTCTGAGTGGTTCTATCTCTTACGCTCAGAATCTCTGGTTCCACCTCTCTCTGAGTCTTTCTGTCTCTTTGTCTCTTTCCCTCTCAAGCTCGGCGTCTCTGGCTTTCCCTCTTTAATTTTATCTTTGTGATTCTCTCTCTCGGGATCAGGGTCTATGGTTCCAGTATCTCCATCTTCCACCGGGAAGACTTCGGCCCCATCCCGGTCTATCTCTCCTTCTCTCGGAGCCTCCCCCAATCCCCAACGGCTCCACTCCATGGCCTCGCCCATTCTTCTAGTCCCCAATCACATTTGCTACGGGTCCCTCCCACAGTGCGCGGGTGAGATCTCCTTACGCAACGTGACCTCGATATTTCAAAGCCTAGTGGCAGCCAGGGAGGAGGTGTCTGGGGCCGAGCCTGAGGCCGAGGCCGAGGAGGAGGGCGGGGCCGCAGCGTCTGGTGAGAAAGGAGGCCCCTAAACTTTCCTTGTTCTGAGTACCAGAGGCTCCTTTAGTCTCCTTCCCTTTCCCCCACTTAGGGCTTTTAGAAGCCACCTGGATTCCCAGCGGGGAAACTGAGGCCAAGAGGAGGTCTTGGACACGTGGAGGGTCGGGGCAACGCCTGCGGGGCGGCGGCGGGGGGGGGGGAGGAGGGATCAGAGTCCCACCCCAAACAGGACTAAGGTTTTCCCAAGTCTTTCACACCCAGGGTTGGAGGTTGGAGAGGTGCCTTGTGCGTCTGTATGCGTGTTCATGGTGTGTGCATGTGTGTAATAGGACAGCACAGGAAAGTCAAGGCTGGTTTGCGCGGCAGGGGTACTGTCCCCGGCTCCATCCTCGTCTTCCTCCTCTGCTTTCTCCCTGGCACTCAGTGCCTAACTTTATCTCCCGGTCTCTTTCGGCTTCAGACCCTGCCCGTGCCAGACCTTTCCGGGTTCACTTTCTGCCCCTGGGGGCCGCCCTGACCCTGCACCAGCGAAATCGCTTCTGCAGCCGCTTCCACCTTCTCTACGTGTCCTGCGGGTAACTGAGGGCTGGTTCCCCTGGGCCCCTAGCCCATGCCGCCTCATGGATCCAGTAGTCAGTCTTAAAGGCCCTAAGCCCTTCGTCCCTCCGACCCTTCGTCGTGAGTCGCCTCTTTCCATTCCTTCAGTGACTCAGGCGTCCTGAATCGTCAGCTCCGTTCCCTTTTCCCTTCCAGAGACCCAGGAATCTTGATCCCAAACCTCACACCAGTAAACCGAGTGCTGATCTCCAGCCCTCTCTTCCCTCGGACCCAGGTGTCCTGACTCCTCCAGTCCTCTCCTC
The DNA here is from genome assembly GCA_028627135.1 of Pseudochirops cupreus. Taxonomy (NCBI): domain Eukaryota; kingdom Metazoa; phylum Chordata; class Mammalia; order Diprotodontia; family Pseudocheiridae; genus Pseudochirops; species Pseudochirops cupreus. The sequence continues at coordinate 67,573,203 of CM053582.1, forward strand.
CTCTCTCAGACACTCAGGTGTTCTGAGCCCCCAATTTTTTGTTCAGGGACTTAGGCGTCTTGATTACTCTACCCCCTTCTCTCTTGGGGCTTTCGACGTCCCAATTCCCAATCCCTCCTCTCAGACCCAGGAACACAGATCCCCAGTCCTCTTCTCCAGGAAACGAGAAGGGGAGGGAGACGGGACACCCAGGCATCCTGATTATTCCAATCTCTCTTTTTTCAGGGACATAGAGGCACTGATCCCCTGGCCCTTTCCTCCCGCGGGGACCCAGGAATACTGATCACCCCTGCCTTCTTCTCCTTGGGACCCCAGGAGTCCCGATCCCTCAGACCTCTCCCTCAAAGACCTGAGTAGCACTGATCCCCCTGCCCTCTTCTCCCTCGGGGAAACTAGAAGCACTTTTCTCCAGCCCTCTTCTTCCAGGGGTTGGGGACCTAGGCGTCCTGATTAGTCCTTCTCCATCTTTCTGCAGGATGGTTCACCAGCTAAGCCCCGAACTCGGAGCCTGCGTGGCTCCTGGAGGACGTCTGGTGGTCGAATTGGCCAGGTGGGCGCTGTCCGAACGCCCCGGGTGCTGAGGGAGTGGGGGCACTGTCTGAGCGCCCTGACTCCTGGTTTCCCTGACTCTCTCCCATCCACCCTCAGGTACCTTGTGGACTTGCGACCTAACCAGCTAGAGAGTTTCTCTGATCGGGTCGGGGAGCTGGCTGAGGCTGCTGGCTTCGTATCAGAATCCCACGAACGTCCCCCCGAAACCTTCGCCCGCTTCTCTCGCAAGCCTCAGCCAGACCCAGATGGCCAGCCTCCCCAGGGTGCCGCGGCTGCAGGGCAGAAGACCGAAGCCCCGCCCCTTGATGACAAGACTCCTCCCTCAGAGATTTTGACCCCACCCCCTGAGAGCTCTGAGCCTGCCCCCTCTGAAATTCTGAGCCCTTCCTCAAATGAAGAGGCTCCTGTGCTGACCCCGCCCCCTGAGGCCTCTGAGTCCTCCCCCTCTGGAATTCTGAGCCCTTCCTCAAATGCTGACGTTTCTGTAGTGTTTACTCCGCTCCCTGACGATTCAGAGTTCTCCTCCTATGGCATTCTTGAACCAACCACTAGCTCTGATGTAGCTGGAATGCTGGGCTCGCCCCTTGACACTATGGCTTCACCCTCAGAGATTCTGTGCCTGCCTACGGATGCTGAACTAGGCCTTCCTGGAATTCTGACTCCGCCCCCTGGGGACTCCGACCTTGCCCTCTCTGACATTCTGAGCCCTGCCCCTGGTCCCTGATGACCCTGGAATGTCCTCTGGGGAGTCCGGTCACCCCTCTTCTCCGAGATTCTGACTGCACCTTCGCATTTCCGAACCCCTCCCCCAACAAGATGCGTTTGGCTCCAGGTCCTGAGGCTCATGGGTTCTTGACTTCCCCGCCAAATTCTAGCTGCGACCCTTGGTCCGCACATTCTCCCTTGCCCCTCTCCCAACTGTCCACGGCTATCTTGACCCCAGCACTCTGCTCCCCTGGAATTCTGAGGCATATAGGATTTTGACCTCTCAGAGTCCCCTGTCCTTCCCAGGGAGTCAGGACTTGTTAGAATAAAGAGAGTCGGACCCTATAATTAGTCTGTGATCTGGGAGGGAGTGTGGCACATCGCCATCGCCTTAAGGAAGGAGCACAGCTCTCAGGACTCCTGGGTCCCCAAGAAAAATGGTTCTGGGGCTTACGACGCCTTGCTTCAGGGAGGAGAATCTGGGTCTTACGACGTCCAGGTCCCTGAGATGGGCTAGATAACCAACACGCCTGGGTTTAAGAGACTGAATAAGTTGGGTCTCAAGGTGTCTTGGTCCTGGAGAGAGGAGGGGCTGGAAAATCAAGACCCCAGGGAAGAAGGGACTGGCAACTAGGAAATCCAGGCCCCGAAGAGGAAGGCTTAAGGGAATAAGAATCCCTGGGTCCCAGAGACAAGAGGAGATGGGGTTCAACGTTCTTTAGAGAGGAGAAAACAGGACGAGAACATTCTGAATCCCCAAAAGAGAGGGGTCAGATGAGGAGAACCTTTGGTTCCATGAGGGAGGAGGGCCTGGCGCATCAGGGTTCTTGGCTCCCTATGGAGGTGGGACCTTGATAGAGGGAGGGAATGGCCAGACATGGAGCATCTCCCTCCCCCTCCGTGCCCCCTTATCTCCCTGGCTGAGAGTATATTTAGCCCCAGGCTCGGCCTTTATCACAGTGTCCCCTGAGGAACCTGAGGAGATCAAGAGACTAGCGGACCCCAGCCCCGCCAAGGTCATCCCGGAGACTCGTCCAGTGTCCTTACAACATGGCAGAGGAGTGAGTGTTGTCTCGGTGGCACTGACGCTTGGGTCCCTGGAAGGGCAGGAAGCAAGACCAAGGTCCCTCTGTGGGAACAAATTTGTCCTGATTTGTCCTGGACCTGAGGGGGAGGGAGGAGGCAAGGTGGTGCCCACCACCTGTTCAGTAACACCCCCTTCCTTCTCTCTGCAGGAGCCGCGACACGGTGAGAGAAGGGAGAGAAGGGAAGGGGGCCTCGGAGCTGGGGGACAGAGACTCCTGGATCCCTGAAGAGGGAGGGGGATGGGACGAGGACACGGAGTCCTCGAGGATGTGGGGGGAGGAGGCTTGGAGGCCTGGGCGGGGGTGGGGCCCTGGGACTCCTGGAAGAGACGACCCTTTGAGCGTAGGGCCTAGGAGCCCAGCTGACCAGGGTCTCCTCTAGTTCCCGGCGGGGTCGCCGCCGGCACCCAGCCCGGCGGCACCCCCAGTTCGACGCCGTTCTTCTGTCAACTACCGCGCTTATGCCACCGAGCCCCATGCCAAGGTGAGAAGGTGGCACCTGTGTGCGGGGTGTGGGCTTTGGTGGTGGTAGGGACCTGGACCCTTCGGGGGGCCCCTTTTGGAGTCCCGCCCTGGGAGGGCGAATTGGAACACTGCCCCTGGGGTTCTAGCCCCGCCCCTGAACACTAGCCCCCCCCCCCCCCATGGGCTTCTGGTCTCGCCCCCAGAGGAGCAGCCCCACTTCGTGGGCTTCTGGCCCCGCCCCCAATTCTAACTGCCGGGGCGGGGATTCTGTCCTTCCCCCCTTCCCTCCCCACTTCAGAATTCCAGTCCCCGCAAGGTGGGGTTTCTCTCCCTTCGCCATCCTGACCCCAGCCTTTCCCTCCCACAGAAAAAGTCCAAGATCTCGGCTTCTCGGAAGTTGCAGCTGAAGGTGAGGGGCGGGGCCTCGGGGGGAGCGATCCTTCAATCCCTCGAGCAGCGCGTGGAAAGTGCGGGGAGTGCCCAGAGCCCGAGAGCTGCCCTCCTCAGCTGCAGCTTCACTTGCCTCGCCGCCGGGCTCTCCTTCCTTCCCAGACTCTGATGCTGCAGATCGCCAAGCAAGAGCTGGAGCTCGAGGGGGACGATCGGCGTGGGGAGAAGGGCCGCGTGCTCGGGGAGCGCTGTGCTCCCGTGCAGCTGGCCGGGCTCGGGATGGCCGAGCTGCAGGTATTAGAAGACTCCTGCTCCTGGCCTCCATCGGGGACCCGGGGGTCCTAACTTCCCCTCCCGACCTCCATGGGGGACACGAGAGTCCTGTCCCCCAATACCTTCCTTAGAGACCTAGGTGTATTTCTCAATCCTACTTCCCCACCCCGTGCTTGGCATTAGGTCCCCAGAAGATACACTGTAGGGAACCAGACACCCTCCCCTCTTCCCTCAGGAGCTGTGTCGGGAGCTTCATGCCAGGGTGGACAAGGTGGATGAAGAGAGATATGATTTGGAGGCAAAAGTTACCAAGAATGTCACGGAGGTAGGGAGCAAAAGCAGACTGGTCACCTGTGATCACCTGGTCTAGGGTCAGAGCTGGACAGTCAGCAGAAGGAACGAACCTGGAGGACTTGGGTCCATGCCCCTGGGGCTACAGAGGAAGGAGCTGGAAGGGAAGGGAAGGGGCAGGACTCACCTCTCCCTTAGGATGCCAAGTTACTCAGAGTCAGGGTGTGTGAACCAGGAATCTGTTTGATGGACCGAAGTGAAGGGCATGCTTAAAGATTCCTCCTTCTAAGTCCCAGTGAAGGAAGTGATTTGCCCATGCAGAGTGGAGACCAAACATGTCCAAATCTCCATCCTATGAGCACCGGATTCTTTCCAGTCCTCCAAATCCATGCCAAGCAAAACCTGTCCTGGGAGGAGAGATGGGAGGCAGTGTCAGAGCCAAGACCCTGAGATAAAGGAGGGTCAGGAAAGTCTTCCTAGAGAAGGCAGGCCTTTGGGTGGGACCTGAAGGAAGGAGAGGCAGAGGTGAGAAGGTTCCGGGCATGGGGAGAGTCAGGGAAAATGTATGTGGAAAATGGGGGGCAGGACATGGGCACACATTGGGGGATGGGGAATCCGCCTCTACTCCCCTCCCTTGCTCCCCAGATTGCTGATCTGACCCAGAAAATATTTGACCTGAGAGGGAAGTTCAAGCGCCCAGCCCTGCGGAGGGTGCGCATCTCAGCAGACGCCATGATGCAGGCCCTGTTGGGGGCCCGAGCCAAAGAGTCTCTGGACCTTAGGGCCCACCTCAAGCAGGTGAAGAAGGATGACACAGAGAAGGTAAGGCTGGCCAAGTGCTCAGTGGTGCACATCCCCTCCCTCCTTCCTTCAGCCATCAAGCATCCACCACCCACCTGCAGGCCAGCGGCTGTGCTCAGTGCCCAGGACACCGAGACAGAGTCCCTGATCTCTGGGGCTTACATTGGAGCCAGGAGCCCCTGCATGTAGCCATGTAGCTGAGCCCTGAAGGAAAGAAGGGACCAGCCAGCTCTAAGGCAGGGAGCTGGGAGTTGGGGTGCCATCAATTAGGAAGAAACCAAGGAGCTTGGAAGTGAGCCCTAGGCAAAGGAGAGTGGACAGATGAACCAAGGCGGGGTGTGTGGGGATCAGGCAGTGATTGAGGGGCTCAGGATGTGGGTGATGAAGGGCCTGGGAAGAAGCTTTCCTGAGGTGGCCTTCTCCCTGCAGGAAAGCCGAGAAGTAGGAGACTGGAGAAAGAACATTGATGCCCTGAGTGGGATGGAAGGCCGGAAGAAGAAGTTTGAAGGCTGATGGGGTCCAACAGCCGCATGCCCCCCATTTGGGCTCCTGCCCAGCCTTGAATAAAGCTCTCTCTGAGTAGGGGTTACTGAGTATTTGTCTGGGGAAGTCACCCAGGAACCCCCAGTGGAGAAAGGCAGCCTGGTTGGAGCCTGGGCATGGAGCTCTGGGTGACTCAGGCAGGTCAGAATCCTCTCTGAGCCACAGCATCCTTACCTAAAACAAATGGGGGAAACTATGATCTCAAAGCCCCTCAGAACTCTGATAGTCTCTATTTCATTGGTCTTAACTCTTTCCTGAGTTGCCTTGTGACCTTGGTCGAGTCTATTCCCTTCTCTAAGTCTCTAAGCCTCAGTTTGTCCACCTGTAAACAAGGGGACTGTACCCAGGGATTTCTGGTGATCCTTCCAGCTGTGCCATTGTGCTATTTCCTATTGCTGTGAGATCTTTGACAAATAACTTCCTCAGTCTGGAGCTCTTTCCCTGTCTAAGGAAAGGTGTCTCAATCAAACCATAAGCTGTGGGACAGACTCTGAGTTAAGCAATGGGATTCACACCCCAAGTGTCCAGCCATTCCTCCCCTCAGTGAGGTTCCATTCTTCTAGAGTCTAGGAGGACCTCTAAATAAATGCAAGACATCCATAAAATAAATATCCAGTGATGGGGGGGTGGTGGTCAGGACAGACCAAAGAGAGCTAGGAGATTCCAAGAAGCAACAGCGAAGAGGGAGATGTATTCCAGGCAAAGACTAAGCTGGAGTCAAACTGTGAATGCTGTACAGGCCACACATGGCCACAAGAGCCAATGGAACTTCTTGAGTGAAGGTCAGTCCCTATGGCAGCTATTTAGGAAGGAGGGACCTTGGAAGCCTCTGTGATCCTGCAATCTGAAGTCAGAGAAGGGCCTGGGTTCCAGTCTCAGCTTTGCCTCTTCCTCCCTGGGGAGCCTTTGGCGGGTACCTCCTCTGTAATATGAGGAGGCTGTTACAGCCAGTAATCTCTAAGAGCCCTTCCAGCTCTGCCAGTCAATAGTTTTATTTAGGACCCATCGAAGCTATGATGGAGCATCAGTTACTGAGGAGATCAGGAATTCCAGTGACCTGGCCAGGCCAGCCCAGAGCCAGATAGATCAGTCATGGGAGGCATGGCTTTGGGCTGAGGACTGTCCTGGATCTGATCTGCCTCTGTCCCTCCTGCCAGGACACCCTCCCCACCCCACCCACACACCTGTCATCTCCATTTAGGACCTGATGTCACGGAAGGGAAATTTTGATGGGAGACAAAGCAGAGGGGGAGGGGAAGAGGAGACAATGAGAGAAAGGAACAAGTGGACAGAGACAGTGACAGAAATGGTGACGTGGAGACACACAGGAGGAGATGTAGACAATCAAAAACCAGACAGAGGAGAAAGCAGCAAATTCGTGGTCTATGGCATTTTTAGCCTAGCGAGGAAAAGCCTGGGCTGCCGGGGGAGAAGGAGCTTTGTCCACCTCTTTGAATGACTGTCTTGAGGAAGAGGAGTGGGCAGAACTAGGCACAATGGGTGGACTTGCATTAGGCTCGATGTCAGGAAAGTGAGAATTGCAATGATCCAAAGTGAAATGGGTTTCCTCTTTGGCTTTAAGTAGAGACTGACTGATGAATTGTTGAGTTTACAGGAGAGGAGTAGCCACTTGTCAGGTATGTGTGAGGGACTAGATGGTCATGGAGGGCTCATTCAACTTGTAAAAGTCTATGGACGAGACAAAGAAATTTAGGGACCACAGAAAAGAGAAGGAAATAGACTGATTGAAAGAAGAGGAAGAGAGAGACCCAAAGGCAGAAGGAGACAGCGTAAGAGAGACCAGAGAGAGAAACAGATGGGGGGAGAGAGGAGAGCCAAGAAGGGTGTTTAAGCACTGACTCTGTGCCAAGTCTGGGCTAATCAATGGGGATAAAAAACTCAAAACCCAGTGTTTCCCCCCTCCCCCCAGGAGCTCCATCTCATGGATGGGACCACAGGCAAACCACTAGGTATACTCAAGTGATATCCAGTGTCAGTGGGGAGTAACCTGGGAGGAAAGGCACCAGCAGCTGGGGAGGGGCATGAAGGCTTCCTGCACCAGATGGGACTGGGGAGACCAGGAGGTGGAGGTGATGAGGGGCAGCATTCCAGGCATGGGACACAATTTGGGCAAAGGCACAGAATTGGGGAACCAAATGTCCTGTCCAAGGAATAGGAAGAAAGTCAGTTTCTTTGCATCATATAGTACATGGAGGGGAGTAAAACATAAGATTGGAAAGAGGTGTGTGTGTGTGTGTGTGTGTGTGTGTGTGTGTGTGTGTGTGTGTGTGTGTGTGTGGTGTGGTGTGTTTATGATGTGTGTATGTGGTGTGTGATATATGTGTGTGTATGGGGGGGGGGGGAGACAAAGGCTGTGAATGGCTTTAACAAACAGGATTATTTTATATTTGATCCTGAAGGTAATAGGGAGCCACTGGAGGGGAGAGGAGACAGACGGAGAAAGACAGAGAGAGACAGAGACAGAGAGACAAACCTGCATTTTAGAAAATTTGCTTTGTTAGCTGAGTAGAGGATGGATTGAAATGGGTAAAGAAAAGACCAGGAAATGGGCCTGGGAGGTTGGGTGACTGGAGAGAAGGAAACCAAGAAAGGAGAGAGAGAAAGAGAGAGAGAGGAAGGAGTGAAGAAGGGAAGGAAGGAAGGAAGGACAAAAGGAAGAGATTGGGATCTATGGAGACACAAAGGAAAGAAGTCTGAAAACAGTAGGAGTAAATCTTCCCCTCCTTCCGAATCACACATGAGGACTGGAGAGACACACAACAAAAAGACAGATATGTGGGGGGAACAGAAAGGAGTCAGAAATGGAGCAAGGGTAACCCCAAAGTTGAAGGGAGGAGGAGGAGCCCACGACTGGCCCTCCCTCAGAGACTCCGGGATATCTTTGGAGGCTCTCGGGCACATCGCCCCCCTCCCTTCTTTCCCCCCCCCCCCCCTCGCTGGGGCTATAAAACACTTGCTTCTCTGTCCCTGACTCATAGCAACTGCTCCAGCTGCAATCAAACCCTTGTGGTTTACTGAAGCCTCAACCCCAGGTAATGCAGCCTACCCTACCCCTCACCTCCCCATCATTGCTGACCCCCTTCCCCAAGGCAGCCACTGTGCTGGGAGATCTATGCAGATAGAGAGAAAGAAAGGGAGACTGAGACCCAGAGAGGAAGATACACAAAGGACGGGAAAGGCAGACACAGCAGCAGCAGGGCAGATTCCTGCTCAGTAAGAGAGAAATGTCTTAAGAATTAGAGCTGTCCCAAAGCACAAAGGATTGCCCCAGGAGGAGGGAGCTCCTCTTGGTGGGTGATCTTCAATTGTTGGAGATAGCCCAGATGGCATTCTTTATTCTTGTTTAGGTATAGGTTGGAGTAAATGGTCTCCGAGGGGTCCCTTCTAACTCTGAGATTCTGTGGGTGGGAGACAGAGTAGAGAAAGGGAGAGAGATGGAGAGAGGGGGATGGGGGAACTTCAGCAAGAGAGACAGACACGGAGACAGGCAGAGAGAGAGACAGATAGGCAAGCAGAGTGAGAGAGACAGAGATGATAGACAGTCATAGACAGATGCGGACAGCCATAAACAGTGACAGACACAGACATGAACAGGGAGAGCCAGGGAATCAGATGAGACACAATTTATAGCAAGGGTTGGGGTTTGTGTATGTGTTGAGAGGAAACCTACCGATCTGCCTATTCCAAGGGAAACGGGTGGGGGCAAGGGGGTGGGAGAAGAAGACTGGTTACCTGGAACCTTCTTTTCTAGTACTATTGATTTGACTATGACCTTGGAAAATTCCATTCCCTCTCTAGGACTCAGTTTCTCTCTCTGTAAAACTGAAGTAGGGGAAGCCAAAATTTATTCAATTCCTAGGAATATGAAACTCTGGTGGTTGGTCTGAGAGGGTACTCTTAATAAGGTCAGGGGTTTGGTGAGGGGAAACAAGGGCAGTTCTGAGTCAGGGCCTGTGGGCAACTCTATCCTTATTCGGACACATCCCTGGCCTTGGCCCTGGCCCGAGACCCCCAGAAATAGCTTCTGACAGGCTAGGAGAGGGAACTGGGGGTGGCTATTGTCTGTCCCAAGAATGCCCAGAGATAATCTCCCCGATCAGGTTCCTTCCCATCCCCCAGTGCTCCAGACCAAAAGACAGGTGGTGGAGGTGGTGGGGGAGGGGCCCCTAATGCTGCCACCCCCACCCCATTCCATCACTTTAGTGGCCCCAGATATCTCCAGCTCCCATCCCTCAGGGACACAAACATTCTGGCCCTTCTATCATCTCTCTTATTATTCTTTCCAGGTTACTCCAACAATGTCAGACACAGAGGAGCAGGATTATGAGGAGTAAGTGCTCACGGGTGGGGGAGCAGCTGACAGAGAATAAGGGGATGGGGAAAGGGTCTGTCCTGATGTCTGGATCTAACTTCCTCCTCTCTTCTGTCCTGTCCCAACCTGCAGGGAACAGCAGGAAGGTGAGTTGAAGTACTTGCGGTCCAGAGGGAAGGGAAGATCAGGATCCCTGGGTCCTGAGGGTGTGGCCACTGGGGCTTGGACACCTGGGTCCTGTACTCTGTGGTTTTCCTGAACTCAAGAATAGCAATGAAGGTGCCTGAGGCCCCCAGAGGGCTTAAGACCAGGGGAGAGGGTCTTAAGACCGGAGAGAAGGAGGCCCGTTAACCCTTACAGCACCATGACGCTGTCCACACCCCCCTCCCCCAAGACAATCCTTCTTTTTCTCTATCCTGTCTGCCCCCTGCCCTCAGAAGAGGAGGCCGCCGAGGAGGAGGAAGGTGAGCTCAACAGGGCGAGGGAAGAGGGATGCTTGGGTCTCTGAATTAGGGGTGGTGACTGGAACCCAAATTCTTATTGCTGGGTGAACCCCAAAAAGCTCAAAAAGCTCTTGGAGATCCTTGAGTCTAAGGATGCCCAGTTTACAGCTGGGGGCTGGGTGGTGGCACTGAGGATTCCGGAGCCCAGAAAAGGCAAAGGGGCTGCCAAGTGGGTGGATCTTCTCCCCCTGGCACCAGATTCTCCCCGTTAACAGCCTCTCCTCTCTCTCCCTCCCCCTGCACCGCTGGTGGGGTCATTCCCCCTCCCCCAATTCCTCGCTTCTCCCTCTCCCCCTACCCCAGCCCCCGAGGAGTCAGAGCCGGTCGCAGAGCGAGGTATGGTGGTCGCTTCGCTTCTGTCTCTGGGAACCGGGATGGGGTGTGTGTGTGGGGGGAAATCCCGTCCAGGCCACGGCCCCTTTAAATGCACCCCTTAAAGGGGCCGCACCCACTCCTCCCTTTCCCAAAGCTGTCCTCTTCTTTCCTCGATATACATTCAAAGGTTTGGGGTTGGGTGGGAAGGGGACTTGGGTCCCTAAGAAAGCTGGAGTCTGGGAGAGCCTAGATGCCTCAATGCTGGAGGTGGGTGGAGACTGGGAGATGTCTGAATTCCTAATGGGGTCCCTGGGTCCCTGAGGGGATGGGGAAGGAATCTCTGGAGGCCAGGATTAATGAGTCCTTGAGGAATGGGTGGCTGAGTGAGGGGATATCTGGATCCCCAAGTGGGAAGGGACTGGGAGACAGGACACATGGTTCTCTGAGGGCGGGAGAACTCCCCCAATAAGTTGTGAATGTATATGGTCGCTGTGTGATCCCAGCCCTGCGCTCCCCCACCCCTTTTACCCTCCTCCCTGAAGGCAAGAGGAATAGGTACCCAGAAAGCTGGGTCCTTCCCAAGCCTCCCGGGGCCTGGGATAGAGGAAGGCATTAGTTTCCAGACCCAGCTTCCCCTCTCTAATTGTCTTTCTCTGTCTTCAACTCCATCCTTACAGAAGAGGAGCGACCCAAACCCAGGTGAGCACCTGTCCTCAGGGTGAACAGCAGAATGCTTGGGCACCCAGAGAGACTCCCCAAACCACGAAGAAGATCAAGGATGGAAAGGCCTTGAAGGATCTGTGTGACTAATTCTTTCCCATTTCACAGATGGGGGAGGTGGGGCTCAGAAAGAGGAAAAGGCTTTTGGCCAAGGTCACACAGTGAATCTTGACCAAAAGGATACAAGGGAGGGGCTTAGGACGTGTTTGGTTATTTACTGCATTGTAGATAGAGGGAAAATGAGACCCGGGAAAGAGCAGGGCGCCTGGCTAAGCCTGCATAGTGAGCCTTTCTCTGAAAGGCCCCATTTAGTCCTTCCCCAAGCCCTCCAGGGAGGTTCCAAGGGGCCCTTGGGGGCTCACTGTCCTTGGAGCCTCATCCAAGGTACTGCTGTGTCTCTTATCTGCCCAAGATTTGGGGGGAAGAGTGGGAAAAGGAACAAAGGCGTCCTGACCCTAATTCTGAGGCCTCCAATCCCACCTCTGTTCCTCTCCCCTATCCCAGCAGGCCTGTGGTGCCTCCACTGATCCCACCAAAGATTCCTGAGGGAGAGAGAGTTGATTTCGATGTGAGTGAAGGGAGGCACTCCCTTGGCACTAGAGCTTCCAGTGTCCCTGTCTGGAGCTGCTGGCTTTAAGTTTTCTGTGTCTGAGTTTCTCACCTGCTTCTGGGTGGTGGGAGGGGTCTGGAGCAGGGGCTGGTCAGCACCAGCCTTTTCACCTCAGGTCTGCTCCTTGAAGCCCTAAGCCTTGAAGTGGGAAATCTGGACACCAAGCCTGGTCTCCCTTGGGCCATCCTGAGATTACACATTTAAAACTTCCAAGTGGCTGCTGGGTTGGAATGTTGGGAAGCAGCACTAAAAGACCTGCCATACTTACCTGGGAAGCAAGGCCCCCACCAAACTCCTTTGCCCCAAATCCCACCCCTAGGACATCCACCGAAAACGCATGGAGAAGGACCTGCTGGAGCTGCAGACCCTCATCGATGTGCACTTTGAACAGAGGAAGAAGGAAGAGGAGGAGCTCGTGGGGCTCAAGGATCGGATTGTGAGTGTCCAGCAGCCTCCCCCCCCCAATGGGAGATAGACAAGGGACTTGCCCAAGTTCACACCAGGCCTGGCTCTGTGACTGGAGAGATCCAAGGGTCATAGATGGAGAACTTGCAGGAGTCCACAGAAGTGGCTTAGATACTTACTGGGGCTGCAATGCTGGCCAAGCCACCTCCCCTTGTCTGCCTCCATTTTCTCATCTGTGAAATGGGGGAATAGCACCTCTCTCCCGGGATTGTTTGGTCAGGATCCAATGAGAGTAATTGTAAAGTGCTTTGCAAACCTTGAAGTCCTATAGAAATGTTGTTTTATTATTATTAATTTTATTAGGAGGGGGGAACTTCTTAGTTCCAGGGACAGAGGGAGGGATGTCCCTAAGATCATGCAGATCTGGGTCAGAGCTAGAAATCAGGGCTTCTGATCTTCTTCCCATTCTGTCAGTCTCACTTCCTGAGTCTCCCAGGAGCTCCGGGGTGCCCGGGGGAAGCTGGGTGCTGGGGAGGACCAGTGGGGGGCATTCCTCTCATCTCCCTCTGCCCTCCTTCCAGGAACGTCGAAGAGCAGAGAGAGCAGAGCAGCAGCGGGTCCGGACTGAGAAGGAGAGAGAGCGCCAAGCCAAACTGGCGGTGGGGCTCCCTCCTCCCCTCCCCCACCCCACCCCCGCCTCTCTGGGGCCTCTTTTTTCTGCTGTGTGTGCCCTGGCGCCGTTTGTGACCCTCCCTGAGCCCAGGTTCCCTCATCTCTAAACTGAGAACTAGACTGTCTAAGGGTCCTTCCTGTCGGGACATTCCTTGAGCTCTGACTGCCCAGGGGAAAGAGGTTATTTAAGCAGTCCGCTATGCAGGCAAAGCTTACAGGTTCACGTCTGGAGTGAGCCCCTCTGGGACTCAGTTTCCACAGGAATTAATGAGACAGAAGGTGCTCAATCTATGCCAAGCCCTGTGCTAAACCCTGAGAATACTAATACAAAATCTCAACAGTGCCTGCCCCCAAGAGTTTACATTCTAATAGGGGATTCAGCACCAGGAGGAGGCGCAACTATAGGGAAAGTGGCAAAGCCCCAACTGGGACCCCAGACCCCAGCTGGGTGCGGCCTCGACAGCTCCCCTTCCCCCACCCCAGTCTGTCCCCTGGAATTGGTGCAATCTCTTTCTGCACTCCTCCCCCCCCCCCCCCCCCAGGAGGAGAAGATGAGGAAGGAGGAGGAAGAGGCCAAGAAACGGGCTGAAGACGATGCCAAAAAGAAGAAGGTCCTATCCAACATAGGGGCCCACTTTGGGGGCTACCTGGTCAAGGTGAGGCTGGCTGGGTCTCTGAGGAGACCGGGGCTAGGGCTGGGGATCTGGGCGCAGGGATACTCAGGTATCCTCCCTCCCCCACAGGCTGAGCAGAAGCGTGGGAAACGTCAGACAGGCCGGGAGATGAAACAAAGGATTCTGTCGGAGCGGAAGAAACCCTTGAATATCGACCACATGGGGGAAGAACAGCTCAGGTAGGGTGTAGAAGTGGAGGGGAGGGAGGGGTGGTGAGGGCCGTGGGGAGACAAAGGGCTATAGAAACACCGAGGAAGTTACGATAGAAGTCAGATTTAGAGACAGAAAAGGAAATCGAGCGGCATGGGAAGGAAATAAATCCAGTGTGAAGGATCCTTCTTCCAAAGGAGCTCAGAAGACCCGGGGTGGTGTTCTAGGCACCTAGAGTAAATGTAGAGGATGCCTCCCGCGCGCCACCAGGGGGCGCACGAGGATCGCCAGTTACATGGACCCAACCTTTCCGAGCCTCAAGTCTTTAGCTGTCAAATCGAGACGAGTCCGGCCCGGGCGGAGGAGGCCTGCGACCCCAAGGACAGGTTCTCTTTCGTGCGGGAGACAATGGGGGCCGCCCAGTGGGGGCTCACCGGGGCGCATCTTCGCTTTAAGAGGATCACTTGGGAGACAGAGACAGAGGCAGAGACGGTGGGGAAGAGCGAATCTGGGCAGAAACGGCCGAGACAGCAAAGGAGAGACCCCGGGAGACAGAGCAGAGGGGAGGGAGGGGAGGTTAGCGATTGCGGCAGGTCCATACGTACGTGCTGCCCGAGAGAAGGGAGTTCCGGAGGTGGCACCAGAACAAGGGGCGCACTGCGCCCGGGGCTCGGGGGCTGGATCGGGAGCGGGCAGGGGGCCGTGGGGCCCATTGTCCTCGGTCCCCTCCCACAGGGAGAAGGCCCGAGAGCTGTCCGACTGGATTCACCAGCTGGAGTCGGAGAAGTTTGACCTCACAGAGAAACTTCGGCAACAGAAGTATGAGGTGAGGGCAGGGGAAGCCCGAGTGAGAAGGCTTGGGGTGGCCATCATTCATCCCTCCCGATCCACCTCTGTCCTTCTCCATCCCCAGATCAATGTTCTCTACAACCGAATCAGCCACGCGCAGAAATTGTAAGTTGGCCTCTCCCCGTCCTGGTTCGCAAGGCCCCCATGCCCCGTTCTTCCAGTACCTGAGCCATCCCCCCACATCCTATTGTTTTTCTCTCCATGTCTCTGCCTCCCTTTCGAGGGTTCCTTTTGCTCCAGTTTCTGTCCTGAGTCTGTAGCTCTGTGTGTGTGTGTCTTTCCTTCTCTCCTCTTCCTCAACCAGTGAGCTTCATTTCAATTGTGATCAGGATCCTAGAACTTAGTACTAAAGGGATGGTGAGTGGACATCTAGAAAAGGAGGCTGTACTCTCAGAGAATCCAGCGAGGCTGGTCATGCCAGACTAACCTGATTTCCTTTTTTGACAGGACTACAAGCCTGGCAGATGAGGGGAATGCTGTAGGGAGCCATTGCTGTGCAAAAGCTGGGCTAGAAAGTAGGAACTTCAGAACTGGATGAGGGGCCAGATTCAAAGAGTAGTCAGGAATATCTCTGCATCATTTGTGAAAGAAGTCTTCTGTGGGGTGCCCCAGGAATCTGTGCTTACTTTGCCCCAGGCAGATAACCTGCCCCCAGCCACTGGGATAAAGGCCTAGATGGCATCTTTCTTAAATCTGCAGATGGTTCAAGGCTGGCAAACATAGCTGCCATTTTGAATGACAGAATCCAGAAGATCTCAAAATAATGTGAAGAAATAGCTTACATTTTGCTCCATGATGGTGGGGTCATGGGTTCATAGATGCCAAGTTGGAAGGTGCCTCAGAGGCCATTGAATTCAAGGTCATTGTTTTACACATGAGGCACAGCTCTCCAAGGAGGGAAGTTACTTGCCTAACGTCACACAGATAGCCCTCACAGGGTTTTAGTTGAGGGCATGAAGAATGTGCATTATGTAGAGTGACAAGCAGCTGGATGGTCAACAACCCAGAGGGCTGATCCATATTGGGTCAACTGCTGGGCCATCTCCAGTCCTCCTGATTTATATCTGACCCTGGAGGAGAAAGTGAGGCTGGAGACTTTGTACAACCTTCCCTTGATTAAATCTAATTCACTTGCAAGTGATATCTGACATCACCTGATGTCAAGGTCCTCTTTGAGAATGAAAAAAAACCACCACACACACACACACACACACACACACACACACACACACACTACACACACCCCCCCCCACACACCTCACACACACACACACACACACACACACACACACACACACACACACACACACTCCACACACACACACCCGCATTGGGCCAACCATGAACTGAACAGGAGTATGGTGCACAGGCTCCACAGACAAAGGGCTATGGAAACACTGAGGAAGTTATGATAGAAGTCAGATTTAGAGACAGAAAAGGAAATCGAGCGGCATGGGAAGGAAATAAATCCAGTGTGAAGGGTCCCTCTTCCAAAGGAGCTCAGAAGACCTGGGGTGGTGTTCTAGGCACCTAGAGTAAATGTAGAGGATGGGACCTTGGGCAAGAGTGTGAAAGATTCCAAGCTGCTTTCTGAAATTAAGGCCCGTCTCTTCAGGCAGAGCTTTCTTTGGGTCATGCAGAAGTGCTGATGGAGTAAATTAAGAAGAAGCTACGTGACCTCTTACACTTGCTAGCTGGGTGACCATGGGCAGTTCAGCTCTGGGCCTCAGCTTATTCAGTTAGTAAGATGAGGAGGCTGGTTGGACTTTGTGGCAAGCTCCAAAACTCTTGGGCTTTCTGGCTGCATGCATGGAAGCCTCCAATGTCCAATGAGCTCTCAAAGGGGGTGGTGGGCTGCAGTGGGCCACAGTACGATACTGATGAAGGCTTGAACATCAGGCTTGGTGTGAAGAATGGTACCATAGAAATATGGCTCTGGGAGAAGAAAGTGGTCTGGTCGTGAGGGGGAGCAAGGGCTGATCATGTTCCCTGCTGGGCCCCAAGGGCCCCTGGGAGGGGCACAGAGCAGGGTCTAGGTGGGGCACATAGGATGAGAAGGTGTGGGAGCCTGTGAGATCACTCATTCGCTAAAGAATCCAAGTCAGTGTTTCATGTTTAGGGTGAAAAAAGTCAAAACGCTTGGCAAATACATGTTAGGGGAGGCATAGATAGTCTTGATCTGAGAAAGATTTGGGGGTGTTAGTGGACCACAAGCTCAGTATGAGGCAACAATGTAGTATGGAGGCCAAAAAAAAGGGAAATTCAATTGAAATGCATTAAGAGACATATGACCATGATCTAGAACCATGGCTCTGGGAGAAGACCACAGAGGGGTTTCAAGGGTGGCCTGGATGGGCCTGGTAAGTTCTGGGCACTGACATGGGTTGGGGAGCAGCTGACTTGGGAAAGGCAACCAAGATGGCTCCTGTTTGCTGCCCAGGACAGTCGGAGGAATCAGGGACATTTAGGCCAGAGAAGAGAAGGCCGGGGTGGGGGATATGGTGGCTGTCTAATCATGTCTGAAGGGCTACCAACGGGAGAGGGAATGACCTTGTGCTTTTTGGACCTGTGGGGCAGAACCAGGACTGGGGGGGCGGGGCGGGGAGGAGAGGTTTGATTTAGTTTGGATGTTGGGAAGAGTTTTTTAAATGATGGGCCTGAGCCCTGTGGAATGGGCTGCTTACTCTGAGAAGTAGTGGGCTTCCCCTCCTTGGGGTCTTCAAGCAGAAGCAAGACAATTGCTTGTCAAGTGTGTTGGGAGGTAGGCGGATGACCCACCTGACTCTGAGGGCCCTGCCAGCTCTGAGCAGTCATGGGCAGGTGTGATTTGGGTATCTCAACTTTTTCATCTATGATTCCTTCCAGCTCTCTCCCTCTCTCTCTCTCTCTCTCTCTCTCTCTCTCTCTTTCTCTCTCTCTCTCTCTCTCTCTCTCTCTCTCTCTCTCTCTCCTCTCCTCTCTCTCTCTCTCTCCTCTCTCCCTCCCTCCCTTTCTCCCTCCCTCCCTCTCTTTCTCTCTTCCTCTTTCTCTCCTCTGTCTCTCTGTCTCTTCCCCCCCCTCCCCCTTTCTGCTCCCTCTCTTCTTCTACCTTTCTCTCCCTCACCTTTCTCTGTCTCTGTCTCAGGCTGAATCTATCAGTTCCCCCTCCCCCCTCCTTGTCTTCCTTGGTGTGTCTGTCTCCCCACCTGTTTCTCCCTGGGTTTCTCTCTTTCCATGGCTCCACATCACTTTGCACTTCACTTTTCTCCTTCCCCTCCTTCCCTTTCTTCCTCTCCACCTCATCTTATGTGCCGGTCTAGAGCCTTGCCTCCCCTTGTTCAGGACCCAAACACCACCAAATCCATTGACCATGATATGATGATAATTAAGAAACAGACCCCAAAGGAATGTACCACACTATACATAGTTATAATTCATGTTGATTCAATTAACCCCACAAATACCAGCTGTCCTTGAGCACCCATGAACCCCTGCTCTGGGGCTGTGAAGCTGGTATTGCAGAACTTGGGAAGTGGGCTTCCTGGAACCCCATCTAGTCATGGGTTTAACTCCCATCCATTTCCCTGAGCAGCAGGAAGGGGGCCGGCAAGGGTCGTGTTGGCGGACGCTGGAAGTGAGCCTTCTATCCAAGGAGGGACCTGCAGAGAGGATCACAGTGGCCCCTCACATCTTGCCCAGTTGGTCATGGTCCCTGAGACGCCCCCAATCCTGTGGCCCTTCAAGCACCCCCTGCCCTCACCCACACCTTCAGCTTCTTGCCTGAAATTCCTGAATAAACACAGTCCTGAGCAGTCAGTCAAAGCTGGGTCTGTGGTTCTTCTGGAAGGAGAGTATCCACCATTATTCCTTGGGCTTAGGAGAAAGGGCCTTGTCCAGTCCTGTCCTTCGGACTGGGACATGGGTGACTTAGAGCTTTTCCTATAGTGGAATGAACAGTGGTTTGGGAGTTGGAGAGCCTGAGTCACTGCCTTCAGAGAGCTCACATTCAAATAGGAGCCACCACATATAGAGAGAAGAAAAATATGATCCTGACTGTAGACTGGCACTGGCCCACGGGGACTTAGTCCCACCCCTTATGGGGCTCCATTGGGGGCTCCTGCAGTCGGTCACTGGGCCTAGGGGGTTGGCCTCTACAGAGTCTAGGCTGTTATCTTTCCCACTGTCTCAGCCAATGGGCATTTAATGAACAAGTATTAAATGTTCCTACTATCTTCCAGGTACTATGCTAAGCACTGGCTTATTTCTGGCTTACTACCCCTAACCCAGACGTCCAGGGAAAACTACTTAGAGCTTAGTTGGGCACAGGACTAGAGACTCCCCAAAAAGGAGCAGAAAAGCAGGCAACGTATCATGTAGATGGGTTAGGGTTAGGGTTATTTTTTTCCTCTGTACAAAAGAAATGCTTAAATACAAAAGACTGGAGCTCACCTGCCAAAGGATCAGGAGATGACGAGCACCCTGGAGTTACTCATCCTGGAATGACTCACCCAGGAGTTGGGCTGGTGGGGTCCAGGCTCAGGCTCCTCTTCCTTCCATGATGGTCTTCTCTGGAAAGGGGGTGACTGCAGAAGGCATTTCTTGTTGTCAGTCTGCTCCCAATCAGGGAGCCTGGCCCTCCCAGAGAAACTCTCCAGGCTGAAGATTATCTCAGAAGTGCTGGTTGATCAATCCACTGTTCTTGGGGCCAGAAAACTCAGCAGAACAGAGAGCTGTGGGCCTGAGGCCCTGACCCAGGCCAGCTAAAGCAAAGCTTATGTGTGTACCATGTGTGAGCAGCTGCTGGGGAGTGGGGAGAGATGAGTGGAAGTCCTTTCTCCTTTTAAAGTCCACTCAGTGGGTGGCTTTTCCTGCTCAGTGGTCAGTAAGGAGATTACTTCACCATGTCCTTCAGTCTAGACCAGAGCCCAGGGTCCTGAAAATTAGGGGAGATCAGCTCAACTTCACAGGATGGCCCCTACTAGGTATCAACTGTATGCCAAAAGAATGCTGGATCATTTGGGGCAGTGGTGCACAGAGGGGCGCTCTAGGGAGGAGAGTGAGGCATCTAGTGGGGCAGTAGATGGCAAACTGGACCTGGAGACAGGAAGACCTGAGTTCAAATGTGACCTCAGACTAGTTGTGTGACCCTGGACAGAACACTTCACCTCTGCCTGCCTCAGTTTCCCCATCTGGAGTATTGTGGGGGTAAAATGAGATAATAAATCACTTTAAAGCACTTAAAGCACTAGGCAAAGTGATGATGTTGAGGAAAGTTATTGGGATGATGATGAGGGCCATAGGTGACAGACTGATCAGGAAGAGGCTGCGCAGTCTAGGCAAATGATGAGGCTGTGGAGTAGGGAGTGAAACTGAGCTGAGAGAGAGAGAGAGGAGGGAGGGGGAGAGAGAGAAAAAGAGAGAGAGAAGGGAGGGAGGGAGGGAGAAAGAGAGAAGGGAGGGAGGGAGAGAGAGAGAGAGATGAAGAAGGAAAACATTTCAGGCAGGGAGGGGAGGATCAGTTCATAGGCATTGAAGTGGAGTATGTAGAGCAGAATTATGTGTGAAAAGACTAGAAAGATAGGAAGGGCCAGGTTGTGAAGGCCTCCAAATGCTAAACAGAAGAATTTATATCTGATCCTAGGGCTAACAGGGAGCCGCTGGCATTTGTTGAGAGGGGGAGTGATGTGGGGAGTCACTTTAGTAGTTTTGTGGGGGTTGGATTGGACTGGGGAGAGGAGAGGCAAGGAGAGCAATAGAATCAATTTTTAAGCACCTATTATGCGCCAGGTACTCTGTGTGCTAAGCCCTGGGGATACAAAAAGAGGTAAAAAACAGTGCCTGCCCTTGAGGAGCTTATGATCTAAAGGAGGAGACAGCAAGCAAACAAATGGGTACAAGCTATGCACTAGGTAGATGGGAGGTAATTAAGAAAGGGAAGGCAGTAGACTTGAGAGAGGTTGGGAAGGATTTCCTGTAGAAGATGGGATTTTATTTGGGACTTGATGCAAAGAAGGCAGTGAGTGAAGATGAGGAGGGAGAGCATTCCTGGCATGAGGGACAACTAGAGAGACTGTCTATAGTCTATGGAACATCTAGGAGGCTGGTGTTACTGAATTGAAGAGTATGTGTCAGGAGTATGGTGCAAGAAGACTAGAAAGGCTGGGGGAAGGGGGGACTAGGCTTGAATGTCAAAAGAAGATTTTGAATTTGAACTTGAAGGCAACAGGGTGTCAGTGGAGTTTACTGAGTAAAGGGATGACCTACACTTTAGGAAAATCCCTTTGGTAACTGGAGGATGGGTGGAGGAGAGACTGGAGACAGGCAGCCTCCCTCTGCCCCCCAGCAGATACTGCAATAACCCAGGCATGAGGTGATGAGGTAGGGTAACTACCAGGGTTAAGTTCAGTGTCAGAGGAGAGAATGGGGGCATATTCTGGAGAGGCTGCAGAAGTGAAATCAATAGGCTTTGGCACCATATTGGATATGGGAGGGAGGAGAGAGAAACCCAGGATGACTCCTAGGTTTTGAGCCTGAGGAACTGGGAAGTCGGTAGTGCTGTCTACAGTAACAGGGAAGATAGGAAGTGGGGAGAGTTTAGAGAGAAACACAATGAGTCCTGTTTTGGACATTTTGAGTTTCAGATGTCTACTGGACACCCGGTTTGAGATGTCTGAAAGGCAGCTGGAGATGTAAAACAGGAGGTCAACAGAGAGTCTGGGGCAGGATAGGTAGATTTGAGAATAATTAGCATAAACATGTTAATTAAACCCTTGGCAGTTGATGAGATGACCAAGCAAAGTAGTGTTGAACAGGGCTTCTTAAACTTTTTCCACTCTTGACCCCTTTGGGACCAACCCAATTTTTACTCGACTCCAGTTTCATATAAAATAAGTATAAAAATCAAACATCTGCTGATAATAAATCATAAAGAAATTAATTTTAAAACAATTATTTGGCATACATATACTTTGATCATTTATTAAAGATGAAAGCAAATTTACATACTAATGAGATGGATGTGGTTTATTTTTACATAAAGAATTAACTCTTGGAGAAATTTTTGATACTGCAGGACATGGAGCATCTTCAATGGTTTTCCGAGTTGACCAATATTTTGATTTTATAATTGTCAAGGCTGAGAGTGAAAGCTTCACATATGTAGTAGAAAATGGCAGAAGTATGTTTGGGGTCATTTCAGAAATTGTTGGAAATTCTGTCCTAATCCCGAGCCAAAATTCATTTAGCCATTTTGTATGTACAGTAAAAACATTGCAATTCATAACATACGATAGTTTTGAATCCAAGCCAAGGTGTTTCTGGTAGCATTCATTGGCTTTGTGTGATGTGACGGCATGTGCAGTGCAAAGTGCTTATATTGTGTGTTTAGAACCAAGGCTGCAGCAAAGTTGTGAAATGCAACATGGGCAAGTGCCCAGATCCATTATGTGGTTGATTTTGAATTAATTTTTGGTTGTTGCATGTTTACTGTGGTCAGTAAACACATTCAGCTTATGTGACCCCATCGCAACCAATAGTTTCAGAAGAGCTGGAAAGAGAAGACAAAAGGGCCCAGGACAGAGCCAGGAGGGATACTGATGGTTAGAGGGCCTGACCAGGAGGAGGATCCAGCAAAGGAGACAGAGGAGGAGTGGTTAGGAAGGGAGGAGGAGAACCAGGAGAGTGGAGTCCTGAAAACTTAGGAAAAAGAGAGAATATTGAGGAAGAAAGAGTGATCACCAATGACCAAGGAGAATGATGACTGAGAAGAGGCCTTTGAGTTTGGCAATTAAGAGATCACTGGTGACTTTGGAATGATATGGTTGGAAACTGGATTGTAAGGGGATAAGAAGAAAGAGGAGACACCTATTGTAGATGCCTTTTCAAGTTTAGCCACAAAGGACAGAAGGGGTGGTGCAATGGATAGAGCTGGGCCTGGAGTCAAGAAGACCTGAGTTCAAATGCAGCCTTACATGCTTCTTAGCTGTGTGACCATTTAACCTCTGTTTGCTTCAGTCTTCCAACTATTCAATGGAGATTACAAGAGCACCTCACTTCCAGGTTTGTTATGAGGATCAAATAAGCAAATGTTTGTAAAAGTGCCTGGCCCACAGGAGGAGCTCTATAAATGCTGGCTATCAGTATTAAGACATGTGGGATGATAGTGGGGAAGAAAAAGCCAGAGCTTTTTCAGGATGGGGGAGAATGGGGCATAATTGAAGGCAGTAGGAAATGAGCCAGTAGTCAGAGAGACACTGAAGACAAGTGAGGGAGAGGGGATGACAAAGGAGCAGTCTGTTGGGGAAGGTGGGATGGATAGGATCACATGAGCAGGCTGAGGGCTTAGCCTTGGCAAGGGACAAGGGCCACTTCTCCATGTGAGACACGGATGAAGGAGGAGAGAGGAACAGAAGGAGATGGGGAAGAGGGGAGAAGAGGAAATTCACTGCAAATGGCCTATTTTTTTCTGTAAAAATATGAGATGAGGATTTCAGCTGAGAAAGTGGGCGAAGAGGGAGCCATGGGAGGTTTGAGGAGGGATGGGAAGGTTTGGAAGAGCTGCTGTGTAGAGTGGAAGAATGAGCAGATAATGGAGGTATAATAGGATTGCCTAGTAGCAGTGAGGGCCCAGTAGAGGTTGTGTAACAAAGTTGTGGTGGACTCTGTTGGAATAGTTTCATTATTTTCTCCTTCTTTCAGCAATATATGTGTGGGAGTGAAGAAAGTGAATGGCTGAGGCTTGACTGGGCACAATTAGCAAAATGATAAGGGGACTAGTGATTCAAGAGAGGGAGAGCACAGAGTTGAATTGGTTCACCAAAGAGTCAAGATGGGGAGAAGAGAAGAAAGGGTCTAGCACAGAGGAGATGGCATGAGAGAGAACTAAGTAATGTAAGAGAAAGCAGACAGGCAAAAAGCCAATAGATTATGGTCAGATAAAGTGATTTCTAAATTTCTGAAGGTGGTGCATTTGTGGGTAATGGCAAGATCAAAGGTATCTTTGCGTGTGGCTGAAGTATGTTGGATGAGGTTAGGTTAAGACACTGAGTGGCTAGTTTCCAGCAGAGTCAATATGTGGGGAGCAGAGAAAAACTGACTCAGGTACCACACCCATTGAGGAAGAAGAGCTACTTGGAGACCATTGACAACAGTTGCTGGGATTTTGACTGAGTGGTAGAGATGAAGTGCAAGAACTGATGAGATTTTACCAATTGATTTTACTGGAAGTGGCAATGTGGAGCAAGAACTATCAGAACTTCCCCACGGTGAGCCAAGGAGAATGAGAGAAGGGGCAACAAATAATGAAAAGGGTGGTGAGGGAGGCTGTGTCCTTCAGAGGAAAGTCAGGTTTCAATACGCACTGATAGAAGGAAGGAGTGGGAGAGAAGCTTTAAGATGAAGTATGTTGTTTATAGAAAGGGTATTCCAGAGGGCACAGTGGAAAGCTGGGTAGAATTTGGTTAGAACTTTGGGATGGGAGGGTTGAAGGGATGGCAATAAAGAATCAGGTGCTGAGGAGTGGGGAACCAATGAAGGGACTTGGGGGGGGGTATGAAAAAGTGTGAGAATATTCATTGATTGGAAGTTCCCATTCTGCTTTCCAGAGGAGGCTGGAGATCAGGGTAGGGCCAAGTGAAGTACAAGATGGCAGGCACATGGTCAGATGGTTCCATTGGAAGACTATGTCAAGAGTCTGTTCAAGAGATGATGAGGGCCTGAACTAATTCCCACGATCAACTGTAAAATTATTTTGGCATTCATAGCTCTTCATGACCTGGCCCCTTCCAACCTTTCTGGTCTTCTTATACTTACACTGGTACTTTTCCAGCCGGCAGCACTGGCCTTCTTGCAGTTCCTTACCCAGGCTTCCTTCAAGACTCAGTTCAAGTTCCTTTTCCCCTTTTCTCTTTTATGAATAAGGCAGTTTCTTAATCAGTCCAGTAAGGTTTATTTCCTGTTGGTAGCTACCACCTGTCTTGGTAATCCGTGGGGGTCTCTCTTTCCAAGGTGTCCACTTTCTGCCTACTTCCTGGTCCTTTTCCACCATCCTGAGGTCCCCCAGGGCTTGCAGGACCCTTCTGGCCATACTCCTGGGGCCTCTGCTTAAGGCCCCACAGCCCCTGGTCATGATCCCAGGCAGGCCTTGCCTCTGGCTTTCATCTCTTAGGTCTGGATATTGTAGTAGCTGCCCATTTGGGGGCCTTCCGTCTTCCCTGACTGTGCTGGGGACTCCAGGCAAGGTGCAGACTCCTCTCGGGCTCAGGCCCTGCCTCTCTGCCCAGCCCCCATCATCCCCCATTTGCAGCATATTCGTGCTCAGGCTCCTCCAGCCTTCTGGGACCTCCGGGTGGGCACAGCTGCCCTGCAGGAGGGCACACAGGCCTCCCTGGGCCTGGCCTTGGTTCAATGCTTGGCACGTAGTAGGCCTTAATCGGATGCTGGGGGCCAACTGAAGTGAGAGGAGGGCGCCTGCCCTGCAGAGGACGAGTCTGGGCACCACACTGGCTGGGGGGTGACCCCTGGATCGGGATCCGGGGGGCCCCTACAGCGATGGGGCGCGTAGGGAAAGGTAACCGAGCCGAAAACTGGGGGACAGAAAGAGGAAGCGGAGGCGGAGACCGAGACGGAGGTCAGCGGGCGGTCAGGGCCGCCCCTCCCCCACGCCCCACCTCTGGGCCTCACTTTTCTCCTATTTTTCTGCTCTAGGGCAGGCTGCAAACCCCAGGCCCGGGCCCTACTCCGGGTGCCTCAGGTGCCCCGTCCCCAGGCCCTGAGGTGCCCAACCAGGCAGGCTGCGGAGCGGCACTGAGCCACCAGCCCCACCCACAAGCCACCCAGACTCCGTTTCCCGGCGTGTCCCAGGGCCTAGGGGCCGAGTACGCAGGCGCAGAACTACAGTTCTTGAGTTCCCCAAGGCAGGCAGGCTCGCCACGGCGGTTTGCGGAGGGACTACACTTCCCGGCGTGCCTCGGGGCCGAGGCGCGCAAAGCGCGGGCGCAGACTACGGCTCCCGGCGGGGCCCGCGGCGGGCGGGGCTCGGCGGCGGTGGCGGCGGCGGCGGTGGCGGCGCCTTCCCGGCGGCCCCCGCGCCGGGGATCGGGGGATCGCGGAGGGTCGGGCGCGGCGACGGCGGCCGGGGATCCCCGCGCTCGGGCCACGCCGGGCCGGGATGTCTGGCTCGGCGGCGGAGGCGGGCGCGGGGGCGGGCGCGGCCCGGGAGCGGCGGCAGGAGCAGCTGCGGCAGTGGGCGCGGGCGGCGGGGGCCGGGGAGCCGGCGGGCGGCGGGGGCCGGGCCCGGGCCCGCACCGTGCGCTTCGAGCGCGCCGCCGAGTTCCTGGCCGCGTGCGCCGGCGGAGACCTGGAGGAGGCGCGGGCCATGGTGCGTGGGGGGCCCGGCCCGGGGCTGCTGGACAGCACCAACGCGGACGGCATCAGCGCGCTGCACCAGGTGCGCGGCGGGGGACCGGGGCGCGTCGTCATCCCCCCCACGACCCCTCCTGGGACACACGGGCCGGGGGTTCATCCTGCGGGGGACCAGGACGCATTGTCATCCCCCCCTCCTGGGACACACTGGCCGGGGGCTCACCCTGCCGGGAAGGATGTCACCCCCCTGGGGACCTCTCCCCTGACCCACGGGCTGGGGGCTCACACTGCCCGGGGCAGTGAGAGACTGGGGAGGACGTCACTCCCTAGGGACCCCTCCTCAGACCATGGCCCCTGACAGCTTGTCCCTCTCCCTCCCCAGGAGCTTTTTGGCCTCACTTCCGTGGCCCCCACTTTGGCCCCCCCTTTCCCTCCCCCAAACTCTCCCAGCACCCTGGCACAGCCCCCCACGAGTGGGCCCCTCCCCCCACAGCCCCACCTTGGTCCTTCCCTCCACGCCTCCTTATTTGGCGGTCTCTGCCAGAGCGAGCTGGGCCTGGGCAGCCCTCCTGGGGACCCTGACCCTCCCCTGATGGGCCTTTGTCTTGTGGGCCCCCAAGCCCGGTCTCCTTGGGGGATCCCGGGAAGTGGCCCCGGCTCCTGCTCCTCCAGGCTCCTCTGCTGGACCTCTGGGTCAGGAGGGTCCCTCTCTGGCTGTGGCCCCTGCCTCCTGGCCTGTGGGGTCCCCTCCCTGCCTCCGCCTTGGCACCCCCAGCATCTCCCCTGGGCTCTGGGCTCTCCTGCACGCAGAGACGACCCCCTCTTCCTCTGTTCTTTCTGTGAACAGGCCCCGACCCCTCCTTACACTTTGCGGGGGGGCAGTCCCCGGGCTCTAGGCCTCAGCACCCCCTAGATAGCGAGCCCCCCAGCCGCCTCCCTTCTGGGGTGGTGTTCCTCCCGGCCTGGTGCTTGCCCCAGCTGCCACCGCCTTGTAGGATTCTGGGGGCCTCCCTCCCTGTGTGACCTGGGGCTGACCACTGCCCTCTGGGCATGCCCTTGCTGCTCTGTGACCTCCGAGCACCATCCTGGCCCCAGGGTCCTCCCCTTCCCCTTTCCCCCACCCCAGCCAGGATCATTGGGTGCCTCCTTGCTCTCCCCTAGCCCACTCCCCAGCGCTGTGGGGGGGCTCCCTCCCCTGAGACCCCATTGTCAGGTGCCCGAGTCTGGGTGGGGAGGGAGGGAGCAGGGCCACCCCATACCTGGGGACACAGGCACCCCGCTCTCCAGGCCCTGCTCCCTCCCTCCCCACCCAGACTCGGCTCACTCCCAGGCCTTTCCTCTGCTCTCACCAGGTCCTTGTAGGGAAGCCCCCTTGTCACTCCCCCCCCTTTGGGTCTCCATGACATCGGGAGGAAACAAAGGGAGGCCAAGCTCAGCCTGTTCCCAGGGCTGGGGGTGGGCCTGGCTCCCCCCTCTCCCCGCCCTGCCTGAGTTTCCATGACTTCATCCTCCTGGCCCTGCTGCCTTATCTCCTCTCCAGGCCCTGGTGTTGGGGGGGCCGGGTGGGGGGAGTGCTGCCTTCTCGTCCAGCCTTTGGGCATCTGGGTGTTTGAGGCTCTGGGAACCCAGGCCGAGGGGGAGAAGGAAGATGGAGGGAAGGGTCTGAGTCAGCAAGGCTGGGGCGCTCGGCAAGGAGACGTTGCCGGGCCCTGCTAGAGGCTTGGGGAGCGATCTCACACCCCACACTATTTTTAACCTCAGTGGTCCCTGAGGGGAAAGGAGCTAGGGCCCAGACATCTGGGACCTGGAGGAAGCCTCTGCCAGAGGGCCCGAGCCTGTGTTCCCCAGGGAGGATAAGGTGGTACCTGGCCAGGAGGTCAGGGGTCAGAAGCTCTATCGCCAGCTCCCAGTCTTGATCCAGCTTCTCTTCCTCTCTCCTTCTTGGCCAGGCTTGCATTGATGAGAACCTGGAGGTGGTCCGCTTCCTGGTGGAGGAGGGGGCCTCGGTCAACCAAGCTGACAATGAGGGCTGGACCCCCTTACATGTGGCTGCCTCCTGTGGATACCTGGACATTGCCCAGTAAGGCCCTGGGTCCTGGCGGGAGGGGGTAGTCCTGGGAGAAAGGCTGCTGAAGGAGCTGGCCTCCCTTCCCCTTGGAGGTTCCTTCTAGCTCCCCCAGGTCTCTGGGACTGCATTCTGCCCCCGCCCCACCTCATCAAGGACCAGGGGGCTCCATGTCTCGTGGCCTGCCTGCCTCCTCTTGGGCTTACTCATGCTCTCTCTGGCTGTTTACTGGGAGAAAGAGTGCTAAGATGGGACTCAGAGGCTGAGGGGATGCTGATTACTGTGTCCTTCCCTCTCTGGGCCTTCCTCATCTCCTGTCTCCAAGTGGGTGGGACTAGATCCGAGTATCTGAGGCCGAGGGACCCCTGCTCAGAGAAGTGTATTCAAATACACAAGGTGCAGAGGAGTTCTCAGAAACCATTCGCAGGCCCTGGGTTAGGAACCCTCAGAGCAGTGTGTCCAAGGCTCCTTGTAGTTCTATTTCCCTTCCCTTGACCCCTGGCCTTCAGTGAGAGGTCAGCCCTCTGCTCCCCCCTCTCTACACTGCTTGGTCTCCAAGGCCCTTCAGGGTCACCAGTACCCTCGCTGGACTTTCCTTCAGATCTGGAGGCTTTGCCCACAAGGTCAGGCCATCCTCAGAATGAACCTTCCTGTAACTTAGCTGGCAAGGAGCTACCCGGCTCCTGCTGAAGCCTCCAAGGAGGGGCCGACATGACCCCTCTGGGCCCTCCATTCCTCTGCCTAAACTGGCCTCCTGTGGACTCCTCCAATGTTCTCTGATGCTGCCCCTGGGGCCACGAGAAACAAGTCTCTCCCTGCTCCTCAGGACAACCCCTCTGGCCCTTAAGACCACTCCTTCAGGTACAGCACCCCCACCTTTGGGGACAGATGCTGGCCCTTCCCCATCCTGGCTGCCCCCAGGCACTCTCCAGATGAGAGCTGCTGCCCACACAACCACTCTAAGCTTTTGTCTGCCCAATTGTCTCCCCAACTCTGCTGGTGCAGGCTCAGTGTGATCCCTGGGGCACTCCACTGGAGACTGGCCAGGTTGACCAGGAACTTATCTTACACGCTCTTATGTACCGGGCCATGTGCTCTGTTCAGAGCCCTCATTCTTGTCCTAGACACCTCGCATTTCTCTCTCTCTGTCCTTCCCGCAAGAATGGCACGAGATGGTTTTCCAAGTGCTTTACTGATCTCCCAGTCTTGTGGCCCTGTCTGAAGAGGCACTTGCGTCACACTGGCCTGACCTTCCCAGGGATGCCATAGCCACTTTGCAGGACCAGTGTGTCCTTTCTGCTGACCGTGCTGGTCCCCCTCGGGCCCCTTGGAGCCTGGCGTGCTGTGTGGCAGCGAGTCTCGGCCCTCTCTCATCCAGCACAATGACGCTTGTTTGGTGGTCTGGGTAGGGCCTTGGCCATCCCATCTGCTCGGCACCGAGGATCGCTGACTGCCTGTCAGCTCTCTATCAGTGTTGGGGTGTTTTTTGTCATGTCCTGTCCAGAGGAGAAGGCGGAGGTCTCCCTGTTGCCTGGTGTTGGCGCCCACACACTCAGAGCCTTGGTCTCGGGCTGGGCTGGGCGGGGAGAAGCCTTTATTAAGTGCCTCCTGTGTGCCAGGCACTGCCAGTTGCTTTACCCATAGGATCTCCTGTGATCCTCATGCTAGCCCTGGGAGATTGGCGCCCTCATTCCCATTTTACAGATGAGGAAACGGGGACAGGAGTGAAGTGCTCTGTCTGCCAAGGCCATACAACAAGTAAGTGCCTTAGGCCAGATTGGAACCTGGGTCTTCTGGACTCCAGACCCAGCTAGTGTTGCCCTTAGCACTCTATACAAGAGGAATGATTAGCTGTAGCTCACAGCCGTTTGGTGGATCCATCTAGCCTTCTAGCCTTTGCTTATCTGCCCTTGTTCCTGTCTTCTGGACCAGCCTGGCCGGTCATCCGCCTTGGTCCCTTCATATGGCCCCTGTCCTTCTAGGTCACAGCTTCTCTGCCAGGCTCCAGTGGGGAATTGGCCTTTCCTGTCAGGGATCAGCATTTCCACCCCAGGAGCCAGTTCCTCCTCTCAGGCCCAGAAGAGAATTTCCCCTGTTGGTCTCCTCCGTTTAGAAGGTGAAAGGGTCATTAGGCAATCGTGGGCAGAAAGCTCTAAGCAGGTGTCTGCAGGGTCCTGGTACATACCTCTGCGCCAGGCTGGTGACTTGTCATCACTGTCCTCTGTCTGTCTGGGTGGTCTGTCGTGTACACCAGTGACAAAAGCCCTTCTGTTGACCTTCACTCGGATGCTTTCCACCATGCTTTCCCTTTCCGGCCCTGCTTTGGCATCTGCATTTCCTGACTCACCTTGTGAACTAACAAGGCCCCCCACATCCCTCCCATGCCAGAGGCCAGAGTGGCTGCAGGTCAGCATCCCTTCACTGAGCTCTTTGCCCTTCACAGCCCTCTAGCCCCATGGGATACAGAAGACACACTGGTGACCACATTTGCCAGGACTGGTGAGTGGCCACCCTGTTTCATTACCTCAGGGTGAGGAGGAAGAGGTGCTCTTGGTCCTTGATGCTCCTCATTAACCTGCCTCCACCAGCCACAGAACCTTGCTAAAGGGGCTGTCCACTGGGCTGCATCCCAGCATCTGCCCTTGTGTGAAGGTCTGACCATATCACTCCCCGGTTCCAGAGCCTTGACAGCTCCCTATGGCCACATGAATGGGGGTTCTGAGCCCTCCTTGGGCTGTCTGGGGAAGCCCATAGACCCCTGCTCCAAAATCACGTGTTGAAAAGAGATTGATCATATCGGAGATTGGTGGGGATAAAGATTCTGTAAAGAAAAGAGGGTAAAGCAGCAGCCTCAAAATATTCGTGACCAATACTGATTTTTAATAGTTTACTCATTAAAGAAGCTTAAACCTGTGTAGCAATCATTTCAAATAGTTATTTCATGTTCCCTAATTAAACTGTATACAAGCCAGCCTTGGGACCCAGAAGCCTGGGAGGGGAGTCTGCAGTCTGGTGTAGTGAAGCCCAGAAGCAGGGAGGCAGGGTCCCCTCAGCCTTAAGAATTCTGGGGTGTGTGTGTGTGCACGCATGCATGCATGCGTGCATGTGGTGCCACTCCTGTATCTTGGGGCCACCTCTCCCTCCCTCTTACCTACCTGACCATTCCTTCTCAGTCTCCTTTGCTGGACTCTCCTCTGGGTCACATGTCCCACAGGGCTCTGTCCTGGGCCCTCTTCTCTTCTCGCTCTACAGGTTACTCCCCTTAGTGATCTCATCAGCTCCCAAGGATCAAATAACCATCTCTGTGCTGATGACCCAAACCTACCTTTCCTGTCCCAGTCTTTGACTCCAATCTCCAGATGTCTTTCAGACATCTCAAACTGGATGTCCAGTAGACATCTTAGACTCAACACATCCAAAACAATTCATTCTCTCATCCCCCAAATACTTCCCCAGTTCCCCCAGCTCATGACCTAGGGGTCATCCTGGATTCTTCCCCTTCTCTCCCCCCTTTATCCAATATGGTGCCATCTCTCCCCTGGCACAGGCCTCATCACCTCAGTCTCTCTTCACTGCAGTCCATTCTCCATGCGGCTGCCAAAATAGTTTTCTTAAACTCTAGGTCTGACTATGTGACATACCCCCCCAATTCAGTGAACTTCAGGGGCTCCTGTGGCCCCCAGGGTCAGATACAGAATTCTCTGCTTGCCCTTCAGAGCCCCCTCCTCCCTCTAGAGTCTCACACTGCACTCCCCCCCACCTGTTGTCCCATCTAGTGACCTCAGGCCCAGGCCTGGGCTGCTTGTCCTCTTCTCTTGCTACAGGGGCCTTCTCTCTGCTTGTTATTTCCTGTTTATCCTGAATTACCCCACTGTCCATTGCTGCCTTTCGTCTCCCCGTTAGACTGCAAGCTCCTTGAGGCCTAGCCCAGCATCTAGTACATGGTCCATGCCCGCGTCCCAAGTGCTTGTTGACTGCTTCCATAGCTGGTGCCCTGGAGGACAGCACCCTTCCTGGCATAGGGTAGGGGCCTAAGAAATGATGGCTTGGAGTGGGCCTGTCCTAGCTCACCTGCCATCTTGCCCTCTAGGTACCTGCTGAGCCACGGGGCCAACATTGCTGCCGTGAACAGTGATGGGGACCTGCCCTTGGACCTGGCAGAGGCTGATGCCATGGAGAGTCTGCTGAGGGCAGAGATTGCCCGCCGAGGTGGGCAGAAACGAAGCGGGGAGTGGGGGTGGGCCCCGTGCTTTCTTCTGGAGCTGACAATGGTCTTGTCTCTTCTCCCCAAAGGTGTGGATGTGGAGGCTGCAAAGCGGGCTGAAGAGGAGCTCCTGCTGCATGACACACGGTGTTGGCTGAATGGGGGTGCTATGCCGGAGGCCCGCCATCCCCGCACAGGTGCCTCAGCCCTGCATGTGGCTGCTGCCAAGGGCTACATGGAGGTGATGAGGTATGGAGCTTCCCCTCCCTGGCTCTGCTGTCCCCTTGGAGGCCTGGTGGTTGGATGGGTGGGTATTGAGACCAGAGCTGGCTTGGGGTGCAGCCTCCCTTTCTGGCCTGAGGCTGGGAGGCTTTATGGTTTACAAGGCACCTTCCTCATGATGCCAGGATGTATAGGGCCTCGGCCAGCCTCCCCTCCAGGGTTGCGGGGTGCTGCCAGATTTTACAAATACCTTTGGCAGCCTTTCAAGCTGGTCTGGTGGGGAAGTTAGAGAGGGTGGGCCTGGAAGGGCCTGTCAGTCATTCCTGGGGCTGTGGTCTCCAGTGAAGGGCCCCTAGGATCTGCGCTTGGGCCTGGGGCAAGTGACTCCTTTTTGCCAGTGACCTGGGTCAAGGCACAGATGGCCTGCTCATCAGATCCACAGATTTCCACACAGCTGGGCTCCAGAGCCACCCTCCTGGATGACAGTCCCACAAGAGCAGCTTGACAGGCAAGATTAATGGGCTGTAACTGATCTGGTCCAGTTCAATGGCAACAAGTGTACAGGTTGAACAACTGGTGTTCCGAAGAAGAGCTGTGGCCTTAGTGGACCACAAGCTCCTGATGAGTCTGCTGGGGTATGTGGCAGACCGCCAGATAGCCAGGACAGTCTTAGACTAAATGAAAAAGGCCCAGCGTCCAGGCCTAGGAAAGGGGACCGGTCCTGCTGTGCTCTGCCCTGGATGAGATGACCTCTGGGCACCATTTCAAAGAACACTGACAAAATGGAGAGTCCAAAGAAGGCTCAGAATGAGTTGAAGGAATAGGGACTGAGGAAATCTAGAGGGGTATGAGACTTGTCTGCAGGTAAATGCAGGGCTTCCCTGGGCTTGGGTCCCAGCTACCGGAACCAGCACCAGGAGCCAGAGCAGGAAGTGACCACAAGGCCTCAGTAAGGCTGATGTCAGGATCACTTAAGTAGGCCTGAGGCCTGGTCCAGGATGGGAGGGGCTGCTCTCCCCTTGCTGCTGGCCATATGTCTGCCGGCTAGACACGAGGCCGAGGGCATGCATAGGGCAGGGAAGGCTCAGACCCAAGGCCTCCGTGGGCCTGTGGAAGGACAGTGTGGAGCCTGGGAGCCTTGCAGCTCTGTTTGCCTTTCTGAGCCCTGGTTTCCTTCTCTGTAAGATGAGGTGGTGGTATTACACCAGTGAGCCTCCATCAGTTTCTGTGAGCTTTTTCTTTGCTTTCTTTTTTTTTGCTTTTTGGAGGCGGGAAGGCTGTGCAGTTGGGGTTAAGTGACTTGCCCAAGGTCACACGGCTACTTTTTTTGTGTTAAGTGTCTGAGGCTGGATTTCAACTCGGGTCCTCCTGACTCCAGGGCCGGTGCTCTATTCCCTGGGCCACCCAGCCGCCCCATTGTGAGCCTTTTCAATACTGGCAGTTCCCTTTGTCATCCTTGTACTTTATTTCATGCCTTTAAAAGCATGCTTCTGAGAAGGGGCCCATGGGCTGACCATCCTGGGGTCCGTGATGCAAGAAAGATGGACAGGACCCTGGACTCGGGTGTAGATCTGTGTGGCCTTGGGCAGGGAGCTTCCGTTTTCTTATGTCAGACACTCTGTCTCTCTCCCTCACTGCAGGCTGCTCCTCCAGGCCGGCTATGACCCTGAGCTGCGTGACGGGGATGGCTGGACGCCTTTACACGCAGCTGCCCACTGGGGCGTAGAGGATGCCTGCCGCCTGCTGGCTGAGCATGGGGGAGGCATGGACTCCTTAACCCATGCGGTGAGGGGTCTGAGCCACACTGCAGGGGGGAGAGGGGAGCAGTGACTTCTGAGCCTGATTCCTGGGGGTCAGGGGTGGGGGAGACTCCCCCGATTTTCATCTGGTGCTCTGGCCTCGGGCCGGGCCATTCTGTGGGAAGCCACCCCCAGGACCTACTGAACTCCCCCATCACCCTTCTCTTCTCTTCTCATCCCTGCCACCCTCATATGTGCCCAGGACCCTCCATCTTTCATCCTATACCCCTTCTCTCTTGGAGAAAAATGTGGTGTGTCCACTGGTTGCTCTGCCTGCTCTGGCCTCTCAGCTCAGAGCTGGCCCTGCTCTCCCATCTGGAGCTCTGGGGCTTGTCTCC
>CM053582.1:67608006-67648225 GCA_028627135.1 Pseudochirops cupreus
TTAGGGAACAGAGTATACTTTCAAATATCCAAGGGTCCTCAGAGTCACGTAGCCACTTTAGCAAAGGGCCTAGGGGCAGGGAAGATCTTCAGATTCCCGTAACATCATCAAAGGGAAGGAGGAAGGAAGGGGAAAGGCTTCCTAGAGAAGGTGGGATCCGAGCTGGAACTTAAGAAGGGCCGAGAGGCCCAGAGGAGGAAGGAGAGCCTCCCAGAGAGAAGGCTCGCCAGGAGACGAGGACCTGCTCCGTGGAAGAACCAAGAGGCTGGAGAGGGAGGAGGGGGCCGGCATAGGAAGGGGAAGGGCCTCCCCCCAGTAGCTATGGCCGTAGTCCAGGTGGCCGTAGACCAGACTCCACCAGGTCCAGGTGGAGTCAAGAAGCCTTGGTGCCATATTGGATATGGGAGGAGGAGGGAGGGTGAGAGAGATGTCTCAGATCAGGATGATGCCTAGGTTGCCTTGACAGTAATAGGGAAGGGGGAGAGGGGGAAAGATAATGAATTTGACTTGGGGCAGGGGGTATGAGGCAATTGGGGTCACTCAGCTAGTAAGTGTCTGAGGCCAGATTTGAACTCAGATCCTCTTGACTCCAGGACTAGCCCTCTATCCGTGGCGTCTAGCCACCCCATGAATTTAGTTTGGGGCATATTGAACTTCAGATGCCTACTGGACATCCAGTCCAAGATGTCTGAGATGTGATACTAATTAGCAGAGGCATTGGGGCAGGAAAGGTAGATTTGAGAATTGTCAGCACAGAATGGAATCCTGGGAGCTGAGGAGATCCCCAAATGTGATAGGACAGAGGGAGAGGAGCAGAGGGCCCAGGACTGAGCCTGAAGGCCACCTACGGTGAGAGGCATGACCTTGAGGAGGGTCCAACAAAGGAAGCAGGGGAGGAGCGGCCAGAGAGGAAGAAGGAGAACCAGGGGAGAGGAGTGTGTGCCAAAAACCTAAAGAGAAGAGAGAGTGACCAACGGCGTCCAAGGCTGCAGAGGGGCCGAGGAGAGGGAGCATGGAGAAAAGGCAGCTAAGACCTCTGGTTGCTTTGGAGGGAACAGTTCTGGTTCTGTGTGATGACGGCTGACGCTGGACTGTAGAAATGGAAGAATGGGAGAGAAACGGAAGCAGTAGCCCCTGCTGTGGATGTCTTTTCAAGGAATCCAGCAGACAGTTCAAACCCACTATGTCCAAAATTAAATGGACATAATTAAACATAAGTTAAATCTTTTCCCTTCCCCCCCCCCCCTCGTCACCGAGGAACAGGGAAGGCTAGGCTGTCTGACAGAGGGCAGGAAAAACAGTGTGAGCCAGATACTAACAGAGAAAAGAAGCAAGGGGGGTGTTCTGGCAGTCAGGAGACAACAGGGACCAGGGATTTTGATTGGGTAGTAGATGGGGATTGTGTGAACCTCAAAAGGGGAGAGAGCCTAGAAGTGGCAGTCCAACCCCCTCCTTCTCAACCTGGGGGGGCAGGAGGGAGGATCAGGGATGAGGCAGGGAGTGAGTGAAAGCTCAGTGCTAGAAAGGGCTGTCTGTGTATGGGGAAGCCAGGGTTCTGGGGAGAGCCAGAAGGAGGAAGGCAAAGGATGCGAGAAGATTAAGTCTGTTACCTATGGAGTAGGCATTGCAGAAGGCACCATGAAAGTGTTTGGTAGCTTTGATGGGACTCTGGGTGAGGGGAGTGGGGGGGAATGGGCTATGCGGTTTACATGATGGCCTTTTAGGGTTTCAGAATACCTCAAATGGGGAAAGCATGACCAAAGAGGAGTTCGTTGATCTTAATGATTAAATGGAAAATCAGGAGAGATTTTCAAAGTCGATAATGCTGTGACCTGGGGGTGGGGGTGGGGGTCCTTTCAGAGTTTTGGGTAATTCAGATAAGGGAGCAAGAACCCGGAGGGGAAGATGTGAGGAGGCAGGACATGAGCCTGGAGGCCACATTCTGAACCAAGCTCCTTTCACTTCAGTCTTGCCCCAGCCTGTCCTCCTTCAGCTGTCTCACACACCCAGGTGGCCCTCGTCCTTGCCAGGGCAGATGCCACACAGACTGCCCCCTATATTCACTCTCTGGCCAATCTTTCCTCTCTCCCCATCCCTGGCTCTTCAGGGCTAAACGAGGCTACAAAGCTGCCATCTCCCCCACCCTTGAAAAGCCCTCCCCTGATCCATCCATCCATACGTACATACATCCATTCCACAGCCATTTCTCTCCTCCCTATCACTGTTAAATTCCTAGAAAAGTCTTGTGCCTCTCCTCTCTCTCCTGTCTCTCACTCTCTTCTTTCTAAACCCCTTCCAATCCGGCTTCCAGCCTTATCAAAGCTGCTGTCTTTAAAGTGGCCAAATCCAGGGGCTTTCCCAATCCTTAGCCTTCTGGATCTCTGTAGCCTTAGATGGGACAACCCGTCTTCTCCAGTATTCGCCCTCCTCTCTAAGCTCCCACCCTTCTGACCCCTCCTCAGATCCATTACTGGGTCTTCAGGTCCCAACTAGTACCTGTGTGACCCCAGCCCCAGGTTCTGTCCTTGGTCGTCTTATTTCCCCTCCTGATCTCTTCAGCTCCCCATGGCTTCAATACGCATCTCTATTAGCTTCTCATGATGATTCACCCCACCGCTCTCCTAACCTTCACTCTGGCATCACCTACTGCCTTTTGAACATTCTCAGCTGGACTTCTGTAGACATTTTCTATTTAACATACACAAAACTGAACTCATTATCCACCCATTCCATCCTCTCTGCCCTAATCTCCCTAATCACTCATTTCCTGACATCATTCCCTTTACCCTGACCCACAGACCCCAGCTTGCCCACTGGCTTACCTGAAAAAGCACCCTCGCCCCCCCCCCCAACACCCATCAGCCCCAGTTTCTCTGACAGCTCCTGGCCTCATCGGCTTGGGGGAGGCCTGAGGGCCCAGGAATCTCTGCACCAGACAAGGGGGCCACCTCCAGAGAAGCTGAGTGCCCCTAGAGGCTTGCTGCATATCCTTGCAGTGGGGACAAAGAAACCTCCTTTGTTCCACATTCCCTCAGGGCCTGGCAAGTTCCTTGCCCACTGCATCACCAGAGGGGCTATTGCCATCCTCTGCCACCTGGGCTTGTCACCTGGCTGTCACTGACATCCATCCAAAACATTGCTGAGGCTCATTGATTTTCCTCGTCACATCTTTTGCATCTGACACTGCCCCCACCTTGGTGCCAGTCCTCAGCACCTCCCTCCTGGAGGATGCAGTGAGCTGCTGGTGGGTCTCCCTGCATCAAGCCTCCCCACTCCAGTCCCCCCACCCTCCATTCACCTGTCAGTGATTTTCCTAAAGCACAGATCTGCCCATGCCACCCCCCCCCAGCTCAGTAAATTCCAGGGGCTCCCTATATCACCTCCAGGATCAAATACAAAATTCTCTGTCTAGCATATCCCAAGCCCTGCATAACCTGACCCCTACTCTTCAACCCAGTGACTGTGGTCACTCTCCTCCTCCTCTCCACCCACATCCCACAGAGTGAGAGGTAACCCCTCCTGATTCCCCAGATGTCCTTCCTTCTGGTGTTTGGTCATGTTTACATGTTGTCTCCCCACCCCACCCCCCAGACTGGAAATGCCTTCGGAGCAGGAGCTGGTTTTACTTTCTTTCCATTCAGGGCTTGGTCCAATGCCTGGCATACAGCAGGAATTTAAGAAATGCTTGATGATGATGAAGAAGAAGAATATCCCAGAGATCCCACAATTACACCCATGGAAATCAGAGAATACCACCAACGATCCACAGGGAGTGGGGGGCAGGGGGAAGACCTTGCAGTGACAACCAGAAGAATCCAAGAACCTCATCCATGGGCCACCCAGGAGATCTCAGACCTCCTCCAATCACACACCTTGGTCATTCCAGATCTCCAGCTTGTCCTAGCCAGTTCTGGCCTCAGAAGTCATCAGTTAGCAAGCTCTAATTAAGCACCTACTGTGCCTAGGTCCTGTGCTAAGCACTGGGGATACAGAGGCAAAAGACAGTTCCTGCCCAGAAGGAGCTTCCAGTCTATCAGGGGAGATGACATGCTAACGATGCCAAGATGTCGGCAGAGACCCTCATTTTACCGGTGACGACACTGAGGCTGGACTGAGGTCATACAGGTGGGAACAATCGAAGGGGATACTTGATCGGAGGTCCTCTAATTGCAAAACCTGCCTCCTTCCTGCTGCCCCTTCTCCTAGAAATCCTCCAATAGCCTCCAGGGAAATCTCAGAGACCTCAGAGTAACTTGCAGAGGGAAGAGCCTGGAGACCCAGTTACCACCAAGGGCCCCTGGGTGAATACGGAACTAAGGAGCGGCCGTGAGCAACACCATAAATAATCCCTGGCCAGGGTGTTCCCAGGATGGGAAAACCTCCCAAGAGCCCACCTGGAAGGTGCCACAATAGCACACTGGGGGCTGGGGGAGGGGAAGGAAGGGGACATTGGAGATATTTCTCTTCCATTCAATCACACAGAGTCTCAGGTCGGCTGTCTCAAAGTTTTTGCCACAGCCCCATCCAGGGTCCTGGGAAGCTTCCCCTGCTCTCAAGCCCTAGGATGAGGCTGAAAAAAAGGTCTTTACCCAAACTAGCTGAGATGCAAATGAAGCATCTGACTGGGAGCTGTGGGGGCAGGGAGCCAGCCAGTCACCTGCTCTCCCCACCCCCTTACACTCAAAGCCACTGGGGCAGTGATGCCCAGAAGCTTTCCCCATGATTGAGTAGGGAGGGAGGGTGCAATCATAGTAAAGTCCATTGCTCTGGCTCCTAGGTCCCAACAGAACATTTTCTGCCCCAGTTTCTTTTAGGATTATTTGTCTCATTTTCCAGATGGAGAAAAAGGAAGGTGTCAACCTTTATTGACTTCATTCTAAGAAAGACAAACAAAATTCCTGCATGTTCGTGTTTATTTCTCTCAAAGTGGTGTATCATAGGAGTTCATTGTAGAAATGAGCCCAAGGACAGACAGACAAAGGGGATCTTCTTTCTTCAGAGCAATTCCCTCTCACTCCTCCCTCCCTTCCCCGCTCAGGATGCCTGTGTCAGCCAAAATTATAGTCTCCATATGTGTTGTTGACCTGAAAGTTTGGTTAAAGGAGGCAAACAGGCTAGGTGATGTGTAAATTCATATTGTTTATTCCCTTAAAGACAGCTGAAGCTAGCAAACTTGTACATACAAGGAGCCAGAACCTAAATTCTGACTGATACAAGAATGACCAGGTTTAAATATGTTTTAGAACAATCCCAACTCAGCATGTCTGTGTCACTCAAATTTACAATCTCCATATAAGTTTAACCACAGTAGGAGAAAGGGATTTTCTTAACGGAATGGGTGGTAAATACAATAAAAGAAGAGAGCTGACAAAGTATTCATTGAAATTAGGACCCAGGACACCGGTGTTTTCTTTACCATTAACATGTTAAAACGTGGTAAATGTCCATAAAATATTAAGATAAGGAAAGGTCTCATTGTTCAAAGCAGCGTCTGCTTAAGGCGGTGGTCATTCACAGAAGAGGGCTCTGGCTTCTCGGAGCTTACTCGGATCTGTTAGACCGAGGGCTAATGGCCCTTAGCTGGCCCTTAGCTCAGGCTCTGGCCCCTGTTGGGGTTCAGATGATACTGGACGATTACCAGGGGGGAATTTCTTAGCTAGATGGATTGCGAATACGGTCAGACAGGAGAATGCCAAGGTGCTCACTGAAGCCCCGGCTCCGATGTCTGCGCCTCTGCTGTCATGAACACGACACGACATAGCATGACATGAGCGCACAAGAAAAGTGGTCTGGTTCAAGATGGGCTGTGGCTGGGTCACAAGCAGAGCAGGATCCTGATGCTGACCCGCTGCGGGGGCACGCCACGCATGGGGGGAGGGGGGAGGCCACGTGCCTATCCCCCAGGGCTCTTCCTAGCTGTGTGTCCCTAGACGAGTCACTTCCCTTCTGCCTGCCCTCGCTTCCTCATCTGCAAAACGGGAATAATACGCGAGCAGATGAGACAAACGGCCAAGCGTTCAGCGCAGCGCCCGCACACAGTAGGCGCGCCACGATCTAGCTCTCTTCCTTCTCTGGAGAGCCGCTCCTGGTACCGAGGGAGCAAGGAAGAGCTTCGGAGGAGGCGGGGAGGCGGAAGGGAGGGTCGGGCGGGGGAGGGGGGGACCAGCCCTGGGCTCTCATCTGCCCAGTGCAGTTTTCTCAGGCCCGAGCCCCGAATTGAGGACGAGGCCCACCAACATAAGGCCCCTGGACAGCCATGTCATCATCAGCTGCTACACGCCCCACAAAGCCTATTACTTCAGGCTGCTCATCATACATTTTCACGAGTGGGGAGTCATCAGTGAAGAGTACCCGTCCATCTGCCCCGGGCACGAGTGCCGCGTGTACCACCCTGTCCTGAGGGTGGAGCACACCTCCCGCTACCACTGCATCTACCACGTAGACCCGGCCCAGCCCGTACCTGGACCTGATCGTCTCAGGTCGGCGCCCCTTCCCCCCTCCCCTCTTCCCTCCTCCTCTCCTTCCCCCTCTCCTCTCCCCTCCCCCCTTCCCTCTTCTCTCCCTCCCCCTCCATCATTGTGGTTGCCATTCAAAAGCCACGTGTCTTGGACCCTCCCCCACAACATTCTCTGCCCCAAGGTATTTGTGGGTGTCACTAAGTGGAGATCCTGAGCCCCTCTCCTCCCCCCCACACACTGTCTCTGCAGGGTCGGGCAGCATTCTAGAGCCCAAAGGAACCTCAGGAGCCAGTCCCATTCTAGAGCCCCCCAAACCCCACTGGGCCCCGGGGCCTGTCCGGTGACATTTTCTGAGCGGAGCTCTTTCAGCTGAAGCCCCCCTAGCACCTGGTCCTGCCCAGCCAGGAGGGAAGACAGCCCCTGAGCCCTTCCTCTCCCCCAAAAGTCCCACAGGGCTCTCTTCTAGGCCCCCCCACCCCACCCAGGAGCTAGAAGAGGTTCCCTTTACAGAAAAGGAAACTGAGGCCATACGGGGGATGAGATGGGCTCCTCTCCTCACAGATGTTTTCCCCACACCCACCAGCCCCCCGATAGTGAAGATGGGTGGCTCGGTGGAGTTCTACCGCAAGGCCCCCTACCTGGTGGAGATCTGGATATCGATCAAGGGACAGCTGGCGTTCAGAAACCACGTGGTAGAGCGCCGAGGCCTGCATTTCAACTTCACCATCAGGGACAGGACAGAGAGCCACTCATCGGAGTACAGGTGCTTCTCCTACAACCGC
Organism: Pseudochirops cupreus; assembly: GCA_028627135.1. Classification (NCBI taxonomy): domain Eukaryota; kingdom Metazoa; phylum Chordata; class Mammalia; order Diprotodontia; family Pseudocheiridae; genus Pseudochirops; species Pseudochirops cupreus. Next base: position 67,615,247 of record CM053582.1, read on the forward strand.
GGCACTGTGCACATTTGGTCCTTCTCCAGCAACCCAGTGTCCGTGTATGTGGACATAGGCGGCGGCAGCATAGGCAGCAGCACAGTCAGCAACACCACCACCGTCAGCCGGCATGGGGGCCAGCACACTGGGGGTGGCTGGAGCTCCAGTGTCGCCCCTTCCCCACCGCTCTCTGTCTTCCCACAGAGGGCCTCGCTCCCAGATGTTCTCCTGGAATCTCTCTCTCCTCCATGGTTCTGGCCCTGCTTCCCCTGCACAGCCAGTGGGCATAGTGCTGCCCAGACCTAGATGGGTACATGGATGGAGCAGCCAGACTGACAGGACTCCCTCCCCACCCCCCAAATCAGGCTAAATAAAGTGCTTCTGATCTGTGCCGTGGGGTCTTTGTGTCCAGGATGGGGGGACAATGATGCCTCCCACCAAGATGGGGCACTTTCCACAGGTTGTCCAAAGAAGCCAGAAAGGACTTTCCCTTCTGGCAGCCTCTGCTTCGAGCCCTTAGAGCCCTTTGCCACCGGGCTGCCCTTTTCTATTCTTCAGCTGTGGCACCCAGAAGTAAGCAGAGCAGTCCTCCAAGTGGGGTCTGAGCAGGGCATTGCAACCAGCACCTCAGACCCTCTTAAGAGCCTTGGGGGCTGCCCCTTTCTCGGGCTAACTCAAGTTGAGCTCAAAGTCTGTGAAAACCCCCAGATCTCCTTCCCCTCTGTCCTGGGCCTGTGAACCCAAGGAGAAGTGGAGATTCTAGCCCTATGCTCTAGCCTGTCTAGTTTTCCTGTGGATACGATGCCTCTCCTGCCCATTCCTCAGGAGTCGGCACCATCTGCCCATTTGATAAGAAGGTGCTTATCCAACTCACTGATAAAAATGTTGAGCCATCCAGGGCTTAGCACAGGTCCCTGGGGCATCTCACTGGAGACACTGCCAAACTGATACCAAATTACTGAAGACCGTTTGGAGTCTAACCTTCTGCCCTGTTTTGAATCCATCTAAATGTAGCATCTTCTGGCCCCCATGTCTCAAGATCTGTCTTGTCCACAGGCATAGCATGAGACGCTTGGCTGAAATCCAAGTCCCCCGTCCTAAAAGGACATGATACCGGGAAAGGTTCCCTGTCTCTCAGGGGTTCTTTCTTGACATCGGCATCAACTGGCTCTTTGATGATTTGTTCCAAAAATGTCTGCAGGAATCCAAGCAAAGCAGTTTGTCTGTAGAAGAATTAGGGGGCCTTAGCGGGCAGGAACACGCAAAGAAGACAGATCGCAGCTACCTTCCAAGGAGTAGCGAGCAAGATGGGCCCCAGCAAAGAAAGACATGACAGAGAAACTGAGGCCTTCTGCAAGCAGACCAGGGATCCCGGGGAAAGAGGGGGATGCTCTGTGGTCACATGGGAAAGGAGGGAGAACGTTAGCACAGGAGACACTGAGAAGAGCGGGCCGCATTCAGGCGGTGTCCTCGCTACCCTGTCTGGCGGTTAAGGAATGCCCCTTGTATCCGCCTTCTGCCATCTCAGCCCCTTGGGGGGCATCAAGCCTCCCCCAAATGCGCAGGGACAGACACGAGGCTTGTCTTCTGGAGGGAGGGCACCAGCTCCAGCCGCGGGGGGCTTGCAGACACCGAGCCCACATCCCTGAGAGCCCAGACGGTGCCAGAGGAGGGGGCCCTGGCCTGGGAGGCAGCGGGACCCAGGTGCAAGCCCTGCCTCAAACTCTTCCTCCTTGTGCGAACCCACAAGAAGGCTGGGGTAGACTGGCAGGCGCCTGCCGTACTTCATCCCTGACCCACTGAAGGAATGGGGACGCGGGGCTTGGGGGAGACAAGGCTCATGGAGAATGTGGGTGCTGTGACGCGCCCCATTTTACAAATGGGGAAACCGAGGCAGGAGCCCACGCCGGACGCCTCCAGGAGCGCAGTCCGGGACCCAGACCTCCGGCAGCGGGGCCGTCCGTGCAGCAAAGCTACAGCAACTCGGGGCTTCGCAAGAAAACAAAATGGGGGGGAGGGCAGAACAGGCCCCCCCGTGAAGAGGAGCCCCTAGGGTCCGAGACGGCCATAGGCAGGCACCCAGGTCGGACCCCGAGCCCGGCGGGCCGCGCGCACACTGTCTCAGGACCGGCTGGGTTCCGGCCGCACTTGAACCCTTAGCGCCTCCGCCCGCGGTCACGTGCCGGTACTCGAGGTTGGGGGAGCGGCGAGGCGGCCCCGCCCTCCGGGAGTCTCCCGCCCCTGGGACTGGAACTCAGAGCCGGCTGGGTCACGTGGGGCGGGAAGGGCCAATAGCAGAACAGCTGCGGCTCAGCCCGCCGGATCTCCCCTGATGGGCACACGCTCCCCGCGGCCCTGGGACCCGGGTTCAACACCATGAGCTTCAGTCTGCTCTTCGTGCTGTGCCGTGGTGATGGACCCTGCCGGGGAGGAGGGAGGGGCTGTGTGGGAGAGGGGAGGGGCAGGGGGCCTGTGTGTGGGAGGGGGTCTGAGCTGGGGGAGGGGGCCTGGGCCCTGGGAGGGGGCCTGGGCTCATCCCAGGATCCGAGCCCCGCCTCCCTTCTCACCCCGCAGAGCTGAGCCTGGTGTGGGCCGGTTCCCTGCCGATGAAACGTAAGTTCCCAGCCGGGCTCCGGGAGGGGCGGGGCTGCCGGGCAGTGGGGGCGCAGGGGGGGGGGGCAGCCCCGGCCAGGCTCTGACTGCGACTTCGTCCCTTTGCAGAGTTATTCCCACCCCCCAACATTTTCCTGGAACCCACGTTCCCAGTCCAGCTCGAGGACCAGGTCACGATCGATTGTGTGGGCGCCCACTCCTCACAGCAGTACTCCCTGGTGCGGGAGGAGTCGGGCAAACGTGGGGTGATCGTGCAGACCGTGGAGTCCCGCTGGGAAGGCCGGGTGGGCAGGTTCGTCATAGAGAACGTCACGGAGAAGGTGGCCGGAGCCTACAGCTGCGTCTACATCTTCAGTGACTACTACTCGGACAACAGTGAGACCGTGTCACTGATCATAAGAGGTGAGCCTGAACAGGGGGTCCCGGGCCCTTCCCCTCCTCCCCCTGCGGCCCAGCCCTGCTGTTCCCGGTGGCCGCCTGCGCCTAGTGGGGGGCCCGGAGAGCCATCCTCCAGCCCCGAGAGGGACGCAAAGTACAGCCTCTTAGAGCAAGACACCCCCGCTCTCTGCCCAAGGCTGGAGAGAAGCCATAGGAGGCCAGCCCAGAGCGAGAAGGGAGCTGCCCGCCTTCCAGGCCAGAGACCAGCCCCCTCTCCACAGAGCTGCCCCTGCTGCTGTTACCCCGGGACAGCCTGGAAGGGGTCAGGCTGGGCCTCCCAGAGGCGGAGATGGGAAAGGGGGAGCCCCCCAAAAGCTCACCCTGGCGAAGCCACACTTTGCATCGGATCCTGGCTCCTAGACTGGCTGACCCTGTGCTTCCAGCATGCCCCTTTTCCCCTCTCTGAGCCTCAGGTCCCAAGTCCATAAAATGGGGCCATTGTAAGTGCCTTCATTGTAAGTCTCCGTGGGACCTGGCTGTGGGAGGTGCACAGGTGAGAAACGCCTGGGCCTTTTTTCACTGTGGGGGGGGTGCTGCCCGACAAAGCAGCCCGGCCCCTCCCAGCCCAGCATGGAGCCCTACATCTCCCCACCACCCTGGGCCTTCACAGATGCATACCCCAAGCCGTGTGACTTGGGCCTCACTCCCTGGTTGGATAGAGAGGGCAGCTCGAGGTCTAGACTGGCAGGCCGGGTGTCACAGCCCAGGTGGAGGGAGATGCCCCAGAAAGAAGGGGCCCACGGCCGTGGCCACCTGCCCTGCTCCCAGCCCTGACCTCTGGGTCTCTCCTGCAGCTCTCCCAGAGAGCCCCTTCCTCTGGGTCTCTCCCACCAGCACACCCAGCATTCGCCAGAATATGACCTTCCACTGCAACTCGACCTCAAATTTAGACCAGTTCGTTTTGTACCACGGCTCCATGGAGGACGGGCGCCCATTCATCAAGCCACTGAATGCCACTATGCGCAAAAGCATCTTCTACATCAGAGAGGTGCACACACACCTGCTGGGCCAGTACTTGTGCATGGCATACAGCTCCCGGTATCCCTACCTCTGGTCAAACATCAGTAACATGGTGCTGATCACTTCTGGTGAGTGGCCTGGCCCTGGGGGGGGGGCTGGGCGGTGCTCCTCACCACCCTCCAGGCCTCCCAGAATCACCTTCCCTTTGTGTCCTCAGGTGCTCCTCCTTTGGCATTCACTTCCTGGCCTCGTCTCATCCCCGTGCCTCTGACCATGGCTGCCTTGGGAGAGCAGCTGGCCTAGGCCTGGCCAGAAGGGGTGCCGTGGCAGCAGCAGCAACTGAGGCCTTGGAGGTGGTTCCACCCTCAGACCTTCCCCCACCCATCCCTGAAAAGCAGAATAAAAAGCTAATTGTCCATACATACCATGTGACTTCTTGGTTGAGGACCTGGGAATGAGGGAGAGATCCTTTAGAACCTAGGAGCTCTGGGAAAGCCCCTTCATTTCCCAGAATCCAGCTGTGGCTCCTCTGAAACTTCCCGGGCTGGTCAGGACTGTGTGTCTGGGACCAGGATTCCAGGCTCCAGGAGGGAGAGGCCAAGCCAGGGTCCAGGGGCAGGCCTCCCACTCAGGCGCTTTCTCTGGGTGGCATCACACAAGGCACCTCATCATCAACCTCTTTCTGCCAGATGCCCCAATCTGGGGTCTGTCCTCACCCATGCCTGGCAGGCCAGCTGGGCCCAAGAGGGCAAGCACCCAGATGGGAGTCTCCTGCCAAGCCTGTCCTGACCATCCCCAGAATCTGATGCAAAGGGCAGAAAACACCCTTTGAGACAAATGCCAGCTTGTGTGACACTTAAAAAGTTTAAGAGATGTGGTTTTTGGGTGATTAATTATTTTATTATATTGCTAACATTTTTTTTGATGAGAGGAGTGATCATTTGACCCTCTCCCTCTCTTGGACCAAAGACACTCATGGTGGGGGGGGGGGGGAGTTCACAGCTTATATACCTGTGGAAAGTGGGTGTTCCAGAGGGAGGAACCAAGTTTGATTGGTTAAGTTATTGATAAGTGGACCTATTCTCATGAGGGGCTGTACAATGGGACAAAGACCACCCAGACAGAGGGTCCCCCACTGCCCAAATATGCCAGAGTGGAACCAGTGGGCAGCAGGTCATTTCAGGTTAGAGGTCTGTTCTAAGTTGGTGTAATGCCATGCACCAGCAGATTCCCAAAAGAATGCTACTGTGAACAGCTTTTAGGGTTCAGATTACACAATATAGTGAACACAGTTTATTCCTTTACAAATCAAGAGAAACATTCACAATATATCACAATATAATATTCACAACATTACATCTTATCACAGAAAATGGCCACACAGTTTTCACTACAGTAGCCACAATATTTAGAACAAAGCATTCAATCATTTCATAATACAGTAATCAATACTTCCACTCATGGGGCAACTCAATACTTAATCATTCAGTCAATTCACAATAGAATAACCAAACTTCCACTCATGGGGCAACCATTAACTTAATCAGTCACTATTCTAGATTCCCAATTACTATCATTAATCACAAATACAGTCATTAGAAAAACCACACAAACCCTCCACCCCTCGGTGTCCAGCAAACTTCAGTTTCATCCAAGGGGAGGTTGACTCTGGGTGGTCTCTGATTCCCTGGATCCCCTTCCATGGTCCCAGCTCCCTCCTGAATCCACCAGTCACCTGGATTCAGAAGCAGACAGCTCCCAACTCCTTGTCCAGTCTTCAAAGCAGTTCTTGGAAGTTCCCTCTCTATCTATCTCTCTCTCTCTCAGCCGGCTTCAGTCTCCACAATTCTTCCTTTACCAGGAGCAACATTCCAATTCTCTCTCTGTCTCTGGAATTCTTGCTTATACACACACACTGGCCCCCTGTCCCAGCCAATCCCCTTCTTCCACATCAACAGGGGAGTTCACTTCCTCTCAATAGTGGGACAGAGTTCGAACCTTCCATACTTAGCCCCAAGGTACTAAGTGCTAAATATCTGCTAAACTGATTGCTATTACGGTTGGGTGCAGGAGCAACCCCCTCAATGAGAAGAATGTGATTCTGATCTCCCACCAGCCCTGGCCTTGAGAGATTGGGCAAAGAAATAGGACGGGGAAAGAAAGTGGGCTCTCCCCAATTTTAATGTCTGGTTATTAATGTGAGAAATAGTCATTGCTCTTAATTGGGAGGTAGATACGAGCCCAGGACAGCAGCTCCTGCCGGGGAGACCCCTGGGATAGGCAAGAGTGGGGAACCACCCTCAGGCCACTTCTCATTTTCACCAATCCTTGCCACCTGAAAGGGTGCAAGGTTTGAGTGATGTCAGCCCCTCCCAATCTTTGCCCCCTTTGTCCTTTCCCTGGGACAAAGGCATGCACCATGGCCCTAGAGGTAGCCTCTCCATCCCATCAGTGTGTCTTCTGCCTGCTGAGACGGGGTGGGCAGCTCCAGGGTGGGAAGGGTCCTTAGCAGGGGAACATGGGCTCAGCCAGGTCTCCGAGGTCCCCTCATCCAACCCCTGACTTCACAGTATGCCCCTGATTGCCCACCCAAGCCCTTCTTCCTCCTGCACCACTCCGGGGAGCTCCCACCTGCTGCACCTCTGTGGATGTGCCTGAAAGGCACGCTGTCTGCGCTCCTCTCCTGAAGCCTTGGTTGTCGCCCTCTGACCCACTAAGCTCCGTCTGGCCCCCATACCCCCCAGGATTCCATGGAGTGATAAGTTAACTGGGCAGGGGGAGCTTTGGGAAGCGCTCCGAGGGTACCTCCAGGGATCCTCGCAGCTCCTCCCAGGGACGTGCTAGTAGTGTGCCGGTTTCACAGACGGGTTAGGTGATCTGCCCAGGAGCCCACAAGGGTCTTTCTGACTCGGGTCCTGTATTCTCACCGCTGCACCACCTCGCCGCCATTCCCACCCGCGCCTTTCCCGCTTCTCAGCGAGGGTCCTGCCCTCTCCCTGCCCCGGCGCTGCAGACCCAGCCGCCTGGAGACCTGGAGGATACCCGGGCTTCTTACTGTTACTGCTCGGCTCAGACCCCTCCCGGTGCCCCGTCAAGTCCCAGGAGCCGTCACGTGGGGAGGACGAGCCAATGGCAGGGCTGCCCACCCCCCCCTGCTGTGCCTCCCACGTGCTCCCTGCCTGGGAGGGCCTGCTGTGGACCATGGGCCCCTCCCCGCCAGCCCTGCTGTGCCTCGGTGAGTCTAGGGGGGCACGGAGCGGGGAGGGCTGCTCTTGAAGCCTGACCTCAATAGGGGGTCAGCAAGGTGGGGCCCAGCCTGAGGGATGAGGAAGGCCCCAAGAAGGGGGCCAGGAAGAGGGCTCCGGGGCCCAGGAGAGCGGTCTCTCATTGCCGGGGGGCCTTCCTAACAGGATTCTGCATGGTCCAGGCACTGAAAGAATTCTGTGAGTCTTTCCTCCGCCCCATCTCCCTTCCCCCCTCCCCCTTCAGCACTGGGGGGCGCCCGAGGGACCTTGGTGGGGGGGGGTGCTGTAGGGACCCCTGGACCTCTGGCCTCTGCTTGCCTTGCAGACGAACTGCCTGCTCCCAGGCTCGAGGGGGAGCCCAACTACCCAGTGCCGCGGGGCACGAACCTGACCCTGCGCTGTCTGGGGGCCTTCGACACCTTTCACTACCGTCTCTACAAGGAAGCGGTGGAGGCCCCGCTGACCATCAACGATTCCTGCTGGAAAAGCACGTCCCCTGTGTTCCACTATCCCAACATCAGCCCGCTGCAGGCCGGCCGCTTCCGCTGTGTCTACTTGTTCCACTCCTTCTGGTCCAAGCTCAGCCAGCCCCTGGACGTGCAAGTGGCCGGTGAGAAGCATCCCCCTGCAGAGGGAGGGCCGTGGGCCCCCGGCCCCTGGCCACCCCTTTCCCACCCCCACCTCCTGGGAGGCCGGAGCCGCAGGTTGGTGCATTCTCGGCTCCGATGTGACCTCAGCCCCCTCTCCTCCTCAGCTGCCTTAAGAGATTCTGTCCCATGGCCCTCTTTTATCTCTTGATCTTTAAGGTCAGTCAGGGGGTCAACAAGCATGGGTTAAGCACTTCCTGTGCCAGGCACCATGCTAAGGGGCAGATCTCGTAGACCCTTCCAGCGCGCTGGGAGGGAAGTGCTAGGATCTGCCTCATACTTGAGGAAACTGAGAAAGACAAGGTTCAGTGACTTGCCTGGTCACCGGCCATCACTATTTGAGCACCTGGTGGAAGAAGGCCAGAGGAGTGGGGTCTTAGGGGGAGAGCAAGGTGTCAGAAGACTGGAAAGGGCTGGCAATGAGGAGTGACATGGACCAGCCTGGGCTTTAGGAAGATCATTGTGGTGGCTGAATGGAGCAGGGAGAGACCAGAGGCCAGCTGACCCCCACTCCCTCCCGGCAAGCTGACTGCTGCTAAGGGTGGGGATTGCGGACTGCATCCAGGACCAAGGAGGGGATGAGACCCAGCATCCTCTGCCCAGCTCAAACCCCGCCTCGACTGTGGGGGTCCACTTCTAGGCACTGAATTTAAGAATCCCAGTCACCTGGAGAACACCTGGAGGATACTGGGGAGGGAGGGTCCCAGGCCATACCACAGCCTGCGAAGGAGACACAGCAGCTACGTCCCAAGAGCTGCCCTTCAGAAGAGGAAGAGGTGACCAAGGGGAACCCTGGGCTGGATGTCAGGAAAGCATCATGCAGGGTAGGGAAGGCCGATGGAAGGAGGCACAAGGTGATGGTGGCAGTTGGGGATGTGTCCCCCAGACCTCTGGACACAGTGGAGGAGCTTGGGAAACCAAGCCACCAACCTGACAGAGACAGAATGGAGTGAGGGGAAGGGCGCATCACTTGTCCAGATCTATGCTGGACATGCTCATGCGCTCTCTCTCTCTCCTCTCTCCCCCTCTCCTTCTCTCCCTCTCTCCTTATCTTTCTGTCTCTCTGTCTTTCTCCTCTTCCTCTCCCTCTTTCCCTCCCTCCCTCTCTCCCTTTCTCTCTCTCTCTCTTTCTCTCTCTCCCCCCCCCCCGTCTCTGTCTCTCTCTCCCTGTCTCGCTCTTCCTGTCTGTCCATCTGTCTGTCTCTTTCTCTCTCCCTCTATCCTTTTCTCCCTCCCTCTTTCTCTCTCTCTGTTTGTCTCTCTGTCTCTCTTTGTCTGTTTTTCTTTCTCTACTTCTCTTCCTCTCTCTCCTTCTCTCTCTCTCCTTCTCAATCCCTCTCTCTCTCCTTCTCTCCCTCTTTCTCCTCTCCCTCTCTCTCTCTCTCTCTCTGTCTCTGTCTCTCTCTCCCTGTCTTTCTCTCCCTCTTCCTGTCTGTCCATCTGTCTGTCTGTTTCTCTCTCTCCTCTCTCTCTCCTCTCCCCCTCTCTCTGTCTCTCTCCCTCTTTCTCTCTCCTTTCCCTCTCCCTCCTTCTCTCCCTCTCTCCTTCTCTCTCTGTCTGTCTCTCTGTCTCTGTCTGTCTTTCTCTTTCTCCTTCTCTCTCTGTTTGTCTCTGTGTGTGTCTCTCTATCTCCCTCTGTCTCTCTCTCCCTCCCTCCTTCTCTCTTTCTCTGTCTCTCTCCTCTCCCTCTCTCTTTCTCTCTCTGTCTCTATATCTCTGTGTCTTCTTCTTTCCCTCTCTTCTCCCTCTTTCTCCCTCTCTTCTCTCTCTCCCTCCCTCCCTCCCCCTTTCTCCTCTCTCTCCTCTCTGTCTCTCTCTCCTCTCCTTCTCTCTGTCTCTCTCTCTCTCTCTGTCTCTCTCTGTCTCTGTCTTTCTCTCCTTCTCTCTCTCTGTCTCTGTGTGTCTCTCTATCTCTCTCTGTCTCTCTTTCTCCCTACCTCTCTCCCTCTCTCTCTCTCCTCTCTCTCTGTCTCTTTCTCTGTCTCTCTCCTTCTCTCCCTCTCTCCTCTCTCTGTCTCTGTCTCTATATCTCTGTCTCTGTCTTCTTCTTTCCCTCTCCTCTCCCTCTTTCTCCCTCTCTTCTCTCTCTCCCTCTCTGTCTCTCTCTCTCTCCCTCTCCCTCTCCCTCTCTCTCTCTCTCTCCCTCTCCCTCTCCCTCTCTCTCTCCCTCTCCCTCTCCCTCTCCCTCTCTCAATGCTGGGGGTAGGTTGTGATGGGCTTTAAAAGCCAAACAGAAGGTGAGAGGCAGCCACTGGAGGCCTTGTTTCTTTCCTCCATCCTGGAACAAGACCTGCTGGTCTTCCTTTCTTTTCACCACTCTGTCCTGGCCCCATTGTACTAGGGATAAATTAACTTCTTTGTAGATGAATAAAAGGGTGAGGATGTAAGTACATTGTCTCTAGACTCAAGGAAAAACATCTTCGAAGTCCGTTGCCTCCAGCTGTTTTTGAGATGATGTTGGCCTGTCTTCCTGTTCCCTCACCATTCTGACCTCCTTGTCCAGATGCCTGTACTTTGAAAGCCTTTCATTTGGTGTAGCTTAGAAATCACAGGCATTCACCATGGCAGCATCTGCAGAAACCCTATACATCAGCAGTCTGGCCAGGAAGTTGTGGACAACAATGGAGTCTGTGGTAATGATTTATGTCCAACCTCATTCCATTGGTGGAGCAGTCCAGGTATTATGAGATTCATCTTTGTTAGTAGGGGCATTTGTCATTTGTCAGTCCATGGAAGATAGCAAGCTTTGGGTGTATCCTTCTAGCCACCCATATCATACCTTACTAGGAAGTTGGTAGGTAGTCAGTTTTTGCATCCTGTAGGGATGGCTCCACAGGCTCTCCCATTTCCTTGTTGATGTACATTGCTCACCAAGCCCAGACTCCTTAAAGGTAATCCTTTTGGAGTTTCTGGTGGCAATCACCTGGTCCTTTAAGTGACCATCAAAAACCCAAGAGTATACTGGTAAATGTTTAACAACCAGCTCTTCTGAAAACACAGGACACACCCTTATTCCCATTTCTTCATCCATTTCTTAAGTCTAGCCAATTCAAGCTGGCCCCTGCATGAACCCCTCCATTTACACCAACAAATCTGCATATCTCAACCATTTGTTCAATGCTTCTGTGCCAACGTATTATTGGGTATATTCACAAGGATGTTACCCATGGAGGGCCTTTTGATTCCACTGTTGGGTCTCAGTCATTTCAGACTCCACCCAGAGGTGAGTCACTTTTGGTTACATTCAATACATTCCACATGTACCTGTTTTCAGCTGCGATTAATGCTGGGTGAATTGAAGTCTACTTTTTCCCAAAAAATTTCTGTAAGGTTTTGACCTGATTGTCATGTATTTTAAGAATGTCTGTCTTCTTCTCTCCTTCTTCTTGAGGAAGCACAAAGCTTCCTATCACTGCATTAGGGTGCTGGGCCCTGGGTTTTGTTACCATTATCCATTTTCTAGGTCTGAAAGTATTCAGCAAGACTGGTGTGGCTTAGGCCACAGCTGATCCAACTGGGCTCTTGCCACTCAGCTTTGACTTCAGGATGCTAGAAGGTCTCTGCACATTCAGTCCCAGCCTTCTCTTTGACATCTTTACATTCAGCAGGACTCTCCTGAGGAGGAGGCTAAGGTCACTGGTTCAATGAGGCCTCTAGACTCAAGTTCTGAACCATTGATTTCTCTCCTTTCTTGGTATACATTGCTGAATCCAAATCCACATTTGAGGTCAGTGGAGAAAGCTTGTTTGAGATCAAAGGAATTTTTGGATAGGCTTTCTAGAGCAGCTAAATAGCTCCATGTCATTCAAGCACATGAATGATTAACAAGAAGTTTTGACTCACCTTTAATTTGGAAATTTCATTTCATTCTCTTAAGGAGACTTAAGGCTTGGTAGAACCAATACTAGGCTTAACCCTTCTCCTTGAAACAGGCCATTTTTCCTACTAATTACACACATCTTGCTGGCAACATGTTTTAAATTTAAAACAGCCAATTGTCATGATCATTCCTAATACTGCTACTATTGCTACTGACCATGTGACTTTGGGCAACTCCTTTCTCTCTGAGACTCAGTTTCTCCATCTGTAAAATGAGAAGTGTGGACCAAATCATAGCTAAGTTCCCTCCCAACTCTTAAGTCCTGTGAGGCCATGAACTCACTTTCTCGTAAAAAGAGGTTATTTTTCCCCATCACTTTGGTCTGTCAACCTTCTGATAGCCCTTGCCTGGATATTGGTGATGCAAAGATAAGCCTCCTCTGCCTGAAGTTTCTAGTGGCCAGTAAACACAATTGCATGGGTACATAGGTAATCATGGCCCCTGGTCCCAGAGCCCCATGAGGTTTAAGCAGCATCATCCTCAATGGGCCACCTGAGGGGCAATCACCCCATCATCCACCATCCCGCAGTGTTCTTTCCTGGGCAGTTCCATCCTCATCACTGACATGGTCCACCATTAGACTGGCAAGAGTCCTTGCAGATACTCTCATCCAGTCCTCTCACCTTGTAGAGGAAGAAATCAAGTTTGGGGCGAGGCAGGACTGGCCAAGATCACACAGCCAATGGCAGTGGGACAGTTCTCTCTCCAGGCCTCCATTCTCCTGGATGGTCTGTACCCTCCTCTTCCTCTTCCTCATAGAACTTGCCTCAAGCCCCTTCAGAGTTAATCTTAGGGTCATAAGGGAGCTGGCAACTTTCAAATGTACCCTTAGGAGAAGGGGACATAGTTGGGAGTGATGAGGAAAGTGGGTCTTCTAGTCCATGGCTATGCCCCTTGGTTCCAGGAGAAAGAGGATAGACCTTCAGCTGGCCCCCTCCCTCTCGCTGCCCAGAAATAGGGAGCTAGGAAGGGAGGAGATCAGCTCCCTTTGATTTCCAGTGTTTTCTCTTACAGACCTCTATGAAAAACCCTTCCTGTGGGCAACTCCTAGCCTCTTGGTACCCCAGGGTGAGACTGTCACCTTTCACTGTCATTCCACTGTGGGCTTGGACAAATTTGTCTTGTACCATGGTGATCCAAAGGATGGATTCAAGATCATTAAGCCCCAGCACATCCAAAGGAATGAAGCTGTCATCACCCTCCACAACAAAACACTGGAAATGAATGGGAATTACAGGTGCTATGGCTACATGAGTAGTGAGCCTCATCACTGGTCAGCGGCCAGTGACATCGTGGTACTCAGTGGTGGTGAGTAGCCCCCAGGGAATGGAGAACTGGCTGGGAATTTGCTTCCCTCCCTGGAGGATTCTGGGCAGAATAGGGGCCCTGGCCTCTGGTCCTCCACAGCCTCTTTCCCTCTGTTCCCACAGTGGGTCTCCGTCCTGGGTATTGCACCACAGTTCATCTTATTCGTGTGGTCCTGTCCTTGGCTCCTCTGGGAATTTTGCTGCCCTAGTCCTGGCACAACAAGAATGGATAGAGGTGAAGCCAGGAGACCCGAATCTTAGGAGCTGGAGGAAGACAGATGAGAGTTCCAAGATCCCTCCTTCCCAAGTCCAGGTTGGGATAACCCCATGTGAAACCAACAATAAAGGGTCAGTTGCATGTGCCGTGTAGCCTCTGTGTTTAGGTCAGGGGAAGGAGGGAGCCTCACCAGACCAAAGATTCCTTAGAGGAGGTGGAAGGGCAGGGGAAAAGGACAAAAGAGGAAAGCTTCAACAAAGCACACAAAAGCTTTTTTATTTCTTTCAAGATTATTGCAAAGCCTTTGACTCAGTTCCATACTCCATATATACAACAGACTGCTAGAGCATTTGATGTGCACATGGAAAACCATTCTCTATTTTGAAATATTCCAAAAACAAGACAATATTGTCAAGAACTGAAATCTCTAGAGATAGAGTCAAAATGGTGGAGAGAGAGGAAGCAGGAGCCAAACTCCTCATTAGCCCTTCTTCCCAACAATCTAGAAAGTGTACCAGACACATTTCTGATCAGGAAAGCCAAGAAGAGGCCATAGTGAGTTATTTTTCCAGACCTGGCAAGCCGAGGGAGACAAGCAGAAAGGACTGCAGACTCTGGGGTGGTTCTGATCAGGAGTGACATACCCAGCGCCTGGAGATGATAGAAAGTGAACTGAGACAGGGTAGAGTAGGGCAGGAAACACCAGGGCAAGAAGAGATCCCAGAGGATCCCTGGACTAGCGGTAGGTGCAGGTCACAGATACAAAGAGGAGCATTCGGGAGGGCTCAGTCACAGGCATGAGCCTTAGCTGTGTGCTGAGCAAGAAATAAATTCCAGAAATAGAGCTGGGTGGCTCTGATCCCAGGAGCAGAGCAGTGACTTAATTGTAACCTTTAGCCCAGCATCTAAGCCTGCAATGAAATAACCATGGTTGGAGCTCTGGTCCAAAGGACAGCCAGCAACCCAGTCATTCTAACCCCCACTTCCTGCAGAGCCACCCCAGAGGGTGCATGGGTTCAACTGAAGTCCAGTTCCGCTGGAACTCTCAACTAAGCACAAGCCAACAGACCCAAACCTGAGTCAAGAACTTGGAGGACTCCAACCAGGAAGGCAGTGAAGAGACTTCTCTTTCTGTAGCTCATACTACTTTAGCAGGCCTGAAAGCTTGTGTGACCCCAAGCTGAGCAGTGGAAAGATAGAAAAGGACAGATGCTCAACCTGGACATTATCACCTCCCACCCCCATCCCCAAAGTAAGCAGAGCTCACTTATTAATCAATAAATATTAAGTGCCTCCTGTGCGCCAGGGGATATAAAAAGAAGCAAAACACGGAGTCTGCCTTCAGGCATCTCACAATCTAATAGGGGCATAAAATTAAAAGTCTAGAAAGATACTATAAAGATGAGCAAATAATGAGTTAACGAGTACCAACGAAGCATAAGACACAAACACAGAAGAGGATGACTCAAAAACATCTGCAAAAAAAGCCTCAAGGAAAAACGCAGCTTGGACAGAAGACCAGCAAGAAATCCTAGAAGAAATAAAGCATGAGTTAAAAAAAAAGGCTAGAAATAATTTTTAAAATAAGAGTTGTAGAGGAAAAAAATTGGAAAATAAGTGAGAGTGATGGGGAAAAAAGATATAAAAAATAATTAGTTTGGAAAAAGGAACAAAATCATACTGAAGAAAATAACTCCTTTAAAACCAGAATTGGTTGTTGGAAGCCAATGATTTCATAACACATCAAGAAACAACAAAAGCCAAAAGTCTAGAAAAATAGAAGAAAATGTGAGATATTTCATAGGAAAAATAACTGACCTGAAAAAACAAATTGAAAAGAGACAATTTAAGAATCACTGAACTACCTGAAAGCCAAGAACAAAAAAGAAGCTTAGACATCATATTTCAAGAAATCATAAAAGAAAACTGCCCAGATCACTTAGAACTAGAGGGAAAAGTAGAAGCGGAAAGAATCCATCAGTCACCCCCCAAAAGAAACGGCAAAATGAAAACTCCCAGGAATATTGTAGCCAAAATCCCAAACTCCCAAGTCAAGGAGAAAATACTGCAAGGAGCCAGAAAGAAAGAATTCAAGTACCAGGATGTCACAGTCGGGACCACATAAGATTTAGAATCCACAACCCTAAAGTAACTGAAAGGCAGAGAATCTAGGCTTATGATGAAGAATAACCTCCCCAGAAAAACTTAGTATAATTTTTTTTTTTTTGCTTTTTGGAGGGGGTAAGGCTGGGCAATTGGGGTTAAGTGACTTGCCCAAGGTCACACGGCTAGTAAGTGTTAAGTGTCTGAGGCCGGATTTGAACTCAGGTCCTCCTCACTCCAGGGCTGGTGTTCTATTCACTGTGACACCTAGCCACTCCAATTTAGTATAATCTTACAAGGGAAAAATAGACTTTTAATGAAATAGAAGATTTACTAGCATTCCTAATGAAAAGACCAGAACTGAGTAGAAAACTTGGCATATAAACACAGGAATCAAGAGAAGTATAAAAAGGGTCAATATTGGTGAGAAATCATGAGACTAAAGTTTAAACTGATGGCATTCTTATATCTGAAAACAACAGATGTATAACCTCAGAACTTTATCATCACCAGGGATCTTAGAGGGAGTCTAATTAAACAGAAAATCAGGTGTGATTCTGTTATATTCAGATGACCCCAAAAAGAAGAATGGAAAGGATGGGAAAGAAGAATACACTGAGAGGGAAGGGAAGGGAGATAATTATGAAGGAAATTATCTTATATAAATGGGTGATGAAATGAGGAATTTATATATTGGAGGAGAATGTAGTGGGGGAGCAGGTGGCACTTGAACCTTACTTTCACATAAACTGATTTAAGGAGGAAAGATTACATATACACACACAGGTACAGAAGTACAGAAGGATATAGGAGGGAAAGGGTTAGTTAGGGTGAAGGTAGATTATGGGAGGCATTAGTCAAAAGCCAAAAGGACTCTTAAAAAGAGAAAGAAAAATATAAGAGACTAGGGTAGAGAGAAATATATAATTAGCAATCATGAATGTGAATGAGATGAACTCACCCATAAAATGGAAGAGAATAGCAGAATTTATTTGATACCAGAAAGGAACAATATGTTGTTTATGAGAAACACTTGAAATAGATATACACAAAGTTAAAATAAGGGGCTTTAGCTAAGTAAAAAAAAAAAAAAGGAGGGGGCAAGGGGTAACAATCATGATCTCAAAGCTAGAATAAAATAGACCTAATTAAAAGAGATAAACAAGAAAATTACATTTAGTTTTTTTTTAAAAGGTACCATCATAGACAACGAATTAATATCAATACTAAACATATATGCACCAGATAGCATGCATCTAAATTCTTAAAGAAATAGTTGAACTGAAAGCAAAACTGTAAACCTAGAAAGCCTTAACTGACCCATCTCAGACCTAGATAAATCTAACCATAAACAAGAAAGAAGTTAAGGAGATGGATAGAGTTTTAGAAAAGTTATGATAGATCTCTGGAGAATGGGAATGGAAAGGAATATACCTATCTCAACTGTGGATTATACCTTCACAAAAATTATCTGTATAAGGAAATAAAAACTTCATAAATCCAAAAAAGCAGAAATATTACTGCATGTTTTACTAAACATAATACAATAAAAATTAAATTCAATAAAAGGCCTTTGAATCAAAGATTTAAAATTAATTGGAAACTAAATAACTTAATCCTAAAGAATGGGTGAGTCTAAGAACAAATTATAGAAAAAAGTCAATGATTTCATTAAAGATAATGACAAGAGTGAGACAAAATGCCAAAATCTGTGGAATGTAAACAAAACAGCACTTAGAAGAAATTTTTTTTTATCTCTAAATGCTTATATCAAGAGAAAAAGAACAGATTAAAGAATTGGGCATGCAACCAAAAAACTGGAAAACTAACAATTAAAAAAAAGATCAAGTGAGCACCAAAATGGAAAGTCTGAAAATCAATGAAGAGGTTGACAAAACTGAAAAGTCTGAAAAAACCCCAGCAAAGTAATAAATAAAAGTAGGGGCTAGTTTAAACAAGCAGAAAAAAAAAGAAGACGGCTAATTTTATCTTAAAAAGAAAACTAAATTGCCAGTATCAGAATGAGAAAAGTGAGTTTTCAACCAGTGAGGAATAGAAACAATTATTAGGAACTATTTTACCCCATTATATGCCAATAAAACTGACCATCTAAATGTAATGGATGAATATTTACACAAATATAACTTGCCCAAATTAACAGAACAAGAAATACAACACTTAAATAACACTATCTTAGAAAAAGAAATTGACCAAATCATCAATGAATTTCCAAACCCAGGATAAGATGGATTTACAAGTACTACCAAATATTTAAAGAATAAAGAATAATGAGTTCCAATACTAAATAACTTTTTGAAAAAATAGATAAAGAGTCCTCCCAAATGCCTTCTATGTCATAAATATGGTCTTGATACCTAAACCAGGGAGAGTCAAAGCAGAAAAATAAAACTATGTACCAATTTCCCTAAAAAGTTTTGATGCAAAAACTTTCAATAAAATACTATCAAGAAGTCTACAGCAATATAGCCAAAGATCATACATTATAACCTGGCTTGATTTATACCAGGAATGCTGGGCTGGCTCAATATTAGGAAAACTATAAGCATATTTAACCATATTAATAACAAACCAACAAAAATCATGAGGAAAAAGCTTTTGACAAAATACAACACCTATCCTGTTAAAAACATTAGAAAGCATAGGAATAAATAGGGCTTTCCTTTAAAATGATAAGTAGCACCTATCTAAAACCAAGAGCCAGTATCATCTGTGAATAAGACAAGACAGAAACATTGCCAATAAGATCAAGAGTGAAGTAAGGATGTCCATTATCACCATTATCATTCAATATTGTACTAAAAATGTTAATTATAACAATAAGACAAGAAAAATAAACTAAAGGAATAAATAGACAAAGAGAAAACAAAACTATCACTTTTGTAGATAATGTGATGCTTTGTTTAGGGAACCCTAGAAAGCCAACTAAAAGCTAATCAAAATAATTAATAACTTCAGCAAAGTTGCAGAGTATACAGAAAGCCCACACAAATCATCTGAATTTCTGTATACTATTAACAAAATCCAGCAGGAAGAGATAGAAAGAGACATTCCATACATAGTATAAAATACTCATAAACTTGAATCTGGCTGGAGATCACAGAGACCCAGTGGGCGAAAATGATACCTACAAATACCTCGGTCTCCTCCAGACAAGATGCACTGAACCTAAAGATATCAAGGAAATGATGATAAAAGCAAATGTTCAGAGACTTACTGGTACCTTGAAATCAAAGCTGAGTGTAAAGAGGACATCTAAAGCGGCTGACATCCATGCAAGGCCAGTGTTACTTGACACTTTCAGAACCAGAAAATGAACTGAATGTATTCTAACAAAATCCCACACAATATTAAGCCACCATTCTAAGGCATCGATAAAAAGGAAGAGAAGGATGTGCAGCTATCCATAGAGCATGTGGCAAACAGATCAAAAACTTAACTGTGCAATACCTGACTGAAGGCTATAAAATATTAGCACCTACTGAATACTTGGAGCAGCTAAGTGGTGCCACAGTGCACAGAGCTCTGGGCCTGAAGTGAGAAATACTCTTCCTAACTTCAAATCTGGCCTCAGACATTTAAGTGCTGTGTGACCCTAGGCAAGTCACTTAACCCAGTTTGCCTCAATTTCCTCAACTGTAAAATGAGCTAGAGAAGGAAATGGAAAACCACTCCAGTATCTCTGCTAAGAAAACCCCAAATGGGGTCACCAAGAGTCAGACACAACTGAACAAGGGACTGAACAACACTGAGTACCTAGCATGACATGACCTGGCTGCCAGAATGTCACCTCCAAAGCTCATTATCTTTTATGGATTAACAAACAACAAACCCCCATTCTCCAAATACAGATCTTCAGATATTTGAGAGAACTCCCCCAGTAAATTCTCCTGGACCAAACCACTGCCCCTGGTCATCTTCACAGAATAGAGATTCTTCCAAACTGAAGAACAGTGGGTTTATTACCCCATACTCATCATCTCGAAGCTAAGTGGAACAAAAGTGTCCCAGGTAAAGAGACCTAGTGAAGAAGAACAAGTCAGGAGAACAAGACACCCCTGTAGCCGGGTTCTCTCTGGAGGCTTTGGATGCATTAGAACCCTAACCCTTGTATTCAGACACAAAAAGGAATCATTTATCTTCCTGTGCAATAGCTGTAGAATATGAAATATAAAAGAGATAGATTTGTCCCAGGGATGCCTCTATCTGAACTTCACCAAAGGGAAGGAAGGAGGAAAAGAGGGAAGGGAGGAAGTATGGGTGGAAGGGAAGGAGAGATGAAGGGAGTGAAGAAAGGAGCAAGAGAGAGGGAGAGGGAGGGAGGAGAGAGGGAAGAAGGAAGGAAAAAGGAAGGAAGGAGTAATAGGGAACAAAAGGAAGAAGGAAGGAATGGAGGGAGGGAAGAAAGGAGAGAGAGAAGGAGGAAGGAGAAAAGGAAGGAAGGAGGAACAGAGGGAATAAAGGAAGGGAGGGAGAGAAGAAAGGAAAGAGAGCAAAGGAGGGAGGAAGGAGAGAGGGAAGAAGGAAGGGAAAAAGAAAGGAAAGGAGGAAGGAAAGAAGGAAGCAAGTATTTATTAAGCACCTAACGTGCCGGGTATTGTGCTAAGTGCTGGAGATAGAAATACAAGCAAAAAGAAAGCTAGCCCCCTACCCTCAAATAGCGCGCACTCTAGTGAGCAAAGAAAACACTCCAAAGCGAGCTGAAAAGCAGGGGCGGGGGAGAATGACGGAACCTGCAAAGGAAAGGGCTTGGAAGGCCAGAGGAAGGCAAGAGCAACCCCGGACGAGGAATGTGGAAGAACTTCCTAAAAATCAGCGCGCTAATGAGCCCCTCCGTTCTAGACTAGGGGTGGGCGTGGGGGTGGGCGTGCTTTATACAAGACATTCATGGCTTTTAACATCCGGCAAATTTACAAACTCTTGAAGGAAAACATACAATTTGAGGAGCAAAGAGGAAGCCCCCGAGTCGCGTGCATGGGCAGGGCAGCCTCTCAGAGCTGGGGCACCCCGCCTCGGGGAGTCTCCATGCCACTGGGGTTCCATGCTCCGGGTTCAGCCGCGTGCTGCAGACTCGTCCACAGATACAAAGAGGGGCGGAAAGCGAGAGGCTGTGACGTCCTCACAGAAAACTGTCTTCTAAAACAAGCCAGCGATACGAGAGCGTCAGGAGGACCGACAGAGAGTGCACGGCGCCCTGGTCGGGGAGGATGCTGGACAGGTCCCAGGCAGCAGACTGACCCACCGGCTCCAACGTCGCTTGGCTTAACAAGTAGCTGGAAAGAGGCAACGGCGACGGGCCCCTTCCTGGGGCCTCATTCTGAACCCCTCAGCTCCCCCGCAAAGTCAGAGCTGGTCACTCAGAACCAGGAATGGGGATGGGGCATGCTCCGCTGAGGGGAGAACACAGGAAAAGGCCTTAGCTCCAAAGAGACCGGCAGGAAAGCAGAGCTCCTCCAGGAACAGCCCAAGAGGAGCCCCCAGACCTTCTGATAAGACGCCAAGGAGTCCCAACCTAGCCCCGGAGGGTCCCTGGAGAGCCACCTGTCTGAGTCCTCCCTCCAGCCCCTCCCAACCGACTGCTGGAGGCAGGTGCTTGGCTTAGAGTGAGCAAGATCCAAGTTCAGATTCGAGTGAGTTCAAATACGAACTCAGGCACTTACTAGCTGTGTGACCCTGGACAAGTCACTTCATCTCAGTTTCCTCAACCGTGAAATGGGGATAACAACAGCTCTCTCTCCTGGCACATACTCCGGGCTAGGTGAATACTACATGCAATTTTTATTCCTGGGGTCTCCACCTCCTGGGACAGCCCTTCCCCAGCTCTCTCTCCCTTCATGGTTCTCTCTATAGAAACCAGGGTTGGGCGGATGGGGAAAGGGAACCTCTCAGCCCTAGGTGCCCATAGGCTCTCCAAAGGAGCCACATTCTCTGTGGCTACAACCCAGAGTCTCATCTCATTTCAGTAGACAGGAGAGAAGAGAGCAGGATGCTTGCCAATACAGGAGCAGGTGCTCTGGTCGTACTTTGATCTGGTTGCCTGCCAACCAGAGGGAGGAGGGAGGAGAGAAGAGGGGGCGCAGCCCAGCGCAGCCCCCCAGCCTGGGGGTCGGGGTCGGGGCACTGCCTTGGCTCTCCTCCCGCCTGCCCCGAGGAGCTTACACTGTACTGTGAGTAAACAGGCCGTGCACATTTGGTGGGGGTAGGGCCCCGAGTGCCCCCGCCCCGCTGCGCAGTCGGCGGTCCGCGAGCTCCGCGCACCCAGACTAGACTACAACTCCCAGCAGGCTTCGCGGCAGCGGCGAGGGGGCGCGCCCGACGTGACGCCGCGCGGTGTGAGTGGGCGGGCCCCATGAGCCGCTACGTGCTGCCGCTGTCCGTGGCCGGGACCTTACTGGGGGGCGCCGTGCTGCTCCGGTGAGTGGTGGAGGGCTGAGAGGCCACGTGACGTCACTGGCCTTTCCCCCTCCCCCCCCCCGTTTCCCCCTTTGTCCGGTCTCTGTTTCCCGCTCGTGAAATGGGCGCGCTGCACGTGGACACGTGGGTCACCGGAGGGGAGCCGGTGACTGCCCCCAGCCTGCCCCTCCCAGGGCGAGGGCGGGGCATCGGCCTCTGTTGGGCACCTGGGTCCTCCTGGGCTGTTTGGCGCCCATTTCACAGATGAGCCCACCGGGGCTCGGCAGAGTTGAAGCGGGGCCAGGAAGCTGCCCCCCCCTCCCAGAACGCCCCCAGGGAGGCCCGGGGCCCTGTGCAGCCCCCTCCCGGTGACCCAGGCCTATCCCGGATTGACGCAAGGCCAGGGTTTGCAGAGCTCACCCACGGCGTGGGGGGTGGGGGCAGAGGGGCCCTGTGAGCGTCCCCTGTGTGTGCACGTTGGCACCGTGAGTGCCAGAGAATGGCCCAGATCGGAGTCCCCCAGGAGGTCCGCTGCCCGATGGGCGGCAGAGAGTGGGAGCTGGGATGCGATCCTGATCGCGCGGGGGAGATTGGGAGGGCTGTGGTGCGTGATCGCGCTGAGTGTGTGCACCCCGGCAGTGCTGTGCCTGGCCCGAGGGGTCGCAGAGATTGTCCCGTGGCGCTGTCCGGACTGTCCGTTACCGTGGCCGGGCTTTTGGGGCGCTGCGCCCTCCTTCTTGCCATGAGCTGTAAGCGTGGCAAGAAGCAGCTCCACCCGTGGAGACGCCCGTGGCGCTGCCTTTGGAGAGAGCGGCTCCGGTGCTGGGAATGCAGAATGTAGCCTTACCAAAAAGACCGTTTGATGGAGAGCGCTGAGGGCCAGCGCTCACAGGGGGGTCAGAAGAAGCGGTGCAAGGACACTCTCAGGGTCTCTCTGAAGAACTGTGAGTGGACAGCTCAGCGTGGGGTACCCACATCAGAGAGAGCAAAGCAAAGTGGAAACAGTTCCAAGGAAACTCGGGATTTGCATATGTAGCTATCCAGCCCCACGGTTCCCAGGGACTATTTGTGCCGACCTGTGGTGGAGTCTTCGGAGCCCAGATTGCTCTGATCAGCCACAGTCCAACACACTGTAACTGGACTCTAGCATTGTCATGTCATTTCAGTCCTCTTCAGGAGCGAAGGACAACAACCAAACTTGGTGCTGTGAATATTATACATTGCTGTTGTACCCTACTACTGAAATGTTTTACTGTACTGTAATACTCTGGTGCTTTAAGACATGATGAAGGTGTCTATTTCAGAGAAACCTCGGAGACCTGGACAAAGTGAAGCAGAGGGAAGTGAGCAGGACCAGGGAGACAGTTGCTATGAAACCAATGATACCATAAAGATAGTCACCTTTGAAAGCTCCGGGAGCTCAGGTCCCTTATGTGATGCCCATCCAGGTTCCTGAGGACCTAGGAGGAGGCAGGCTGCCCACCTCCTGACAAAGACACCATGTGGCCCCAGGTGCAGGTGGAGTCTCTGTTTCTGTTCATGGCCATTGTGAGAATTCATCCGCTTGACTGTGTTTGTTACAGAGGGTTTCTTTTTTCTTTTAAATTGGGGATGGAGATGAGAGAGAAAATAAATTCTTGTTCATTGAAAAGAACTATAAAAATGGCACCACTAAGCCATATATAAGAATCTTGCTGCCATATATTGACTTAGGAAGCCATCTGTTCACATGACCTATGCCGTACTGTGTTTTCAGTCCATTTGTTCTTCATTTTCCAATTCCACCCAAATCTGTGTCTGCCAGGTCTGGCCTAGAGACCTGCCTGGGTCTTGCCCCAGCCAGTAGGGGTCTTCCTGACCCCAAGGCCAGCTCAGTTCTGTACACCCGGCCACTCCTCCTTCTCCATGTTGTTGTTAATGGAGAGGAGCAGCATGTCTGTATAGTGGATAGAGCTAGGTTTGGTGTCAGGGAGACGTAAGCTCAACACCTACATCTGCCACGTTCTAGTTACAGGACCCTGAGCAATCACTCACACCCTCAGCACTCTACCCTCCGTACTGTTCCAAGACTGGAGGTGTTGGACTGCCCCAGAAGAGTCCACTTGTCTCCTTGGGGTTCTTCTGCTCCAGCGTGATTATTATCATCGTCAGCAACAGAAGTGCCCAGCTCCCCTCCAGACAGGTCTAGAGAATGCCCAAGACTGAATCCTGACAGGGGAAAAGTCACAGGGAGTCATTGGTCCAGCCCAGCTCAATGCAGAATGACAGACCGGGAGGACAGGGTTGGGCTAAGAGCACACACCATGCCATGGAGAGACTATGTACAAGAGCAAGAGGAGGTCCTGGGACATCCCCAGACCCACACCAGAACAGGGGCCAACCAGCAGTGTGGTCACTCACTACCCATTCCTGGGTTACAGCAGAGCAGAGTAAGAAGGAGACAGTAGATGGAAGGCCCTAGTCTATACCAACAGAGGAGCAAATTCAGAAGTCCAGGAGCAGAGCAGGGTCTCCGTTCCAGCTTCTAGCCCAGAGCAGGAATGCCAGACCAAAGGGAAGCCAACAGCTGTGTGGCTCTGCCCTAGCAGAGCTGACTGACAAAGGTGGAGTCCAGCAGCACCTGCTTCCTCTTGCTTGACTGAAACCCAGGTCAGAGCTGAGACCAGGGAGCACCAATCAAACCTTGACCCTGGATCAAACCCTCCCTGGAAACTCTGAAAACTAGCAGGTCCCCAGCCTGTCCCTGAGATCCTAAAACAACACAATACTCAGTACCTCAAGAAAGCAGCCACAGGACCATCCCAGACCTGCCCTCAAAAAGCGTGACAGAGCCCAGCTCTGACATCAAATCTGAAGTTAGAAAGTAGGCTAGAAGGATGAGCAAACAAATTTAAAATAATAATCCCACCATAAAAGGTGTTATGATGAACAGGAGGCTCAAGACACAAATCCAGAAGAAGAGAATGACTCCAAAACATCTGCAAGCAGTGACTCAGAAGAAAATACAGCCTGGGTACAAATTTAACTAGAACTCCTGGAAAAGAGGGGGGGGGGGGGGTAAAGAAAATTTTTTTTCATAAATGGAGTGAGAGCTCTGGAGGAGAAAAATGGAAAAGAGTTATGGAAAAAAGAATTGGAATTGATTTTGACAGAAGAGGTATAAAGCCTTGTACAAGGCACAAACTCCCCCAAAACTAGAACGGATCAAAGAGAAACCAGTGAGTCTAGGGGACAAAGAGAACTATTATAACAAAGTCTAAAGGCTGAAAGTATAGAAGAGAATATTAGGTATCTCATAGCAAAAACAACAGAATTGTTGGACTTTCTGGACACCATGGCAAAAGAGACAGAGAGAGAGTGCCTAGACCAGAGGGTAAAGTGGAAATTGAAAGAATCTATTGGCTACCTCCTCAAAAAAAGCCCCCAAATGGAAACTCCCAGAAAAATTATAGCTAAAATACAGTGCTTCCAGGTCAAAGAAAAAATACTTCAAGCAGTCAGAAAGAAAGAATGTAAGTAACCAAGGAGCCACAGTCAGTATCACACAGGATTTAGCAGCTCCCACTTTTAAAAAGCAGAGAGCTTGGAATATGGCGTTCCAGAAGGCAGAGGAGTTGGGCTTATATCCAAGAGTAACTTACCCAGCAAAGCTGAGTATAATGCTACAGGGCAGGGGTAAGGAGGGGATGTGGCCTCTCAACAAAATAGGGGACTTCAAATGTTCCAGATGGAAAGACCAGAGCAGCATAGCAACTTCGAAGTCCAAACACAGAAGTGAAGAGGAGCATAAAAAGATAAGCATGGATGAGCAATGATCAGGGACTTAACAGGCATCAACTGCCTACATTCAGATATAGGGAGATGGTACATCAGCCCTCTGAACCTTATCATCATCTGGGGCCATAGAAGAAGTCTCTAACTAGACAAGGTCTAATTAGGTAGTTAGGTTTTCCTAATTTATTATTTTTTTTTATCTTAAACTTATTTTTTAATTTTGAGTTCCATATTCTCTCCCTCACTCTAGTCTGTCCCCCACTCAATGAGAAGGCAGGCAATGTAATAGATATACACGTGAAGTCACACAAAACATATTTCCATATTCATCACGTTGCAACAACAACCAAAAACAACAAGAAGAAGAAGGCAGTGAAAAACAACGCGCTTCAGTCTGCACTCGGTGCGTCAGTTTTTTCTGTGGTGATTCCTAGCAGTTTCCATCATCAGCCTTCCAGAACTGTCTTAGGTCGTTGTGGTGCTGAGAACCAGGCCGTCATTCACGTTTATCGCCATACAACGCTGCCGTTACCGTACGCAGAGTTCTCCAGGTTTTGCTCATTTCACTGCATCAGTCGTGTAAGGCTAGGTTTTTCTGAAATCAGCCTGCTCATCATTTCTTAGAACAGAGTAGTATTCCATCACAATTAGAAATCACAACTTATTTAGCCATTCCCCAACTGATGGGCATCCCCTCAGTTTCCAATTCTTAGCCACCACAAGAAGAGAAGCTATAAATACTTTATATATAAATAAGTCCTTTCCTTTCTTCTTTGATCTCTTTGGGATACAGACCTAGTAGTGTTATTTCTGGATCAAAAGGTATACACAGTTTTATAGCCCTTTGGGCATAGTTCCAAATTGCTTTCCAGAATGGTTGGATCAGTTCACAACTCCACCAACAATGCATTAATGTCCCAGTTTTCCTCCAATATTTATCATTTTCCTTTTATGTCATATTTGTGTGGAGTAGGCCTGGGGGTGATACCGCAGAGTTGTTTTTTATTGGCATTTCTCTGATGAATAATGATTTAGAGAATTTTTTATATGATTTGTTTGCTTAGATTTCTTCTTCTGAAAACTACCTGTTCTTGTTCCTCAAGATAAACTAAAGGGTCCTTGTTGCTTGTAGCCCTGAGAACATTCTGTACCTCTTCCCCACAGGGACTTGGTTAGCGGCGGGAGCTGCCCCAGCAAAGCCACCATCCATGGGAAGACAGTCATCGTCACAGGGGCCAATACTGGCATCGGGAAGGAGACGGCCCGAGAGTTGGCCCGGAGGGGTAAAGTCCCCAACCCTGAGGGCTCCATCCTTCATCCCTTCCCAGGGAGAGACTAGACATAGCTGGACTTGAAGTCAGGGAGTCTGAATCCTTGAACCCTGCCCCAGACACTTGCTAGCAATTGCGTCCTGGGCAGGTCACTGCTTTTCCCTGTGCCTTGGTTTCCCCATCTGTAGAATGAAGGGATTGGACTCAGTGGTATACAAGATGCTTTCCAGCTCTAAGTCTGTGATGCTCTGATCCACTGGGGTGATGAGGAGGGGAGACATGTGGGGTATACCTCAGTTTCCTCATCTGTGAAATAAAGAGCTTGGGTTTCAGGGTTTCTTTTATTCATCAGATACTAGGATTTCAGGGTTGGAAGTTACTCTGGGGGCATCTAATTCCTCTGGTCCTTGAAAAACCAGTCCCAGCTAGCAGCCTCCCCGAGAAGCAGCCAGGCAGCCTTTGTTCAAAGACCTCTTATGACGGGGAGCTCATTGCACCCCAAAACCTATCACCCATTCCCCTGAGCCTCAGATCTAATGGCCAGTATCAAAGAATCATGGATTCGGACGTAGAAGGGACCTCAGACAGCAGAGTCCACCAGGAGGAGAAGTGCCCTGCCCAGGATCACACAAAGTGTTAAAAGTCACATTTGAACCTGACTCCTGAGTTCCGGATTTGGATGTGCTGTGTACCTCACCTCTCTCAGAGCCCCTCAGATGGGCTCTATGGGGAGGGGGGGCCCTCTTTGTAGGCCTCCGTTTTCCCCCATTTAAACTAGAAAGGAGGTTTTTGGGTTTGGTGTCCAAGTCCCTTTTCCAGCTCTTGTCTCTGTGCCCCATCTGCTCTTGAGTTTCTGCCTCAGTTTCCTCATCTGTGCAATTCAGATGATCTCCGAAGTCCCTTCCTGCTCTTCTTCCTGTGGCTCCATCTCTGGGTGCTCAGGACTCCCAGGGCAGCCCCTGCACAGGCAGGCCCCTCCCCCCTCTCGGTCTCAGTTTCCCCTTTTTCTTCTTTCCAGGAGGCCGCATCATCTTGGCCTGTCGGGATTTGGACAAGTGTGAGGCGGCAGCCAAGGAGATCCGGAGGGACACGCTCAACCACCACGTGGATGCCCGGCCATTGGATCTGGCCTCTCTGAAATCCATCCGTGCCTTTGCCAAGAAGATTGTGGAGGGTAGGAGGATGGTCAGGGGTACACACAGAGAGGGGGCGGCCTCCCACTCAGACCCTTGGCTGTTGTGTGGCTCTGCCCACGTTCATTAACCTCTCTGAGCCTCCAAGCTTCCTTGTCTGGAAGGGGGGATCCTCAGGCCGGTGCAGCATCTTGGTGAGCACCTTAAAAGGCCAGATGAGGTGGGGCTGCTGGCTCTCCTCAGCCCACAGGACCCCAGGTCAGAAAGGGGAGAGCTGAGAGTTTGTGAGACTTGGGGTGGGGACCTTGAGTGGCATTCGTGCAGCTGCTAGGTGGGGACAGGGAGGAAAGAGGAGGAGCCCAGGCCCTGCAGTGCTGGGCACCGAGGAGAACAGAAGAGACCCAGTTCCCCTGTCCAGCGCTAGGCACTGAGGGGACCCCCAAGAGGAAGGACTGTGGGGGGTCCGGCCCAGGGAGCCACATGTTCTGGCCAGAGCAGGGTGGAGGGACGGGGATGGGGCAGGGGGCCTGCTCAGGCAGGGCTGGATCCCCGAGCCGCTTGGCCCTTTTCCAGAGGAGGAGCGTGTGGACGTTCTGATCAATAATGCCGCTGTGATGAGGTGCCCCCACTGGACCACTGAGGATGGCTTTGAGATGCAGCTGGGGGTCAACCATTTGGGTGAGTGGCAGCCCCTTGTGGGAACCCTGGGACACCTCCTGGCTCTGAGACTGGGCTCTCTTATCAAGGACCGTGGGTGAAAGGCAGCCTGTCGGCTGCCAGCATTGGAGGCCAGGCCTGGAGGGGGGAAATGACCAGAGATCTCCACTCTGTGCCTCTCGTCCCTGCCAGGTCACTTCCTTCTGACCAACCTGCTGCTAGAGAAATTGAAAGCCTCTGGGGCCTCACGGGTCATCAATGTCTCCTCGCTGGCTCACATCGCGGGCCACCTCGATTTCAAGGACCTGAACTGGGAGCAGCGGCCCTACGATGCCAAGGCTGCATACTGCCAGAGCAAGCTGGCTGTGGTGCTCTTTACCAGGGAGCTCAGCCGGCGGCTGGAAGGTGAGCCTGGGCTCGGTCATGGCGGGGAGCGGTCCCTGGCAGAGCTCCTAGGGAGGGAGGTGCGACCATCTGGGCATCCCCCGCTTGGGTCAGGGGCACAGGACGCAGCAATGGGGCCTAGAAAAGATGTGGCCACGGCCAGCACCACTGCTCCTGTTTGCAAAAGCATTTCCCCTTCCCCAGACCCTCTGAGTTCCATGCAATGCTTCCCGTTTATAAAGCCTTTGGGACCTACAAAGCCCTTTACAGCAGACACATCGCATTGGGGCCTCATGCAAAGCCCCTGCTGGGATAGTGCAGGGGCCAGGGCAGGCCCAAAGCTTCTCCTCTGCCCTCCCTCTCTGACAGGGACTCCGGTCACTGCTAACTCCCTGCACCCTGGGGTAGCCAGCACCGACCTGGGCAGGCACACAAGCATGCACAAGTCCATCTTTTCCAGCATGATCCTCGGTAAGTGCCTCTTCCTCAGGAGTTTGGAGGGGCTCCCAGGACTCCCCCAGACCCGGCTGGGGAGGCCCATCTGGACCATCAGCTTGCTTGGCTCCTTACCAGCTGGGGGGGAGGGGGCTTACTCAAGTGTCTTCCCCTTTCAGAGGTAGGGGCATCATTTGATGCCCCCTGACTCTGTAACCCTCTGTGTCCTGACCTCAGGCCCCTTCTTCTGGTTGCTTATAAAGACGCCCAAGTTGGCAGCCCAGCCCAGTGTCTACCTGGCTGTGGCTCCAGAGCTCAGTGGCATCTCGGGCAAGTATTTTAATGCCTTACGCGAGAAGGACCCAGCTCCCCAGGCACAGGACGATGAGGCAGCTCAGAAGCTTTGGGCCTACAGTGCTCAGCTTGTGGGGCTGGAGGAGGCCAAGGCCCTGAAGACAGGATCACTACCACATGGAGCTCATGACCTCCCTCAGGACACTGGGGTCCCTGTCCCACCCCTCTCAGGGAGTTCCTGAGACCCCTCCTGCCTCTGATGCTCTGCGGGCCCAGGCCAGCCCCTTCCCCTTCCTCATCTGAACAGCAGGGATTGGGTTGGCCTTGTTCTCCAAAGGCTCGGGAGCTGGGGGTCCTGGACCTCCCGGGCAGTCAGTCTGAAGGTGAAGGCCAGGAACCCCCTCCTCAGAATCATGGTCGCAGACGCACAAAAGAGACGTCCTATCAGATTACAGATAGAGGCATATTGCTTACACGAGTTCCCTGCTCCCAACCCAAGGAGTCTCCCAGGAGCCCCCAAGTCCTCTGAGCCTCTGTTCTTCCTATTTAATGAGCAGTCAGACAAAGGGACCTCTGAACTCCCTCCAGCTCGGACCCTCTGGGCTGGCAGGGGGCCAGGGGAGCCTGGGTATGGATGGTTTTTGATTCATAACGAAAGGACATGCTTGATTTCAGTTAACAGTGAAAATAAAGATCCAGTTTTTTCTCCTCAAGATCACCAACTCCCTGAAATCCATCCATGGACCCCTAGATTAAGGCCCCTTGGTCTAGGCTTTCAAAAAGCCTTGGGCTAGGAAGGAAGATGGGAAACTGAGGCATGCAGGGGAAGCCTGGAGAAACACCTCCCTCTGGCCAGCAGTCATATTTGCTTCCCCTGGCTCTGAGGGAGGCCCCTGGAGCAGCTCTCAATCTGTGGGTTATGACCCCTTTGGGGATCGAACAACCCTTTCACAGGGGTCACAGGTCACCTAAGACCATGGGAAAACACATTTCCCATGGTCTTAGGAACCAAGACACTGCTCCTCTATCCATCTCCAGGCAGGTCTGCCCACGTGCAGATACACCCATATATGAGTATTAAAGGGTCGCAGCATTAGGAAGGTTGAGAATCGCTGCCCCTGGAGGACAGGCAGCCTGGGCTGACCTAGACAGAGCTCAGCCGTTTAGATCACTGGACTCAGCTCCTCTGTTCTGGTGGCAGGCCCTGGGGAGGTGGGGGTGCTTCCACACTTTGGCTCATGGGTCCAGTGGGGATGCTGAGACGTCATTCAGTGCCTCTTGGCCAGCGTGGTGCTCTGCCCAGATTTCCTCCTCCTGGCCCAGCAGTCTCTAGCACACTCAGCTCACCCTCCCAAGCATCTACTGCCTTCCCTGCATTTTCGCCGTTGAATATGCCTGAATCAACAGTGCTATGGCCCAGCCCCAGCCTCACCATATGACCCAACCCTCCATGTGCAGTGACTCGTTACTGAGGTCAAATGGGCACCTTTGGGGGCATCTTGGACAATGACCTCTTGAAATGTCCTGAGATGGCCTCATCAAAGGACACTTACTTGGCCTTTCCGTCCTGTGTGGATAAGCAGGGAGCCTTTGGGAGAAGGCTGGGATTAGAGGAGCAGAGGTGAGACCTGGATCTGCCACCTGCTTTTCCCTCTCTGTGCCTCGGGCTCCTTGTCAAATGGGAGGAACTGGCATCCTCCAGAGAGCAGAGCTGGACAACCCCTCAGGCCATCTCTTCTGTCCCCAGCTCAGATCCCCTCCCCTTCTCCAAGCAGCTCTCATCCATAGGAGGCCTCCTCTTGGCCAGAACTCTGACGAGGGCAGAGGCACCCCACTTATCAGATGGGCAGATGGTGCAAACCTGGGCGAGATGATGGCAGACATGCTGGCTGCAAGTCAGGAGCCCAAAGGATCTCAACAGGTTGAAACCGTGCCCCGCATAAGCTGAGCTGGAGGGGTCCCAAGTCTGGAGCTGGGAGACCTTGGGAAGCCAAGGTCAGAAGGGAAGGGGGGAAAGAAAACATCCTCCACTGGGGCTTAAAAAACCATGGCCAGAAGTGAAGTATGGGAGAGAGACGGGGAAGGATCATAATAGCAGCTCCTGTGTGCCAGGCACTGGGGAGAGAAGGTAACAGCACCTACTGTGTGCCAGGCACTGGGGACAGATGGTAACAACACCTGTGTGCCAGTCACTGGGGACAAATGATAACAACACCTGTGTGCCAGTCACTGGGGACAGATGGTAACAGCATCTACTGTGTGCCAGTCACTGGGGACAGAAGGTAACAGCACCTACTGTGTGCCAGGCACTGGGCTAAGTGCTTTACAATTATCCTATTGGATCCCCATGATAGCCCTGGGGTGTGTTGGTATTCCCATTTTCCCATTTTACAGATGAGGAAACTGAGGCAGACAGAAGGGAAGTGACTTTCTCAGGATCACATGACTAGGAAGTATCTGAGGCTGGATTTGAACTCGGGTCTTCCTGACTCCAGACCTGGCTCTCTCCACTGAGCCACCAGCTGCCTTAAGAAGGTGGGAGAACAGAGGATGGGGGGGCAGGGGTCCCGGGAGTCTGGTCAGCAGGAGAGGAAGGTGGCCCGCCTTGGTCACCTCAGTCCCGAGTCCCTGCCCTTCCGCCCTTTGTCCACACACCGGCCAGACTGGCTGCCACACCAGGGCTCCCTCCCTGTGAACAAACAGGGCCAACATTGGCATTCCTTGCTCACAGCCTCTCCAGAGCTGGCCAGGCCGGTTCCTCTGATCTCCACCCTGCTCTCAGTCTTCCCTGCCCCCACCCTGGCTCTGGCTAACTAGGGGACCCAGACTCCCGCTGGGCTGAGATGGGGGGAGGGGCCACCCCTCCCTCCAAAGACCTTCCAGGAGAGGCCAAGGCAGCCCATCCTGCTTTGGGGCAGCTCTCTGTTTAAAAAAACAACGGGCCGGAGAAGAGAGTGCTTATGCAGTTTGGGTCTCCCAGGGGCGAGGGCCCCTGAGCTGAAGGACCCAGGGGGTGCAGCCTAGAGGGAGACACCGCCAGAGGACACAGGGTCTGTGGTTTGGGGAGCAGCAAGAGGGAGCCACAGAGAGTGCTTGAGCAGGGGAGTTACCTGGTCAGACCAGTGCTCTTGGCTAGGACAAAAGGAGAGAAAACGGGCTTAGCACCACGCAGACTCTAACCCTAAATGCACTTAGTAAGCACCTCACAGAGCCCTGAACACAAAATAC
>CM053582.1:67648325-67667775 GCA_028627135.1 Pseudochirops cupreus
CCCCGCCCCCCCCCACACACACACACCTGCTTGGAATCACCTAATATTCCTTCATGAATATCGTCCCTTATGCTTCTCTGCCCTCCGGGAGGATGGCAGCCCTCGGAGCCCAGGGCGGCCAGGCACACACACAGAAGTCCCCTGCCCCATGTTTGCTGAATTCTCGAGGATCAGAGGAGCATGGGAATTTTTCCAAAGTCATGCAGAGAAAGGGGCAGACCTACCAGCATTGAAGCTTTTTGAATTGGGGGAGAAGATTTGCCCCTCTCTGAACTTCAGTTTCCCCCTCTATAAAATAATCCTAACTCCCATTTCCTCAAGGCTTAGAAGGCTCACAAAAGAGCCAGTAGGGCAGGGGCTCATCAGATAAGGAGGAAGCATCCTCCAGGCCCTGGAGTTGGAGGCAGTATTGGTGGCTCAGATGCCTGCTCCCTCTCCCAGACCTGGGTTTTTCCACCTCAGGTGTATCTGGAGAGACTAGACGTGTGGGGAGGGAGGGGAGCAGGGGAGGAGGAGGAAGCGGGGGACTGAGTGAGGGAGGGACAGAGGGCTCAGTTTCGGTCACACCCAAGGCCAACCACAGGCTCGGGGGCCCCCCGGGAGGGCCCTCCCTTCCACTGTTCCCAGGGACCTAAACCACTTGGTCTCCTCCTTCCAAGGACCCAGGCGTCCGAGCCCTCAGTCCTCACTGCCCTTAAGGACCCAGGCTCCTGAGCTCCAGCTACCACTGGCTGGAGATTCCGGCTCCACCTCCCAGGGCCACACCCTGCCAGGTGAAGGCTTAGGTATGTGGGGGGAGGTGGGGCACCTGGGTTTTCTCTCTCTCTCTCTTTCTCTCTCTGGGTCTGGGGCCTAGGCCTGCTGTGACCAGGGAGACTCCTCCCGAACACGGCTGCATCTGCCCGGACAGGACATTGGTCCAGGTGAGCCCCAAGCATCCTGCTGCCCAGCCAACTCGTTCTTCAGGAAGCTGGAATTCCCTCCCCAGACCCAGGTATTCCCTAGCTCCTGCCCCTTCAAGGATCCCAGTGTCTTGTACTTCCAGGCCCCACCTGTTCAGAGACTAGGCATCCCATATCCCCAGGGCCCCAACCAAGGTGCTCCCAAATCCCGGGTTCCTTGGGGTTAGGAAACAACCGGATACTCAGGTCCCAGTGTCTCCTGCCTCAGGCCTCTCCTCTCCCTAGGCTGGAAGCCCCCCACTCCTGAATTGGTAGCACTATGACCAGCCCAGCAGGGTGAGTGTCCTCCAGAGCCCTGGCCTTCCCTTGAGGCTGGGGGCCCCTAGTTCCCCCACCCCTCCCTTCTTCCTCTCTCCCTTGCATGTCCCCTCCCTTCTTTCTCTCGATTCTGCCACTCAGCATTGGGACCCTGGGCCAGGGGGAGAGGATCCCTGAGATGCTTCCCTCAGTGACCCTCTGCCCCTCCTCCAGGCCCACTGCAGCCCCCAAGCCCAGCGCTAAATCCATCTATGGTGAGTCAGAGCTGCTGTGCTGGGAGAAGAGGCCTCTGACAGCCCAGGCAGGGATGGGGGTCAGGCTGGGGGTCTCAGCAGACTCGGGTCCCTGCTGGGTTGTGGGCCAGGGGCCCCATGCTTGGCCTTGGCCAGTAAAAGATCTGTCCAAAACCTCCCCCACACACAGACACACACCCCAGTGACTTGGGGTAGCTCAGGCCAAGGGGAGGAGCCCTGGAGCTGGCAAAGGTGATTAAACCCAGGCCCTGCCCCTTCAGAGCCGGGGGACCTGGATGGATCCCATGTCCTCTCTGGGCCTCAGTCTCCTTATCTGTAAAATGAGGAGGGGCTGGGATAGACAGCCTTCACATGCCTTCTACCTCCAGTCAAAGACCTCAAGGTCCCCTCCTGGGCAAGGAGTTTCTTCATGGGCAGAGAAGGAAAGATTCTAAGAAAGGGGATCCGAGCTTAGTGGGGGGAGAGGGCAATTAGCTTTTCCTCAGCTTCCCCCTTTCTGGCCCCAGAGCAAAGAAAGAGATACTCCACAGTGGTCATGGCGGACATGTCCCAGTATGCAGTCAATGTGAGTCTTGTGGGCCTGAGGGAGTGGGTTGAGTGAGGAGGGGGCCCAGACCCTTGGCCTCATCTGCCTCCCCCTCCCCCAGCACCTGGTGACCTTCTGCCTGGGGGAGGAGGATGGGGTCCACACGGTGGAGGATGCCTCACGGAAACTCTCTGCCATGGACGCCCAGGGTCGGATCTGGGCCCAGGAGATGCTGCTCCAAGTGTCATCGGGACACGTGAAGCTTCTGGACGTGGACTCCAAGGTCAGGCGGTCATGGGCAGCAAAGGAGGGGAAGGAGAGATTTATTGCTGGGCCTAAGGCCCAAGTCCACCCCGCCTGCCCCTCTCTGGCCCTGGCTTTCTCACTCTAGAGAAGTGGATGGGAGGATCTCAGAGCACTTTGAGGATCAGAACAGAATGGCCTGGGGGAGCTGCAAGACAGGTCCCCCCAAAGGTGCTGTAGACTCCTTAGGAGATGCCCCTCCCATGGACACTGGGTGGCCTGGGCTGGGGTGGGCAGCCCTGCCCTCTCCTCATCCTCCCCACCTTCCCACAGGAAGACCTAGAGTCTTATGCCTTGAACTCCATTCTTCGATGTGAGGCAGTATTCCCCCCAGGCCAGACACGAGCCCTCCTCCTCCTCGTGTGTCAGGAGTCTGACCGGTCCCAGCCTGACGTCCACTATTTCCAGGGCCTCCGAGTTGGGGTAAGGAGGGTTCTGGGCCCAGGCTGTAGCAGGGACAGTGAGGACAGGCTCCAGCTGGCCCATGGAATGTGGGGAAGGACTTGGAAGGGGGAGCTGGTGGAGAATGAGAGATTGGGATGGAGGGACCAGCAAGGTGGAGGAAGGGAAAGGGAGATATCCCAGAGGAGGGCCCCCTGACCAGCTGGAGCCCACAGGGTCTTGGTGGAAGTATTGGAAGTACTGAGGAAGACCAGCCCAAAGACAGATAGGACAGAGGAAAAAGAGGGCTCAGAGAAGAGGTCAGGGAGCAAAGAGGGAGAGAGGAGGAGAGAGGGCGGCAGGGAGGAGAGAGAGAAAGTGGGAGGGCAGCAGGGAGGAGTGAAAGTGGCAGGGGGGAAACCGAAGAAAAAAAGGAAAGAGAAAGGGAGGGAGACAGTGAAGGAGACAGCCAAAAGAAAAGGGGGGCAGAAAGGAAAGCCAGGAAGAGGAGGAACTCCCGCGACCCAGGACTCCCAGCCTCGTGGCAGTCCCCTCCAACCCTGCTGGGCCCTCTCCATCTCTCCATTTTTCTGGCAGCCCCTTTTTTGTGGCTTTAGAGAGGGCAGGTCCCCTGAGGAAGGACTTAGGTGGGCCCAGGGCAGGAAGGAGATACATCCCCCAAATTGTCTTTGCTTGGCAGGCAGAGCTGATCCGAGAGGACATCCATGGAGCACTGCAAGCCCAGCGATCCGGCAGTGGAGATCGGCGCGCAGCTGCCCTGAGGTGGGTGGGGAGCAGGCCATGGAGGGGAGAGGAGAGGGAGTCTGAGCTCTAGGACCCAGCCCCTGTCTTCACCCTGCCCCTCAGGGCCACCCAAGAGGAGCTGAACCGCACACCCAGCCCCGGGCCTGTGGACACCCCCTTCCAACGTCGGCCTTCAACTCGCGTGGCTATCGCCCCTCGGGAACGCCTGCTGGGACCACTGGCCAAGGAAGAGGCAGCCGTCCCGGAGGAGGAGGAAGGTGAAGGTTTGGAGAGTCCCATTGAAGGGAAAGGGGAAGAGATGGCCTTCCTTCCCGCAGGAAGCTCCTCTCCCGTGTGGGCCTCTTCCTTGGGGAGCCCCTGGTCAAAGACAGGAGACACAGCCCTGCCCACAGGGAACCAGTCTGACCAGGGAAACAAGAGCCACCCAGAGGTGTCAGAGATGCTTAGGAAGTGAGCCGCTCCCACCTGTACGTGGCTCGCAGGGGAGAGGGAAGGAAGTGTGCTGGGCAGCTCCAGGCCCTTTGTCTCTGAGCCCTGCCTACCTCTCCAGGTACCCAGAGGCCAGCCCTGGAGCTGGCGAGCCTGGAAGCTGAGCGGAATGTGGTGAGTGGCCTGGGGAGGAAGAAGCGCCCCGGGGGACAAGCGGGCATCCTCATGACCCTCCTTTTCGCTTCTTCTACCTCGGTGGGCCCCCCACCTCGGCCTCTCATTCTCCACCAGCTCTGGGAGCAGAGCTCCCATGATTCACCCTCTCCCCCATGGGCTCGCAGGACATCTTGAACCACATCTTGGATGATGTCGAGAGCTTTGTGGCCAAGCTGCAGAAGTCCGCAGAAGCCTCCCGGGTCCTGGAGCATCGGGAACGTGGCCGGAGGGTGCGCCGGAGAGCTGCCGGAGGTGAGGGGGGGAGGGAGGCCCCTCTTCCCTAGGCCTGTTCATCTCTGCCCACCCCACCACGCCCCAGGCACATACACACAATATACATACACACACACACACACACACACACACACACACACACACACACACACACACACACACACACACACACACACACACACCAGAACCAGAGCACACGAGAGTGAGAATGAACTATCGTTAATTCCACCCCCACCCCCACCCGCGTTGGTGGAGGAAGCATTTATTTAAATGGAGCGTGAAAGCGCAGGCCAGCCCAGCGCGCATTGAGCGCGCACTGAGCGCACCCTAAGCGATAGGTCTGGGCAATGCTTCTGGGCGCGTCACCAAGGGAACACTGATATCTCTGCCCGACCGAGCGGAAAGCGGCAGTCCAGCCTGGCGCTCTCTTGTGTTCCAAAGGCGCGTCGAGGCTACAGCCCCATCCACGACCCATCAGATGGATGAAATAGAAGATTTGTAAAGCTCTTCGCACAATGCCAGGCACATAGTAGGCAGGCACTTAATAAATGCGCATTCTTTTTTCTTCGCCCCAAGACGCTCTTTTGGGGATCGGGATAAAAGCCACCTTCCGCGGCTGCTGTGGGGTGGGAGAAGCAGGGTAGGAGTGTGATTTAGGGTCGCTTAGCCCCCTCCCCGCCAGCACTCAGTCACAGACCTGAAGGCAACGTGTCTATTCAGAGCGAGGGACGAGACTCATTGAGGGCTTTTAGAGATCGGGCGAGGGGCCAGGAGCACAGTCACGGGCATTGTCTGGGGAGGAAGAGGAAATGCCGGCTCCCCGAAAAGTCTGCTCTGCGCGTCTCGAAGGCAATTCGTGCTGGGAATCAAGAGGCACGCGGAGGAGCGGCCTGGCCCTGAATGCTCCACTTCCTCCCAGTCATTCAAAGACCGGATCTCCCCTCTCCTCCTAACACCCCCTCCCCCGTCTCTCCCTCCCTTTCTCTCTCTCCCCATCTTTCTCTGTCTCTTTTCCTCCCCTCTTTTCTCTCTCTCAAAGTCTCCTTTCCCAAAAGTCTCACTGGCAATCAGGAGTCACATCTCTTGCCACAAACCTTCCAAGGCCAGCTTGGCAAGGGCCACCTTACATTTACAGATGGGGAAACTGAGGCCCAGAAAGGAGGAAGGGATTTGCTTAAGATAGGACTGGTTACTCAGGGCTCTTCCTACCACACCAAGATTCTTCCCCTCATCTCCCTGTCCCCCACTCGATCTCTCCCTCAGAGGGGCTCCTGACCCTTCGGGCAAAGCCTCCCACGGAGGAGGAGTACAAAGACATTCTGCGGAAGATGAAGTATTCCTTTAGCCTGCTGGTGAGTTATCTGGTACCCGACCTTGTCCCTGGAGGTCTGTTCACTCTGGCCCTGATCCTCCAGGGCTGTTCCGGCATGCACCCCCCTCCCTGGGATCTCAGAGGGCAGCTGACCCAGAAACTCCTCTCCCCCTATCTCCTAGGCCCGCCTCCGCTCCAACATCACAGACCCCTCCGCCCCAGAGCTACTTCATTTCCTGCTGGGTCCGCTGCAGATGGTGAGGGGGCCTTGAAGTGGGAGGGGCCGTGGTCGGACACTCGGGGGGACTTCTGGAAGGGGCCGTCCCAAGAGGTAGGTGGACCGAGTCCAGGCTGGGGCATTCCCTCTGATCTCATGCTAGGTAGTGGACACGATGGGAGGCCCCAGTTTTGCCCAGGGAGTGCAGCAGCCTCGCCTGACGGTGGAGGCCGTGGCTCTGCTGAAGGAGAGTCTGACAGCCAGAGAGGCGGAGCTCTGGACCTCGCTGGGAGACGCCTGGACCAAGGCCCGGTACTTGGGACCTGAGACTCGGGGAGGGGGTGCTGAGTGGGCATAGGGGAATTGCCCTGGAAAGACTGTGGACACCCGGGCAGCCCAGGCCTAGGGGGCCCTTCCGTGACCCTTTAGGCTTGCAAAGCCTGCTACAAGTGTTCTCATTTATCCTCCATCCACCCTGGGAGGGAGGGATTATGACCATCACTATTTTACAGACAAGGAAACTGAGGCAGGTAGCGGCTAAGTGGCTTAGGTGACTTATCCCACCTTCTCCCTGATCCCCTCAGGCTTGAGCTTCCCCCTGAGGATGGCACCCCTTACACCCCAGCCTTCTACAGTGGTTGGGAACCAGCCCCCACCACCCCGGGGGGCCAGCCCTGGGAGGATCCTGTGGAGGGCCAGCACCGGCATGAAAGGCGTCGGTGGCAGGTGAGCCCCTGCCCCCTTTCCTGGACCCCAGTGACTTCCAAGCCCTGTCCGAGCTGGCAGTCTGATGGAAGGAGCTCAGGCTTGGTATGAGGAAACCTGGGTTCCAGACCAAACCGCTAAGCCTCCATCCTGGCTTTGACATTCAGTGATGGAAAGGGTTTTGGGATTGAGACTCTGTGGGCTTTGAAGGACCCCAGGGGAGATACAGGCAGTGAGCCTGGTTGCCCCTACATCAGCCTCCTCTTCTGTCCCTCCCAGCAATCAGCCCCCCAGATCGAGGTCAATGGGTGAGTCTGAGATGGGCCCTGGGTGGGGGCAGGAAAGGAAGTGGAGTCTTGGCATGGATGGAGACCTTGGGGGGGATGGGCTCTGGGCTGAGGAGAGGAGTCCTGGAAACCCTAAACACCTGTCTCTGTCTCTCTGTGTCTGTCTCTGACTGTCCCTCTGTGTCTCTGTGTCCCTTTCTGGGTTTGGGGTGGGGGGCTGCAGGTGGGTGAGGTGGTGAGAGGGCGGGGAGAGGGGGATAGGCTGGGGGGATGCGGGAGGGCTACAGAGACAGGAACACAAATGAAGGGGGGCATTGGACTGGGCACACGGGCAGAGATGGAGTTGGGTGGGAGGGTGACGGAGGGAGGTGTTGGGGCAGAGACTGGCTCACAGAAATGGGACAGGCAGCAACAGAGAAGCACAGGTATACAGAGACACACATGGCCAGAGGGTTCAGGGGGAGTTGGGGAAGGGGAAGAGAATGAGGTTGAGCTGCCCAGCGGGTGTGAAAAGGGGTCTGGGAAAGCTGTGGCTGGGACAGAGGAAAGGGATCAGGGTACCAGGGTCTCACTGGGTCAGCCAAGAATCAGCTTCAGGCAATGCAGAGTCAAGGGACCAGGATGCTGGGGCTCAAGGGGCAGAGGGGCCCAGACACTGGGAATCATGGGGGCGAGGGATGCCAGAAAATCAAAGCTAAGGGGAGGACTGCTCAGTGGAGGGGGCAGAAGCGGGGCTCTGCAGGGACTGGACCCCGGATCTGTCAGCCCCGAACAGGGAGGGGCCGAGGCCCTGAAGACCCCCTCTCCCTTGCACAGGTAGGAATGGGGGGGCCTAGGCCCCATCCCTCCCCTGCCCCACTCAGCCCTGGGATCACATACCCACCCAGTCTCCACACCTGCTGCCTGTCTTCTTTCTTTCTTTCTCTCATTCTCTTTCTCCTTCCTTCCCTCCCTCTCTTCTTCCCTCCCT
The DNA here is from genome assembly GCA_028627135.1 of Pseudochirops cupreus. Classification (NCBI taxonomy): domain Eukaryota; kingdom Metazoa; phylum Chordata; class Mammalia; order Diprotodontia; family Pseudocheiridae; genus Pseudochirops; species Pseudochirops cupreus. Next base: position 67,656,145 of record CM053582.1, read on the forward strand.
CTCCTCCATTTCTCTCCCTCTTTCCCTTCCTCCCCCTCTCTCCCATCTCCATGTCTCTGCCTCAGTCTCTCCCTCTGCCACTCTCTCTGTGTCTCCCCATCAGTAGCTCTTATCTCTTACATTTTGTCGGTGTCTGTTTCTGGAGCTCTGTGTCAGCATAGTTTTCCCTCTCCTGTCCCTCTGCTCCCTAGTCCCTGCCTCCCTGACCCCCTTTTCCCCTACCCCATTCTCCCATATACACCTGCCCCCTCTCCCTCGGCTGAGGCAGCTTCTTCTGACCCCTTCCCCCCACACTCCCTCTCAGTCACACAGAACCAGACTCAGAGCTGGAGCCTGACCCCGAGCCAAGGGTCCTGGCGAAGTGGGTTCTCTGTAACTACGACTTCCAGGCCCGGAATGGCAGTGAACTCTCTGTCCAGCGAGGGGACCTGCTGGAGGTGACCCAAACCTGGGGCCTGGAGGGTGGCGGGGGGAGGGAGACAAAGAGATAAGGCGTAGACACAGAAGCAGAGACAGAAAGGGGCAGATGGTGGCAGAGAGGCCCTCTACTCCTTCAGTGTCCCCCAACTCTCCCGAGACCTCTCCCCCATCATCACCCCGCCTCAGAGATGCCTTTAGCTGTCCCTCTCCACTGGAGCCTCTGGTTCAGTGTCTTCTGGGAGGCCTCCCTTCCCCCTTCTCCCTGTCCTCTTTACACTGGTGGCTTCTGGTCCTCTGGCTTCCCTGACTACTCCCCTGCCTCTTGCACAAGCACCAGGATTCTCCTTCTCCCCTCTCTGCAGTCTCCTCTTGGGGGCTTTGGTGACTTCAGTGATCACCTCTGGGACCCCCCAGATCCACATGTCCTGCTGGGACCTCCCTCTGAAACCCTGGTCCCCCATCTCTACCTGCCTGCTGGCCATCTGCCCTCTGTATAGACCCTGAACCTCTCCCTCTCCACCCCCTCAGACTGACCCTGCAGCCATCCTCCTGGCGAGCCAGTATCTTGAATTCTCTCTCTCTGTGGCCGAAGCTTATTTCTACCTAACAGATCTCCCATCAGTCATCTCTGCACTCCCACAGCCCCCATAGCCCATGAGATAAGGCCCTCATTTCCTGCCTGCAGGGTTATGGCCAATTCCTAGCCAGTCTCTCCTTGCAAAGCCTGACCTTCCTTACAGTGCTTCTCATAGACCTCCTCTCCCTTAAAGCTGTCAGGGGCTCCCCATGGCTACAAGGTCAAGTACTGCCTTCACCCCCTTTCATTTCCTGTACTCCCCGAGAACCCATCCATGCCTCCACCACTGTCCCTTCTCTCTCCCGATCTGCTGGCTGGCCTTTTGTTCCTGAGACAGCCCCTCTCTCCAATTTATCTCTTTAGGGCCCAACTCCCCCACCCCTCTTTATCGAAAGAAGACCCCCATTACATCCCCTTTGTCACAAAGCTGGTTGGTCAGTCACCAGCTGCATTGGCCCAGTTTTCTGCTGCTATATGTTGTCTGTGTGCCTGGCCAAGGATAGCAAAACACTGAGTCTCGTGTTAGGCCCTGCCCTGAAGGGGCTTATGTTGGGGAGGGGGCAGTTACCACCTGTGCACAGATACATAAATGGCAGCTAAGTAGAGGAGAGGAGGGCGCTTGGGAGGCTTCTTAGAGGAGGTGACCTTCTGCAACTGAGCCTTGAAGGGATCACAGCTGAGCTCATAGGCCAGGGCCTGGGCTTTTTCTTCTCTCTGGTGCTCCATACGGTGCCTAGGGCCTTGACACCTGAAGGAGCTAGTAAGCTTAATGAAGGAAGGAATAAAGGAGAGCTTAGGGCCTCAAACAGAACTCTGAGTCTCTGTCTACTCCCACCCTCACCCCAACAGGTCCTAGATGATGCCCGGAAATGGTGGAAGGTTCGGGACCTTCAGGGACAGCAGGGTTATGTCCCTTACAACATTCTCACAGCACACCCGGGGCCCCCAAGCCGAAAGCCCAACCCTGCCAGGGCACTGGTGAGCAAGGGCAGGGTAAGGAAACCTGGGGCCCTGAGGGGTGCCTGAGGTCCCCTCACCCACTTAACTTCCTTGTCCCTCCAGGACCAGAGGACCCCTCCCCCACCTCTGGCCCCAGCCCCTCCTAGGCCCCGATGGGGCAGCATGGACAGCCTAGACCTGGATGCTGGGGAGAAGGGTACGTGGGCACTTTGCTGGTCTCTCCAGGGCTTCCACCTGGAGTGTTCCCAGAAGGCCTTGCTCAGGGAGCCTCTGTGTCTCCCTCCATGCACGCCTGTCGGGGTGTCTTCTCTTGCATCTGTCTCCTTACTGTCTATTATGTGGGTCTCGGGGGAGGCTGAGGACCTGAGGGCGGGGAGGGAGAGGCGGGGCTCCTTTCTCTCGTTCTCTGTCCCCAAGACTATTTGGACAGCTAAACCTGCGATCTCTCCTTATCTCTGGGTCTCGGCTCTCTGCTGTGTCTCTGGTACTCTCTATGTACTAGACTCCAGGTCCGTTGTGGATGAGCCCTGGACTCGGCTGGTGCTTCCTAACTGTGACCCTGGATAAGTCTCTCTGAGCGTCTGTTTCCCCATCTGTAAAATGGGAATGATGAATCTGGGTCCTGAAACGGAAAGCCTTTGTAAATCTGAAAGCACTAAACCAATGGGAGCTTGAGGTCACCTAGCCCAACCCACCCATTTCGCAGATTAGGAATCTGAGGCTGAGTGATTTGCCCAAGTTCACAAGGGCCACACAGTGGCGGAGGCAGCATTCTGTGGGTCTCCCTTTTCTCATGTCCGTGATTCAGTGGATCCAGGGCCTTCCAACATCCTGGAGCCGTGGGGGTGGGGGGTTCGGGCCTGGACCCTAGAGCGGGGAGGGGAGTTGCGGGCCTGGGCTCTGGGGATCCCCCAGCCCTGCCCTCTTCTCTCTATCCCCACGACATCCGGCAGAGAAGTTCGCGCAAATGCTGAGCGTCAATGAGGAATTGCAGGCCCGGCTGGCCCAGGGTCCCCGGAGCCCCCGGACCTCCAGTAGAGTGCCCGGCACCGTCCGCTCGGCCCCCGAGGCCCCGCTCAGCACCCGCTCCCCAGCGCCCCAAGTCCGCGCCTGGCTTGAGGCCAAGGGCTTCAGCCCCGGGTCAGTGCACGAGACAGGGAGCTTGGGACCAAAGGGGCTGGAGAGGGGGCATTTCCTTATCTGAAGTTTCCTGGGACCCCAGTCGGCAGGAGGCCCTGGCGCTGGGGTACCGGGGGAGGCGGGGGCTCTGGACGCCGAAGTCCACGGTGGGGGGAAGGGGGCTGGGGGCTCAAGATGCCCAGGGCCTTGTACAGAGGATGGCTAAGGTGGACAGGGGTTGGGAGGAGTCTGAGGGGGCGAGGGGCCGCCTGACCATTTTCGCTCTCCCTCGTCCCCCGGTTAGGACTGTGAGTGCTCTGGGGGTCCTCACCGGCGCTCAGCTCTTCTCCCTAAAGAAGGACGAACTGCAGGCAGTGAGCCCCGAGGAGGGCGCCCGGGTCTACAGCCAAGTCACCGTGCACCGAGCAATGCTGGAGGTGAGCCCGGGCCGGACGCTGGAGTCCTCGAGGGGGGAGGGGGCCAGAGCCCCCGAGGGCAGGGGCCCCGAGGTCCTCAGTCCTCTCCCCCCTATCTCGCCGCAGGACTCGGAGAAGCAGTCGGAGTTGGAGGCGGTGATGGAGAAGCAGAAACGGAAGGTGGACGGGGAGGCGGGCGGGGACGCTCTGTGACCCGCCCCCTCCCCCTCGGGCCCCCCTTCGGGGCGCACAGAGCCCCGCAGCCCCGCCCAGACGGACAGATCCTCCCTCTTCTCCCCCGGCCTCAGCCGCCCAGCGCACTCGCGGGGCGGGGCCATGGAGCCGGGAGTGGGGAATAAAGTGCGCTGTGTCTCGAGCAGGTGGGATGGGCTTTTGTCTCAGCTCGGCGCCCTTTCAGCGCCTCCCCGGCTGGGGAAGTGTTGAAGCGAATAGATCCCACGACTCTCCACGAGTACCCCCAGCCCTCCGTGGGGCAGGTCACGAGCTCTGGGCAACCTGGGGGCGCTAGCCTCAACCCGGAAAGCGGCAGCCCCCATCTGAGGAGTGGACAAGGTGACCCGCGAGACCCCCGCACCTCCCCGAGACCTTTCCTCCCCTCCTAGAGCCTCGACGGCTACTGGGGTGCCCTTTCCCGTGACCCCGCGGCCCCTCCCCCAACCTCAAGCGGCCGCGGTGCCGCACGCTGCCCCCATCCACCTCCCCAGACAAAGCTGGCATCTGCTCAAGCCGCACGTCTCCAAGACCGTCCTCGCTGGGTTGGGTGCTTGTGACCCTGCTCCTTCTTCGTCACACCCTAAGCTCTCGGGTGCCCGGGTCCCCGTCCTGGGCCCTCTTCTCCCCCTACCATTCCTCTGGACGATGGCCCCAGGTCCCTTGGGCTCCCTCATCAACATGCTGATTCTCAAAAGCCATTCATGCAGCCCTAAGCTCTCCGCCCACCTCCGGATCCCCATCTCAAACTACATGGCCCTCGGGTTTGAAGACCGAGTATGTCCAAAAACCGAACCCGAGGATCTCCCCTCCAACACTCCTTTCTTCCGGCTTTCCCAGTGCTGCTTGGGGCCCAACGACCCTCCCAGCCATCCTCAAGTCCCTCCACAGCCCATCTAAGCCCATCTCATCCTCTGGGAGAGCCTTATCCCCTTCCACCCGCCTTACTGCCATGGCTGCTGGGGGTCTGCCTGCCACTCTCCCCTCAACTGCGATGTTCCCGAGGTCTGGCCCCCTCATCCCCAAGCCCCAGCTAAATCTCACCCTGTTCGTCTAGAAAGCCTTCCCCGTGCCCCTCAACGCCGGGTACTCCTCAGCCATCAATCATATCCAGTTAGCACCGGGAGCCCTTGAGGGCACAGGCTGCCTTTGCCTTCGAGTATCTACAGGGCTGAACTCGGTGCCCGGCAGACAGCAGGTGCTTAATAAATGCTGATGAGCTCTCCCCTCCTGGCTGACCAAAGAGGGTGGGCAGGACCCCAGCTCTCCAGCCCCCTTACCCCCTCAGGAAGCTGAGGGTCAGCCTTCCACACACACCTGACGCGGACAGCAAAGTCACACCCTTTATTGGCGGTGCCCCGTGGCCACGGCAGCTCTCCCAGCATGGGTGCCCTCCCCCCACCCCGACCCAAGGCGGCGGGGGGGGGGGGGGGCGACCCCGGCCACAAAAATAGAAGCCTCCTTCCCCTATTGCACATCAGAAGTGGGCGTGGGGCCCCCAGAAAAAACCCACGCCCCTTTATACATGTCCCACCAGCCCTGGCTGGCAGCCAGGGGGCAGGGACCATTGGCACATTCTTTGCTCCCTAGGGGGGGTGGCATCACACGTGATGTGTAGAGGAAGCAGGAGCGAGGCGAGGGGGGGGGGATCTCTCTCTGGTGCCCTGGTCCCCAAAGTCTGCATCTTCCTTCTCCGACTTCCCTGGCCCTGGGCCCTCACCACCTCCTGGCAGCTCGGCCTGAAGATTCCTCTTTAACCAACTTCTCCCACCTGCCTTCAGCTACATTCTGTCCTCCACTGCAGTCCATGAACATTTCTGGTCCCATCCTTGGCAGCCCCCAGCACCCCCCATCCAGATCCATCCTCCCAACAGCCCAGCCCCCCCTCCTGTGGCGCCCCCCCCAGCTGTCACCAAGGGTGCCCCCTGCCCCTGCTCCCTCGATTCAGGCAGCTGGGCCCTGAGGGCCTCGGAGTGCTGGGGAGTATGGGGGGTGATTATGGCTTTTTTAGGGAGGGATGGGGGGGGAGGGGACTCCTGATGTCCCCTCCAAGGTCCCCAAGTTTCACACAAAGGAATGATCTGTGGCAGAAGCAGCTGCATAAATAAGGGTGAGGGGAGAAGAGGGGAGCAGAGCCAGGCTCCCCCTCCCAGAGTGGGGCTGGGAGATCACTTGGAGAGTTTGCTGATAACCCGGATGAGGGCGGCATTTTCATCCTTCAAGCGCTGGTTGTCAGCCCGCAGGTCAGACAGGGCCTAAGGGACAGGGGGGGCCGGGTCACCTAAAGGGAAGGTGGGCCGCCCCCGCCCCCCATGGCTGCTCTCCTCACCTTCAGTTCCTCCTCCAGCTGGGCTGCCTTCCTCTCTAGGGCCCGCCGTTCCTGGAGAGGGGGCCGCATCAGAGAAGGGGGAAGCATGGGGGAACCTCACTCCCCCTAACTCTGCTCCCCCACTATGAGACTAACAAGTCTAAAGGAGAGAAGCTGCAGACCTAGGGCTACCCAGGGGGGCAAGCTCCAGAGGCCAGGCTGAAGCCCAGAGCCCCCCTCCCCACCCCCCACATCCCCTTTCCTCCCACTCACAAATCTCTCCAGCTCCAGCATGGCTGGCCTGTCTGCGAACTGCTCCTGTCTCTGTGGGGGGAGTGAAGCTCAGTGAGGGAGGGGGAGGGGACAAAGGGACAAGAGCAGGGGGGAGGGGAAGGGAAGTGGAGAGGGACAGAGAAGGGCAGAGCAGGGGGAGGGGAGGGAGGGGACAAGGGGGGGAGAGGAGGGACAGGGGAGGGGGAAGCCCCCCACCCCCAGCTCACCTGCGTGGCCCTCTCCAGCTCCACTTTCAGCTGGGACAGCCCCAGGGTAGTCTCCTGCAGGGTCTCCTTGAGCCTCTCATTCTCCCCCTGTAGGCTCAGGTACAGCTAGGGCACAGAGGGCAAGGGCACAGAGGGCAAGGGCACAGAGGACTCAGAGCTGGTGAGAGCCCCAAAGACTCCTGATCTAACCCCAGTCCCACAGAAGAGGAAACAGGATCTGAGGGACGCCCCCTGGAAGCTGAGACCTGACGAAGGGGACCCCGAGGGGACACATGGCCCAAGGGGGCTCACCTTGCGGAAATTGCTGTTGTCTGGGCGGGTGTCCCCAGGGTCTGCCCGTGGCCGGAGTCCCTTGGAGCCATCCACCATGCTGGGGACCCAGGAGAGTCAGTCAGTCTGCAGGCTGAGCCTGCTCCGTCCTACCCTGCTCCATCCTACCCTCCCCACTCTGGGACCCCAGGGACTGTGGGGAAATGGGGAAGGGCAGCTGGTACCTGGAGGCTGAGCTCTCCTCACGCGCCAGGAGGTCCGCAGGCTCTGCCTCCTCGCCCTGGAATCGTGGCAGGCAGGGGTGGAGGAGGGCACCAAAACCCCCTCCACCACCCCCTCGTCAGTGAGGTCCTGAACCAGGCCACGCCAATGCAAAGGCTCCGACATGGGTGACCCGGGGGGGGGGAACCAAGGCCCCCCACCCAAGGTCACCCACCCACACCTCAGGATCCCAAATGCGGCTTCGGGCCCCTCACCTCAGCCAGACCCCGGCGCTCCTTACGGACTTTCCGGTGGTCTTGAGCCACCTGCTGGCTGTGGCCTTCCCCTTCAGGCTCCTCTGCTGGAGTGAGATGGGGTCAGACCCGGACACCCTGTGTGACCTCCTGCCCACGCCCTGTCCCAAGTGATCTCAGAACCCAGACCCCAGACCCTGCTCCTCTCCTTCACGTACCTCTCTGGACAACGGTGTCTGAGTTCTCCAGCCCGGGGACTCGGGGCCAATGAGCAGGGTCCTGGAGGATGGGAGGGAGCATCAGCCAAGGAGGAAGCAGATCCTGAGCCCCCCATCCCAGACATCATCCCGAGCACCCCCCCCGAGCCCCACCCCCCGCCTGCTCACCAGGCTCCCTGAGCGCGCCTCATCCTTCTCTGGCTCAGGGCCCCGAACCATGCTCTTCTCTGCCTCTTTCAGGTCTGTCAGTGTCACCCCCTGGGAACAGGGACAAATGAAGAGACAGCGAGACCCCAGCAGCGCTAAGGGCTTCAGCTCCCACCCACCAGGGACCTCACCTGAGTTGATCTCCGTGACTGGCGCATGAGCCGGGACCGCGCCTTGCGCTGTGACTCAGACTCCTCATCCCTCACAGGCATCTGGTATAATCTGGAAAAGGGGCAAGGGGAGAGGGAGGAAGAGAGGGCCCGGGGAAGCGGGAGGGAGCAGGCCACCAGGTGGGTCAGGACAGCTCTGCGGGCTCCGCTCCATTCCCAATGCCTCCCCTCCTCCCAGGCAGCACCCCATCTCCCCTTCCACCTTACCTCCTTCGGTCCCGGGAATCAGTATGGGCCAAAGAGGCTGAGCCTGGGGCATTTGGCATGGCAGGCAGTGGTGTTGGGGGCTCCACGATTCTGGAATTTGGGAGGGGAGATGACAGTGACCATTTCTCCCTCATGACCTCCCTGTGGGACATCACCCCCACTTTGCCCAGCCTCCCAGGAAGTCGGTGGCGCCAGAGTGGGGTGCCAGCCAGGGCCTGGCCTTCTCTCCCCAAGGGCCCTCCCCACACTCACGCTTCAGGGGTCTCATTCATCTTCCGGGAGAGCGTTGGGGGCACACGGGCCAGACGGAGCTCCTTGGTCTATGGAAGGGAGAGGGTAGGGGGTAGGGGTGCAGTCCACCTAAGGGTCACCCTGCTATCTCCAGGTTGAGGGAGCCCAGGGTGGGGGGGGTAAGGGGAAGATTTTCCTTGAGAAAGGTCATTTCCAAACCCAGCCCAGATCCCATCAACCCTGGCTCCAAATGATCAAAATGACAACTCGGGACTCTGGCCAGTGTGCAGATTAAGAGGGATGAACTGCCCCCGTTCCCCCACCCACCAACCCTCCAAAGCAGTCAGCGCCCCCATTCTGGGGTGGCCCCAAGCAGCTAATGCAGGTGGGGCAGACCCCAGCGCCCCCAGGCCCCTCATGTTCCATGGCCTTGGGCACCTAGCCCATACCACAGGCACTCTGCAGTCTGGCATTTGGGTATAGGGGATCCCCCAGGCCCCTCTCACTGACTCACCTTGGGGCTGGGGGGGTCCAGGTTCTGTGGGGAAGATACTCCATTCAAGGCACTGGGCTCTGGGGGAGAGGGGCAGTTAGAGGTCAGCGGGTCTCCTCTCTCCCCCCTTTCCCCCCCAAGCCCCGGGGCTTCCTCACCTGGGGGTTCCTCCTCCCCCTCCTCCTCATCCCGGAGTGGGGGGGCCCCACTGCCCCCTGGCCGCCGCTCCTTGGACAAATCTTGGAGGGAAATCTTCTCCCGGCTGCTCAGACGGCACACAGAGCTCCTGTGAGTACACAATGAAGGGGATCCCCTGCTGGGGTGAGGGCCCAGGGGAGGCCCCTGGCCCGGCCCGGCCCGGCCCACTCCTACCTCCTATGTTTGCTGCTTGCCAGTGGTTGTGGCTCGGGGCCAGCCTCTGACCCATGGCCCTGGGCAAGGGCTTCTTTCTGGCTCCGAAGCTGGGGAGAAGGAAGGGCAAGAAGGTGTCAGGGACTGTCGAGTTCTGAGACCCCAGGGACCCCAGAAGATGGGAGGCAGAGCATAAAGAGCCACAGTAAACATGGGCCCAGGGGAGGGTGAGGTGAGGGGATCTGAGGGGGGGCAAGGCCCAGGGCAAGGTGAGGTATGGGGTTCTGGGGGGGCTGAGGCCCAGGGGAGGGTGGTGGGGGGACCTGAGGGGACCAAGGTCCCAAGAGAAGAGTGAAGGGGTAGAGGGGCGAGACCCCAGGGGCCTCACATCTTCCTGCTTTTGAGCCAGCTCCTCCAGAAGGCTCAGCACTTCCTCGTCTGCCAGATCACAAGGACGCTGCCCCTGAAGCAGACAGGAAGGAGGAAGGTGGCGGTGAGACAGGCCTGTGGAGGCCAAGCCCCAGCCTTCACCCCTCCTAGGACACCCAGATTTCACCAGCTCCTCCCTCCCTCCCTTCAGCATGCATTTACTTAACCCTACCATGTGCCAGGGCACTCAGGTGCAAAGATCAAATACCACCAGCCCCCACCCTGACCTCTACAGAGGAAACGGAGAGAATCAGCATTTGCAGAGCACCTACGTGCCAGGCTCCATGCTAAGCACTTCCTACACGTTTTATCTCATTTGATCTTCACAATCACCTGTGGAGGAGGGGCTATGAACATCCCCATTTGACAGCTGAGGAAACTGAGGCTGACAGAGGTGAAGGGACCTGCCCAGGATTGTACAAGTAGGACATGCCTGCAGCTGGATGTGAACTCCTGCCCAGAGAGGGCCCCAAGCTCTTGTCCTGTGGTGCCCCCAGTGGCCTCAGGCACTTGACAAAGTGACCTGGCTAAGCAGGACGCACTGGAGGCAGGGACACCACAGAGGATGCCCAGCCAAGATGGCAGCCTGCATGGAAGGAAGTCTACTACCATGGCTGGTGGTGACTCTAACGCTGTCCAGAGACCAGACAGGGCCAAGATGACCTCAAAGATGCAAGACCCAGGTGGAGACCAAGCAGGGCCCACTCCATCAGAAGCCTACGGGGCCAAGGTTTGTGCCAGAGCCAGAACTACACATGTACCAAGAAGAAAGCCAGCCAGAGATGACAGGAAGAAAGTAGCAAATATCACACATGAAAGGGACTCCCTGAAAACCAAGAAAGACCCAATAGCAACAAAGACACCAGAAGGAAGTAAAGGATGTACCAGTGGCCCAGCGAGGTCGCCCCAGGTGACCTGGCCTTGGCCCATCTTTCCAGAAAGAAGCAGTTTGCTCAGGATCCCACAATAGCAGCAGCCATGACCATCAATGAGAACCGAGCTTGGAATTCAGTACTCCAAAAAGCAAGAGAGGCCTGTAGCCAAAGCTTATAGCTCAGGGTGGCAAGGGTGATAGTGAGAGTAAGCATGCCTGCAGGGCTTTTATGTCTGAAAAGAGCTTCCTAAACACCACCTCATCACATCCTCACAACCACACTGGGACGCGGGAAGGGCTGTTCTTAACCCTGTTACAGGTGAGGAAACCGAGACAGACGCAAAATGACTTGTCCAGGTCACACAGCCAGCAACTGAGGCTGAACTGAAACTCAGGTCTTCCTCACCCCAGGTCAGCAGCTCTATCCATTATACCACTAAGCTGCCCTCAGGGGCACAAAAAACGGATCTTTAATGGGACAGAGAACATTGAAACATTTCTGATGAAAAGACCAGAGGTGAATAGGAACTTTGATTTACCAACACAGGAGTCCAGAAAAACCTAGGAAATGTAAAATGATTTGAGCAATTAGAAAGGGTCATAGGTTGGTGTGGTGCTAATGCCCTGACAGAGAGAAAAATCAATCTCTCTTCATGACCATTATGTCTTCACAGAGTAACGAGGAGGCTGAGGAGGACTGAGGTCCTGGGGGTGGCTTGTTCTGTTCTGAGGGTCCAAAAAAGAGGGAAGGGAGGGCACAAGCAAAGCGGAGGATGAGGGATGGACCTCGGTAGTTCTCCTGAGAGAGGTGTGGGGAGAGGAAGGAGGACAGTTCATCCTAGGGCAATGCAAAGGTGAGGGCTGACCAGAGCTGCGAGGCATCTGCACAGGGACAATGATGGAGCCCATGGGACCCACAGAAAGGAGAAGAGACAGCCCTAGGGGCCCAGGGCACAGGACAAGAAGGCATCTTCAGTAAAACCCTGGAGAGGCTGTGGAGACAAGCCCCAGAGCTCCAGATGGGAGAGCAGGGCCAGCTCTGAGCTGAGAGGCCAGAGCAGGCAGAGCAACCAGTGGACACACCACATTTTTCTCCAAGAGAGAAGGGGTATAGGATGAAAGATGGAGGGTCCTGGGCACATATGAGGGTGGCAGGGATGAGAAGAGAAGAGAAGGGTGATGGGGGAGTTCAGTA
>CM053582.1:67668275-67678531 GCA_028627135.1 Pseudochirops cupreus
GGTCCCACAGGTAGTAAGTGTTAAGTGTCTGAGGGCAGATTTGAACTCAGGTCCTCCTGACTCCAGGGCCAGTGCTCTATTCATTGAGCCAGCTAGCTGTCCCAGGGACTATCTTCCTAATGAGCTCTTCCTTCCACATTAGCTTTCTTTTGCTGTCATTGCCTTCAGTAGACAGCAGGGAAGAAGACCATCCCATGCTCCTATGCTCTTCACCTTCTTATCTGAGACCATCTTTTTAAAAATCAGTAACAGAAAGGACCCACATGTGCAAAAATATTCATAACAGCTCTTTTTGTGGTGGCCAAGAATTGAAAACTGAGGTGATGCTCATGGATTGGGGAATGGCTGGACGAGTGGTGTATGAATGGAATGGAATACTATTGTGCTCTGAGAAATGATGAACAGGAGGACTTCAGAGAAATCTGGAAAGACTTATATGAACTGATGCTAAGTGAAATGGGCAGAACCAGGAGAACACTGTACACAGTAACAGCCACACTGGGCTATGACTGACTTTTACAGACTGGCTCTTCTTGGCAATGCCAGGATCTAAGACAGCTCCAAAGACTCATGACAGAAAATGCTCTCCACCTGCAGAGAAAGAACTCTGGAGTCTGAATGCAAATGGAGGCATACTATTTGCTCTTTCTCTCTCTTTCTGTTTCTTCTTTCAATGCTGGGTCTTACTGCTGCTCCTACCTGCTGCTGAGTCCCTGGTCAGAGCCCAGGAATGCCCTGGAGCTGGTGGTGACAAGTGAGGAAGAGCCTGAGCAGGACAAGTCTAAGGAGGGGTAATGGGGAAGGGCTGGCTCTAGCCCTCTGACTGCCTCTACCTTCTTTAGGGGTGCCTTCCAGTGAACCCCACTTACTCATGAAGCCCAGCACCTCCACGTCTCTAGAGGCTGAGGCCGAGTCACGGCCTACAGCTGTGCCTGGCGCCACTCAGGACAGAGGCACCAGCGGGCTAGAAACAGTGACTGGTGAGGGATGAGGGCTCTCAGGGCTGGGGAGAATGGGGAATGGGCGTGAGTGGACCCCACAGGTCCATTCAGGTAGACCTCTTCCTGCTGACTCTGGTCTGTGTCTGTCTAGGTTCCACCCTCCAGTATTCCACGGCGCCCAGTCTCCTCCAGATGGGTCTGGCTGGCCTTGTGGTGAGCCATTCTGGGGGTTCTGCTGGCCTGGCCTGGCCGGAGGGATATAGGCCCCCACTCTGGCCACATCAGCCATCAACACCATAGACACTGGCCTATCTGAGCCTGGGGGAGGGTTCTTAGACATAGATGCCTGGGGGAGTGGACAAGAAGTGATGGTGATCTGAGATGGTCAGTCATAGGGATAGCTTGAGGGGCCTGGAGGAAGAGGAATTGTGAAGCACGGACCCTCCCCTCTTCTGCCCCCTTTCCCACTTCCCCTAGGCCTCCTTGGAGCAGAATCCATATCCTGGGGTATTTTTCTCCAGCCTTGGGGGCTGCATAGCCACGTCCTCTCTGGAGCTCTCTCTTTGTGCTCTCAGACCTGCTTCTGGTGCCAGGCCAGACCCAGAGCTAGGAGAGGGCATCCTATGATCACTCTGGGTCAGAGGCCAGAGGACCCTTGCCAGCCCATCTGGGGGAGCCCAGAGGTGCTTCAGAAACTCACACGGGGTAGTAGGAAGTCCTGAGAGCAAAGGGAGGCTAGCACATGTCCAAGGAGTTACTCAGGCCTGCCCACATCTGGGGGGCTGGACAGCAAGCTGGGGTGCCTCATAACATTCCTAGTTAGGCAACATGATGTCACAGAACTGGCCTTGGAGTCAGGGAGAGCCAGGGCTGACTCCTGTGTCTGTGGGACCCCTGGCTGTGTGACCACACCTGGGTGACCCCTAGCTGGGTCATTCCATCTGTGTGACTGGATGACCCCGGCTGGGTGACCCTTTCTTTGTGACCCCTGGTTGGGTGACCTGGCTGGATGACCCTGCCTGGGTGAGCCACTCAGCACTCATGGCTGAGGAGCATCAGTGATCAGGATTTCCTCGCTAGGAATTCCCTAGCCCAGTGCTGTCTTGGGGCTAGTCCAGAAGCCCCCGGTCCTGCCCCCAGCTCCCCCATGCAGCATGCTAAGGTGTGAGGTTTGCCCAGCCCTTTTCAGGCACTCTCTCCTACCTCACCCTTCAGTGGCTCCCCAGCCCCCCAGGCACCAGGTCCAGCCTCGCACTGTCCCCCTCAGCTCTCCCCAACGTGCCTTCGCCTGCATGTGCTCTCTCACCAGGGTCCCCCAGAATGACTTTGCATCTACTTGAAATAGCCTACATGTATTTTCCTGTGTACGTGTTGCTCCCCTCATCAGGTTTCTCACCTTTGCACTGAAAGTACCCAGCAGCAGTAGGCACTTTACAAATGCTCCGAGTTTTCTTTTCACACCTTTGCTCCCACGGTTCCCCAGGCCTGTGGCATCTTCCTCAGACCTCCTTCTGTGCCCTCCTGGGTCTGGAGAGGAGTGCGGTATCCCCGCTGGTCTCTGTCTCCCTGGCTCTTGCTGCCCCACAGGAATCACTCCCTTAATCTGTGGCTGTTGAACCCGCTGGGGACAGCTTGTGGTCAGGAAGACTCTGAGGGGTCTGGCTCATCCTAGCCTCGTCAGTCAGAGTGGTCGGCTGTCCAGACGTGCCATGGCCAGGGTCAGAGAAGAGTGTGTGGGCTGGGTGGGTGGGAATCTGAGGGCTGCTGGGTCAGGACCCTTCCTCACAGCATGGATCTCTGGAAGGGAGTCAGGCTGCAGGCCTAGGTGCTCTGGAGAGCCCAAAGGACTCTGCTCCCTAATACCCTGTGTTGTTCTGTGCCCTTTGGGGCCACCCTGCTCAGGAGTCTTGAAAGGTGGGAGCCAAGAGATGTTCCCATAGAGTCTGGGAAGGCCTCAGATCGCACAGCTTGTTTTGTGATCTTGGATTCCCCATTTTATTGTAGAGGAAACTGATGCAAACAGGATGAAGTGACTTGTCCAGGGTCACACAGACAGGGTCTCAGTTCCCTCCGCTGGAAAAGAAGGGAGTGGAGCTGGAGGCCTCAAAGGTCCTTCCAGTGTCAGGTCAATGTTTCCAAGTGGTGGCGAGGGCTGACATTTGTCTCGGGGCATGCGGGTCTCAGCTCACTCAGTCCCACAAGGCCACTGGACAGACTATGCCGATACTGCCCCTGGCTCTCCTTTGCCCCCTCCTCCCCAGAGTCCTGGGGCCACTCTAGACCAGCTGGGGAAGCCTCTAGGAAGGCAGCACATTCCTGATCCAGAGAGGTTCTGAGGCAGTGGAGCTGACCACCACAGGCACTTCTCTTGAGCCCAGGGGCCTTTCCCCTCCCCCTCCTCTGGGCAGGGCACCCAGTGGCTGCAGTCTTCCCCCAGGCCACCGGATGCTGCTGGGCCTGGAAATGCCTGGCTCTTCTCCCTGCTGCCACGTCACCATTTCAGTGATGCTTAGCAGTTTGGGTTGACTTTAGATGGCAGGGTTCAAAATCAGTCTAGGTGATGAAATGGAGTATTGTTTAAATGATTAAAATGTGAGATCTCTTCTCCAGACCTAGCTCATGAATTACCTTCCCCTTCCCCTACTGCATTTCCACCCTTCGCATCTACGTGGGGCCGTCTCCAGGGGCCGTCTCCAGCCATCCTGATCTGGATCTGGCCCCTGGACCCGGATGGCTCCAGAGGAGAGAGGGAGGCTGGTGACCTTGCAGCCTTCCCTCCAATCCAATTCACTGGCATGTTATGGCATCACCTCCCTGAGGTCATGGTCCTCTTCAAGGACTAAGGACAAACCACAGTCCTTTGCATCACAGCCCCTACCTTCAGAGGGCATGTCGGGGTTACAGCGTTTGCAGCCTCCTCTTGGCTGACCTCTCTGCAGCATTTGCCACTGCCGACCACACCCTCTGCCTGGACTCTTCACCCTCTTCTCTTGGTTCTCCTCTTACCTGATTGTTCTTTCTCAGTCTCCTTGGCTAACTGAGAGGCACCCCAAAGCTCCCTCCTGGGGCCTCTTTTCTCTCTATACATCAAGTGGAAATGCAATGAACTCTTCAGCTCCCATGGTTCAGTTGTAATGCCTGTGAAGTTGTTCCCCAGGCACACATACATCTGCATCTCCATACATAGCCACCTAGCCACCCCTCCAAGTCTGTCTGTATCACCTAGCCATCCATCACCCAGGTACCTAGCAGTCCCTTTCGGTACGTGTGTTTGTAGGCAGCTAGGGGACACAGTGGAGTCAGGAAGACCCATGTGCCTGAGTTCAAATCCAGCCTCAGACACGTCCCAGATGTGCGACCCTGGGCAAGTCACTTAACTCTGTTTGCCTTAGTTTCCTCATCTGTAAAATGGGCTGGAGAAGGAAAAGGCAAACCACTGTAGTATCTTTGCCAAGAAAACCCCAAATGAGGTCATGAAAGGTGGAACACACTGAAATGACCAAACAACAAATGTATGCATGCATGTATGCATGCACGTATGTGTACGCATGCATGCATGTATGCATGTATCAGCTCTGGCCCTAATATCTCCCCTGTGCTCCAACAGCCTATCAGACATTTTGAAACACGAGGCACTTCCAAGCCAGCAGGTCCAAAGATCTCTTCTGGAGGGTCATGACCTCAGCCTCTTGTCTTCACCTCCAGCTCTCCCAACACTTCCTTCCTTTCCCTCCACCCACACTCACTGCCCTTTTTCATTCAGGTCCCCCTCAGTCCTTGCCCAGACTGTAGCAGTCTGCCTCCACTGGGTCTCCTTGTAAATCACCCCTCCCTTCAATCCATCCAGCCCAAGGACAAGTCTGACTCCGTCACTACCCTTCCCCCCAAATCAATAAACTCCAGTGGCTCCTTATTGCCTCTAGGATGAAGTGGGATTCCTTTGTTTGGCTTTTAAATCTCTTCCCAGACTGCTCTTCTTGGCCTTTTCGATCCACTCACACAGTCCTCTAGCCATATTGTCAACAGTCCAGTCAGCCTGGCTTACTTACTGTTTCTTATTCACAATCCTCTTATCTCCCATCACCATGCCTTTGCACGGGCTGTGCTGCACACCTGGAATGCTCTCATTCCTTTCTCACCTCTACCTCCTGGAATCTCTGACTTTCCTTAAAGCTCAGCTCTCCTTCCACTGATTGTAAGAGGCCTTTCCTGGACCCCTGGTCAATTAGCAGTCTTTATGAAGTATTCCTAGGTGCTAAGCTCTGGGGATGTAGTGCAAGCAGAAAGAAAGCTTCTGCCCACTGTGATTACACCCAATTTTTCTGTAGATAGCACCTTGAGGTTCAACAAGTACCCTACAAACATCCTCACAACAACCCTGTGAGGTTGGTGCCATTCTTATCCCCAATTTACAGGTGGGGAAATAGTAGACGTTCAGTGACTAGCCCAGGGTCACAAAGGTAAGGAAGTGGCTGAGGCAGAATTCGCACTCAGATCTTTGTCTCCAGGCCCAGGTGTCTCCTTGCTGTTAAGCGTATATCCTAATGGGGGCTGACAACATGTAAAAGGCAGGTGAATGGCAGACGAGGGGTTCCAGCCTGGCTGGCCAGTCTGCCAGGGCTGGAGGGGGCTTCCAGGATGCAGAGGTTTCTGGGGGTGGGCAGAGAGGGCATATGAGGTCTTCTGACCGAGGAGTTGGACGCCTCTCAGATAGATGGGACAGAAATACTCTCCATTGCCCTCATTCAGCAGCTAGGTAGATGGTGCACAGGGCACTGGGCAGGGAGCTAGGAAGACCTGAGTTCAAATCCAGCTTAGGACACTATGTGTGGCTGAACTTCTGCCTGCCTCAGTTTCCTCAGCTGCAAAATGGAGAGAATAATAGCACCTCCATCTCAGACTTGGGAAGATTTAATGAGATAATCTTTGTAAAGAGCTTAGTAGGCACCTAGCACCTAGTAGGCTCTGGTTTTTATCTACCCCCTAGTGCTAAGTACTTAATAGGCACCTAAACATTTCTGGATTGATTGTCCAAAGAAATCACCCAGTCAATCAATCAAAAAGCATTCTTTTATTAAGCACGGGCCTGAGGGGCACTTTACCCCAATGGCCCTGCCCTTCCCCCTCAAAAAAATGATTAAGCATATACTTGTGCTTGATTCTGAGGATAAAAAAATGGAATGATCTCTTTTCAAGGATCTTAATTCTAAGGCTTGAAGCTCTACTGTGCATATCTATTTATAGAGAGAGGCAGGAAGGAAAGAAGCGAACATTTAATAAGTGCATAGGTATGTATATAAAAGGACAGAGTCCCTGCCCTCAAGGAACTTGCACTCAAGTGCAAACATTTTACACACAAATAAGATCTAGACAGGAAAAAGAATTAACGGGGAAGGCACTGGACTAAGAGGGGTTGGGAAAGGCTTCCAGTGAAAGATAGGACGTTAGTTGGCCCTTGGAGGGAGCCAGGGGAGCCAGGAGGCAGAGATGAGGAGGGAGAGCATTCCAGGTGTGGGGGACAGCCAGAGGGAACGCCCGGAGGCAGAGATGGAGGGTCTTGCTCATTCAGGAGAGGACCACGACATCAGGGAGGTGATGCCGTGCCCTTCCTGTGAATTGGCTCGAAGTGAGATAGGGCTGGGCAAAGTCATCAGCCTCACTTTCTCCTCCAGAGCCATCTGGGTCCACTGGTCAGATATTTGCCTCAGTCAAAGAGCTGTGAGCTTAAAGAGGCCAAGGTCTCCCAATGACTGCATCCAGGGCCATCCCCAGTCCTCCTGATCTGTAGCTGGCCACATGGTGAGGAGTACGGTGTAAGAAGGCTGAAAAGAGGCAGAGGCAGGACCCCAGAAAGGTAAGAGGGAGCCCGTTGAGGAGACGGTGACGCTGCACTTAAGGAAAGTCCCGTTAGTAGCTTTGTCCGGGATGCTCAGCCCTCACCCTAGCTCCTGGCATGGGAGTCGATGGCTTGATGGGGTTGGAGTGTGCAGTCTGGAGGCAGGCTGTGTCGATACTGTGGGCAGAGGGGGTCGATGATGAAGGCTCCAATTAGCGGGGTAGCTTCGAGGGGAGACGGGAAGTAGGAAAGTGGAGATCTGGCTCCCGATCGGATGGCTATGTGGGGTGGGGAAGAGTGAGGAGTGAGACTGTGAGTGAGGGCCAGTGGGCTGTGTGGGCTCCAGAAAGCCCTGGGTCCCAGCTCCATCCCAGAGACTTTCCTCTTGGCGCTCTAGGCAGCTCTCACCGATCCCACCGCCCTAGCTAAGTCCCTAAAGAACCTGCTTATCACCGGTTATCCCCTGGGAAAATGCTACACCGAGACATCTCCTTGGACTTCCATGGTGGTCTGGATCGGAGAAGTCGTTGGATAAGCCCAACACAGATTTGCATGAAGTGATTTTCCAAGGGAACCTTTTCCTATGGCAGAGTTCCTCCCCCCCCCCCCCCCAATCCGCCCTCCTTTCCCTTCCCCACCCCGCAAGCTCCTGGAAGGCAGACGGTATTTCCTTCTTTGTCTTGGTGTCAACAGCCACCAGTGCAAAGCTTGGCTGTAGCCCGTGCTAATCAGAGTTTGTGGGTAGATGGGTGGACGGAAGGACGGACTGACTTCTAAGTAAACCTGAGCCCAGCCCCTCCACCGTCCCCCCACTCCCCAGTCCTACAGAGCCATTCCAAATTAATGCCCAAGATATGGGAGCTGACACTGACAGATTTAGGGTAGAGAGCACGGGAATCTCCCGAACCCCGACGACGCAGGATCAACGCCAAACCCTAATCCCATCAAAGACCTACTCAGGCTCTGGGAGAGGGGGTGGGCCGCTGAACTTGACGAAATCAACTCGCGTCCGGCCATGGTTCCACCCCCTCCCCAGTAGGGCCAATGGCCGGGCCGCTTCCTCGGAGGGCCCACGAGGGCGGCCAATTGTCACGTGGGGCTGAGTCCCTGGCTCTTTAAAAACCTCAGCGAGGCCTCCCATCAGTTTCGTTTGCTACCACGTGCTGGTGCGGGCTCTAGTTCTGCGGCGGCCCGCACGGCACCCGGAAGGGAGAAGGGGCCAGCCCTGCCCCGGGAAGCCCAGCTCCGCCATAGAAGGGTTCCTGTCCAGCCAGGCCCTGCCCAAAGAGAAGGCCCAGCCGTGCTCTGCCCTGCCCTGCCCAAGGAGACCCAGCTCTGCTCAAGAAAACCGACCTCTGCCCAGCCCTGCTCCAGGAGACAATCATTTTAGGCAAGCATCTCTGCATACCAGACCAGGCCCTGCCTAGCTCCAAGGAGACCACGCTGGCCTGCCTTAACCCAGGAGGACCTGCTGAACTCAGATTGTCTTTAGGCTCCGGCAACCTGGCAGGCTGGTGTCCTGAAGGGCCCCAGAACACCAGGGGCAGCACCTGGGGGGCCCATGGAGAACACGTAGGCCCCAACCCAATGCTTGGCCACGATGTCTTAGCTGGGCCCTGGAGCACTTTGTCAAGGCAGCTGCAGGTACAAGCAACGCAGGACTTGTCTCTCCATAGCTCTGGTCCCAGCAGTCTAGGTGAGGTGCCCCTAACCTATGTGAGGGGTCCACCCCAGGCCCAAATTCCAGGGTCTGTGGCTTCAAACCCCAACAACCCTCAAGGGCAGCCATTGCTTGGTTCTTGGGAAATCAAGACTGAGCCCTTGGAAGAGGCCTCCATCCAGCTGCCTGTACCTTCCCAGGAACCTAGCTGGTACCAAGGCCAGGAACAGATATGGACCTTCTGGTCTCCATGGCCATCAGGAGAACAGGAGGCCCAGTGGCTGCCAGGGGGGCAGGAGGTCCAGTGTTACCCAGGGAGGCAAGGGTTCCAGAGGCAGCTAGCAGAGCATGTGTTCCAGGGGCAGCCAGCAGGGCAAGGGTTCCAGGGGCAGCCAGCTGCCCAGGGGTTCCACGGGCACCCCACCAGGCAAGGTGCAGGCCCTTTTCTGTCCCCATCGTGTCAACCCTTGCCACATCACAGTCAGTGGTGGGGCAGCCCTGACTCAGACAGGCTGGCCAGTGCTGCAGTTGCAGGCCCCAGCTTGAGCTCCTCTGGGCTGGTTCCCCAGCCTCAGGAGCCAGATAGATCCAAAAGAAGGGTCCGAGGGAAGGGGAAGAGCTCCTCCAGCCACATGTGCTCCATCCCAGCGTGTGGGAAATCCTACACAAAGAGCTCTCACCTGAAGGCACATATGCGGGTCCACCAGGGTGAGAAGCCTTACATCTGCACCTGGCCCAACTGCCACTGGAAGTTCACTCGCTCGGATGAGCTGACCCGGCACACCAGGAGACACACCGGCTACCGACCCCACAAATGCCCCCACTGTCCAAAGGCCTTCTCCCGCTCTGACCACCTGGCTTTGCATCTGAAGCGGCATCCAGAGGAGCCCTCTGCGGCCACCCTGGCTCTCTGGGCCTCCAGCTCTGCGCCCCAGGCTCAGCAAGGAGAAGGCACAATACCTCTCCAGGATGGGGAAGGGTCCTTCTAGACCATTCTGCCCCAAGGAGGAGTGTCCCCACAGCACAGCCCATGACCTGCTGGCTCATCTCCTGCTTTGACGATATTTAAGTGATAGTTACTTGTTTCATGGAGACACCTGGATTTGACTTGCATCTCAACCACTTACTGACTCTGTGACTAGGGGTCAGGGGAAGTAGTTTTACCTTTTGTGACTCAGCTTCCCCTTCTGTAAAATGAGAGAAGATGAATTTGTGTGTCTATCTGTGTATGGAGGTGATGGGGAAATGTGAAATGGAGAAGAGGGGAAAGATGGACACAGCCTCAGGACATCTGATCCCTTCCTCCAGCTCCCCAGCCCACCCCTTGGTGAGGGTACCAAGCCTGGGAGCTTGTGCAGCTCCTGATCTGCACTCTTCAGAACTGCTCCTGGCTCTAGGTCGAGGCCCTCCTCCAACAACAAGGTTCCTCCCATGGACCTGGCCTCTGGCCACCTCCCTCTGAGTCTGTAAGACTGTGGCCTCTGCATTTCTACACAGAATCCCAGGTGTTGACCATCACCCCAGTAACAGCCCTCATTGTCCAGTCCCTCCTTGTTGAAGGCCTGAAATCCAAGACCCAAGGACAGTGAAAGGAAGATGGGACCACTCTTCTGTTCAAGGATTTCTCCCCAGTGCAAGGAAGGACAGACTGAGGCTGCTGGTAAGAGATGGGGTATGGGTAGGGGAGGAAATGCCTTCTTTGGCACAGAGGAAAACCAACTCAGAGATGTCAAGAAAGAGAACAGGTCAGCTCCTAGAGAGACATGAGCAAGAGCAGATACCTAGCACTGGCCAGGCAGGGCATGAGAAGCACTTGGGA
>CM053582.1:67679031-67740444 GCA_028627135.1 Pseudochirops cupreus
CCCCAAGGACCCTTCCAACTCTGATGCTGTGAATCTGAGAAAGACCCTCCCCCACCTTCCTGTCCCTCATATGTGAGGACTCAGAGGGGGAAGGTCTCATCTAAGGATTCCCCTACCCTTCCCTTATTCCCACCTTGTATCTGGGGGAACCACAGACAGACCTGGAGGCCCTCCTCAGACTAAGGCTCAGAGAAAGGCCTGCAAGTCAAGGGGCCCTGGTTCTGGTGCTTGCTCTGTGACCTTGGCCAACCTTGGCCCCTTCTCTGGGACTGTTGATGACTGAAGAATAGGCGTGGGAAGTGTAAGGACTGTCCATCTCTGATTCTATGATTCTACTCCAGCCCCCCAATACTTTTCCGCTCTTACTTCCAGTCCCTTTGTTCCAGACTGGAGGAGGAGGCCCTCATCTCCTTCAGCCCACTGATCCTGAAGGGCTCTCAGAGCTTAGCTGACTCTGCACACGGGGCTTTTGTCTCTGTTGGATCTGTCATGTTGGTCAAGGAAGGGTGGACTAAAACCCAGAATCCCTCTTAGGCATCTTCTTACCTGTCACCACCAACTCCAGGATCTCACTGCCCTCTGACCTCCTCTTTGGCTCTCTCTTCTCAGAGTAAGCACAGGCATAGCTCCCAGCATTGTCAGCTCTCACGGATGGCAGGGAAAAGTTAGCCCCTCTTTCTGCCCGCTTCTGGGCATAATACTTACTCGCCCCTGCCTTCCACAGGGTGAATGTCACCTCCTGGTGAGTTGATTGTGTAATCCAGCAATGGAGAGTCACATTGGTATCTGGTGCAACTACAGAGCTTGGTTTAGCCAAGATCTCAGGCTTCTTAAGGGGTCCTGGGAGAAAAGGAGGCCAGGTGGGTGATCACCCTCCCACCAGACAGGCCCAGTGTGGGAAGGGTCATTCAGGGTCCTTTTTGGGCTCCCCTTCCAGCCTCCCAGGCCTTTGTGTGTCTGTGTGATGACCCTTGGCCTGCCCCACATGAGTGTGGGGCCTTGGGACATCATTGAGCAGAGGAAAGGGATTTGGCACCATCATCTTTGAGTCTCTGGCCCCTGACCACATGCCTGCTACTTTTTTCTGTCTCCAGGGACCCAAGCTCTGCCCCCACAGCCTTCACTTCCTGGTCAGAGACATGAATCCTAACCATCACATGAATAAGCCTCATACCTGCCCTCTCCTGACAAGAGCCCTGGGAGCTCCTGGGGTTGGCTGTCTGCAAACCTGTGCTCCTTCCCATCCACAGCTCTGCCCTCCAGCACCATGTCCCCAAGGCCTCCTTTCCAGCCACTTCCTCCACAGCCACCCACACCACAAACTGTGTCCTGGAGGAGCCTCTGACCTGGGCCATTCTGAGTGGTCACTGCCTCTCCCAAACCATCATTACAGGAAAGCCCTAGCCACCATGGTTCACTTCACTTCCTCCTCTCTGGTCACCCCTTCACAACTTCCTTTCAACATCCTCCAGACCAGTAACATATGCTCCCCTCCCTCCTCCTGCTGTGGAACTGTGAGCTGTGAACAAGTCCCGTCTGCCATTGTTCCTGGATGGGCTGTGTCAGTCTGTTCCTTTAGGGCTCTGCATTCCTGTGGCCTTCTGGACCAAAATGTCCTTTCCCTGGCTGCCCCTCCTCTATGTGCATTGTCTTCCCCATTAGAGTGTAAGCTCCTTGTAGGCAAGCACTGTAGGCAAGCTTCTCTTTTATATTCCTAGTCTAGTAAATCCTCAACAAATGATTTTTCATCAATTAGTTGTCTTTCCCATGATATGTAAGCTAAGATGGTAGAGAGGTGTGTGTGTGTGTGTGTGTGTGTGTGTTGTGTGCATGTGTGTGTGTGTGTGTGTGCATTGTATGGGTACATGTATGTGTTGTGTTGTGTGCATGGTGGGGAGTGGTGGGGGCAAGCTGGGAGTTCCCTCTGTGAAGAAATGGCCACATCCCTCCTCAGCAGGGGCAGGGCAGAACTCTGGGGAAAGTAGGAGGTCCCAGAGTTTGGGTCTTTATCTCAGTTCCCTTCCCTGAGGTTCCTAGGGTCAGGATTGGGGCCTCTCCCAGCCCTCTCCTTTCTTTCCTTTCATTCTCTCAGGATGCTGGAAGTGAGGTGGCTGAGCTCTGGGTATCTCCTGGAGGGCCTGTATGTGTGAATGTGTGTGTGTGTGTGTGTGTGTGTCCAGGGAAGGAGCCTGGGGCCTCCTTCCAAACAACACTGCACAGAGGGGACCAGGCTGCCTATCAGCAGGATCTGGGTGTGAATTGGGGGCAGAAGGAGGCTGGGCAGGACACCCCCAGGCAAAGGGCTGAAGGGATGGAGTCTGCATGTCAGACGCTTCCCAGCTCCAGGACCCTGGGCAGGTCACATAGCTGCTGTCTGCCTCAGTTTCCTCAGCTGTAAATGTGGATCTTAGGAGCCCCCACATCAGAGGGCTGCTGGGAGGATCAAACGAGGTCGTTTCCCAAGTGCTCAGTGACAGTAATGCCAGCGGGCTTCTATGTGGTACACACACTGAGGGAGGCACTTCACAAATGTGATCTCATCTGGTTCTCACAACCATTCTGGGCATTGCTATTATTACCCCTCTATTACAAAGGAAGAAACTGAGGCAGGCAGCAAGTGATGCACCTAGCTGCAGCTGGATCTGAACTCGCATCCTCCTGACTCCAAGCCCAAGTTCTGTGCACCGTGCCACCTGTCTGCCTGCAGTGACCAACACATGGCAGGTGCTTAACAAACGTGTCTTTTCTCCCCCTTCCCTTCATTTCCCTTCCCTGCACCGAGAATTCCCAGAATCCGAACTTGAGAGAGGAAGACACCTGTCCCAGTCACACTACATTCACAGAGGGAAGGATGCTCTGGACCCCAGAAGGCAGTAGCAGAAAAGGTAATTCCATTTAACTCAACAAGCATTTATTAGTACCTACGGCGTGTTAGACTTTGAAGATATCTAAATGCCAATGAACAATCCTGCCCTCAAGGTGGTGACAGGGAGAAGGGTAAAGGGGACGAAGGTGGTCCCTGCTACCTCTCACTGTGGGTGTCAGATGTTTTTTGTTTTGGGGGCAGAATTAAGTGACTTGTCCAGTGTCTGAGGCCAGGGTTGAACTCAGCTCCTCCTGACTCCACCCTGTGCCACCTTCCTGCCCCGGGTGTCAGATCTGGACAAGAGCTTACTAAGCAGCCTGACTTCTTGAGGACCTGCAGGGCCAGAAGTAGCCCTACTGTGTGCTCTGGCTAAGCAACTGTATTTCACAAACCTTCATAGAAGCTATTGCCAAAATGGACTGTGATTTCTTACTATTCCCCTCTTCCTTCCATCCCACAGTTACGTGAATGCTCTGACAACTTTATTTTAACCTCAAAGTTTTTTATTATATAAGATATTGAAAATTCATTTAAAAAACTTTCTTACTGGTAAAAACCCCTCTCTTTCCCCTTCCCATTCCCAAAGGAACCTGCCTTGAGTCCCAGGGTAGGAAGGAATGGTGATGAAGAGAACTTTCAGGAGAATGGTGATGATGGAGGTGACAGCTGTCATGGTCCTATTTCTTCAGGTGTGAGCCTACCCTGGGGAGGTGGGGAGGTGGGGAGGAGCTCTGCCTCTAAACCCAGCCCTCTGTCCACTCTCCCACTCCATCTCATTCCCTGGGTTCTCATCTCCTCTGTCTCCCTTGGGGGACACAGAACAGAACTCGTCAAGTTCCATGTAGCAGTCCCCACATCAGCAGTGAGGGAGAGAGGGGAATGGGAGCCATCTTGTCACCTGTGTGAAGGTTCCTGTCCTCCCGACCTGCTTCAGCAGAATTTCACCTTCGGCTATGTTATCTCCCTTACCTCCAGGCAATGAGTATGGGCATGGGCCACCAGTCTAGGATCAGGAGCTCAGAGCAGGGGTTGACGACTTTGTGTGTGTGTGTGTGTGTGTGTGTGTGTGTGTGTGTGTCATGGACTCTTTGTCAGGCTAGCCCAACTTGGACTCTCTTGACTCCATTTTCTGTGCCCAGCATCAAGGCAAGTGACAGTCTATGTTGAACCAGAAGAAGGGTCAGGGACATTTGGGGGAAAGGACTCACCCCTTTTGTGCATTGATTCCCTGGTCCAGAGACAGCTCTGTAGGAGAGACTACTGTGAGAGAAGGCTTACCTTTCCGTAGCTTATGTTTGTCCTCACTCCACCAAACATTTCATTCTTTCATTCTTTTGTCCTTAGTCACACAGTAGAGCCACTTTCCTGGATCTCTCTGTGGGCAGCCTGCTTTCAGCTCTTTATATTGCCCACAGTTCCCAGAGTCCACTGTCCAAAGGCCTTCCCCAAGTCTCTCTCCTCCCTTCAGGACTGACCCTCCCTGACTCACAAAGTAAGAGAAGGGACATCATTGTGGGTGGTATGACAGGATGTCAATTCTGATCAGAGCTGCTTGGCCTCAGCTATAAGGAGAGAAGGATGGACCAGAACCAGGGGTCAAGACCAGGATGTGGTGGCCAGAGCTGCTATCTCCACCCCTGAATATGTGGTCTTACAGTTCCCACATGAAAACTAGTGAGATCTGGAACGCTTCACTACTAGAAACAACTCTGCCTCTCATGGCACCTGTCCTTGTCCCTTCCCCAACATCCTTTTTCTCAGGCATTCTGAGGTCATCTCCAAAGTGTGCAGTAGGGAGAAGAATGCATTTGGAGTTTGGAAATGGGGGTTGGAATCCATGCTGTTCCACCAGCTGACTGTATGACCTTGGATCAGTCACTTGGCTTCTACAGGTTTATGTATAATTTATGACATGAAGGTTTTGACTGGGTGGTCCTTAAGGACTCCAGCTTGGGGTTTTGTCCTGCCCTTTCCCCCTGAAAGCCTCACTTTCCCAGGCCTGCTGCCTATTTGCTTCCTGTTTGAGGCTGCTAGCTATCACTGTGCACAGAGTCTTAACTTGGAGTCAGGAGGACCTGAGCTCAAATCTGGCCCAGACACTTAATAGTTGTGTGACCCTGGCCAAGTCACTTGAACTCTGTTTGCCTCAGTTAGCTTACTTCTATGTGGAGTTTAGGATTGGCACCTAATTCTCAGGGTTGTTTGAGCATCAAATGAGATAATGCATATTATTTGGGGGCCTTAACTCTCTTTCTAAATGACCGTTATTATGACTATTTGAGGCCCGTCCTGGGGATTCCAAACCGGGACATTGACTTCATGTCCAGAGTGGCCATCAATGGTTGGCTCTCGGCTTGGATAGAGGGCTCCATTGGAGTTCCTCAGACACCCAGCCTTGGCCCCAGGCTACTGGACTCTCTGATCAGTCAGTGAGACGGAAGAATTGATGGTGGCTTTCTCAAGCTGCAGACAGGACTGCCAGTGGGAGGGACAGCTCCCCCAAAGGATGATACCTTTTGTCTGAGAAAGAGGGGTGAGTTTCCGTGAGTTATACAAGCTTGGCGTAATTCCACTGTGTGACATTGTAGGAGTGATCCGAGCTCATGCCCAACTCCCCCCAAATGGTTACTTGCTCTGGAGTCTGGACTGATAGTTCCCTGGGGACTAGAAAGAAGAATGATGCAGGGCTGCTGCTGATCTCCAGGCTTCTGGTCCTTCACCGGGAACCAACGGGACTGGAAAAAATCTGCTCACAAAACAATCATCATCATACTGGCTAAAGTAAAGCACTTACTATTGACAAGCACTGACTTCTGCCCCTCCCAACTCTTACCTTGTTTGACCCTCACACAATCCTGGGAAGTAGGGTCTATCATCACCCCCACTTTACAGCTGAGGAAACTGAGGCAGAGAGAGGTTCAGTGTTCAATGATGAATTATCCCAGAGAGGAGAGCCTGGATTTCAAAGGGAAATGCCCCCCATTCTCACCCAGCTTCCTCCTTGATTTCACCTGTGACTGGGGCAGGGCCAGCTGAGGGTCCAGCCTCTTCTTGTCCTCCTGGCTTTAGTGATCAGCGATTCACCGAGTGACTGAAAAGCAGGGAAAGCCCAGGGTGAAACCACACCCGGCCCTGCTGGGCTGTGAGGTCTCTCCACTGGCCTGAGGAACTTCCAGGACCACGTCTAGCTCACGTGTGCTACGGCTGGATTGAATCAGCCTGTCCACAGGTGAGTAAACACAGGGTGTAAACATTCCACTAGCTTCACATCCTCTTCCACTGAAGCCAGAGCAACACAGTGATGGGGGCTCATCCAGGAAAGCCCTGACTTGAACCACGTCCTAACTAAGAGGAGAGGCTGCTGGGAAGGAGGACAGCTTGGGCAGAGGCAGAGATGGGAGGTCACATGCGCGGAGCAGCAAGCTGGCCGGTTTGGCGGGAGTAGACCATCACCCTGTGGAACCCTGCCCAGCCCGGACCCCATGAGCACACTCCCATCTTCTTCTGCCCCAGCCGTGCTGAGCCGTGGCTACCCTCTCTTGCAGTTGTGAAGCCAGTCTTCTGAACTCAATGTCAAAGCCTTATCATTGTGTATGCTATATCATATATAAAGCATTTAATATATTATCATGCAAACATAGTTATGATATGTAATAGAATATTATCTACTATGTTATCATATATACTATATAATCCTTGTATTCCTTTTAAATATCATTTTATGAGACCCAACAGCTCATAATTTCAGCATTCTAGTCTGGTGAAATATATATATATTATATATTATAGAAATGTATTATAAAATTAATATATAATATATAAATATGTTCCAACTGACTAGGCTATAGTATTTGCATCCTGGCTTTGTTATCCATCACTTAGCACAGTACTTGGCACATGGTAGGCACTTACCAAATGCTTGCTGACTGGCATCCTCCTGGCTTAACCCCCACTGCAAATTTGATAAAGTTATCATGTATGCCTTTGCCTAGAGCACTGGAGACAAGGCCTGTGACTTCACTGGTGATGGGACCTCACATGTCCAGGTGAGGAAAGCCCCTCAGCCAGCGCAGGTTGGTGACCCTCCTGTACCTTGGAGGCTCAGAGAGCCACCTAAGGCTTGCTGGGGTCACAGAGGCAGTATGTGTATAAGTGGGACTCAACCCCAGGCTTTGGTGGCTTCCAGGCCAGATTTCTGCCCGTGTGCCGGCTGGCTCTCTGAATCACTGGTGAGACTGGGGGGACTTCTTGTGGGCGGCACAACCATCTGTGGAGCTCTCTGCACTCAGTGGGTCTGCTCCACATCCCCCGGAGTGCCCTGTCACAGAGTGCATGCTCCTGATCTGAGAGCAGAGCAGCGGAGACCCTGTCTGATGCCCCACTAAAATTCTCGGAAAATTGTCTCCGAGTCTGTGCTCTGCTCTTTGTCCCATAGCCCTACACAAAGGGGAGACGATCAGTCTCCCAGTGACAGTCAAGAAACCAGAGCTATTCAAGGGCCGCTGGCTTTGGGGTTAGAGGCAGGGTCCAAAGGCCTCTGCCACCTGGTTCCTCTCTGGATCTCAGTTCCCTCCTCTGTAACGTGAGGCAGTGGGACAGGGATTCAGTCGGTGAGCATTTGAAATGCCCCTGAGTCCCGGGACTTGGCCCTGGGCAGAGGGGATAGTATATTCACTCCTCCTTGGAGGAACCGCTAGCAATCAGGGAAACAAAACAAAGATGGGGTGGCCGGGTTCTGCTGCTGCTGAGGCCAGCGTCTGCCTTACCAGGCAAACCAAGCCCCTTTGCAGCAGCGCCTTTTTCCTCCTTCATTCAATCTTATTATTTATTTGCAGTCTGAAGAGCAGGAGGGCTTGGCCCCAGGAGGTGGTGCAGCCCAAGCTGGGCCTCTGATCCCTACTGGCTGTGCCACCCTGGGCAGTCACAGATCCCCTCTGTGCCAGGTCACTCTCTTAGGCGTTTAGGTGGCAGAGAAGGTGCCAGCTGGTATTGACAGAGGTCGTTTCTCCCAGAGAGGCCATTCCACCAAGAAAACCTCAGGTCCAGTCCCTCTCCCTACCACAGTTGGATATATCTCCAAATTGTCTTCATGGAAGACACACACACACGCACGCACGCACGCACGCACGTACGCACGCACGCACGCATGCACGCACGTACCCGCACACTCACACTCACATGCACATGGGCGCAGAGACTGCTCATTGCTCATCAGTGAAGGGTGGCCATACCTCAGAGAGTCGTGGCGATGCCCAACCAGGCAGAATAGTCAGGACAGCCCAGCTGTGTCTTGATGGGCCCCAGCAGAATGACCCCCAAGCTTCAACAAGTCCATACAGGCCTGATGAGCCAGAAGGGCAGCCTGAGGGGTCCCCTCTGTCACCCCTGCCTGCTCAGACCTTCTTCAGTGATTTTTGCTGGGGAGGGGGCAAGGGTAGGAGAAATGACCTTGCCACCCCCTCCCACCAGTCCTTGCCCAGGATCCTTCTCACACCCTTTCTTTGGGGCCATCTTGGCTCCCAATGGAGCTCTAACCCTCCAGTGCCCATGGCTGACCTAGTTGTGCTTCCCAGAGGGAGGGGCACAGCCCGAGCCCTCCAGCTTAGAGCACAGCAGAGCAGTGAACTCAGCCAAGGCCTGGGGGGTCTCTGGGGTCTCTGGGGGCCCAGGACACCACTACCAGTTATGTCACCAGCGGGGCCGGGCCTGTACCAGGACCCCTAGCTCATGAGAGCAGGCTAACCAGGGAGGACAGTTGTGGGTCTGGGGCATCAGGTTATAGTCAGTACAAGGCCTCTGAGCTCGTGAACTGGAGTTCAGATCCTGCCTCTGGCAGGTTTGTGCCTTTCGGACACTTGTGCTCCCTGGTCGTCAGGGGCTGGGCTGGATAAGAAGAGCTAACAGCTGGCATTTACGGTGTCTCCTATATGCCAGGCACTGTGTGAATGCTTTACAATGATCTCATGTCACCCTCACAACAATCCGGGTATATAAGTGCTGCTATCATCCCCGTTTTACAGCTGAGGACACTGAGGCATGCGGAGGTTAAGTGATTCACCCAAGGCCACACAGCCAGTAAGTATCTAAGCCAAGATTTGAACTCAGATCTTCCTGAGTCCAGACCTAGTGCTCTATCCACTGCACCACTGGCTGCCTCTAACCCTCTATCACCTCTGAGGTCCCTGCCAGTTCTTGGGATGTGTAGCCTCTGAACCCCACTCCCATGGGGGGCTCCGCACTCAGAATCACATCTGCCTAGGGAGACCTAGGAGTCAGGGGACCTGGGGGAGATGGGGTCTCCTACTCCATCCTAGAGCATCCAGGGCAGAGGTGATGGTTGGAGGCTCCTCAGTGAGCCCTGAACAATGGTGGAAGGAGAAGCAATGCGAGCTCCCCAGAAAGCCTGGTCCTGCTTCCACAGAGGGGACCCTTGGTCTCTGGCCTGTGCTTTGGTTTTCAGAAATACTCACCCAGTGCTCCTACTCAGCATGGTCACGTCAGCAACAGGGGAAAGCATGGCCTTCCTGTGTCAGCGGCTGCTCCCCTTCCTGTGCTGAGGCCATAGATAGCCCTCCCTTGCAGCCCCGCTGGGGTGACCTCACAGGAGAAGACAAGACAGCTGTACTTTCTTACTTGGCTCTAAACCAGCATGTCCCAGCCTTAAGCTGAAGGTGACTGTCCTGTGATGGGTCCGGTGCTTTTCTCTATAAATGGAGGGGCATGAGAAGCCCTGGGACCAGTGACCCTACCCAGCACAGGCACGAGTTCACCAAGATCCAAGTGAAACAGCTGCACAATGAAGCCTCATGTGGTCATTTCCCAGGCATATCCAGCCTTGTTGGGGATGGTCCAGGCAGCCCTTGGAGATGGCAGTGAAAGGTGGGCAGATGGGCATGGTGCATTCAGTGTTCACTAAAGAGGTGCACACGCCCCAGGGCCTGTGGTGTAACCTGGCAATGTGGCCAAGTCAGAGGTCACAGACTTGCTCTTCTTACCCACTCCCAAGTCTGGATCACAGGACCAGGAGGAGGGGGTGATCTCTTATGAGTATGGGCCTAGCAGCACGGTACATCTGTGCCAAAGTGCACACACAGTTTAGTAAATTTTTGAGCATAACTCCAAATTGACTTCAGAATACTTGTGCCCATTCACGTGTCTACAACAGGGAATCAATAAGCTTGCCCAGAACCTCTCTGACATTCATAATTTTCCTTTTTTGTTATCTTTGCCCCTGAAATGGATATGGAATCTGAGAGCTCTTTCAATTTGTATTTCTCTAATTAGTAGTGATTTGGAGCATTTCAAAATGTATGTTATATATTTTATACAACATCATATTTTATATTTATATGATGTTATGTAATGTGTGATTTAATACATTTTACATGACTTATAAATATATATTTTATATAATACATCTAGGCTATAACAGCTAGCCTAGTTTTCTTCCTTTGAGCACTGCATGTTCATACCCTTAGACTGTTTACCAATTGGGGAATAGCTCTTTTTTTATATGTGTGTCAGTCCTTTATACATATAATCATAAATGAGACCTTTATCACAGAAAGTGGCTACAAAGTTTTTCGTTCCTGATAGTAAATTGTTAATCTATGTAATCAAAATCATCCTTTTTATCTTCTGTGATCTTGTCTATTCCTTGTTTGGTTGAACTTTTCTCCTTTCCAGAGTTCTGATAGGTAGTTTCGCCATATTTCTCTAATTTCTTTATGATGTGATCTTTTTATGTAAGTCGCGTATATATTTGTATAAATCTAATTTCCTTCCCGCTGCTCTCCAATTATTCCAACAAATCAAGTAGGGAGCCTTTTCCCCAGTAGCTGGAATACATTTGTTTCCATGTGCTATGTAGCATATGTGTCCCCCTGGATCAGTCTCTCTAGAGTGAGCTTCAAATTATTTTAATAATTAGAGCTTCATAGTACAGTTTTAGATTGGGCACTGCTAGGCCCCCTTCACTCCTGTTTCTTTTCATTCATTCTCTTAAGAGTCTTGATCTTTTCTGCCCTATAAATTTCATTTTTTTTTCTAGAGCTATAAAGTAATTCTTTGGTAGTTTGGCACTGCACTAAGTATGTGAATTTAGGTAGCATTGTTGTTTTTATCCTATCGGATCCTTCTGCTCATGAACAATTAATTTTTCCAGCTATTCAGATCTGTATTTCTACAAACTGTGGTTTTGTTTATATTTATGTATTTCTCGGTATGTATCCTGGAAAGTAGACTTCTGAGTCCTTCACATATCTGTGGATTTTTAAATGAAATTTCTCTTCCCATCTCTTCCTCCTGCTCTTATTGGCATTACTTAGAAATGCTGGTGACTCGTGTGGACTTATTTTATGTTCTGCTATTGCTTTGTTAAAGTTGTTTCAGTTAATTCTGAGTTGACCTTCTAGGTTCTTTATGCACATGGTCGTATCATCTATAAACAAAGTGATGATTTTGTTTTTTTTCGTTATCTCTGCTTATTCTTCAAGTTTCTTTACCTTGTCGATTGCTATAACCAGTATGGCTATCATTGGGTCAAAGAGAAGTAGTGACTTCAGACATCCTTGTTTCACCTTGTTCCAATCTTGGAACAAGGAACTAGTTTATCTCCATTACATATAATGGTTCCTCTTGGTTTTGGATATATACTATGATCATTGTAAGGAAAGGTCCATTTATTTCTGTTTTCTATTAAAACCTCCCCTACAGAAATGAGCATCGTACGGGGGTGGGGAACTTAGGGCCCCAAGGCCACATGTGGCCCTCTAGGTCCTCAAGTGCAGCCCTTTGACCAAATCTAAACTTCACACAAGAAATCCTTGGCCCTCTAGGTCCTCAAGTGAGGCCCTTTGATGGAATCCAAACTTTGAAGAAGGGCCCCACTTGAGGACCTAGAGGGCCACATATGGCCTTGAGGCTGCAAGTTCCCCAGCCCTGGATTTTGTTAAAAGTTTTTATTCTGCATCTATTGATACGATCAAATGATTTTTGTTAATTTTCTTATTAATGTAGTTAATTCAGTTTATAGTTTTCCAAATATTCATTCTTGGTACAAATCAAACTTGGTCATAGTGTATCAAAATTTTAATATGTTTTTAGCCTCTTTGTTAATGTTTTATTTAAATTTTTTACTTCTATGTTCATTAAGGATGTTGGTCTAAAGTTTTCTTTTTCTGTTTTGACTCTCCCTGGTTTGCATATCAAGATGATATCTGTGTCACAGAAGGAATTTGGTTTGTTATTTAATTGATTAGTTATGTCTGACTTTGTGACCCCACTTGGAGTGTTCTTGCCATTTCCCTCTCGAGATATGGGAATGGCTTGCCATTTTCTTCTCGAGTTCTTCTTACAGATGAGGAAACTGAGGCAAATGGGGTTAAATGACTTGCCCAGGGTCATACAGCCAGTAAGTGTCTGAGGCTGGATTTGAACTCAGGTCTTCCTGACTCTAGGCCCAATACTCTATCCACTCCACCTCCTAACTACTCCAGGAATTTAGTATAATCCTTTATTTTGTTGTTTTAAAAATTAATTTATGTAATTTTGTAATGAATTGTTCTTTGAATGTTTGATAGCCTTCACTTCTGAATCCACCTAGCCTTGGAATTTTTCTCTGGAAGCTCATTTATGGCTTGTTCAATTTCTTTCTCTGAAATTAGGTTGTTTAAACTCTCTATCTCTTTTTTGTTAGGTTGGTATTTTATATTTTTTTGGCAAATATTCATTCATTTCATTTAAGTTTATTTCTCCAAAAATTGATCAACAAAAAAGTAAAATAATAGATTAATGAAATAGAAATGCAACTAAAATACTAGAAAACCAGCAAATTGTTTAAAACCAACCAATTAAATAGCAAAATAGAGATCCTGAAAATTAAAGAATTAGCAAAATTGAAATTAAAAACTCCATTAAATTAATAAATAAAACTAGGAGCTTTAAAAAAGTAGGTAAACCATTAGCCAATTTGAGTAAAAAGAAGAGAAAAATTACATTATAAGCAGTATCAAAAATGGAAAAAGGAGAATTTAAAAGAACTGAAGAGGAAATAAAGGATGTTATCAGAAATTGTCTTGCTTCCTTGTGCTCCATTAACACTGGTCTGAATTGGATACACCGCCTTCTTGGATCCAGATGTCACTGTAGGAGGGAGAAGGAATTCAGAGGAAGTGAAAGGGGGCAGCAAGGAACACAGCAGGACAACCAGCCTTCCGACTGATCTCCCCCAAGACCTTCCTTCATTCATCCTCATTCACACCCTCTGCTCTGTCTCCTTCCAGAGGGCCCTGAACACTGGCTGGTGCTCATCATGCCAGACCCCTCCTCTCTTATCTGTCAGTGTAAGGAGATACAGGAGAGTAGGTCAGCTGAGGCGGGAGGAGGAGGGAGGAACTGTTCTCTCACCTTCAGAGGCTTGATCCACAGGGGGAGGCAGATGTCCTCCTTAAAGATCTGGGGGTTGCCTGAGGGTTGTAGGTTTGATTAAAGAGGCTCAGTGAATTGCTGAGGACTCTAGGTGGGGACCACCGTTTGTCCTTCGTTCTCAAAGAGGCCCATGACACCAGGGAGGTGATGCCACCACATGTAAGTGAATTGGATTTAAGGGAGGGGCAGGATGCTGAGAACAATCGGCGGCAGTCCTGGACTGGGAGCAAGCTTAGGCTGTGGAGCTATCTATGGTCCTTAGACAGAAGGGAGGAAGGCCCCTAGTGGCTGCTTATGAAATTACTCCAGACGAGGAATTATTTGAAACAGGAGGGAACCCTCCTGGGGATGGATGATGGAGGAAGAGGCAGAGGTCCTCGGGTGTCAGAACGTCCTCCACACCCAACCCTCACCCCCACCCCCGGCTAGCGGTTATTGAATGGAAATGGTTCCTTCCACTTTCCCCTCTTCTCTGTCAAGCTGGGGAGGAGAGAAGAGGTCTGCACTGGTCTGGTTGCTGCCAGTGAGCTTTGAGAGGCCTTTGGGAATGGTTTATTCCCAAATAAAATGAAAGAAAAAACAGAGGACCCTGTGCTCACAGCTCACCAGGTTACCTGGTTCCAGACAGTCTAGAAGTACAGGGCTTTTCAATAGGTCAAATGTGCATTGCTCTGATGCCCTCTGCTGCCTCCAGAGAACTTTCTGGTCTTTCCCAGAAGGACCTGATTTTATCAGATTTATGTGAGCCAAGATCAGCTGTAGGCTCCCACTTATCCAGGCAGTGAAGCAGGGAGACCATCTGGCTTGGGTAGTGGAGATGTGACAGGTGAAAGCTTGTGGCACCCTACTGCCCCCTCCCTTATGGTAACAACCCCTCCCCAAAGGCATGGCAGGGAAAAGGCCTCACCTGCTGCCACCTGTATGTGGGTTGTGGAGCCCTGTGAGCATGGCTGGTTCTCCTAGCCCAGCTCCTTTCTCCAGTTCACAGTATCAGTAGCTTTTCCTTGGGACACTTTCCAGTAGACAGCTTGGGGGATGCCTCTCCCACAAAAGGCTTAGAGTGGGGGTAAATCAACAGAAAACAAGGGGGGAATAATCTGCTTCCTGGTCCCTAGAGAGAACTGGGAGCATTTGGGGGCAGGGCAGAGGCAGGGGCATCAGGTGGGGAGCCAAGACCCACTAAGAACAGAATTCTTTATGTGCAGTTAAGGTTGTGTTGGAGGGGGGCTGGTGAGGTACTTGGGGGCTATTGAAGGTCAGCAGGTGTATAGGGCAGATGGGGCACACATAGCCCTCTGCTTCTCTGTAGCTGCTCAGCTAAGATTCAAGTCTAATCAGCTGCTACTCACCCTTCAATTTCCCTGATCTGTAATTACTAGTGGGGTTGCACCCCAGGGCAGTTGGTCAAGTTGCTTTAGGCTGCCATTGGCTTCACTACCAATTAGACCCTACCTCCCATCCCATGGTCCCCTTAGATGTCTTGGGGTTGCTTCTTAGCCTGCTGCCAATTGCTGCTAAGGCTTTACGTGCATCAGCTGATGCTGGCTGCAGTGAGGGAAAGCTTGTGACAGAATAAGCCTGGTGCTGCTAAAGGCTGAGAAGCCTTGTGACCCCAAGGGAATCAATGGAACCAGGACTCAGGCATGTCCTGCCTGGTGGACTTCCACTCCCCTAAAACTACAGCTTGGAATTTGAGCTACTGATGGGAGCAACTTCTCTAGGCTGGCTTTGAGCTGGGAGAGGAATCCCAGGGAATCCAGCTTGGGGCATCCCAGAACTACCGGAGATGGTTACCATCAACAATGCCCAGCTGTCCTCTGGCTAGGTAGCAGTGTCCAGCAGGAGAGCCTTGATGTGTGTAGGAATTATGGACGGGGGGTGGGAGCTTTCCCGAGATTAAGAGGACAGCTTGTGTGGGCTAAGCAGACTTACATAGGAGGAGTATCTACATAGCGGAGTTTTCATCCTGGGTCCTTTGCCTGATTGCGAGGGTTTGAACACTAAGGCCAGGGGGTAAAGGGGAAGTCTGTGAATGTGCATTGTTGGATAAAGGTCCTGTGTAGTTAGCAACTTAATTTCTGAGCTCCCAATGGGAAACAATCCAACTGCTTGGGTGGAGGGGGCTGCTGAGAGGTAGTGGCTTCCCCTTGCCCAAGAACTTTTTAAACACTTAAAAAAAATGCTCACCCAGTGCCTGCTGTGCATAAGAGAGCTTGCTAGATTTGGGGTGTGAACGTTGGGCCTTGCCTTCAGGAAGCTTCAGGTCTGAGACTAAGAATCTGACCCAAGCACACATGACTCACCATTTTTAACACTCCGTCTCCACTGCCTTTAATGAAGACAGAGTCCCTGCTCCCAAAGTGTATGTTTGACTGGGATATGTGTATCAGGAGAGAGTGAAGAAAAGTGAAGGAAGGAACTGGGGACAGTTTTGCTTCCTGCAGGAGGGTGGCAGGCCAACTGAACCATAAAGAAAAACATTCCTTTTTATTATTTCAAGAGGTGGAGGTTTGAGGACAGTGGGAGGCCACAGTGTGGCAGGCATTCAGACAACAGGGGGTAGGCAGTATGTGTCCAGGAACCACCAATGGTATGGTCTGATAGGTGAAGGGCAGCCATGCCAAGGGAGTCTATGGAGGCAGGACCATCACCTGGGTAGTTCCAATGACCAAATGAATAGAATGAGAGCCTTAGAGGTGTAAGGGCAGTCAGAAGTCAACTACTGTCAGCCCTTTCAGCCTCTAGATGAGGAATCCCAAGCTGATGCCATGACTTGGCCAAGGTCCCATAAGGGACAAGCAAACAGCCCAGGGAGCTAGGGAAATCTACCATCATTCTTATTATGAGGAGCTGGGGTGGGGGGAGGTGTGAACCACAAGGAAAGGAATGAACCTTCAAGTTAACACCTGTGACTCACTGCTGAGGTACAGCATTGTAAGGATGAGACAGGTGACTTAGCACTCAATGAGCTACCTTTGTGTGGGTGGTGGTTGTGGGTGTGTGTGGAAGAGAGTGTAGAACTCACCTGGAAGTGATTCAGACAATTCTTGGATGACTGAGGCACCAAGTTGTGTGGAGGATATTTAAAGGGTGATAGAAATGTGGTGTGGTAAAGGGCATGTGGAGGAGCTGTCCAAGATGAGTAAGTGAGTGCAGGGAGCAGGAGAAACTGAGAAGGACTGGGGATAGGGGACAATAGGAAGGCTAGGTGGCCCAGTTTGGTTGAAATCCATCGAGAGGATATGAATGGATCCCCTGTGGAGGAAAGATTTCACAGGCACGTTCAATTCCCCAGGTAAAGTCTAGATGAGGGTTGGGCCATGCCCTGAGCAGCCATGGCAGCTCAATCCCTGAAGGGCCTTGAGAGCTCATTGCTTGTCTTCTTCTCCCCTGAGGGAAGACTCCTTTCTTCTGTGGTACAGTCTCCCCTCCAGTCCATGATGAATGTCTCTGCTGCCCAGGGAAGCCCATTCCAGTTTAGGAAAGCCAAAAGTCAGAGTCTCATTCTTGTGTCCTCTGGGTCCAAGCAGAACAAGCTCCATCTCCCTTTTCCTATTGAGCCCTTCAAGTACTCGGGAACAGCTTGTGTTCTTTCAGTGCCCTAGACACCTGGTGAAGTCTCTATGTTTCACATCTATAGTAGTGTGTGTGGGGGCTCCTCACTCTGATTTCCCACCAATAAAACCACAGATCAAAGTGAACGATGGGGGGACAAAACATTGGGCTAAGTCTTTTAGCATACAAAGACAGATGGCGGAGTTTTAGAATCTAACTTGGCTAGCCGCGTGACCTTGGATGAGTCATTTACCCAATCTGTGCCTCAGTTTCCCCCCTGAAAGATGAAAGCACTGGCCCATATGGTTTCTAAGGTCCCTTCAAGCTTTAAATATGACGACTTTCACCCTGATCTCGCCACATCCCTATGTTGCAAATGAGATTGAGTAGCCTTGACTTGGACTAGTTCCTGGTGGGCAAGGTCCTTTCCACATGGTGACTTCCAGAAGTGAGTGTAGACAATAGCAGAGAAGGATAAGCATTGAGGGCTATTAGGTCTCTTCTGAGATTAGGAAAGGAAAGAAAGGTCATGGCGGTGACATAACTATAATTAATTCCCTGTTATAAAATTATGGCAGCGGCATATGGGGCAGTTAGGGGGCACCATAGTACCCAGAGCTCTGGGCCTGGAGCCAGGAAGACTCATCTTCCCGAGTTCAAACCCTCAGACACTTACTAGCTGTGTGACCCTGGGCAAGTCACTTAACCCTGTTTGCCTCAGTTTCCTCATCTGTAAAATGAACCAGAGAATAGCAAACTGTTCTAGTATCTTTGCCAAGAAAACCCCAAATGGGGTCATGGAGAGTCAGATATGACTGAAAGCAGCTGAAGGCCTCTGCCCTTTCTTCTAAATCTAGGTGAAAGGCTATGGTACTTTATCTGAAGGCACCTCAGGAGCCCCTCCCTGATCAGAGGAGTTCTGGGGACTGAAACTATCCTGTAGACAGGTGGGATGAGGGGAGCCTAATTCTCCTCCGAGACTCCAACCCCTTCCTCCCATTGCCATCCATTTGTGCCTTTCCCCTGGCTTCAGGGATTCTCTGCCCCTTTCTTCCCTGTACCCTCTTCTGATGGGGAGTCAGGAAGGGTTGGTTTTTCCCTCTCCCATCCTCAGGAGCCGTTAAGGGCAACAGGAGGGGGAAATGCCAGGTCAGTTGTTTGTGCTGCTCTGAGTGAACCCAAAGGTGAGCTCTTGGAGAGAACTCCACTTCCTATCTAGTGCAGTTCTCAAGGCAAGACCAGACAGCAGTGGGTCTTCTGGAAATAGGGGGCAGAAGCAGGTATGTGTGTGTGAGTGTGTGTATGTATGTGTGTGGGAGAGAGAGAGAAAGAGAGAGAGAGAGAGAGAGAGAGAGAGAGAGAGAGAGAGAGAGAGAGAGAGAGAGAGAGAGATGGTACTTGACTTCCTAGACAAGTAGGTAGTAAGGGGCATGTGGGGAGCAGTGAAGAGTAATTCCTTTCAAGAACCAGGTGCTCCCTCCATAAATGGCTGTCTTCTCCATTGACTCTATTTCTATCTGGGGGCTGTGAGCTATTGCAGTCATACCACTGACTCCCACCCAATATAAACTCTAGGAAACAGGAAGGAACCTGAGGGGCCAGGATGATTTCCTCTAGGCTAACAAGCCCTCTAACTATAACAAGATGGGGATGAATACATATCCAGAGAGAGTGGGGCAGCTGATGGGGGATGCAGAAGCCAGCCTCACCCACTTGTCATGGGGTTCCTGCCTCATAGTCTCTTTAGCCATTAGGGGGTCTGATATGGGGGCAACTAGGTTTGGTGCTGGAGCCTCTTCCAGCTAGCTGCCCTCAGTCCATGAGAGGTCTGAACCTGTTTCTCTTCCTCCACCCCTAGGCTCATTTTTCCTTCTTACCCCAGGGAAGGGTGATGACTTGTATGCTTCTCCTCTCCTAGGGAGATTCAGAGAACTTCCCCAAGGTATGGTCAATGATCACTTTAGTAAGGTCTGGACTAGTCACCACCAAAAAAATCTCAATAGGATTATATTTATAGACAAGGAAAAGACAGTGAAGAACTCCATAAACACCTCACTCAGCACACTGGCTGTCTGGGGCTGAAGCTGGGGACCATAATAGGCTACTCCCTCTTCAAGGAGGATGATAAGCAGTCAGCCAATTGTTGTCTGGTCAATGGAGGAAGGGAGAAGGTGCTGGGGACTTGACTCACAGCCCATTCCATAATTAGCTGCTTCCACTTGGCTAGCTCCTGGCTCTTGCCTTTCCTCAGCAGCAGCAACCCTGCCCAGTCCTGGGATGGGAGAGTAGACTCACAAAGGGAGCCACTCAGAGAGGCTGCTCCAGGACCAGCCAATATGGAAGACTCACTTCTTACTCCCACCCACCCTGTGCACTAGGACGTCCATGTGGGGCCCAAATACCATAGTCGTGCGAAGTTTGAATAAAGTATGCTCGTTTGCATAGTGACTTCTGGCTTCCTAGACGGGCCAGCTTGGACTGCCTTCAGAAGCCAATTTTAATATTGCTTCCTTATAATCTTTCCCCAAACACTCCCTTGGAACGGTTGTAAGTCCAAAGCCACTGGCCCAGTGACCATGTCTGACAGCAGAAGCAATCTCCACTTTTCAGCTGTCAGTGAGTCAGAGGAGTCGCTGCCAGGAAGGAGGTGGGACCCCACCACTTATCCTTCATCTCTCTGTGCTCCCCAAGTTTGTGTAGGTGGACCTGGGCAAGGAAGCCCCGATCAGCTTGAGCTCCTGATGAGCTGCCTGGGATGGATGCCTCATCCATCGTCTGAAGGCACCGAAGGGCACCTCTGTGCTCAGACAAAAGCCTCCCCCAGCCCCTTTTCGTTCCACATTAATTATTTCCCAATATATACACACACATATTGTTATGTGTCTGTTTCTTTGCATGTTTTGTCATCCATTCAGTTATAAACTCCTTGAGGACAGGGACTGTATTTTGTCTCTTTTTGTGTCCCCAGTGCTTAGTACAGGGCCTGGTGCATAGTAGGCTCTTAATAAGTGTTTATTGAATGAATTAATGGAAAGATAGGCTGGTTGGTTGGTTGGTTGGTTGGCTGGTTGATTGTGTTTCATTCTCAAGAGGACCAAAATGACATCACTACATCGGGGTCAAGGTGCAGTGTCCTGCTGTGCTGGTTGGATAATATGAGCTCAGAAGACTTTACCACAGGCCAGGCACCTTCCCCCCCAAAAAGATAAGG
The DNA here is from genome assembly GCA_028627135.1 of Pseudochirops cupreus. NCBI lineage: Eukaryota > Metazoa > Chordata > Mammalia > Diprotodontia > Pseudocheiridae > Pseudochirops > Pseudochirops cupreus. Next base: position 67,699,092 of record CM053582.1, read on the forward strand.
GAAGTAGGATACACAGGCACTGGAACATATGGTGCACGGGCAAAACTAATGTACTATTTGTGCTAACCAGTGCAATAGAAGCACTAATTGGACATCCATTCCTTGCAAGCAATCAAACTTTATTAATCAATATGTGCCTACTAGGAATGGCTAGCTGCTGACATTCTTTAGGGACATGGCCAACTTCATGTTAGGACAGGACGCATGGAACTGGCCTTGGATAGAGGAGCAATTTACTGTAGGTTTTTTCATGTATACCTGACTTAAAATATGAATTGAAATAGAATTAATTAATATTAAATATGAATCCAAAAGTGTGCATGCTTGAGGGCATGGTTACTGTGTAAGACTGTCCATACTCCATGGTTCTGTAAGATTTTCACCCCCTTACCTGCTGCCATTAACAATCAGGCTTCTATATCTCTACCAGAGAATCTTCCCTGGACCTTCCATGAGCCCAAGGGAAATGGGAAGTGGGAAGCCCAGGTAGAGGGTAGCTGGCTGTCTTGACTACCAGGTCATATGGAGTTCCAGTGAGCTCATAAATCATTAAAAACACCACACCTTTTTGCAGATGAATTACTGTCAGCCCTCATTCTCCATCTTGTGCTGGTCAAGTATATTTACTCTCTGTCCCTCAGTAAACACTTATGAAGTTCCTACTATGTGTTCAGCACTGGGGATACAAAAGGAGGTAAAACATTGACCCTGCCCCCAGGGAACCCTCAGTTTAATGGAGAGATAAAAAACAAGGTACAAACAAGGCATAGACAGGATAAATTGGAGAAAGTTTCAGGAAGGCATTAAGTGGGATTAAGAAAAGCTTCCTGTGGAAGGTGGGGCCTTAGTTGGGGCTCAAAGGAAGCTTGAAAAGCCTGGCGGCTGTGATGAGGAGAGGGAACATTCCAGGCATGGGACACGGCCAGTGAAAGTGGCTGGTGGTGGGAGATGGGAGTGTCTCACTTGAGAAATGGTGAGGAAACCAGTGTTGCTGGATGGTAGAGCACATTGTAGGGCATAAAAAGAGTGGATAAGTATGGATCAGGGCAGGTTCCGAATGCCAAATAAAGTATGTTTTATCCCGAAGGTGATTGTGGAGGGGATTAACATAGGAGGATCACTCTGACAGCTGAGTCAAGGATGAATTGGATTGCAGGGGAAGTTGAGGCCACTCAGAAGACCACTGCAATGGTATAGGAGGGGTGAAGTGATAAGAGCCTGCCCCAAGGTGGTGACAGGATCAGAGGAAAGAAGCGGGGTGTATATGAGAAATTACAAAAGTAAAATAGAGGTGGGTGCATGAGGGTTTGAGGATGTGCCTGGATTGTGAGCCTGGGTAACTGGGAGAATGGTAGAGCCTACAACAGTCCTTGGGAAGTCGGGAAGTGAGGATAGTTTGGGGGTAAAGATAATGAGTTCACTTCTGGACATATTAAGGTTCTGTCTATGGTGGGGCAGCTAGGTGGCTCAGTGAATAGAGCATCAGCCCTGGAGTAAGGAGGACCTGAATTCAAATCTGACCTCAGACACTTAACACAAAACTAGCCGTGTGACCTTGGGCAAGTCACTTAACCCCAATTGCCCTACCTTCCCCCCTCCAAAAAGCAAAAAAAAAAAAAGGTTGTCTATGGGACATCCAGTCTGAGATGTCCAGTTGTTGGTGTTGGGATATTGGTGATCAGGAGAGATTCAGGTGGGATGAGAAATGATGTTCATCTTCATAGAGAAAACAATTGAATTCATGGGGACTGATGGTAGCACTGAGTGGGATAATGAAGGGAGAAGAATGTACTTATATTTATGCCTATTTTCATTCTACTAAAACCAGCTGAATGGTCTCTGTATTAAGGTCTGAGATTCTTCCCTCTTCTCCATCACCAAGCTTTTGGTGTCTTATCCTTCTGAGAACTTGTTAATCAGTCAGCTGGCACACATCTCGTTGGTTCTTGACTCTTATCCAGTGTATGAGTCATTTGGCTAACCTCTATTTGCAAACTGGCTCAGCATGGGCTCAGTCCCACACTCAACACTCAAGGTATCCATGTAAAATGTTGCCCAGGGCCAGGGTTAACTCCCTAGGGAGCTCCTATGGATGCTCCCTTAGGAGATGACCTCAAGCAATTCCTAATTTCACTTTGTGCTTGGTCCACTTAGTTACTGTATCATTCAGGGAACATTTTTCCTTCTTTTCTACAAGGACAATTGTCAAATGCTTTGCTCAGATCTAGGTGGATGGTGTTCATTTCATTCCATTAAACTAGTTGTATCAGATGAGCTCTGGCTTATACTCATTCAGCAGTGCCACTGGCTCTTGGGGATCATTTCCTTGTCAAAATGTTCACTAGCTATACTTTTAATACACTCGAGAATTTTGCCAAGAATCAAAACAGAGCTCCTTGAATGACTGATTTTAGGCTCTGTTCTCTGTGCCTCCATAGCTTTGTTTTAAATTGGGATATTTGCTCTTTTCCCATTGTGAGGGACTGATTCTAAATGAAGCATTCTCCAGTAACCAGGAGCGGGCATCTCAGTTGACTCAGTCAGCATTGGTGCTGAGTGCCTCGGTCTGGGTCCTAGGGAACCTTCAACAAATATGTGTGTACGTTGACAATCATTTAATAACTAATCAACTGGAAGAAGCCCCTCTGCCTAACAGATACTTCCTTCTTTGTTCTCTGAATTTACTCAGACTCGGAGAATACCTCTTCCTATGTCAACAAGGCCAGATGAGGCTGACTTAGGAGCATTTTCCCCTCTGTTTATGGCCGTTAAGGATGAGACCCTTAATCTGAGACACTATCTTGAATAATGGGACTTTTTCTTATCTTAATATTTTATGGACACATACTATGTTATGGCATGTCAATGGGAAAGAAAACACAGTTATCCTGGGCTATAATTTCAATTGACACTGTCAACTCTTGTCTTACTGTATTTGCCACTTACTCAATTAAGAAATTTCTTTCTCATAATATGGTCAAACACATATAGAGATCATAAATTTGAGTGACACAGCCACCCTGAATTGGGATGGTTCTAAAACTTATTTAAGCCTTCTCATTCTTTTGTTCAAGCAGTCAGATTTTATCTGGCTCCATACATGTATGTATTCAGCTGGCTTTAAGGGAATAGCCTGTTTGCCTCTTTTAACCAAACTTTCAGGTTGACAATGTGTGTGTGTGTGTGTGTGTGTGTGTATACTGTAAACTCATGCATAAATCTCTTCAGACCAAGCACTAGATTCTGGATGGAATTTAAGGAATTATATACTGCCTCCAAACCAAAAAGTCATCTCAAATATAGTCTTGTTCTCAGAGTCATAATGGAGAGGGGCAAGGAACATAGCTGAGTTTAGAAGCAGCTGCCTCTGACACTGGCTGCTGTTGAATCTCTGCATCACAGTTTTCCCCCTCTGTGAAATGGGCATAATACCAGAAGTAACTACTCCCCAGAGTTTCTGTGAATTGTAAATGAGAATACACAAGAAATGCTTGACCAGCTTTCAGGTGACGCCGGCCATTGTTACTGCTGTTGGTGCAGCCTCAGCAGGTGGTGAGCTCCCCTTTAAACCTTAATGACTCCTGCAGCCCACTAGCAGTTGGATTAGCTCTTATGTGGAAAAACCTACTCAAAGACATTGTTGTTGTTGTTCAGCTGCACATGACTCTTTGTGATAAACACTGGGGTTGGAGTGGTTTGCCATTTTCTTCTCCAGCTCTTTTGACAGATGAGGAAACTGAGGCAAATGAGGCGAAGTAACTTGCCCAGGGTCACACACCTAGTCAGGTTCATCATCCCAAATATATGAACCCTCTCCCTCAACATGTGGGAGGCAAACCCCTCCTCTCCCCACCTCATCCCTGGGGGGGGAAAGAGCATTGGGTTCATTGATTAGTCTGGTTACTCTAGAACACAGCTGCAAGTTTGGTGCCTCCTCAGGTTTAAGGCCAGGGCACCACCCTGGTTTCTAAGCCAGGCTGGCTGGTGGCATCATTCTGCCTGGAATCGAGGTTCCAATGTAGGTGTGGCTCTAATCCCTTGGTTCTGTCACCCCTGGCACCTGAAACTAAGGACAAAGAACAGAAAGAGATATGCCCCTAGGTCTATTCCTCAGAGCTGGAGAGGGATGGCTGGGGGAAGAGTCTTCCCTCTGGATCTTGATATGGGTGACCTATGCAGGATAGAAAGCAGGAAAGAGCATGAGCTAGAAAGCGACTGCCTCACTTTCCCCAATTTTAAAGATGCAGCCTACTCTGGTCAGGCAGTTAAACAAATGTGGCTACCCCTACCCACATGGCAAGGGAAGAAGAATTCCTCCATGTTAGAAGGCCTGGACAAGTCCTTCCATGTTAGACAAACTGCACATTCTCTGAAGGCTCATCCCCTGTCTACCTGCTCCATCTAATGGGGTTTCACACCATCTATTTCCTCATGAGATCTGCTTCCTAAAACCAATCGTCAGTTTTGACAATACTGCATACATAGTTGGGCCCAATGTCCCAGAGCCCCATCTGGTACTGAAATAATGTCCCCTTTGTGTCTTTCTTGAACCAGATGCTGACATGATTTGGTAACTTTTCAGTTTCTCCCACTGGCTGATAGGAAGCCAGAGTTCCTTACTTCAAAAAGCATGATAACATCAGTGATGGTGGCAGTATGGTTCTTATGGTAAAGAACCACTCAGTCAGGTCAAAGGGTCCCTTCCAGCTCTGAAGCATTCACATTTACCCAAACTTCCATAGAATCTGGCACTCTGATATGGCCTTCACTAGACTGTTTAAAATGGCATCCAGCTGTTGGGTAATAGCCTTGCTCAAGGGAAGACCACAGTAGCAGAGGATGTGGGGGAATGTTTCATTTGGTGCTCCAAGGAAATACTGTATTACTTGCCTTTGTAGATAAAATGCCAATCTACACACCAGGTAAAGGATCCCTCCACGTTGTAACAGCCACAGAGATTTTGGCATAAACCTTACTACCACTGGGTTTGCCAACAAACCATTGATTGTTTTAAAAAATGTCTTGGATGCCTGTTTAACGTCCTTTCCACCCCTTCTGGGACTGCAGGGCTATCATTGAGCCGTAGGGATACAGTGTCATTGCTTGTCCTCCATTCAGGATTTTTTTGGACATCCAGTGAGAGGCTACCTACAGTTGGAGCCAAATGTTTGATGCAGTTATGCCATCATTCCTAAACTCTCCCTGGAAAAATACTCTGTCAAGGAATCACATTTGGTTTTACTCCTCATCACATCTCTGAGGAAATGGTGGGAAAGCTGACTCAGATTTGAGGCCAGAAGCCTCCCCCCATGAACCACCTCTCCTCTATCTGCTGCCATAGCAGGGCAGTAAACTCATCCCTCTCACATAAGGCAGCTCTGGTGGTTCCATAACGGCTCTCCAAGGGAGGTACAGTCTTCTCCTACCATTCTTCTTGATCAGTTTGGGAGCCTGAAGGCATTCTTGGGAACCACACTACTCTAGATGAAGAGAAGAAGGGTAAAGCACAAGTACTTACTGTGTCTAGCTTCTTGCAAGATGCTTTTTCTACCTATTATGAGCTGTGGTTTGGAGAGGATTCTGACTTACACAATAGTGAGAACCAACATGAACTCACTGGGCACAAGGGCCACATGGTACCATGTAACCTAAGTCTTCCTCAGCTTTGCTTCCTACAATACTTACCTACAAATCAAGTCCCACAATTACATAAGAGTGGTTCACTTATCTATTCCACGATCAGTTGTCTCAACTGGGAGAACTTACATGTCCTGATTGACATCATATGCAGCACCAGCCCTCTATTTCTAGGCACAGGGAGTTCACTAGGGCATGTGCCGGGCAAGTTAGATGGCCTGAGTTAACTCTGGGTAAAAGTCTGCATAGTCATTACTGGAATTCTAAGTCATCATGGCCACATCCACTAGACTGGCCAGTGAGGCCAGAGGCTTTTTGGGAAGTCGATTTTACTAATGGCCATTCATAATTGTCAATCTTTTCTCAAACCCTCTTTGTATTAAGAGCTAGGCAAATAATGATTGGTGCAGATGCCTGTGTGGGCAGCCTTACTCTTCAATGATCTCCTGTTTCTCTGCTAGAAAGTGGGATCCTACCCATTGTTCATGTTTTCATGACCTCCAAATGTGTGTAAACAGATGAGATCAGGAAAGTCTGTGATCAAATTGAGCTCTACACTTTTTGAAAGATAAGGCAGAAGACATATAACCTGTATGAAATTGCTTACCGTCTTAGGAAGGCAGGAGGGTCATGAGAGAGGGAGAAAATTGGGAACTCAAAATTTTATTAAAAATGAATGTTAAAAATTGTCTTTACGTGTAATTGGAAAAATAAAATCTGATTAAAAATAAAAAAAGAAGATAAGATATAACCCTACATTTGAAGGTACCTAAAAGGCACCAGGTACATTGATACTATTGGGGCACAATTACTTGCTCGGCCCCCTAATGGGGAAGATAGAGGGAGACTGAGTTATCACAGTGAATCTAACATTCCTCCCACCCCACCTTTTGATCTAACAGCAATTTTTGCTTCTCTCTCTGGCTTCGGGGATTCCTCTTTATCTGTATCTTCTTCCCAAATGAAGCATGGGTTGGGTGGGGGGATTTTATTTATTTATTTTTTACCACCCCAACTTTTAAAGTGACTCTAAAAATACAAAGTGAGCTGGCCTGAAGGGGGAGCTACAGCCCCCTTTTCTTGGCTGTATTCTTCAGGTTTCCTTTCTTAAGCCTGACACTGGATTCATCCCGCCCAAACCCCAGAGGCAACTGGTCCAATGATAGTGGCTTTCTGGAAGTACACAGAGGCACACATTGAATGTCCACTTGTCCTGAGAGAACAGTTAATGGACTGCAAATCACAAATGCAGTCAGGAAGACTCATCTTCTCTGGCCTCAGTCTGTGTGACCTTGGACAAGTCACTTAACCCTGTCTGCCTTAGTTTCCCTATCTGTCAAATGAGCTGGAGAAGGAAAGAGCAAACTGCTTTAGTATCTTTACCAAGAAAACCCCAGATGGGGTCACAGAGAATTGGCCATGAATGAAATGGCTGAACGACACTGACAAAAGAGTGAAAGAAACCTCTGTTTTTGCTGGCAATGACCCCAGCGGCTTTCTTACAACTTCCACCTCATCCCCAGCTCTTTGGCTTATAATTTTGTCAGTTATGAACTTCACAGACTCCAAATAGGGTGATGAAAATGAGCTGATCAAGCCATCACCACCCCAGGCATTGCTCTACCTTCCCCCAGCTCCTCCACCTCCCCTTTTCTCAGAAACCTTCTTTACAAGGAGATTCATCAGTTTTCCATATACATTTGTTTTTGGGGAGGGGGTGTCCTTTCAACAGTCAATCTGACCCCAAGTAAAAGGGGGAAGTGCCTTGCATCTGAATGCTATTTCCCCTCATCCTCAAGAATGTAAGCTTCCTGAGGACGGACAGGGGTTGTTTCACATCTTTCTTGGTAACCTTGGCACCACACAATTGGTACATGGTGGGTGCCCAAATGCTTGTTGGCTCTCCAATGTCAGGGTTGCCCTTCCAATAACAGAAGCATGGGGAACCATCTGCCCTCCTTCCACATTGCCAGTCATCACAGATATCTCGGAAATTTAGGTGATGGTACTGATGACAGTGATGATTTTGCCACCGGACAAGACATGTATTCATGCGCATGGGCATCAGGGGAGTCCTACTACCTTTTGTGAGTGGTGCTAATGCTGCCACTCCTGCCACTGGCCGGTGCCTCTCTTGTATGTGCACAAGCGTCTCCCAGTGGTCTTCCCCATTAGAATGCAGGCTAACCAAGGGCCCCTGCTGGTTTTTCTGCATTTCCCTGTATCACCTCACTTAGCATAATTCCTGGCATGTGTTCAGTGCTTAATAAATGCATGTAGACAGATTCCAAGCCCAAGGGCAGTAAGCGTGCTTACCCATCAGGATGTGAGGTCTATAAGACCTCCTAGCTTGACCTAATACATGCTAACAGTATAGAATCAGGAATAAAAACAGCTTCACTCCACTTGCAGGAATCTTCCACTCATTTTCTGGTGTAGATGAACCCTCCTTTGAAACTGTTTTTGTCTGGAGGGAGAATCAGTTTCAGGAGTAAAATGACTTTTGGAACAAGTGGAAAGGGGCTGCTCCCTACACAAGTTACTCCATCAGTCATGAACATCATTAAGTGCCTACTTTGTCCCAGGGATGTACTAAATGCTGGGAATGGGAGGGGAAAAAAGGAAGACAGTTCCTGTCCCCAAGGAGCCTCCATCTAAGGCTTGGGGAGGAGGAAGATTACATACATAGATGAAGCTGCAAAGGAAATTCCCAGGGGTGAGGAATGCTGGGAAAGTTTAGAGGCGAGCAGCCCAGTGGGCACCAGCCTTCAATGGAGGCTTGGGAGAAGTTCTCCACCTCTGTTCTCTCCAGCCAGAAAGGAGGGTTGGGGGTAAGAGCAAGGAGGCTCTTAGTCACTGGGCTGGAGTGATTTGACAGGATTAGCAAAGTCCAGAGAAGTACAGTTGGGTGGAAAATGAAGATAATTTCCACTATATACTCAAATTGGGCAGGAAGAAAGCCATAACCACTAAGAACTAAATTTATTTAATCAACTTGGCAATTAAGGTACAATTGTACTTCTCTGGACTTTGCTAATCCTGTGAAATCACTCCAGCCCAGTGACTGACAGCCTCCACTGAAGGCTGGTGCAGGAGCTCTTGCTGGGTCTGCCTGCCTCCAGTCTCTCCCCATTCCAGTCCATCTTTCCTTCAGGCACTAAAGTATTTTTCCTGAAGCGTGAGTCTAATCACACCATCTTCCCCCGCCCCCTCAATTTCAGTGGGTCCCTATTGCCTCCAGAATCAAATGCAAAATGGTTTTATTGGCATTCAAAGCCCTTCACAACCTAGTCCCCTCTTACCTTTCCAGTCATTCGACACTTCACTCCCACTGACACCCAGTGACATTGGCCTCCGGGCTGTTCCATGAACAAGACCCTCCACCTCTTAGAGGCTCTGGGCATTTTCTCTGCTTGTCCCCCATACCTGGAGTACTCTCTTTTCCCTCTTCCATCTACTGACCTCCCTGGCTTCCTTTAAGGTCCCCCCCCCCCATCCCATCTTTTAATGGAAACCTTCCCTAACCTCTCAGTTTTGGTGCCTTTCCCATTGTTTCTATTTTTCCTGGATAAAGCTTGCTTTTGTATATGTTTGCTTGTGCCTCCCGTTAGATTGTAAGCTCCTTGAGGGCAGAGACTGTCTTTTGCCACTTTTGTTTCTCCAACACTTGGCACAGACAACAAATGCCAGTTGATTGCCCAGTGGTTCCCTTAAGAGCCAAGCCTCTCATGGGATTTCCTGGTGGGAGGCCTTCCTCAAGTACACATCACCTGCGGTCTCCATGATGTATTAGCTGGTCTACCCTTTGGTAAAGCAATCAGTTGTCAGGGTTGGCAGAGCCCAGCCCAGCCCACCTGTCACGGGGCTCCTACCTACCCAACATTGTCTTTGGCCTCTCTTGGGAGATCTGACATGGGGAAGTGGGGCTTGGTGAAGAGGATTCTTCCAGCCAGGTGACCAGCTGCCCCAGCAACTCAAAGCCCACAGATACTTGAAGAGGACAGTCAGCAGCTGCATCAGCCCATCGCATCCCTGAGCTGACCTTGCCTCTTCCTGGACCCCAAGCTCATGTTTGCTTTTCAAGGCCTTTCTCACTCAGCCCAGGGGATGACTTAGATGCCTGCCCTCTCCCAGGGTGATTCAAGGGACATTCCTAACCCCTAATAAGCTTCAACCAAAAGGGAAAAAAGGCTTCCAAAGCCAGTGCAGGGAGGATTTTAGCTACCAATGGCTTTTCTTTTCCTAACAGAAACACACTTATATGCATGGAAAGGCTAGCAAACTGCCAACAGTTCACGTAGCAAGTGAGTTTCCTGGGCTACAGCCTGGAAGGCCCTTAACAGGCCACTCCTCTCCTTCCCAAGAAGCCGTCAGTCCGTAGGTGGTTAACTTGGATTCCCTCTGGAGACCCGGGAAAGAAACAAAAGTGACAGGTAGTGTGTGCACCCACTGAGATGGCAGAGAGCCCAACAGCCATCATCTACAACAGCAAAACTCAGAATCTCTGCAGAAAGTGTCCCAAGGGTCCTGTTGTTCCTCACGGCTTGGCGGATATAGACAGCCTTCACCTTCCTGCCCCTTCTCCTCATATCCAGCATCAAGTTCAAATGTCACACAGCCCTTATGACGTGTGGGTGTCTGCCTTATTGCTTTTGGGATTCTAGTAGGCTCTATCAACCTTCCCTAGCATGGCCATCTAGGCTACATAACACTCTCTGCTTGTCTTTCTTCAAACCACCCTTATAATGAACTGGGTAAAACCAACTGGCTTGGTAACATCTGGCAATTCAGACACCCCTTCTCTTGAGCTGGGAGCTTCCTCGTGGAAGCTCCTTCCTAAATGGAGGCTGTTATTCCATTAGCTCATCTAACCTACACTCCACAAATCCACAGCCCAGGTGGGCGTTAATTTATCTGGTTGGAGATTCAGAGGCAGTCATGTCTATGACAAAGAATACCACGGCATGGAAACTAGAGGCACTGATGTAATGTCCCTGTGGGGTGACACAGAATGAATGAGTCCAGCTGAGGCTGCAGGGACTGAGGTCCTGGGTACTGGTGATCTCGGGAGGGATGGTGGGCTTTAACTATTTAGGAATTACCCACATGGACTATGGTGTAACCTAAGAAGAGATTTGACTCAGTTCAGCAGGGAGGTGTAAATCCAGGGGACAGACATTGAGTGCAAATGAGGGAGGTGCAAGGACAGTTGGTCTTTTCCCTGCTGAGTCAGCCTCAAACACAAACACCTCCACTAACTTCCCACAATGCACTTGTAATAGGGGCCAGAGCTGCAAGCCCAGCCCGGGGACCTGCAGGATTGTCACCCCCAGCATCTCCAGGCTCTGAATGTGGGCCGGGGGTGCAGGGTCTTCCGGCACTCACTCTCCCCCTCGGGATCTCATCCTGAACGCTCAGTCATCACATTTTTTTTGAAAAGGCATTTTTATTCAGACAAGAAACACTCCGGGCACAGGGTGCCCCCGCGGGGCCAGGCGCAGGCTCAGTCCTCCCCTGCCGGCCCCACGTACTGGCACACGGCCTCGTAGTCCAGCTGCAGGGCAGCGTCGCCCTCGTCGTGCAGCTGCACCAGCGCCCGGGCGCGTTCCGTGTCCCGGGCCAGCAGGCGGCCCAGGCGGCCGCGGTGCGGGCCCAGCACCACCATGACCAGCGCCTTTTCCTCGCGTGGGATGAGGGTCTCCAGCATGTGCTCCCGCAGCCCCTCCAGCAGCTGGCCCTCGTCTGTGCGGCACACGCACGTGTCTGGGCCCAGCACGTCCTCCACCGTCATCTTGGCCCGGTAGTAGCGACCCCCGTGCAGCCGCCGGTCCACGCAGCGCACGCGGAGATCCCTGCGCAGCCAGTGGGGGGCCGGCCGGGGCTCAGCGGGGGACCTCGGCCGCTTGCGCCCCTTCTTCATGTCGGGCTCCCCCCGCCGCTCCAGCTCCCTGCGGGGCACCGGCCTCAGCACGTGCTCGCTGAGCGTGGCCACGCGGCCGCCGGGCGCCAGCTTCACCACAGCCCGGGCATTGTCGGGGTCCAGGCCCTGTACCTGCCCGTAGAGGCCGCGGTGCGGTCCAGACAGCACCAGAACGGCCCTCCCGGGGGCCAGGCCGGCCGGCTCCTCCTCCTGGCGGCCCGAGGGCTGGCCCGGTGCCGGGGCCGCTGGGGGCCCCGGGGGCGGAGCCAGGCTGGCCCCCAGCCCCAACCCCTTGGGCCGCAGGGCGTTTTCGCGGGGCTTCACCACCTGCTTGAAGGTGCGGCCGAGACCCTCCCCTGGCTTCCAGCCCATGCCCCGGAGCATGGCCAGCCCATAGGCCTCCACGGGCACCGCCTCGTAGTCCGCGCCCATCGCCTCGGGGGCCTTGGCCGCATGGGCCCGGGCAGCCAGCGGGATGGCCACGGAGGGCTCTGTGGTCTTGGCGCCCAGGCCCCGCTGCGCCGCCCGCTGGGACTCCTCGATCAGCTCCTCCACCGCCTGCCGCAGCACACCGTCCTCGGGGAGCGCGGCCGGGCCCGGGGCCACCCTCCGGCCGTGGCCCTGGCCCAGCAAGGGGATCACCAGCTCCCGGGGCGCCTCCTCAGGCGGCCGCACACTGCGCACCTCCCGCCCCTCCACGGCCCGCACGAAGTCCTTCTCCTCCGGCGGGCCCTCGCGGCCTTCCACTAGCCGCCTCCGCCTGGCCGTGCGGCTGAAGCCGAAGGACACCGGGCCCGGCGGCCTGGGGGCCGGAGAGCTGGCGGCGGCCGCCCGGCTCTCGCCATGCGCCATCCCGCCGCCCAGCCTCCGGACTGACCTATCCCGCTGCCTGCCGGATCCTTTACGCAGTCCTTCCTCTTCCTGCCGGGCGCGCGCGGGGCAGGCCGGGCCTTGTAGTGCGCCCCGCCCGCGGCTGACGCTTATGCCCAGTGGCTTCTGGGCCTTGTATCAGCCACCTGTGCAGCTGTTTGTGCGCGGTGGCTGCCGGGTTTTGTAGTCCGCCCCGCCTGCGGTTGCTGTTGGTGCGCGGGGTCCACTGGGTCTTGTAGTCCGCCTTGCTTGCGGCTGCCGTTTGTGTGCGGTGGCTGCTGGGCCTTGTAGTCCGCTCTGCCGGTGGCGGCTGTTGGTGCTCCGTGGCTGCCGGGTCTCGTAGTCCGCCCCGCCTGAGGCTGCTGTTGGTGCGCGGGGGTCTAATCGGCCTGGTAGTCAGCCACCCGTCTGGTTGCACTGGGCGTCTGCTGGGCCTTGTAGTCCGCTCTGCCGACGGCGGCTGCCGGGTTTTGTAGTCCGCCCCACCTGCGGCTGCTGTTGGTGCGCGGGGTCCACTGGGTCTTGCAGTCCGCCCTGCTTGCGGCTGCCGTTTGTGCGCGGTGGCTGCCGGGTCTTGTAGTCAGCGACCCATGCGGCTGCTGGGTGTCGTAGTCCGCCCCCCATGTGGCTGCTGTTTGTGCGCGGGGTCTAATCGGCCTTGTAGTCAGCCACCCGTCTGTTTGCATTGGGCGTCTGCTGGGCCTTGTAGGTCGTTCTGCCTCCTCCTCTTGTTCGCGCACGGTGGTTGCCAGGTCTTGTAGTTCGGCCCTAACTGCAGCGGTTGTTTGTGTCTGGTGGCTGCCGGGCCTCGTAGTTTCCTCCTCCCCACCCGCAGGTGATGTTTATGCGTGGGGTCTGCCGGGCCTTGTAGTTCGCCCCGGTTGTTTGTGCACGGGGTCTGCTGGGTCTTGTAGTCAGCCACACGTGAGGCTGTTTGCGCTCGGCGCCTGCTGGGCCTTGTAGTTCGCTCTGCCTCCTCCTCTTGTTCGAGTGCGTTGGCTTCTGGGCTTTGTAGTTACTCAATCCACGTTCTGCTCACGCTTGAACTGGGGCCGCCCCGAGAACTAAATTTCTCCTCCTTCCTCTCTTCCTCTCCCTACTACCCCTCCTTCTCCTTCCCTCCTCCTCCTTCTCTCTCCATCCCTCCTCTCGGCGTCTGACTTGTTTATTTTCTGAGAAAAGCTTTTCTTTCTGCCAGTTGAGCCTTTCCACGCGGCCGTGCCTCCGGTAGACATTTCTGGTCCCCCCCTTCCACACGGGCCTAAGCTGGACATCTGCTGCATGAAGGGCTTCATTCTGCAGTTGGTTCCTTTTACCCCGGAAAGGTGGCTACTGCTTCCTCCCTATCCACCGCGGTCAAATTGTTGCGCACTCGTTCGTTTCTGTCGTGCCTGACTCTTCGTGACCCCGTTTGGGGTTTTCTTGGCAGAGACTGTGTTTGGGTCCCCCAGGGGAAGTCACTGCCTGTTCATAAGCCCCCACAGCTCGGCCACCGAAGAAGACCGATCTGTCTGCCAAGACCCAGAATTCAGCACATCCCGCGGGCTGGATCAGAACTGGACAGCTCTCTGCTCCGGAGCATAAGACAGCGCCCGTTCCGGGTCTAACTTCATTTAAGTGGGAGACGGTTCCTAATACATTCGTCTAAACAGCTGGCAGGGGCATTTCTGGGATGACGTTTTATGTTCTAGAACAGCCCTCAGTTCTGGGTAGAGTCCTGGGCGTGCTGGACTCGGTTTAGGTTCAATATCGGAACAAAATGAGACATTTGCCCATCACTTAACAGACAGTTCAGCAGGAGTTGTCGCTCTTACCACGGAGAGGCGGTGCAGACTTGAACAGAGGCTTTGGTGTCTGCTCTGTTCTTTATTAACCGGGGCACCTTCACCTTCTCTCTGGGCCTTCATTTTCCCCTCTGGAAGTGGGTGTTGAATTAGAAGGTTCTTGAAGGACTTTGTATGAACAGATCAGCCCATTCATTCATTATGCCGGGCTTCCTAATGCCCCCGAGCTAGGCAGCGATTTGAGGACTCCAGTGAACATGACTGGGAAAGTGATCACAATTTCAAGCTGCCCAGGGGTTAGGTGTAAGGAAATAGATCTAACTTCCTTTTGGGAGGTGTCTGGTTGGTGGCTGATGTTCACTCTCTCCATGTCCCAAGCTGTGTTATGGGGCTGCCTTTCTACCCAAATGATATGGTCCATGGGTACTTGATAACTGTCTCTCCCTTGCAGGCTTTCCCATCTTCACAGGGTCGGATCAAAACCCGATGTTTAGTCTCAGTCTTGACCTTTCATCCAGGAGTGTTGGGCAAAGGAGTTTCAGGTTCTTCAGCCTACCTGGATTTGACCAGGCTTTAGGTAAAACATGAGATCCAATACTTGGTTGGTGAGGGTTTGAACCTCATTTTCCTGACCTGTAAAGCAGGCAGGATAATACCTGTGGTACCTAATCCATACAGTTGTTAAGGGCTTTGTCTGTGAGCCCAAAGGTCATGTCACAGGCAGGTTATACATCTGGATCACCTGCACTCTCTCCAGTGGTAGGATGAGGAGGGGAATGTGCCATCTGAAGGCCAATGTTTAAGGATCAGAGCCTCTGAGCTTCTGCTCTCTGCCAGCCCCAGCCCCCAAGTCTGATCTGCTGCTTTGGTTTCAATGGGGTCTTGCTTTTTGAGGTTTTCCGATCCTCTGATAGAGGCAAGGCCCACATCCTGAGCACAGACTGCTAAGTCTTCAGCAGGTTGGAGAGGGGTGGCCAGGAAAATGGGTTGTGGACCACGTGCTGAGCCTTGCCATCTCTCTTTAAAGTTTGCATGGCATTCAGAGTATCCAGAAGAGTGCAGGCTGTTTGGTGGGGGATGGGACTGTAAGCCAAATGAAGGCTTGGAGGGAGCAGAAGAGCTGCCTTACACTGTTTGAAGACCTGTCATGGGAAGACCAATTTGACTTGTCTTAAGTGGCCCTAGCAAGAAGAATTAGGGACGTGGGTGCTGCAAGCAGAAAACTCCCTCAAGCTGAACCCACATTTGCCTAGCTATGAGTTAGCCCAAACAGGAATGGACTGCTTTGGGAGGTAGAAGGTGCTTCCTTGCTGGGAGTCCACCACTATCTGAACCACTAATTAGAAGAGATGGTAGGCAAGGGGCTTCTTGGTCAGGTTCACTTTTGCCTGGGTGGGGACCCTGCTTACTGGACCCTTGTCATGCAGCCTTCTGGCCAAAGCATGTTTTCATAACCTACAAAGGAAGCAGAATGGGGAGGGCACTGATTGATTTTCTCATGTTTACAATACTCATGTTGTATAAGCTGCTTTGGAGATGAGAGAGCTAAGCAGGTGCTTGCTCTGACTTTCCAGATGGACTTAGGCTCTTGGGTTGTTTATGTTTTCCCCAGGCCTTCTGAAAGAGAAGCTGGAAGCACATGGAGCAGTTTGATTCTGAGACCACATAGAAGGGCAGGAGGGTTGGGCTGCTTTACCTCCATGTGCTGTGGCTACTCCTTCTATCTCCTTTTGGACCCAAGGAGCAGAAAATGGGCACAAGAGTCTGAGGAACAAAGTCCAGCTTTTTTTCCTGCTTCTCAAGAACTTAGGGAGCTCTACTGGAGAGACTAGAGAAAGCCTATATTGGAGTGGCCAGAGGAAGTTGTGAACCTTCCCTTTGCTTGAGGAGTAGAAGGGCAGGCTCAAAGTTCATCTCCTTTCAGCTGATGGGTAATTCCCCATTCCCACCCCCCCAAACCCACCTGGAAAATGTTTTGTCCATCTTAGGAGAAATTCAGATAATTTCTGAAGATCTTGTCCAATTTTTTTCTATAATTCCCAGGGATGGGATCTTCACTCAATTCTTACTTGGAGGTGACATTCAAATATGTAACCCTGCTAATTATCTGAGTCTCCTGAAACATAATAACTATGGATTAATTTAGGGGCACCTCACTATAAAGCAATCTGACATGACATCATCTCCCTTCCCACTTATCCCTTTTAAATAATGGGTTGCTCAAAATCCTTAGCATGCTTCCATTGTTTACATGAACCTTAGTTAAAGAAGAAGACTTTTTAATGGGTAGGGAAATGGAAGGTATTTGAATACAATGAGTGGCCAATGTCAAGATACTAATGTGAGAGACGCTAGACTGAGTTCAAGGCTCAGCTCAAAGTCCATTTTACTAGAAGACAGATCACTTGCAGGTGAGAACTTTTGACCTGAAAGTTTGGTTAAAGGAGGCAAACAGGCTAGGTGATATATAAATTCATATGTTTAATCCCTTAAAGCTAGCCAACTATATGCATGTATGGAGCCAGATAAAATCTGACTGCCTGAACAAAAGAATGGGAAGGCTTAAATACATTTTAGAACCATCCCAACTCAGGGTGGATGTGTCACTCAAATTTATGATCTCCATATATGTTTGATAATAGTATGAGAAAGGAATTTTCTTAATTGAATAGGTGGTAAATACAATAAGAGAGTTTACCAAGTATCAATTGAAATTATGACCCAGGATATCTGTGTTTTCTTTCCCATTAACATGCCATAACATAGTGTATATCCAAAAAATATTAAGATAAGGAAAAGTCCCATTATTCAAGAGAGTGTCTCAGGTTAAAGGTCTCATCCTTAATGGTTATAAACAGAGGAAAAATGCTCTTAAGTCAGTCCCATCTGGCTTTGTTGACAAAGGAAGAGGTATTTTCTGAGTTTACTTCAGAGAACAAAGAAGCCGTTAGGTCCGGGCTCTTCTGGTTGATTAGTTCAGGCTTTGGACCTTATTAAGGCCCCCAAATGATATTAAATGAAGATGATCAGAACCAAAGCAGCAAGGACAAAAAGGACCTGAGTCAAGGCCTGGCTCTACTTGCTCTTTTTGTGAAATGGAGTATCTCTGGACCTCATTTTCCTCAGCTTTAAAATTGAGAGGGTTGAACAAGATCACTTCACATCCTTTGCCACTGTGGTCCAAGGCTGCTTTCTGTAACAGAAGATAGATACTGTTGTTGTTTAACCCCAGACTTTTCTCAAATAAGTGATGATGACATCAGGATAAAGGCCATGGTGCCCAGAGATGTGCGTAGGTGACCACATGAGTTCTATGTTCTTGTATAACTCTAGGGAAGACTGGTTAAGGAAGGGCATGCCCCATGGGGAATTTGCTTCCTTGATCCTGTCAATTTTTCATCTAAGCATTAGTTTTCAGAAACCAATTTTCCTATAGTGTTGACCTGAGGACTATGAAAGAAATATGTGGAAGTTTTTATTTTATTTCAAGGAACTCAGCAATGGAAGACCTGCTTGAGGGCTTATCAGAAGGGGATGCCTTTTAAAGTATAAGACAGTACCGAAATAGGGGTTGTTACTAGAGCTTTATAAAAACTTCCTAGCACTATGGCCAGGGACACTCACAGAGCTAGTTTATAGGTATGGTGTGTTAGATCACACTTGCTAGGGAGGCGGCACATCTGGCCATATCTATTCTGCATTGTACTTCCCCTGCTGTGTTTTGTGAGAACTTCATTAATTCAAGGATTTAAGAAAGATTAACAAACCAGGTAACCTTACTGCCTTTAGGTGGTTTGGAAGATTTGCTGACTCAGTTGGATTCAGGCAAAACTTCAGGGCTCAGGAAAGGTGTGGTTGTGTTGTCTCAAAGTCCAGAGAAATCTGTTTATCCTGGTGTGTTTTGTCTGTGTCTTCTCCATGTGCTAAGGCAGTTTTCCTAGGGATGGGCTAGAAGGAGGCTGTGACCACTGTAAGGGTAAAGAAAGAGCCCCAGAAACTTGAGCCCATCAAATTTTCCAGAATCCATCACACAGTCTGACCCTCCTCCCACTGAGCTGAAAGGCTCAGTTATGTCCAAGGATTCTGAGTCGGGGTGGGGGTGGAGAAGGCACAAGGGCTTCTGAGAATGGGAAGTGGAGAAGAGTGAAATGACTGGCTATCTTTCAAGATATCTTCCTATATCCTCCCTGGTCTCACTCCCTCACTTCACATGGAGGAGAATCTCTTTCCCACACTCTTCTTTCTGGTTCAGCTTCTGTAGAAGATCGTTATCCTCTAATCCTTTCAATTTCCCAAATGGACAAAGTCAAAGGAAATGAGGGAAAAAGGGAGAGTGATAGGAACATATTCCAAGTTATAAAGCAGCAGAACATAATCTCCTTGAGGGCTTGGGTTAGCTTTTATTTTGTCTTCATATCTCCAGTGCCTTATGTAGAGTATATGCCTAATAAATATAATTTGCACTTATCCAAACTGTTAGCTAGTATATTAAAAGAGGAAAAACCTATCTTTGAAATAGATTAAATTTAGGAGAAAACATGTATAGTACTAGATTGGTAAACATAAGAATCACGAAAGACAATTAAGGTTGCTTTGATTGCATGCAATTATTTTTTGTTCAAATAAAATCAATATAACCATATTTGAGGGAAGAAAAGAGAAAGAAATTTCACTGATCACCTCAGAATAATTGTCATAGTCCATTTCTATTTGGGGCACTAGGTGGTGCAGTGGCTAGAGCACTGGACCCGGAGTCAGGAGGACTCATCTTTGTGAGTTCAAATCTGGTCCCAGATACTTACTATATGACCCTGGGCAAGTTACTTAACCCCATTTGCCTCAGTTTCCTCATCTGGAAAATTAAATGACAAACCACTCCAATATCTTTGCCCCAAACCCCAAGATGGGGTCACAAAGAATGGGACAGCAGTGAAATCAGTCAACAACAACAACAACAGTCACAACCTTCAGTCACATTCAGGCCGTTATCAGAGCAGGCCCTTGTCATTCTTCATTCCAGGCTCGTTCAGTGAGGACCTAGGTTCTGCCACATGCTACATGAATGAACTTGGGCAAACATTTCCCCTGGATGGACCTCTTTTCCCCATGAGTAAGCTGAGGAGGCTGGACTAGATGGCCTCTGAGGTCTCTCACAGATTTACATCTGTGCTTTCTGGCCCTCTCAGTGAATAACTTCTTAATGGGCTGTTTACCTTTTTAATCTATATTCTCCTCTAATGGAAACATGATTTCATTAGTGTGGGCGTTTCCCCTGATTGTCCATGCTACTACTTGTTCAAGTCCACCAATCATGCTGGGGCCCCTTCTCTGTGGACATCCTTGACATTGCTTCCCATGTATGACTGTTCCCAATGGTGTTCATCCTTCTTATATCTAACATGCACCTTTCCATTGTCTTTTGGATGTCCAACTCCAGCTTGTTTTACAGATGAGGAAACTGAGGCAAACAGGGTTAAGTGACTTATCTACAGAATGCTACACAGAAATGTAGCATTCCATGACTCCATCATAGTCCATCATGGTAAAGATTTCACAAAATGAGCATTTTGATTCTGGGGATAAGCATAGGGTCATTAAAACTTTGGTCACAGATGTGAGCAGGAGGAGAACAGACTGGATTGCCTTTGGGAAATTGAAATTTGTCTAGGGTGTGACCCTGGGAAGATAATTATCCTCTGAGTGGCCCCAATTATCTCTCTGTTACTGAGCAGGTTCTAGGGGTTTGCTTACTAGTATTTGAGGACTTTCATGGGCACTACACATCAAAGGGCTAGCATGTGTGAGAGGTGGGACTCTAACGAGTCTCTACTTGGAGGATAGATCTCTATCCACTAAGCAACACTGCCTCTGGCTTTATATTTCATGATATTAATGACTGGAGGAACATCTAGATTCTAGAACATGTATCTCTGCATCTGCCATATTCCATTCTCTGTAGCTGCCCTTGGGTGAAGAATTGAAAAAGGATGTGTTTTCATGTGTTATCAGCAGTATGGTGCAATGGTGAGGGGCCCAGGGCAAAGTGGTAGGGCTGCTCCTTGACAAGGTTCATTGCTGAGTCCATTGGCTCTGACTCAAGATGGGTTAGCTGAGGTCAGAACAGGCCGGTGACAGTATCTCAGAGGATGGAACAAAGGACTGACCCCCATGAATTCCAATTCACACCAGATTTTTATATGGGTGCTTAGAGTCCCAGGGCCAGAGTAACAGCATCTAAAGTGTGGCAAAGTACAGACATTCATTCCTGCCTGACTCACAATATGGTGACTACTAGGTATGAAGACTTACAAGGCCCTTCTTAGAATTGGCTCCATGGTGTGTAACTGGAGGTTTTGGAGTCAAGATCATAGCAAGTACATAGCTGCTCTGTGGGTCTTTGATTATGTGCTGCTTGGTTATTGTATACTGTCTGCTCTCAATTCCAAGCTAGAAATGAAACCCTGTGTAGTTAAGCATATGTATCTGCTTCTGTAAAAATTGAGCTCCATTATTCCAAGATTATTTGGCTCTGTCACAGCTAATATGGTAAGTACAAGAAACAGGCAGGAGATGGAGAAGTGGAGGCTTGTTAGAGGTGGAGACTTGAGAACTTATTTCTGATCAGATCAATGGGTTATATCATCTGGCTTTCTCTTGCTGGCATCTCACCCCAGTTACCTCACAGCTAATATGGCTTGGCCATAGAGGCTGTGTCAAAGTTTGGTGGCAGCCTCCCAACTCCACACACCATGAGGACTGCTGAATTGATAATTAATTTATGAAATTATGAAATGGGGACAGGCATGTCCAGTTCTTTGGGTATTCTCTAGGAGTGACCACAACTGGTAGTGAGAAATATAGTGGCAACCACACTTTAACAACCACAATGTTATGGGTATAAGGGCAAACAGCACAGAACATACAGAGACAAGCAGGAGAAAGTGGAGATATAGAGACAGATGGAGTGGGGACTGGCAGATGAGATGGTAAAGGGAGGCAGCAT
Source organism: Pseudochirops cupreus (assembly GCA_028627135.1). Taxonomy (NCBI): domain Eukaryota; kingdom Metazoa; phylum Chordata; class Mammalia; order Diprotodontia; family Pseudocheiridae; genus Pseudochirops; species Pseudochirops cupreus. Next base: position 67,720,306 of record CM053582.1, read on the forward strand.
ATGGAGAGGGGATGAGTCATGTAACTGTGAACTGGAGCTGTGAGCAGCACGGATCTTTAGGAGAAAGACAAGAGCTTGGGGGGTGGGGGAGCTCAGGCTTTTCAGGTCTCATTTTATAGGCTTTTTTTTGGAAACAGATCAACTCTAATCCCTGCCTCCTTGGGGTTAGTTCATTAACATATTGAGATCATCTCAACTGTTACTGGTAAAACTTCAAAGACATTAACCCCTTTTTGATGTTTTGCTAGTCAGGAATCGTCTGGACTTTACATAACACAGGACCAGACTCCGGACAGCACCTGTAGCTGCTTCTGCTGATTCAGCACCTGTTGTTGTTGTTTGTTGTTATTGAGTCACTTCAGTCCTGTCTGACTCTCTGTGACCCCATGTAGGGTTTTCCTGGCAGAGATACTGGAACACTTTGCCATTTCCTTCTTCAGCTCATTTTACAGGTGAGGAAACTGAGACAAACAGGGTGAAGGGACTTGCCCAGGGTCACAGAGCTAGTAAATGTCTGAGGCCAGATTTGAACTCACAAGGATGAGCCTTCCATGGCACCACCTATCTGTCCCCATGTATCGTAGTACACTTTTACCTTTGTGTAAGATGTTGAATCAATATTTGGACTTTAGATTCTTTTTTTTAATTGACTATGGTGGATTTGAAGACAAAAACAGCTCTTGGCATGTGACTACCTACCCTCTCAAAATAGTTATGGCTACCCTATTCTGATCTAAAATGTTGAACTCTGGAGGAATCGACTCTTCAGTTCTATCTGGATGTAGGTGGTGGCATGCCCTCTGATCCACCTTTAACATTCCATCAAGTCTTTAGGTAATGGGTATTCTTAAATGATGATGGCAATGACATTCATATGAGAGTATATCTGGAACTTAGGCCAATCTGTTCCAGGCTATAAAACACCAAGTAGCAAAGCAGGTGATAATAATTTAATATCAATTTGAATCCCCCAGTAAGAGCCAGAGCCTGAACTAATCAACCAGAAGAAGAGCCTGGACTTAACAGCTTCTTTGTTCTCTGAGTAAACTCAGAGAATACCTCTTCCTATATCAACAAGGCCAGATGAGGTTGACTTTATGGCCATTAAGGATGAGATCCTTGACCCACGACACTACCTTGAATAATGGGACTTTTTCTTATCTTAATATTTTTTTGGGCATACATTATCTGATGGCATGTTAATGGTAAAGAAAACACAGATATCCTGAGTCATAATTTCAATTGACACTTGGTTAACTCTCTTATCTTACTGTATTTACCACCTATTCAGTTAAGAAAATTCCTTTCTCATACTATGGTTAAAACATACATGGAACTCAGAAATTTGAGTGACATAGAAACCTTGAGTTGGGATGGTTCTAAAATGTATTTAAGCCTTCTCATTTTTTGTTCAAGCAGTCAGATTTTATTTGGCTCCATACAAGTATGTATTCTGCTAGCTTTAAGGGAATAAACATATGAATTTATATATCACCTAGCCTGTTTGCCATTATTAACCAAACTTTCAGGTCTACAGAGGTAAAAATTTGCTCCCTCATTTAAAAAAAATATTGATGTCCTATCAAGAGATAACTGAACACTTTCTTGTTTTCAGGCTTGGTGATCACCATTAACTTATAAAATTGGCAAATTGCTTGTTTTAAAATGTTCCACTCCCTCAGAAACCAATGAATAATCATTAAGCTTATTGTGGAAAAAATCCCTGCGTGGTTCTTTATTCATTTGTAATCTTAGTAGCTAACTGACATCAAGGTATATCCACAAATTAGAGAAAATTGCAGTCTGGTTCCCAAATTTCCCTTCTATTGAGGTGGTTAAAATATTTAGCAAGCTCCCATGGCTGTGGATCTTAAGTTATTCTGTTTTTTGCTTCCTCCCAGAAATTGGAAGCTGAGAAGAGACCTTGCCCAGGTTGACTGAGGTCAATAATCTCCCCCTGTGAATCACAGTGACCACTGTTGACTGCTGCAGGTAATGGTCATGGCCCAACACCACCCCACTTCTAGCGGTTTAACATTGGCATTGTATGGGGACACTTGGTCCTTGTTTATTCCTTATTTTTTGGATTGCTCTGGCTAGAATGCTGAGGGCCCTCTTGAGTGACCAGTTATTCTTGAGGTGAAAAGATATAGATAGTACTGCATCATTATGATTATTTGGATGATTTTTTTTTCAAGGGAGCTAAATCTGACTGGTAGATTCACTTCACATGAGCAGTCCTGTGATTGAGTCACTGGCTGAATTGGCAGTATGGTGTCTCATTGAGATTCCCATATCCTCTGACTATTGGTAATCATTTAAGATTGTTTGCACCCAAATAAGGGCCAAAACCTGAATTAATGAACCAGAAGAAGCACCTCAGCCTAACAGATATGCCCTTCTTTGTTGTCTGAGTAAGCTCAGAGAATGCCTCTTCCTGTGTCAACAGCTACAAGGCCAGATGAAGCTAAGAACATTCCTGTATATGGCCATTAAGGATGAGGCACCTTAACCCAAGACACTCTCTTGAATAATGGGACTTTTTCTTATCTTAATATTATTTGGACATATACTATGTTATGGTATGTTAATGGTAATGGAAACACAGATATCCTGGATTCTAATTACCTGAGTAAAGGGCAGAGTTGAAAAGGGTTTAGGAGAGGTAATATCTTAGTTTTCTGGCTTCATCTTCAAGAGAAAACATATGTTTCTAGAGTCTCTTCAGGAAGAGAGGTACTGGGAAGCAGCTGTGATGTAAGGAATCTGGCACCTCAATAATGTCTCTGTTCCCCCTCCCCAATCCCTTACTATATGAGAGATTTTGGGGAATTTCCCCCTGGGTGAGATTATCTGAATTGTCTCACTACTGAAAGCAGTAGTCTTCTTTGGGGATAGGGGAAATACCAGAAATTTATTCATACTTCCCTATGAGCCACACCTAGGCAGACCCATTTAGGCACATATAATCTATATGTGCAATATGTACCCACATTTCATAACCATATTCCATTATATTAATGTAACACAACTTGTTTAGCCATTCCTTGATCAATGGGCATCTACTTTGATTCCTGGTCTTTGGTATACATGAGTTTTTTTGTTTGTCATTGCCTCCCTGGAGCCTATGCCTAATGGGGACACCTTTGGGTCCAAGGTCTCACTTTTTAAAAGGATAGGTGCACATTACTTTTTGGAATGGTTGGACTGATTCACATCTCAGTGATTGTCTTTCTTACTCATCAAATTCTGACTATCCTCCTCTCCGAGTTTTCTTCCTGCACACACTGTGTTCACCTTTTTCTTCTTTCCAATGGAACTCAGAATGCCCTCCTTTGGGGATCTGGGCTTTGAATGGTGGACTGTCTCTTTATCTAATCTGCTATCTTGTCCACTATCCTCTTTCTAGTCATCCCTAAGCTCTGGGACTGGACTCATTCTACCCTACATTTCATCTCTTCCTCACCTTTATGTGTAGCCTTCCACCATTTACATGTATGCTCTTTCAGGGCAGGGATTATTTTGTTTTGTTTTCCAAAATCCCCAGTGCTTATTATAGTGCCTGTTGCATAAGAGCTTAATTAATGATTTTTCATTAATTTTTCAATAATTTTTCATTAATCCTTTTGTCATCTTTGCCAGTTAGAGAGGACTTGAAACAGTCTTTACATGTATATTAATAGTTTGCAATTTTCTTTCATAGCCTTTGATCACTTATCCATAGGGAAGGGATGAAAAACCAGACCAGGGAAAGTCAGAAACAATGGAATTCAACAATTTAGTGTTTGGTAAAGTGAAAACATAAATTACTTGGGAAAAAAACTCTTTATTTGATAAAAAAACAACTACTAAGAAAACTGCATGGCTGAAATTAGGCTTAGATCAAGACTTTACACCATATTTCACAAAGATGTTCCACACTGACACACTTAATATTAAAGATCATACTATTAAAAAATTAGAGAAGCAAATAATATACTTCTAATAGCTATGGGTAGTAGATGTATTCCTAAGCAAGAAAGGGATAGAGGCATTACAGAGGATAAAACACAACTTTAATTACATGAAAATGAAAAATTTTTGTGCAAACAAAATAAATGCACCTATTAGTAAACATTTATTATTTGCCTAGTATGTCCCAGGTACTGTGCTAAACATTGAGGGATATAAATGCAAAAAGAGACTGTCTTTGCCCTCAAAGAGTTTACAGTCCAATGGAGGAAGACTACTTACAAAAAAAACTGAAAAGGATAAGGGATGGAGGTATCTGGCTAATGGCATAATTCCAAAATGATTATAGCCAGATGGGAAATGAGGATAAGAAGGGAAGCAGGCAAATGGGGAAAAAAAATCTTCATCCCATTTATTTAGTAATGTTTGCCATCTAAGATATGTATTAACAATTAACAATATGTGTAAGATTAATAGCCGTTCCCTAAAAGATAAACAACCAAATAATATAATCAAACAGGTGTCAAAAGAAGGATTGCAGGGTGGCTAGGTAGCACAGTGAGTAGAGCACCAGCCCTAGAGTCAAGAGGACCTGAGTTCAAATCTGGCCTCAGACACTTGATCACTTGCTAGCTGTGTGACCTTGGGGAAGTCGCAACCCCAACTGCCCTACCTTCCCTCCTTCAAAAAGAAAAACAAAAAGAAGGATTGCAAAGTATTTCCAGTCATTTGAAAGAATGCTCCAGAGAGGATTCTGGGAAGATGATGGAGTAGGTCAGAAAATTCTGAGCTCTCAAGATTTTCCTCCACAAAAGAGATAAAATAGCATTTCAGGGAGAACATAGAGTGGTAAAAATAAATAAGAGTAGGGACAGAACAGGGGTCTTCCTGGGATAATCAGAGAAGACCTGGAGAAAAATCCCAGGATGAGGTTTGGTTCCTCTGAAGAGTGAACACTTCTAGGCTAGGGACTACTTAAGCAACAAGCAGCAATCCTTTGAGTTAGCTGGGTTGAGAGGCTGCCTTGGCCCCAGTCACAGGAACTTTTATCTCCAGGATAGTGAGAGGAGTTGGGTATCTGAGTTTGGGAAGATAGAGGGAACCTTTGCTGACAAGGAATGCCAGACCCAGCTTTGCTGCAGAGACCTGACTGAGAGTAGAAGGAAGCAGCACATGTCCAGTGAGTGCAGAAACAGTGGGGTGGATGTCACTGGCTATGCACACTTTTAGGAGGTTGGAGGTGTTGGTTTGGGTTCCAGGCCAGAGGAGAAAACTGGGGAATCTGAGGCCAGATGTACCAAACCCCATGCCTCAGGGCTAGAGGTGATTACAAAAATTAAGCTACTACAAAAGAAATGCACAGGTAAAGGAGAAAGATTCCAATCATAGAGAGTTACTATGGGCATAGAAGAGACTGAGGTTCATCTTCAGAGGTGGACATTGAAGCAAAGAAACCCTCTTCTACCCCAAAGAGTAATGTCAAGTGGTCACCTGCTCAAAAAGAATTCATAGAAAAACTTTTAAAAAGGCTTTAAAAATCAAAAGAGAGAGTGAGGAAAAACTAAAAAGACAAACAAACCCTAAAACAAAAAAGAACAATTCAAGAAAACCAAGAAGATTATGAAAAGAAAGTCAACCATTTAGAAAAGGAGATCCAGAATCTTAAGGAAGAAAAGGGCTCCTTGAAAATCAGAATTGGGCAAGGGGAAGCCAGTGAAGTTATAAGAGATCAAGAAATAAAACAAAATCTAAAGAATGAAAAAATAGAAGATTATGTTAAACATCTCAAGAAAACCAACTGATCTGGGGAACAGATCAAGAAATGAAAAACATAAGAATAGTCAGACTACTTGAAAGCTATGATCAAAAAAAATCTTGATACAATAATACCAGAAATAATTAAAGAAACTTGTCCTGAAGCATTAGGAAAAAAAGGGAAAAGTAGAAATAGAAAAAAACCCCACTGATTACCACCTAAAAGAGATTCTACAAGGAAAACCCACAGGAATATTATAGTCAAATTCAGAAACCTTCAGGCAGCAAGAAAAAAATTTACATATGGTGGTGCCACAATTAAAATCACACAAGATTTAGCAGTGGTGACAGTAAAAGATCACAGGTCTTGGAACACTATACATTGAAGAGCCAAAGAACTGGGCTTTTGTCCAAAAATATCATACTGAGAAAAGCCAAGCATAATTCTGAATGAAAATACAGGACATTTAATGATTTGTCAGACTTTTAAGTCTTTGTTAAAAAAAAAAAAGCAACACAACACAAACCTGAACTTAATAGGAAATCTGACATACGAGAGCCAAGAAAAACATAAGGTACATACCAAAGACCAATTATAAGGGACCCAATAAGGACAGACTATTGAATTTTTATGTATGTAAAATGTAAAACATATATCTAGTTTTACTAGTCATAGGGCAGTTCAAAAGAAAAATGATGTATACTTGAGGATGATATGACTTCAAAAAGTAAAACCATTCAGGAACAACTAAAAAGAGTAATTATCTTATTCAAATGAGGAGCAAGAGGAAGAACTGACACAGAGGAATTAGAAGGGAGAGGAGAGTTGGTGGTCTGGAAACCTACTTTCATTGGGAATGGGTTCAAGAGGGAACAATACATATGTATCTAAAAGAATATAGAAGTCTAAATTTAGGAAGAAATAAAATGCTAAGGAGATAGGGAAGGGGGAGAGAATAAGGGAGGATCTTTGGAGGGGAGGGTGAGGGAATAGGTCACAAGGGTGTACAAAAGAACATTTAAATTTCTGGGAATGGGAGTATAAGGGAGGGATCCTTTGAGAGGGGGTAGGTTAAGTAATAGGGTGGCAAAGAAGTGAACAGGAGGGAAGTAGAGGAGTTGAGAGGGATAGGAAGTAAGAGATACACACAAACATAAAACCAAAGATTTAGAGTAGAATCTGTTAGGGAAAGTATGTGTCTATGTATGTATGTATATGTGTATATATATCTCTATCTACAAACAGATGCACACTTAAAAAAAACAAAGTAAAAATGTACAGCAGAGAACAAAAGAAAACTTAGGAGGAAGCAAAGATGAACAGTTCTAACACAATGTGCAGTATTTATTATATAGGCTTTCTTGAAATGGACATTTATTGCTATATCTTTTAAATTCTCTCTTACAGTGTGCTGTGCACATAATGTCCTTTTTTTCTTTTCTTCTTTTGTATGTAAGTTTCAATATTTAAGTTTAAAATATGTTCTTTTTATTTTCTTATTGTGTATTTAAGTTTTAGTAAGAAAAAAGAAAAAAAGAAAGAATACTCCAAATCAGAGGTGTCAAACTCACAGCCTGTGGTCATATCTTGCCCATGACACTCTCAACCACAGCCCAAATCAGATTAAAATGCACTGGGGAAATATTTAACAAAATAAATAAAAATGCAGCACAATAAAATAAAGTTAATATGTGATTTTCTAAGTCAGTATGTGGCCTACAGGAATCCTGATGGGTGACTTGTTTCTATTCGGCTTTGATACAACTGCTTTAAATCACAACTAATAAAAAACACAAGTCCAAAAATCTCTGATTTCTGACTCCCACCCTACAAATTGACAAAAATGACAAAAGATGTTCCCCAATTGATAAATGGTCAAAGGATATGAACAGGAAGTTTGCAGAGGAGGAAGTTAAAGATATATAAATGTATGAAAAAAATGCTCTAAATCACTATTGATTAGAGAAATGCAAATCAAAACAACTCTGAGGTACCACATCTCACGGGTCAGATTGGCTAAGATGACAAAACAGGAAAATAATGAATGGTGGAGAGGATGTGGAAAAATTGGAACATTAATGCATTGTTGGTGGAGTTGTGAACTGATTCAACCATTCTGGAGAGCAATCTGGAACTGTGCCCAAAGGGGTATAAATAAGTGCATACCCTTTGACCCAGCAATACCACTTCTAGGGTTGTATCCCAAAGAGATCACAGAAGTGGGAAAAGGACCCATATGTACACAAATATTTATAGCAGCTCTTTTTGTGGTGGCAAAGAATTGGAAATCCAGGGGATACCCATCAGTTGGGGAATGGCTAAACAAGTTGTGGTATATGAATGTAATGGAATACTATTGTGCTATAAGAAATGAGGAGCAGACAGACTTCATAATAACCTGGAGAGACTTACATAAATTGATATTGAGTGAGAAGAGCAGAACCAGGAGAAATCTGTACACAATCACAGACACAACATATGTGTGACAACTAACCTTGATAGGCTAAGCTCCTCTCAAGCAATGCAAAGTTATAAGACAACTCCAAAAGACTTGTGATGGAAAGAGATATCCACATCCAGAGAAAGAACTACTGAGTCTGAATGCAGACTGAAGCAAACTACTTGCTCTCTCTCTTTTTTTGTTTTGTTTCTTCTTTCTCATTGTTCACTCCATTGGTTATAATCTTTCTTTACAACCTGACTAATGTTTAATGTGAAGATATTTGTAGATCCTATATTTGATTGCATGCCACCATGGCGGGGTGAGGGGGGAGGAGAGGGAGAGGGAGAGGGAGAAAATTTGAAACTCAAGGGATTGTGGAACTGAATGTTGTAAACCAAAAGTAAATAAACAATTTTTTTCAAAAAAGGAAAAAAAGAAAAAAACAATAAAAAGTGACAAAAGATGGCAGTAGTCAGTGTTGGAAGAGTTGAAGGGTGATAGGCAAACCAGTACATTGTTGGTGGACCTATGAATTGCTACAACTGTTTTGGAAAGCTATTTGGAATTATACAAATAAGGTGACTAAAATATTCACACCCTCTGACCCAGAGACCTCATTACTGTGCTGATATCCAAAGGATGTCATGGATAAGAAAAAAGTCCCCATATACTCCAAAATATTTATAGCAGCCCCCTTTTTATGGTGGCTAAGAATTAGAAGCAAAGTAGATACCCATTGATTGGGGAATGACTAAATACATTATGGTACATGAATGCAATGGAATATTCTTGTGCTGTAAGCAATAATGAATGTGATGAATATAGTTAAACATTGAAAGATCTCCATTGGTGTTGTCATACTGAAATAGAAATGGGGCCACTGACCCCAACATAAGGACCCCTGTGGGTCGCATACTGATTTCATTTTCGTATGTAATATCTATGTTTTAGTGCCTGTTTATTTTGATAAATATTTCCCAGTTACATTTTCATCTGGTTTGGATCACATGTGGCTCTGGGAGGTAAGAAATGCGGGACAAAGTCAGCAGAACCATGAAAACAACATATATGGTAACTACAACAACATGAATAGAAGGAACACACACCAAAGCCTCTGAAGTGAAGGTGGCAATGCTCTGGAGACCCAGCCAGACTCAAATGAAGGCTCTGAAAGGCCACAGCAAAGTCACACTTCTGTGGAGGTGGGAAACCCACAGCGCTAACACATAGCTCATATTTTTGAATTTTATGTGTATTGGTCAGTTGTGATAATGTTTTTCTTTCTTTGTCTTTAAAAGTATTTATTATCTGGGATGACTCGGGGGGGGGTACTTGAGAAAATTTAACGTAAAAGATATTGATAAAAATTTATTTAAAAGTCAAAAAGTAAAAAAAGAGAAAATGTCCAGTGTCTTGTAAGAGGAACAATGGGAAGGACATTTTGGTATAATCATAAAGTATGTGGAGGGGAGTAAAGTAAGAATACTGTAGGGGCTGGAAGGGATCAGGCTGGGAAGGACTTTATATGTAAAATTTAAGTATTTTTAAAAAAGTACTACAAAAAAAAGTCCTTTCTAGCTGATCTGATTTGAAAGCTGGGTGGGAGGTGAACTGGAGTGGGGGGGAGGCTCGTAAGGCTGGGAGAGCCACCGTTGGGCTATTGCAAGGGTCCAGATATGAGGTGATGAGGCCCCCCCACCAGGGGTGCTGCAAAGGCCATTTGAGGGAATACTGTCCGTCATTTAGAAAGTGTCTACTATGTTCCAGGCAATGTTCTAAGTGCTGGGGATGCAAATTAGAAAAAGAATTAGTTGTTGCCTTCAAGGAGTTCCCAATCTAATGGGAAAGATAACACATAAAAGGAATTTGAAAGAGGGGGACTAGGAGAGAAGCATGGAGTGCAGCTGGTGGGAAATGAGTTCAGCTCACCTCGATGTCTTTAAATGGAGGCTTTGGGAGTTCTTTGCTCCACCTTTCAATCAGAGGGGCAGAGGCTACTGAGGAGATGTGAGCATCTGAAGCAATGTTAAAGGATAAATGTCCTTCAAAGCGAAGGCAGAAATAGGACTTGCTGAAAGATTTGAGGTATGTCTGATTAGAGGGTGCAAGGGGGAGGGGGTGTAGTAGAGGATGTGTGGTAGGACAAATAGGTGAGACAGTTGGATGGACTGGATGGGATAAACTGAGTCAGCACTGCATAGTACATTGAGGGAGTGTGAGTTGGTAGACATGTTTGATATTCAAGTCTGAGTTAGTGGCCAGCTAGGTACTGAATAGAGCTCTGGGCCAGGGGTTGGGAAGACTCTTATGTGGAATCAGTTACCCAGTGTTCCCAGCCTTGCTTATCAGTCAGCGTTGAGGGAGGTTCTGCTGGGGAAGGAGACCCCAAGCCTGCAGTTTCTTTATCACCTGTTCTCCATCACGCCCCCCTCCCTGCAAACTGTCACGTTCTTGCTATCCTGGGGAGGACCTCAGATTTCAGGGCCCCCCTCTTTTGTTGAGGTGGATCTATCTGGATTGTCTTCAAGTTACCTGTCAAAGCTATCCCAGCATGAAACCATTGCTGATCTTCAGTGATCAACTGTTAACTTATTGCTACCTTGACTTGCTTATGATAAAATCCTTTCAATTCTCTTTGTTCTGACTTTTACCTAGTTTATCAGGGCGAAGGCTCAAATGAATAATTTTCCTTTCAACAACCTGAGTTCAAATCTGCCATCAGGCACTTGAAAAGCTGTGAGACCTTGGGCAAGTCATTAATCTCTGTTCACCTCAGGATCCTTTGTAAAATGGGGAACACTGTAGCACCTCCTTCCCAGGGCTCTTTGAGGCTCAAATGAGGTAATAATTGTAAGGTGCTTAGCACAGTGCTGGCACATAGTAGAGCAGCTAGGTGGCATAGTGGATAGAGCACCAGACCTAGAGTCAGGAAAAACCTGAGTTCAAATCCAGCCTCAGACACTGTCAGGCTGTGTGACCCTGGGCAAGTCACTTGCTCTTGTTTGTCTCAGTTTCCTTATCTGTAAAATGAACTGGAGAAGGAAATGGCAAGCCACTCCGGTATCTCTGCCAAGAAAGCCCCAAATGGGGGCACAAAGAGTTGGAGATGACTGAAACAACTGATCACCAACTAGCATATTCTACACAAATGTTATTAGACAGAGTACCCAAGGAAGGAGCCACGTGTGTTAGACAGGACCACAGATTTGGAGCTGGAAGAGGCCCCAGAGCTCACTGAGTCCAACTCCTAAGGTAAATGTTAGAAAACTAAGTTGTGGGGGGCGCTCCGTACAAGGAGTTCCATTCACAATATACTCTAGGTTTATTTTATAATCACAGTATGAATTCACTCAAAACTATAGCTCATGAGCCCCCACATAAGCATTTACCTTTACTGGTCAGCCAGATGATGAATTGCTTAAATCAAAGGTATTTAATGAAATGAAATAGCAAGAAAAATCCTAATAACGCATTTCTCTCATAGACTTGGGGCAACTTCCCCATGACTGCACCCATCACCAATAGGCAGAATGGACACCTGAAAGGAACACGTATGGAGAGTTATGTGTGTGTGAACACATTGAGGCCGCTGACGTCCTCTGGTGATGTCATATCATTGCTCCCACCATTGTTTCCTGACTCACTCCTGCCCAGTGGTTTGACTTCCAGCCGTGGCTCCACGGGGCATAAGGATTTGGCACTTCCTCTTCTGGAGAGTTTCAGCTGGAGCCTACCATTGATGTTCTCCCTTTTCCTTTGAATAGAAGAGTGAGTACTACTATCTCTTAGCTTGAGGTTTTTCTTTTTTCTTTTTAAAAATAAAGGCGGAGCCCACATGCACCTAAATATTGGACAAAGAAAATACCCTGAAGTGGTCTTTCCTCTTCCTGAAGAGGAAGAATGACTCTAAATTAGAGCAACTGTGATGATCAGAGCCTATATGATGCATTCTTGTAAGGGACAGTCTTGTGAAGTCCTGAGGATTCTTATGAGACAGAGTGTTTTAGAATATAAAATCCAGACACTGGTTTCTGTATTTACATTTTCAAGCTGCCAAACGTTATAACATCCTTGACACTTTTCTTTTGTTGTCTGGTCACTTTAGTCATGTCCAACTCTTTGTGAACCCATTTGAGGTTTTCTTGGCAAAGACATAGGAGCGGTTTGTAATTTCCTTCTCCATCTCATTTTGCAAATGAGGACACTGAGGCAAATAGGATTAAGTGACTTGTCCAGGGTCACCCAGCTAGTAAATGTCTGAGGCCAGATTTGAAGTCAGGAAGAGGAATTTTCTGACTCTGGATCAGCCCTCTATCCACTGCAGTGCCACCTAGCTGCCCAAGTAGACATTTTTCTACATGTGCTTATTTGTTACCCTTTAAACCTACAAAAATGGAAAACTATATCTTATATAATTGGATCAGATCTAATCTGTTCCTTCATTCAAATAAAGTCTCTTGGTTTTGTGACTTTTACTAAGTCTGATTTTTTGACATTCCTAAGGAGAGTGAGCTAGTTTTTGCACTCAGCTGACATAGGTATCTCTTTTTCTGTAAAGGGATTTCTTTACCTCAGCATCCATGCCTTGTAACCCAGACCACCCCCCCCCCCCCAATGCAGTAGTTCTTGGAGACTTTAAATCCTCCCCATTCATTACCTTTACTTCTTCATCAACTCCCCCACCCCCTCCCATACCTTGGTGTCCATCTCCAGCTCTCAGAACCACTTAAAACACCCTTTATAATCTATCAGCCTTATTCCAGGACTGGCCTAGATGCTGGTCACACAGGGATAAAGTGAAAGTCTCTACCCTCAAGCAACCTATGCTTTATTGGGAGAAACAAAACATAAACATAAGTGTATGTAAAATACCTACGTAGTAAATACACGTTTAACTCCTACAAAAGCCTTTGTTACAGAGGCTTACCGACTATTCTTGGGGACAGCTGGGTGGTGCTGCAGTGGATGGAGTACTGGACTCATCTTCCTGAATTCAAATCTGGCCTCAGACAGTAGCTGTGTGACCCTGTTTGCCTCAGTTTCCACCTCTGTAAAATGATCTGGAGAAGTAAAAGTCAAACCACTCTCTGACAAGAAAACAGCAGGTGGGGACACAAAGAGTCGGACATGACTGAACAGCAACAAAGAGACTATTTTTATGAACTATGGTGGTAACTGTCACTCTTCTTCTAGAGATTGGTGGGAGAATGTGTGAATTTAATGTCAGCTATGAAAAAGAGAGGAGACAGAGCAACAAGGTATTAAGAAATGTCTTAACAGAGCTCTAGTCACTCACTGCTACCTCGCTGCCTAGAGAATATACATCTCAAGGATGATGGCTTGAGAGAAACCAATGATACTGTTTTCCTGCCATTGCTGGAGAAGACAGAGACCTACTTTCTTCATGGAACTATTGTGACCTCTTATCTTTGAGAGAGGATTCTTGATTTGTTATCTGCAAAAACAAAACAGTGTGGGTCTGTGTTCTCAAGTGAACACAAATTACTTGCATTTATAGAACAGCTTTGGTTAATTGGAGCATTGCCACAGAGAAAACATTGTAGATAATTATTTATGTTTCTATTATATGATTAGTTTAATTGCTAATGAGTTGTATGTTCAGTAACTTTAATGTTAAATATTAGACAATTGTGGGATTCAATATAGTGAGAGATAGGAATATTTACTTTGCAGAAAGGAGTTTATAAAATAATATGTGAACAAAAGAAGGGCTCAGAGCCAATGATATATTTCCTCATTAGGTACACTTTGGCATGTCTCACACATATCCCCCAGATTACCACAGAGTGGGAGTTCTAAACATTTTCTGTGTCATGGGCTCTTGGTAATCTGGTAAAACTTATGTATTGGGGTGGCTAGGTGGCGCAGTGAATAGAGTCAGGAGGACCTGATTTCAAATCCGGCCTCAGACACTTAACACAAAAACTAGCCATGTGACCTTGGGCAAGTCACTTAACCCCAATTGCTCCAGCTTCCCCCCTCCAAAAAGCAAACATCCCCCCCAATTTTATGTATCCCTCCTCAGAATGTTTTTAAACATACTAAATTGTATAGGATGACAAAGGAAACTAATTTTATTGAACAGTTATCAAAATTTTTTTATAACAAGTTTCCAGACCCAAAGTTCTGAAACCTCACCATAGAATTTAAGACAATAAAATGAATTATGGGAATTTGTTAGGTAGGAGACTGAGGACTGACCTATAATGGAGGTTGGTAGATATCCTAATTCTTGTTACACAAGATAATTTCCCTTTGGAAATAATAGCAGCTGGGGAATCAGTAAAGGCCTCTGGGAGGAAGGAGCCCTCGAGCTGAATTCTAAAGGAGACTCAGGATGTGGTGGAGTGAGGCAGACGTGCACATGAGATGGCCAGTGTGAAGACCTAAGGACAAGATGCAATGCTGTGTGGGAGGAATAGCAAGGCCAGTTGGGTTGGACTGTGGAGCATATGAGGAGGAGCAAAAGGCTGGGAAAGGAGGTTGGGGCTGGGTTCTGATGGGCTTTGTGTGACAAATGGAGAGTTTGTGATAGACTCTGGAGGTGAGGAGGAGCCAGTAAGTCCAACGGCCCGATCTTCCCTGACGCGTTCTTAATGCTTGGACATTGTGGCTCCTGCCCCTGATGCCTTGGCTTCCACAGTGATGAATGCCTCTCACAGATTTTCCTGTCTGTGTATTCCTTTTCTGCCCCTTCAGTGGTTTCTCACCCTACAGCTACATTCTAGGGGGCCTGGGGCCATGACACAGGATGTGGGGGGTAAGATTGGCCTTTGAGTTGCCTTCAGGCTTTAGATACCCCTAATTTTCTTCTCAGAAACTCATGCAAGGGGACAACCTGATGGTTCTGCCTCATGACTAACTGTGGCTTGGGGCAGGCCACTTCCTCCTCTGGGTCTCAACTTTCAAAATGAGTGAGGTGAATGTAAGTCAGAGCTAAAAAAGACTTAATGATCGATGAATCTTGAGATTTCATCCCAACTCCTTTCCCCTCGACTTGTTCTCCATTCCTCTTCTTTCCCTTAGACATCTTCCATTCAACTTCTCCCCTCCCAAATAGAATCTTCCCATGGGAATGTCACATTCCCTCCCTTTATCTTCACTGTTCTCCTTAAGCTGGGGTGGGAGATGGCTGACCTGCTGCACATAGCTTCTCCTGTTGGTTGACTGCTTTGATGACAAGATTATCATGAACCCTCAGAACTGGGGAGATGAACCACCATCTTCCTTCACCCTTAAGGGCAAAATAGGGGAAAAGGCCCTTTCTGGAAGCTAGTATGGCCTAGAAAAGGGATGCTTAGGAGACTCTGGTGCGAATATGGGCTTGGCCACTAACTTACTATGAGATTTTGGGTGAGTCTCCTCCTTTGGGATCTTTGCTTCCTAATCTGAAAAAAAAATGAATTAGAGAATTATCTCCAAGGTCTCTTCTGATTTTTTACAATTGATAGTTCTGTGAAATATAGGAAGGATTTCAAAAAATGTGACCTTGTTACGTGAGTTGGTGAGAAGATTGTTGAATAGCATTATTTTGGACCCCTGGTGAAATAGGGACAGAGGCCAAACCTCAGGCTTGAGTTGGTGGTGAGGAAGGAAGTGAAAATGATTCTACAGATGTCTAGTATTTGGGTCAAGATAGCTTGGCAGGAGAGGTCTGTGTATGGGAGATGGGAGGTGTTGGGGTCAGAACTTTTGTTTAATTTTTTTTCTTTCTTTTAAAAAATGTAGATGAGACCTTATCTGCTTGTAGGCTGAGAAGAGATTAATAGAAGGTTCATGATGGTTCATGATTGAAGGTGGAAGGATAGCTACTCAAGAGGGAAGGGAGGGTAGGGGAACATGGGAGGGCCCATGTGTTCCTCTAAGATTAAATGCAGAGTAAAGCTTCATGCAAGGCTCCCCCTACTAAGAACCCTGGAGACATGCACCTTCATAGCTGTGGGCTGCTGGGATCAGCACTTACTTAGAGATGATATGATTCCTTTGGGAGATGACTTGGACTTAGATATCTGATGCAGTCCTTCCTAGCTCTGGGAGTCTTCTCCTAAATATGTCTCCCAGTCTCAGAGTTGGTGACCCGGAGAGAGAAGGGAGACCTGAGAAAAAGTACTAGGTGACCCAGAGTTGTGTGGCAGTTTCAGTGATTAAACGATGTGGTCTCTCTATGGTCCTTCTATCACTAATATCATACCCCAGTGTGGGCATACAATCCATCCTTTTAGTCCCAAGGATACTGAATTAAAGGATAAGTGGGTTAAGGGGGTGTGCTGGCTGAGAAAGAATGTGGAAGATGATGATACCCTTACCCTTGAAGGTCTCCATGTGTGAGTCCTTAAGGACTAGAACTAGGATTGATGTTGGGTGGTGGTTGTTGGGCATGAGATCTTTGCCTATCCCCCCAGGGCTAAGCTTCTGGGATGCTTGAGAGGTAAGAGGATGCCTTTTGATAAATAAGTTGTGGTTTAGCTATATGAAGCAATCCTTTCTTATGGAGGTCATATCATAGTTAGAACTGTGGAGCTGGAAGGGAACTCGG
This sequence comes from Pseudochirops cupreus, assembly GCA_028627135.1. NCBI lineage: Eukaryota > Metazoa > Chordata > Mammalia > Diprotodontia > Pseudocheiridae > Pseudochirops > Pseudochirops cupreus. Next base: position 67,737,013 of record CM053582.1, read on the forward strand.
CCAAGGTCTACCTCAGCAGAGGTAGCATGGCCAGTATCTTCCACCATGAACACAAAGGCCTTCAGTAGTAGGGAACTCATTAGCTTCTGAGACAACCTCATGATGGTTCTGTTCTGACTTCTAGCAGGCTCTTCCTGATCTTGAGCACGGATCTGTCTGCATGCAACTTAACCCCCCTGGTGCCAGGGAGGTACTGGTCTGCAGGACAATGAGCTCTTTAGGTACTTGGAAGCCTCAGAAATGTTCTCCTAAGTCTTCTCTTCTGGCTGGGCACCCCATTCCTTTATCCCATGCTCTGATGATGGGATTGAAAGCCCCCTCGGCTAGTTCTCCATTCCTCTTCTTTCCCTGAGACATCTTCCATTCATCCTCCCACTTCTCAAAAAGATTCTTCCCATGGGAAATAGCCTTGACCTGGACTAGTTCCCGGTGGGCAAGGTCCTTTCCATATGGTGACTTCCAGAAGTGAGTGTAGACAATAGCAGAGAAGGATAAGCATTGAGGGCTATTAGGTCCCTTCTGGGATTAGGAAAGGAAAGAAAGGTCATGGTGGTGACATAACTATAATTCCCTGTTATAAAATTATGGCAGCGGCATATGGGGCAGTTAGGGGGCACCATAGTACCCAGAGCTCTGGGCCTGGAGCCAGGAAGACTCCTCTTCCTGAGATCAAACCCTGTCTCAGACACTTACTAGCTGTGTGACCCTGGGCAAGTCACTTCACCCTGTTTGTCTCAGTTTCCTCATCTTCCTCAGTTGAAGAAGGAAATGACAATTTATTCTAGTATCTCTGCCAAGAAAACCCCAAATAGAGTCACAGAGACTCAGACACAAATGTAAAACAGCAACATCAATGACAATATATGAGCAAGGAGGGCAGAGGTAGAGGAAAGTAGGCCACATCCTGTACTGACCCTTGGCCCTGCCCCTTCTCTTTCCCCCCACCCCCATCCCCACCCTCGGAGATTGGGCTGCCCAAGATGGGGGCTGGGGAGGCCCCAGCCTTGTCTTCCATATTTCTTCTTTTCTCTGCCTGAATAAGTCTTGGGTCTATATCGAGAGAGAGAGAGAGAGAGAGAGAGAGAGAGAGAGAGATTCTGAGAAAGTCCTTGGCATTTCCAATAGTGGCTTCCCTACCATCATCCTCTTAACCATCAGTGCCCAGAGGCAGGGGATTCCCTTCTAGAGATTAAAACATGACTCACATTTGCAGTGAGAGCTCATCTGGGAAAAACATCCAGATCTCAATAATACTTCTGGGTAATAGGCATCGTTAGGCCCCTTTTGCAGATGAGGTTGCTGAGGCTGTGAGAGAAGAAGCATTTTGCCCAAGGTCACACAGGCAGTGTCCAGAAGATACAAATATCCAGATGCCATGATTCCAAGCCCTCTTAGGTCACATCAGGGGACTCTTGGTCAGTTCTTGTCACCTCAACCTGAATCACTCCTGCAGCCCCAGCCAAAGCCAATGAGCCACCTCAGGATTGGCCTCTTCTACTAAGAGTTGTAATTCTTGGTGGAGAAAGTTCTCAAATCAAGACTGAAATCACCATGAGTCACTATCATAGACTCTAACACTCTAGGCTCAGAAGGGATCCCAGAGGTCATCTGGTCCAACCCCCCTTCCTTGACACCTTGAGACACAGACCGAGGTGAGGGTGAGGAGAGGGCAATAAATTGAAAAGTCAAAGGGTCCAAGACTGCTGCCCCAGATTGATCCAGAATAAGCTATTCCCCTTCCCAAACTTCAGAGTACGGGGAGCAGAATGCAGGATTTAAGTCAGAGGACCCGAGTTCAAATCTTGGCTCTGCTACTTAGTAATTTTGGGATTTTACCATCATGATATTATCGATTTAGAGCTGGAGGAGACATGAGGGATCATTTGGTCCAAGACCTCATCTTAAAGATAAGGAAACTGAGTCTTTGGGCGATTAGCTGACTTGCCCAGGCAGCTAGGTGGCTCAGTGGATAGAGCTTGAGAGTTGGAATCAGAAAGACCTGAATTTGAATCCTTCCTCAGATGCTTACTGGCTGGATGACTGAGCAAGCCACTCAACCTCTAGGTCTAACAGCACCCACTTCACAGGGTGGTTGTGAGGATCAAATGAGTTAATGTATTTTAGGTGCTTTGTAAACCTTAAACCACTATGTAAGTGCTATGATGATGAGTGAGACCCAAAGGTCAATTTTGCCCATTGTCTAGTTCATTTGTGCTTTGTCTTTTATTCTTGAAGAGGACCATGACATCAGGGGAATGATGACAAGACTTGCAGTTGACTTTGATTTGAGGGAGGGAGGAAGGGCTGTGCAAGGCCACTAGCCTCACTTTCTCCTCCAGCGCCATCTGGGTCCAGTGGCCAGATATGGATCAGGAATACCAGAGATGGCCCAGGATGCAGTGGGAGCCCTTGGCCTTTTAAGCTAAATTGGCTCATTTAATTCTTATAGTAAAGGCCCCTTCTATTATGAAGATGGGCCACGGCACCTGGATAACATTAGAGAGACTTGCCGTCTTCCTAGACCTGTGCAAAGACTCAATAAATACATCTACTAGCAAGGATTAAGTACCTACATGCCAAGCAACCAAGACAGTCCTTGACCCCAAGGAGCATACACCCTGTCGGAGGCTATGTCATGGAAATGTTCATTTGTATACAAAAGAAGGACAAGGTAATTTTAGGAGAGACATTAGTAGCTGGGGATAGCACATTGACAGCTGAGTGTAGGATGGATTGGAGAGGGCAGAGACTTGAGGAAGGGACATCCATGAGAAGGCTATTAATAGCAAGAGGGAGAGAGGGCCTGAAATAGGGAGGTGATTGAGAGAGGATAAGAGGACAGATACAAAAGATGTTATGGAGACAGAATCAATAAGAATTGGAAATTGATTGGATATATGGAATAAAGGAGAGCAGGAAGTCAAGAGCGACTTGGAATGTCAATGGGAGTGACTAGAAGGATGGTGGTATCCATAAGAAAAACAGCAAAAAAAGATAAATGGAATGTTTTTAGGGGGAGGGTTAGATAAGGAATTCTGTTTTGGATATATTGAGTTTGACGTTACCTAAGGAATATCCTTTTGGAAATATTTTTTTCTTTTTTTTTTTAAATTTTATTTTAGTTTGCATCATTCATTTCCACAAGATTTTGAGTTACATATTTTCTCCCCCTCTTTCCCCCACCCACCACCCCAAAACAGCCATCCCAGTGTGTCCCCCCTCCCCCAGTCTATTCTCTCCTATGTCACTTTTGGGTAGGGCAGGATGGATCTCCCAAACACAGTGCCTGTGTATCTCAAGTTCCAGTTGGATGTAGTCAACAATAATAATCATAATTGCATATATATATATATATCTAGATAGACAGATAGATACACATTCATAACATTTGATTATGGAACTCCAGATTCCAGATTCTTTCTCCTCCTCCCT
>CM053582.1:67740944-67801235 GCA_028627135.1 Pseudochirops cupreus
TCTGTGATTTTTTTTTTTAATCTCTGTGGGGCTCTGCTTCCAGAAGGGAAAGCTCTGTCCCAAATCGCTGGGGTCCTCCCGGCTGCCGTAGCTCTCAGGAAGATGCTGGGACTCTTCCTATTTACTTCCGGCTGACTGGATAATGAAGACTCCAGGACCAAGGCCCAAGGCCCAAGACCGCGATCCAGATCCAGGCTGCTCAACACAAGAACTCTTGGCCTCAGAACAATCGCTTAGTCCCCCTGCTGTCTGCAGGCCGTGAGTGGGAAGCTGCAATGCGGAGGCGGGTGCAAAACCTCTGCCTTTTGCTTTTCCGCTCTGGAGGCCTTTCGGCCAAATGCTTTTCTCCCCGCAGTTCCCACTGACCTAGTTCTGAACGCTGCTCACAGCTGCCGCTAATCAGCTCCTCTGCTCCTCCTGTCCAGCCACCCCCAGGGCACAGCCGTGGCTTCAGGCCAGGCTGGCTTCAGTTCGCAGTGCTGATATGGTTCCTCGTAGCCGAGCTGACTTTAGTGGGAAGTATCTTTGTGTGCGTTTTGGAGTTCTAGGATTGGTTTAGAGTCCTATTTTATGGGTATTTTGGGGTGGCTGTGTGAGAGCTGCGATATGTTGCTGCTGCTATGCCGCCATCTTGGCTCCGCCCCCCCTCCTTTTGGAAATATTTACGAAGCAATTGGTGATAGGGGCCTCAAGCTTGAGAGAGATACTAGGCTATATATCTGTATTTTCTGTGTCTGTGTCTGTCTATTTATGTAGATATAGATATATAGATTTGGAAGTTACTTACATAGAAATGATAAATTAACTCATGAGAACTGATGAGGTCACCAAGAGAGCATACAGAGGGGGAATAAAGGCCAATACAGAGACTTAAGGAGTGAATTAGGGGGCATCCCCTTGGATAATTACCTATCTCGCTAAGACAGCAGCATCACAAAAACTGAGAGAGGAATGAATGTCCAGGATAAAAGGGAGGTTGACAATGGTCAGTGCTGCAAGGTTAAGAGAGATGAGGACTGAGAAAAGACCACTGGGTTTAGCCATCAGAGAGCACTGGTAACTTTGGAAAAAGCAATTTCAGATGAGTGATGAAGTCAGGACCTTGATTCTCAAGGGTGAGAAGTGAGTAGGAGAAGGGGAAATGGAAGTGATGACGTGACAGTGACAATCTTCATTCTCCCTTCCCCTACCTCGACTTGTCAGAATGGATTACCACCACCCACTTACAGTGATTCACATAAGTGCAGATTCTACCTCCAGAAGGACCCTAGGAAACAGTGATAAGAACTGGCAAGTGTTGGACAAGATATTCAAGAGTTGCAAGCAGTTTTTGTTGATTCTACTTATAAGTTGAGATATTTAGGAGAAGAAAAAAAGAAAGAAAATGAACGGAACTGAATAGCTGATTTTAAAACTGTATTTGAGAAAAGGATTTGAATTTATAAACAATAGTTTAAAATATAAGAATGACAGACTCCTCAGCAAGAGATGGAATGCTTCTAATAAGCACTAGGAAAAATTCATTTGCCCAGCGTCTTGCAATAGCCTTCAGGACTGTGTCCTCAAATTGTACTTGTGTGAACATTTTGTGGTCCTCCATATGGTAGCTGCTACCCTGGGTACCAGGGGGCCCTGTGTATGTGACTACTCCCAAAATTATTGGCTTGTGGGCCCCCACTACTGTCATTCCTACTAACAGTCAGTCCAGAGTCACAATTAACTCTTAGAAAAAGTATTTACTAAGACGGATAAACAAAAGTACCTATAAAACACCCCATTGGTTATAATTCTTCTTTATAATTTGACTAATGTTTAATGTGAAGGTATTTGTAGAACCTATATTGGATAGCATGCCTCCTGGGGGGGAGAGGGGAGGAGGAGGAGGGAGAGAAAATTTGGAACTCAAGGGATTATGGAACTGAATGTTGTAAACTAAAAGTAAATAAATAAATAAAAAACCCAATCCTCTTTCTTCTCTTCCTCCCAATACTCAATGGGCATTACATCACATGCCTGCTCCCCACAAGAGCTGCAATATGTGGTCTAAGAGCGGACACAAGGACAGACCACAGTGGTAGTGAGGCCCATATACAGAGAACCTATCACTTCAGCTGCTCACTTCTTCAGTACTGCAGGGCTTCAAAGTCTTTGGAAAGCTCAACTCTTGGACTTCGTGCTCTAGGGCTCTGTTCTTTGCTGCCAGGGGTCATTCGCAAGGCTGATTCCAGCCTTGAGTGGTTGTGTCAGTGTGTATCCTGGCTCCTGACTGTATGCTCTCAAACCTCTGCTAATCAGTAGGCACTCATTAATCATCTTCCACATGCCAGGCACTATACTAAGCCTTGGCAATACAAAGCAAGGCAAAAGATAGTTCCTGCCCTCAAGGAATTCACAGTTTAAGGCAGGAAACAACAAATATGTATAAACAAGCTACATACAAGATAAATGAGAAATAATTAACAGTGGAAAGGCTCCTGAATTAAGAGAGGTTGAGAAAGGCTTTTTTTTTTGGAGGGGGGAAGGCAGGGCAGTTGGGGTTAAGTGACTTGCCCAAGGTCACATGGCTAGGGTGTGTGTGTGTGTGTGTGTGTGTGTGTGTGTGTGTGTGTGTGTGTGTATTAAGTGTCTGAGGCCGGATTTGAACTCAAGTCCTCCTGACTCCAGGGCTGGTGCTCTATTCACTGCACCACCTTGCTGCCCCTGAGAAAGACTTTCTGTAGAAGGTGGGATTAAATTTGGGATTTTAAGGAAACCGGGAGGCAGAGATGAGGAGGGAGAGCATTCTAAGCAAGGGGGACAGAATGGGGTGGAGGGAAAGGGAAAGAAAACCCCCTCATCTTTCTCCTCCCCAAAAGGTGAAGAATTGGGTTTTGCCATGCTTGCTAACTCTCTCAAAGTGACCAGGATAGAGATAGCAACAACAATTTCATTTTACAGTGGGAACTTCCATATTAAGAAATTTCTAATGATGTCAAATGACACTTTCCTTGCAATTTATGGGTTTAAGAGAGTTCCCTAGGTCACTGAGAGGGGTTGTCCAATGTCACATGGCCAGTATATATCGAGGCAGAATTTGAACCCAGGTCTTATTCTTTTTTTTTTTTTTGGAGGGGAGAAGGCAGGGCAATTGGGGTTAAGTGACTTGCCCAAGGTCACACGGCTAGCAAGTGTTAAGTGTCTGAGGTCAGATTTGAACTAAGGTCCTCCTGTCTCCAGAGCCAGTGCTCTATTCACTGTCACCTAGCCACCCCCAAGTCTTATTCAAATCAAAATTAATTGCAAGTCATGGCATCACCTCCCTGATGTCATGGTCCTCTTTGAGAATGAAGGACAAACCACACAATCCACTCTACCCCATTATATCTCAAAATTGACTGCACTTTGTCTCTTAAGGGTAATTCCATGTTTGGCTACTCATTGTTTCATTCAGAGAGACATATTCATACTTTCTAAACAGTTAACAAAGACTAAGTAGCATGATAAAGCTTGTATGAATACCTCTCAGTGAGCTGAAAGCTGTACCACCTAAGCTGCCAGTGCTAAAGAGAAGGATGTGAATACAATGGGAATTTGCCAACCGATCCAGATTCTTAGAAGGTATGAATAGAACAGGCTAAGTCCCAAAGGAGGAAGACCTAATTCTGTAAGCACAGTGGCAGGGGGCTAAAGCTCAGAATGCACCGGCCCCAGCAAAGACACTTTGACTTTAAAGAACCCTTTCAGGAGGTTTTTTCAGGTAGCTAGCTCTCCTCAAGGTGCTGAGACCTTCCCCATAAATGTCATCTTGCCTATATATATGTGTCTGTATATTCCTATATGTATATGTGTTGGCTTGCCCAATATAACGTAAGCTCCTCGAGGTTTTGGCTTTTGAGTTATCTAGCTCAGTGCTTGGCACATTATCGGCACGTTGTATGTTTATTGGTTAATGATAACTGAAGGGTGTTTCAGCCACTATGATCCCAAAGGTGGTGAGGGAACACCTGGCTGCTCTTGCTTATTCTTGACCCGCTTTCTATTTATCTACTGCTGTTATCTCTTTTATGTTACCTGATATTGTCGATGAATTACTTTGGGTGGTTTTGTCTATCAGTGTGTAGCTTGGGATGGAGAGGTAAGAGTTTATCCCTTGGGAGAAGTGATTCCCCTGATTTGATTCCAGGATGGGGCTGAGATGAGTACATTTTCTGCAATTTTCCTGAGGATATTCCCTAGCATACCCATTAAAATGCCTTTGAACCTGGGGAATAAGAGACTTGGTAAGGAGATGAGCCAATAGCAGAGAGTGCTGGAGGTTGGTGATGTCTCCTGCTGAACCCAAAGGGCATTACATCACATGCCTTCTCCCCACAAGAGCTACAATAACAACTCCAGTGATTGATGTAAACCCTAGCAGGATGTGGAGAATGAGCCCTGTGCATCTGCACAGGCCCAAGGTGCCCCAAGCTTACCATTAAGGCTGCCTCAGCCTCAAGAGCTCCTGTCCCTCTCTGAATCTGTTCTCAAAGATGATTTATCTTTTCTTACTGGTCTTCCTCATCAGCTGAGAAAGTCCTTGGGGGTGACTGACCTCTCACCTTGCAGCCTTCGCAGCCTGAGTCAGTGCTTCTCATGTACCTGCCACTCTCAGGTTCTGGGGACCTTTCCAGGTTGCCTTCTTTCCCTCACAAGCACTCAGACCTTGCTGGGCAATGTGAGAAATGAGGATTGGCTCTTCTTGGGAAAGCACTGTGGGACAGCACCCAAGGAAGTCTCTGGCTCTATCAATCTGGAATTCTCAGGTATGGAAGCAAAGGCTTGGGGGGATGCCAGTCTCCACTCCCAGGAGGAACTACAGGTGCTCTTTTCAGAGAGGGCCTGAGAAAAGGAGAAGACACCTCCCCTTTGAGGAGTGGGTTACATTTTACCTGGGAGGGGGAAGCCTTCTTGCTGAGCCACTTAACAGAACTATAGGATTTCTTCCTCAGAAGCGCCAACTCACACTTCACCTCAGGGCCCCTTTGCTACCAGTCAGACGCTTCTTGGTTAGAGGGCTTCAATGGTCAGGGTGGCTCTCCTTACATTGAGCTGAAACCCGCTGCTCTGAAATCTCATTTAAGCTTGGGAACCACACAGACTACATCTTTGCTGTCACAGCAGCCCTTCATATTGTGAAAGGCTTGAATTGCTAAAGAGAAGAATTTATAATTTATGCTAGAGGAACCAAGGAACTATTAAAGTTTCTTGAGTAAGGGTAGCGACATTGTTGGAGCTTTGAGCTAGGGATCTCATTTCAAAAACTCTGTGGGGCATGGATTGGAGATGGGGAGATGCCAGAGTCAGCGAGGCCCATTGGGAGACCATTGCCATAGCCCAAGTAAGAAATGATAATGGTTGGAACTAGGGTTGTGGCTGTGTGTGTGGGCATGGAGTGAGATCAATAGTCAATAAGCACTTATTAAGCTCCTACTGTGTTCTGGACACTGGAGATGCAAAGAAAGAGCTATGAGCTATGAGCTCTCAAAGAACTCATAGTCTAATTTGGGAAGACAATGTGATAATGCTCTCTTATAGGCTCATAGGCTCTGGACAAAGAAGAGATAGACCCTAGAAATGGGAGATGATCAATATTGGGAAGAGTGAAAAGATTGCTCTGCCCTGGTGAAGGTCCAATTGAGACCACCTACGGTTGATTTGTGGTGGACATAGTCAACGTGGCTGGGTGGATGGCTGCAGTGGAGCTCAGCAGCAAGGGGGCAGTCACGGAAAAGGCCCATGGTGGGAGCAGTCAGGGCCAGACTTCAGAAAGAGAAAAATTGTGATAGAATGAAGGATTCAAGGATCTCAGGCAAAAATCAAACTGCAGGGGAAATTCTAGGGGAAGCTTTTCCAGACTTAGCTCTTTTTAGACTTCTTGGCACTAGTCTTTGGTCTTGGGGGCTAGGCCTGGTGTCTGAGGCCCAGGGCCTTCACCACTAGGCTTGATGGTTGATGTCCTGGTTCTTTAATGGTTGGGTCTACCATCTTAGACCCTGGGCTTTTCTGAAATAGTAGGTGTTCAGTGAGAGGTGTTCTCCATTTTACTTGTTTTAAAGTGGAAAAAAAAGTGAGTTCCGGGTGTCAGGGGAGGAGAAAGCAGTTCCGGCTACCACATCCTGGGCCCAGCCCCTAGTTCTCCTGCCTCCTCATCTTTGCTTAGTTAAAGTCAGCAGCTCTGGACTGGACAGAAGGCCCCACATGTCCTGCACACTCATTTCCCTACTCTGCCTTGGTATGTCTGGACCTAGGCTAGAGCAGGGATGAGGACACTGGGGATCATTCGTCAGCAGATTTCAGGTCGAGGGGGTACACTGAGACACAGAGAGAAGTGTCCTGGACAGAGAAGAGGTCAGATATCTCAGACTCTCTCCTCTGTCTCTGACCAAGGATGAATTAATGAGGAAAGAGCCTTGGGGTAGAGGCAAGGAGGGGCAGCTGGAGGGCAAGCATCTACAACCTGACTTTCTCTTATAGGCCTAGACCTTATCCAAGTGACAGAGGCACAGAATGGTAAGTCCTTTTTTCCCAAACCCTCTCCTCTATAACCCAGCTCAGCCACAGAGGAGCCCCTGAACTGTTGGGATGGCAGGACAAAGGTATGTAGGATGAATTGATAGGGTGATTCTGGGAGAAGCCTGGGAAACTGGAGTTGAAGGAGCCAATGAGGAGAGAGCAAACTCAGGAAACCCAGGCTCTTCTTCTCTCCCAGACGGAGTCCCTTAGACCCCCTTTCTGGGTTAGGCCCAGCTCTGTGGTCTCTTGGGAAAAGGTGTGACCTGCTGGTGCTAGGGGCCACTAGGGAATCTATGCTTCCAGCTGCTGAAGGATGGAGATGGCACAGACCAGAGAAATGCCAGTTGGCAAGAAACTGATCTCTCCCTTGGGAGAAAGGGAACCACTGCCTTATAGAGACTTAGGGTTGCCCCCATGGGCGGGAGACCTGATGGTCAGAAATAAGTGACCCCTTGTATTGCCTGGTGACATGTGAGAGTGAATGAGCCTAGAACCTTCCCAGCCAGTGCTGGCTGCCCTTCTTAAGAACTTTGTCCAAGAGACTGCTTTGCCACTGATTTCGCCCCCACCCTGATCTCCTGGGCTGGTTGCTTCTGAGGTTTTGTGGCTTGCTACCAGACCTTTGGCCCTAATTTCCAATACCTACCTCTGTGTATTCTGGTCCTCATGGTCTCTATCTCTTGTAGCCCAGGGGAGAAAGGACATCACTTCTCCCCTTTAGTCCACATGGACCCAAGATAACTACTCTTTCCTTTAAACCTCTGGCCTCATCTACTGGGGACAGCAAACTTTTCCAACCAAGTCTTTTTCCTAACACAGGAATCCTCTCACCTCCCTACAGCTCAGCCTTTGCTGGGGGGAGACACAATGTGGTGCAGTAGGAAGAACAATGGATTTAGAGTTAGGGCCCCTCAGTTTAAAGCCTCCTCCTGTCTTTCACTATTGGTATGGCCTTAGCTAAATGTCACTGTTGGCCATTGTTGGCCATTGTTGGCTTCAGCTTCCCTCATGCTCCTGTTTCTGTGCTTGGTTTCATGGTTTTCCCTGGTTTCCCTCTCCTGCCTTTGCTCCCATGGTTTCCTGTTCTTGGAATGCCCTTTCCAGCTACATCTGCCCTAATCTCACTCATCACCAGAACCTAGCTTAGCTTCTGTTTCTTGCAAGCAGCACAAAATAGCAGATGGGGAACTGGATGAGAAGACTTGGGCTCAAATCCTGCCTCAGACATCTACTAGCTCTGACAGTCACCCTCTCTCTGCCTGTTTTCTCATCTGTAAAATGTAGCAGTTGAGGGCAAAGTCCAAACCTCTGATCCTGGGACCTTCCCTGATTGCTCTCAGCAGTAACAATGTCCTTCCAGGGGTGGCTAGGTGGCGCAGTGAACAGAGCACCGGCCCTGGAGTCAGGAGGACCTGAATTCAAATCTGATCTCAGCCACTTAACACAAAAACTAGCTGTGTGACCTTGGGCAAGTCATTTGACCCCAATTGCCCTCCAAAAAGCAAAAAAATCCCCCCCCAAACCCCAACAATGTCCTTCCACAGTTTGCTGTCTGCATCTCTCTCTTGTATCAAGGGGTAGCAGAGGATATCAGGGAAGCCTGGATTTGCTGGAATGGAGCACAGTCCGTGGTACTGAACGTGTGGTCTTGCTATGGGCTGAGTCACATGAGTCTCAGAGCTGCTCACCCTATAGTATGTCTGAAGTGAATGTGAACTTGGTGTTCAGGAGTCTTATGTATCCTGGTTGGAGTATGCCAGTGATGGACTATTGAGATATTTGAGGTTTCATTCAATTGTTCTTTGAATCTTTTGCTTTTCATGCAGTCTCAACAGTGGGAGAAATAAACAATTGTTCCCCCTGGACAGTTGTAGTGAGTACCTTTTCTAAAAGACACCTTTTTATTAACTTTTAGGGAGACTCTAGACATGAGGAATACCCAAACTTTATTTGAGAAATTTTGCCAGAATTCTAATTCAGGGGGAAGATGGTTGGAAAGAAAGCTGATAAACACCTCCTTTTGAGGTTAGGAACCCCCCCCCCCCTTCCTTCCTGGACTGAACCTAGGTTGTATGAATTCCTTGTTGGGGAATCATCTAGGGCAGCAGTCCTCAACCTGTGGGTCATGACCCTTTGGGGGTCAAACAACCCTGTCACAGGGGTCGCCTAAGACCATCGGAAAACACATATTTCTGATGGTCTTAGGAACCGAGACACCGCTCCTCTATCCATCTCCAGGTGGGTCTGCCCACATGCAGATACACCCAGATACAAGTATTAAAGGGTCCTGGCATTAGGAAGGTTAAGAACCACTGATCTAGGGGGTAAGGGATTGATTTGAATCTACACTCAGTTCTTATTCCTTTGAGGGGAAGATCCACAAGTCTTTGGGGCTCATCTGAATTTGCTTAATTTTTTTGAGCCAGTGTGCTTTCTCTAGCCTGGGGGGAGTTGAAAACTCCCCCTGCATTTACTGGAATCCATTGAAGAAATTTATTATTAGGTATAAGTGATGTGTGTGTGTGTGTGCATGTGTGTGTATACATAATTCTCACCCAGAACTGTTTGGTTTCTCACCTGAGGATGAGATTTTTCAGGTGATCTCAGCTCCCAAGCCTCTGCTGTGAGATTCTCATGTGGTCTAGGATCTCTTGGAAGGTCTCTCAGTTTAGCAAATCAGAAACTGCTCATATTATGAGTGCCACCTAATGTAGGGTCCAATTTGATTTCGAATCTACATCTTGTGGTACTATGGGAGAGAGAGCAGTGTTTGTTGTGGGATGAGGCTGAGAGCTGAGTCTGCACTTCAGAGCTCTGCTACTCCCAGCTGGGGCTCCACAGAGGGCTGAGGTTGGCAGTCCAGGAGCCAGCTACCACACCTTTCCAATCCCCCCCTTCTCTCCTTTGCCACCACTTTTATCACCTCACAGCTGAACTATCACAATAGCTGCTGGGGTGGAGTCTGTCTGACTTAAGTCTCCCCTTATTCCTACTCATTCACTTCTCAGCTGTCAAAGTCATCTGGTCATGTTGCTTGATGAACTCCAGTAGCTTCCTATTACATCCCGAATCATATATAAAATTCTCTGTTTGGCGTCCAAAGATCTTCATGCCCTCCCTCCCCCTCCCCGCAACCTTTATAATCTTTTTACATCTTCTCACCTTTGCTTCCAGCCCACATATTCCTTTATCCTGTCACACTGGTTTCTTTGCAGTTCCTTTACCAAGAAACTCACCAAGTCTCCCTCTCTGTTCCTCTTCCCCTCCTGCTCCCTGTCCTTCTTTCTCTCTCTCTCTCTCTCTCTCTCTCTCTCTCTCTCTCTCTCTCTCTCTCTGTCTCTCTGTCTCTCTGTCTCTGTCTCTCTGTCTCTCTCTCTGTCTCTTTTTCTCTCTCTCTCTGTCTCACTGTCGCTGTCTCTGTCTCTCTGTCTCTGTGTGTGTATGTCTCTCTGTCTCTCTGTTTCTCTCTGTGTCTCTTTCTCTCTGTCTCTGTCTCTGTGTCTCTGTCTCTCTCTGTCTCTGTCTCTCTGTCTTTCTCTTTCTCTGTCTCTCAGGATCTCTCTCCAGGCCATCCCTCTCAGCCATGCCAGGTCCTGTGGTGGCACCAGGCAGGGAGGTGATCCTCTGGTGCAGGCGGCCTAAACAGACATATGATTGGTTGGCAACATTCAGTCTACTGAAAGCAGGCACCCTGGAACCCTTACAGAAGAAGGACCTAGGCTATGGTGAAGTTCAGTTCTCCCTAAAGCCTCTGGGGGTGCAGGACTCTGGGAACTATAGTTGCATTTACCATGAGACATCAAACCCACGTGTCAAGTCTGAGCCCAGTGAGGCCCTGGAGATCTGGGTGACAGGTGAGAGAGAGCATGTCCGGGTCTGGGGACCAGAGCAGGTGCTGGGATCTTGGGGTGAGAGAGTTAAAGGGCAGTTTTGGAGAGGTCAGTGTGAGGAGCTCTTGTGAGTGCCCTGGGAGGACAAGGGGGGAACCGAGGGGGGAAGCCATGGGTGGAGGAGCTGCCCTAGCCAATGCTTTATGAGTTAGGATGGAGACAGGAGCAAACTCTTGACTCCCAGAGAATGAGGAAGTTTGAGCATCTGCCCCCTCCAGGGAATATCCACCCTCTCTCTAACCCTTTGGTATCCAGGTATTGCCCTGACCAGAAGGTGGGCCAGGCATGGAGCCATGCTGCCATGTTACTGACCTCACTCCCACCTTGCAGTGGACATGAACAGACATCACCACTGAGGACTTTCTAATTAAAACCTGGGGACTCAGAGTGGGGGTCCAGGCTCTCTGATACTCTGGGCTGGACTGGAGTAGGCAGTGAACTCAAGCATTGTAACAGAAAAGAAAAAAAAATCTAGATTTTTTTAGAGTTAGAGTCAAGATCCCCATGAGAAGGGAAGGACAAAGAGGGGCTGTGGAGGGGAGAAAAAGGGGCAAGGGAAGTCCACCCTAAGTAATCAGATCCTCCCTTTCCCAGGGAAGACTTTGAGAGCTTTGGTCTCTGTGCTTTCCCCTCCAGAAGCCCTTCCCAAGCCCTCTCTCTCAGCCTGGCCTAGCCCGGAGGTGGCCTCAGGGGGGAATGTGACCCTCCTGTGTCGGGGGCTCCCTCGGGGTGTGAGGTTTGCTTTGTACAAGGATGGAGAGGAGACACCTGTGGCCACCAGTGAGCCAACTGAAGATGGAGCTGAATTCCCTTTGGTCCATGTGAGCATCAACCAGACTGGAACATATAGTTGCCACTATCTCATTGGGGCAGACAGCCCTGTCTTGGCCCTGCCCAGCGATTCCCTGGAACTTATAATACAAGGTGAGGGGTAGATGCCTGAAAGGCATCTGCAGAGTGACTATATTTACCTCTTCTCTCCAAACTATCCATCTGTAGTACTATATGATTGGCCCCATTAATCCCTTTGGCTCTCCCCTAGAGACCCAGGAAGAAAGTAAAGAACAACACTGTTTTTCCCCTGAATTCCATGGCCATTGGGACCATGCTTGGCAGCTGGACTGGGGGGGTTTGCTCTCAGAATACCCAGTCCTGTGGTCTTAACTTTTCCATTTTGTTTTCTAGAGAATGAAAACCTCCTCAGAAGAGGTAGGGCTCCCTGAGACGGAGAAGGGGGTCAGTGACCTCCCCGGTTCTGAGCTCAGCACTTAGGTTGGAGTATGGGGGTGTTGGCTGGCAGGATGAGTGGGGCATAATTTGTGAAAGGACAATGGCACCTCATGACCAATGTCTTTACTTTCCTCCCCACTCCCATCACAGAAATCAAAGCCATTCTCATCACTGCCCTCAGCTGTGTCTCCCTCCTCTTTCTCCTCCTCCTCTTCTTGACTTTTGTTGGCCATTGCTGCACCAAGTCTGGTGAGTTTGGGCAGGAAAGGAAGAAACACCAAGAGGTTTAAGAGATTAAGTAGTATGAGGGCCACTGGGACCTCAGTCTCTTCAGCTATGAAAGTGAGGGCTAGCTTTAAGTCATCTTTAAGGTTGCTTCCAGTTCCAAATCACAGGCTGGTGACTGATACTAGATTCCCTCTTTCTCTCTCAGCAGTGCTTTCACATGGAGAGGCCTCCAGAAGGTAGGGAGATTCAGCCCATCTTCCCTTGCCCCCTTGATCTAGCACAGGGCTAGGGAATTGAAAACCTAGAAGGCCACAAGTTCCCCAGCCCTGATCTAGGATCTCAGTGTGATCTTGGATCTTCTATAATGATTATGTTGGGGATAGAGCTCCTCAGCCCCATCCTATTTTCTCCTTATAGATTCCCAAGGTGCCTATGTTGTCCTTGGTTTGTCTGCTTCTGTTCTAAATCTGGAGTTCCCCAAGAAGAGCCTGAATGTAAGTGATTCAGGCAGGTGGCAGGGCAGGGCTTCTGGGTATGTCCTCAGGAAGGCCTGATCCCAGGAGCCCCCAAACTGATAGAACCTTCTCTCCAACTCAGATGCCCAAGTGGCCAAGCATGGACACTCAGGAACATCTGTGAGTTATTCTCATCCTCCTCTGGGAGGAACCTATCTCCTCCTGGGTCTCAGCCTCTTCTCTCCCCTCTTCCCACTCATACTTTGGCCCTTGATTTCATCCACTTCTCAGTGACCAATCCATCATCTCTTTCTCTCTTCCTTTGAATGATACTGCCTGATCACTAACTGTCTTGCTTTTTCTTTAGGTCTCTGAGGCTGAAGACCCTGAGGGATTGACCTATATCCAGCTGAATCCACGAGCCCTGAATAAACAGCAGAAAGCCCCTGGGGAGAGGTTCCCTGATCCAACAACATATGCTACTCTTGCCCTGCATTGATGAACAATAACTTCTCTTTGCTGTCTGTTCTTTCTTAGTATCTTTTGTGGATCACCATCCATGTTCCCCTTCCTGAATGTGGGCTCCCCTTGGGTTCTTTTTGGGTCTTCTTTTACACACACTTCTGGTGATATCCTCAGCTCCTCTGGGTTCCACCACCACCACCCAGATCATAGTGGCCAGACTCTAGTCTCTCTCCTGAACTCTAAGCCCACATCACCAGTTGCTGTTTGGAAATTTCCAATTGGAAGTCCTACAGGCATCTCCAACTCAACTGTTGTAAGCAGAACTTTTAAATTTCTCCCCTCTCCAAACCTCCACAAACCATCTCCTTTTTCAAGCTTCCCTCCTCCTATTGAAGGCACCAATATTCTCCTGGTCACCCAGGGCCATAATCTTAGAGTTATCCTTAAATCATGTCTCTGCTCACACCCAGTCACATGCCAACTCTTTTCAATCCTACCACCGTGGCATCTTGTTCATCCAGCCCCTTCTCTTTCCTGACATTGTCACTGTTCCAGTTCAGAACCTTGTCATCTCTCTCCTAAACACCAAATAAAATGAATGCTTCCACATACAAAGCAGAAAGAATTTGGTTATGAAATTATCATACACATCTTACTTTTCTTTTGGAGTCTATAATAAATTAGACATTTAGCTTTCTTTTGTTTGGGGGTGATTTTATTTGCAAAAAAATTTTTTTTGTATCACTAGAATTTCTTTCAGTATCCTTCTTCATCCTTATTCCCGAGGAGCCAATTATAAGTCAGCAAGCATTGAGGACCTACTCTGTTCCAGGAAATGTGAACGGGCGATGGGGACACAAATAAAGGTAGAAGACAACCTCTGCCCTCAAGGAATTTACAGTCTAATGGGGGAGACAACATGCAAACGAATATATTCAAATAAGCTATATACAGAATAAATAGGACATAATGAATAGAAGGAAGACACTGGAATTCAGAGGGGTTAGGAAGATAAAGGTTTCCTGTAAAAGGTAGGATTTTAGTTGGGACTGAAAGAAAGCCAGAGAAAGATGGGAGATGAAGAGGGAGAACATTCCCAGCTTGGGGGACAGCCACGGAAAATGCCAGGAGTTGAGAGATGGAATGTGTTGTTCAGGGAACAGCAGGGAAATCAGTGTTTCAGGATTGGAGAGTATGTGTTGGGGAGGAAGGTGTAAGCAGTCTCGAAAGGAGGTGGGGCTAGGTCATGAAGGGCTTTGAATACCAAACAGGAATTTGTATTTGCTTCTGAAGGTGATAGGGAGCCACTGGAATTTATTGGGAGAGTGACATGACTGGACCTGTGTTGTAGGAAAATCACTTACGTGCCTGAGTAGAGGATGGATTGCAGGGAGAGGTGAAGAAGGTCCGAGGAAGAACCTTGGGGAACCTTCGTGGTTAACAGATGTGACCCGGATGAAGATCCAGAAAAGGAGACGGAGAAAAAGAAGTAATGTTTCAGGAAAACCTAGAGAGGAGAACATAAAGGAGAAAAGGGTGGCTAAAGAAAGGTCAAAAGGAGCTACAAGATTTGATGGTTAAGACATCTTTGGTAACTTTGGAGAGAGCAGTGTCAGTTAGGCTCAGAAGTCAGACCTTAGTTAGGAAGAGAATGAGAAGAAAAAAGCGTGAGGCACCAGTTGTAGCTGGCCTCAAATCATTTAGCTATGATAGAGAGGAGAGATATAGAATGATGGCAGGCATGGATGGACCAAGTGAGCATATTCTGAGGATGGCAGAGACATGTATGTGTTTGTAGGATTTGTTGCGCTTATAGAGGGGTTTGCCTTGGGAAAGAGAAAGGCCAAACAATATTTTTTAAAGAGAAAAAAAGAGGAAGAAGAGAAAAATTAGAAAGACAATAATACATTGAAAAAGTCTAAAAATTAATGCAATGTGCTACACCCATGCACCTCCCACGTTGTCAAAGGAGTGGAAAGTGGGGTTTCTTCTCGTTTCTCTTTTTTGGGACCATTTTTGTTCTCAGTAATTTTGCAACATTCACTTTTGATTGTTTTGTGATTTTTCTTTCCAATTACATTGTGTAGTTGTAGAGGCAGCTATGTAGTAAAATGGATAGAGATCTGGGCCTGGAGTCTGGAAGACCTGAGTTCAAATCCAGCCTCAGACCTCACTAGCTCTGTGACACCAGGCAAGTCACATAACTTCTGTTTGCCTCAGTTTCCTTCACTAAGAAATGAGGAGAGTAATAGCACTGCCTTTTGGAAGGTGTCCTACAAGGATCAGAGGACGTAATATTTGTAAAAGTGTTTAGCACAGTGCCTGGCACATAGAGTGCTCAGTAAATGCTTTTCTTCTTCCTCCATTATGTATAATGTCTTCTTGGCTCTGCTTACTTCACTCTTCATCAGATTGTGTAACTGCTTAGAGCCAGCTGGTGGGGCAGTGGAGAGAGTGCTGGACCTGAAATCAGGAATTCCTGAGTTCAAATGTAGCCTTAGGCACTTACAAGTGGTATGATTCTGGGTAAATTACTTAGCCTCTGTTTTCTTGTTTCCTCATCTGTAAAATGGGTATAATAGTAAGCACCTACCTTGTAGGGTTGTTGTGAGGATCAACTGAGATAGTATTTGGTGCTTAGCACAGTGTCTGGCACATAATAGGCACTATTAATGTCTAGTCCCACCTTGCCTTTTTTAAACTTCTTTGATTTATTATCTTTGCCATTTTTATATCATAGTAAAAATTCAATGTATTCATGAATAAATTTTGTCTAACCATTCTTGAATCAACAGCTCTCTACTTTGTTTATAATTCTTTGCTCCCACAAAAGGGCTGTGCAGCTATAAATATGTACAGGGGGCTTTCTTCTTATCAGCAATTTGCTTGGGGCATGATAAGCCTATGGAGGCATCTCTGGGTCAAAGGGTGTGGACATTTTAGTTACTTTATTTGCATAATTCCAAAACACTTTCACTGACCATCTAGGGTTAGGTCTTCTTTCCTCAACTTTGCCAACTTTTTCAACTTTGTCAACTTTGTTGTTGAGGTGTATGATGAAACTTCAGAGTTCTTTTGATTTGCATTTCTCTTACTGTTAATGATTTGGAACTTTTCTTTTATGTAGTTTCAATAGATTACAGTTTTTCTTTAAAAGGCTTTTTGTTCCTATCCTACCATCACTTTATCAGTTGGACAATGACTTTTGGTATGTATTTATGTGTTCATGTAAATATGCACATATATGTATAACACATTTCATATACTTGTGTGCTTCTGTCTGTTCACATGTGTGTGTGTGGGCTTGTACATATATACACAATGCAATATGTTTCTTGTCTATCCATCTTCTATGCCAAATCCTTGTTTGAGACATTTAATTCAAAAAATTTTTTCCCTATTCATCTGTTTCCCTTATTTTAAATGCATTATTTTTGTTTGCGCCAAAGTTTTTCAATTTCAAAGTTGTCTATTTTGTGCTCTTTAATTGCCTCTGTCTGTTGTTTGGTTAAGAATATATCTCTTACCCAAAACTGTGAAAAGTGTATGAACTGTTTCTCTTCTAATTCTTTTTTATGGTATGATCTTTAATTTTAAATTCGTGTATCTATTTAGAATTTATTGTGGAGTGTGGTATAAAATGTTTGTGTAAGTTTAGTTTCTGCCAGTCTGCTTTTCAATTTTTCTAACAGTAATTAAAAACAACCAAATAGGGAGTTCTTTTCTAAGTAATTAATTGTTGGTTTTGTTGAATTCTTTGTTACTGAGTTTTATTGTTTTTTGTTCTCTTGTAAAATTATTTTCTGTAGAATTGATTTAATTCTATTTTATAATGAATACCAAATAATTTTGATTACTATTGATTTATAATATAGTTTGACATCTCGAAAGTGCTATTTCCTCTTCATTTTTACCTTTGCAAAAAAGTATTTTCCATGATATTATAGATCTTTGATTTCTCCAAACGATTTTTGTTATTATTTTATCATGTGCCTTAAAGCATATTTTTGATAGCTTGAGTGGTATGGTATTTAAACTGTATATTAATTTTATTAATATTTCTGTGAGCACTGAATCTTTTTCTACAACTATTTATTCTTGATGTTTTTAAAGATCATTTTGTAATTGAAACTATACAAATCCTTTGTGTGTTTTGCTAGGTTGATTCCTAGATATTTTATGCATTTTGTAGTTATTTTTAATGGAATTTCCCCTTCTAGCATTGCCTCTTGCTTTCAGTTATTATGTAGAAACATTGAATTCTTGTGGATTTTTTTAAATCTGAAGTTTTGATGAAGCTATTAATTGTCTCAATTAGTATTTTAGCTGATTCCCTAGTATTTTTTTTTAAAGGACAATCATCATGTTATCAGCAAAATAGCGATAGCTTTATTTATTCTTTGACTACCTTTACACTTTTAATTTATTTCTTTTGTCTTATTGCTATTGACAGCATTTCTGGTTGGTTGTTGTCCTTCTTGAAGAGGACCAAAATGACATTACTATGTTGGAGTCAAGTTTCAATGTGTTGGACTGTGGCTGATCAGACCAGCACGAGAGTATGAGCTTGGAATGCTCTACCATGGATTGAGCAGAAATAGTCCGTGTGAACATCTGGGATGGATTCTCCAAATCTGCGCATTCTGTGTTTACTTTGAGCTGTTTCCATTCTACTTTGCTCACACACCACGCTCCTTTTCTGATGTGGTCACGCCATGCTGAGTGATCCTGGGCCAGTGTCTCCCATGTCACACAATCAATTCCAAAGTATTTCAGAGACCTGGAGAGTGTCTTTGTATTGCTTCTTCTGACCACCACGTGAACACTTGCCCTATGTGAGCTCTCTGCAAAGCAGTCTTTTTGGCAAGAATTTCTAGAATTGTATCAAATAGCAGAAGGGTGAATAAACATTCTTGTTTTACTCTGTTTACTGGTAAACTTCTCTGTGACTCTGCTTTATAGGTTTGGTTTTTTTTTTTTGGTTAAAGGCTTTTCTGCATCTATTGATGTTTCAAAGATGATAAATTATGTTGATCTCTTCCACCATGTTGGATCACCCTTGCACCCCTGGTATAAGTCAAACTTGGCCAAAATGAAAGATTTTTTAGTGAATGGCTGTAGATTGTTTGACAAAATTTTAGTTAAAATTTTTGAATCAATAGTTGTTAATGACATTGGCCCATAGTTCTCCTTCTGGGCATTATCCTTCCCTGGTTTAGGTATTCGGACTATAATGGTCTCATAAAAGAAATCTGGTGGTGTGCCTTCCTTCTCAGTTTTTGACAATAATTTGTGTAGTATTGTTCTTTAAAATTTTGATCACATTCAGCCCTGAATCTGCTGGGACCAGGGTTTTTTATTTTTTTTAATGTGATAGTTCAATTTCTTTTGCTGATATTGGATTATTTAAAATGTCTGTCTGGTCTTCAGTTAGTTTGAATATTTTATATTTTGGAAGATATTCCTCTACCTCTTCTGTGTTCTTAGTTTTTTTTGGCATTTCTACCTAGAACGTACTGATAGTTCTTTGTGTTTTCTTCTTCTATTTTTTTTGTAATGATTTCACCTACGCTATCTACTATTTTATAGACTTGATTTTTTGCCCTTTTAATCAAGTTTTTTAATTTTGTTAGCCTCTTCAAACAGCCAGCTATCAGTTTTGTTTTTAATATGTACTATTTTACAGTTTACCCATTTCTCCTCTAAATTATAATATCTTATAATATCTCCTCCAATATCTTATAATATCTCCTCTAAATTAGAATATTTTGGTTTTGTTTATTCATGGCTAATTTTTAAAAATGCTCATCAGCAAATTAGTCCTTCCTTTTCCTATTTTGTTAACATATTTTTATGGATATAATTTCTGGCCTGGCTTTAGTGGAATTCTAGAAATTTTGGTATTATTGTTTCATCATTATAATTTTCTTTCTCATAATTACTAATTGTTTCTACAATTTATTCTTTGAACTCCTAATATTTAAGGTTTCTTTTTTCCCATTTGAATCTCTCTTTTATTTTTGCCCCCTCAAAACTGATTATGTTTTTTATTGTCTTATGGTCTCTAAAGGATGTTTCTTCCTTCTTCTCTTCTATAACAATATTTTTATTTAAGTTCCATGTGGTTTTGAGAAATAAGCATATTATTTAGCAGTCCCATTTGTAAGATGCTAAAAGTCTTTTTTGGTTTCCCAATTCTATTGAAAAATTAAAAAAAAGTTTTGTGTTAGATTTATCTAGAATTGAGAGGCATTGAAGTCTAATATTTTTGCATTAGTCTATGTCTTCTTTTAATTCAACTAATTATTCCTTTGTGAATTTAAATACTACAGCTTTTGGAGCCTTAAAATTGATATTAGTTTGTTGTTTATGGTTCCTTTAAATCTAATGTAGTTTTCTTGTTTATTTCTTATCCTGTCATGAATTCACGTTTTCTGTTTTTTGATAGCATGATTGCTTTCCCCCTCATTCATTTGATAGTTTTTCCACCTTCTCATTCTTATTCCATGTATGTTTTGGCTTTTTAGGTGCATTTCTTGTTAGTAATAGATTGTGGGATTTCTCTTTTTTTATCTAATCTGCCATTCTCATTAGTTTATTAGTTCAATGGATTGTAATGGTAATAGGAATTTGAAGATCTTCCCTGCCCCTTAATAGGCTTAATATAATCACATGGAGCTTGTGGTGGGAGGAGTTTTCTGAATGGGTGGAGCAGAGCTGAGAGAAAGCTGGGAGTTAGAGCAGTTAGGGCAGAAGAAGAGAGAGGATGCAGACAAGCAGACAGCTAGTACTGTGAGTGTTTGTTTGTGGGAAGGCTTTGGGATGGTGTTGCTCTCTGCAGCAGTAAGGTGTATTAACTCCTTTGTTGCTATGATGGATTTGATTTTCTGGTATTGAGATTTGGTTTTCTGGTGTTGGGATTTGGCTTTCTAGTGTCTGAATAAATGTTTTGCTTCTGTCTTCAATATAACAAGTCTGTTATATTTTGCAATTCAGAACTATGCCAGCATATTCATAGTCACCATTGGTACTGTGAATATCATGTTGGTGCTACATGAATCCATTCACATTTAAGGTTATGATAGGTTTATATTTGTCTAATTTTTTTTTCTGAATTAGAATTTTTTTTTGTTTTTCTTCCTCTGTAAAGACTATTTTGTCTCTTCAGCTATTTTTGCTTGTTCTACTTTAAGACAATCCTATCCTTGCAGACTTGCTTTCCCCCCTGGCCCTCCCACTTTCGTTGTTTTTCCTTAGTTTTAGAGTTTTACTTAATTTCTTTTTCTTTCTTTTTTTTTTAAACTTAGTTGTGACATATGGTGAATGTAGATAACTGATTTATCATTATTGATGTGAACTAGTGTGATGGAAACACTAATTAGATTTACATTTCTCAATGCTTGCACTCAAACTTTGTAAATTGAAGTGTGCAAACAACACCCTCCTCTAAGAATCAACTTGAATCTTAGAGGTTCCAATAAGTTTCTTTCATAATGGTTTAATAACAAGATTCCTTCTCTGCCCAGTTGAAGGACATCTCTCCCTCCTGCTCTGTCTCTCCACCTCTCTTTTTGTCTCTGTCTCTCCCCCTCCCTCCCTTTTTCCTTCTCTTCTCTCTCTCTGTTTCTGTCTGTCTGTCTCCCTCATCTGGAAAGTCTCTGTCAATTAGTATTACCCTCAATTAGATGTGGACTGCTTGACTCTCAAGCTTGGGGAATGACAGGAGCTGGTTGTAGCAGCAATGCAATATTCACAGCACCAATGGCAAGTATGAGTATGCTGGCATAGTTCTGAATATCAAAATTTAACAGACTCTCCATATAGAAGACAAAAGCAAAAACATTTATTCAGACACCAGAAAGCTGAATCTCCAAACCAGAAAGCCAAATCCCAACTCCAGAAAACTGAATCCATCATAGCAATAAAGAAGTTAATACAATATAACACAGCAGGGAGCCACACCATCTTATAGCCTTCCCACAAAGAAACACTCACAAGCCTAGCTGTTTGCTTGCCTTCATCTTTTCTCCTCTCTCCATCTAACTGCTCTGACTCCCAACTTCCTCTGGGCTCTGCTCTACCCATTCAGCAAATTCCTCCCACCATAGGCTCCATGTGATTATATTTGGCCTATTAGGGGGCTGGGAAGATTTTCAAATGAGGGAAGATCTTCAAATTCCCTGAGGTCTATTATGGGGCAGGAAAAAATCTTCAAATTCCCATTCTCATTACACTGGTCCTGATTGCAGCCTATGAACAGGCTGATGACTGGGGTTCCTAGAAGGTTTTAGCTATGGGTAGTCTTTGATTGGTAATGTACACATGAACTATTCTAATATTTTCCTGTTGGTCATTTGTCTTATTAGAAGGTCCACATGTTTATCAGTCATTTAAGAATTCACATGTGTGTTACATCATACCAAACAGATACTTATCTTATTAGTGAAAAAGAAATTATAGAAAAATGACTTTCTCAGCATGGTTCAGTCACAAAATGGAGGGCTAATATAAAGTGGCATCTGTCACGCTAAGTTGACAAACTATCTTATTAAGGCAACAAAATATTCCCACTGAATTATAAGTTATGCTAATTTGACAACTGAATCCTACTTTTTATTAAGGTGCTAAACGTTATTCTTATTACACTAGCTATCCAATTCTTCTCCTCTTTCTCTCTCTCTAATAAGCATTCCTAAAGCCCCTTCATTGCTATCCCTTCGGTTTTTTTGGTTTTCATTTTCTATGACTTTATCTAATAATGTTTTCTTCTATTATTCTATTCATTAATTAAATTCTCCTTTTGTCTTTTCTAGGCTTTTGGTGTTTAACTCATAGTCCTTATTTTTATGGATTCCTTCTTTAGTCTTTGTGTGCTTCATGGAGCTGAAGCTTCTAAGGACCTATTTTGAGTTCACTGTCCAAAACCATTTCTGTTATTGCTTTGTAAATCTTTCCCCTTAATGTAAAATAAAAGGTCGTGAAATGGTTGAAGGGCAATAACCAAATTTGACTTTTAAGATAATTGTCTCCCTGCTTGCCTGAAGTTATTGGCACCAAGACCCATTTGATGGAAGTGTCCAGTTTTGCATCCCTGGTTAAGTATTAGTTGGAGGAGGGAGATCCTTTCAACTCTTAAGTAAAGTGTTCCAGATAGGTACTGATTGTTAACTCTTATGGAATGCTTGCCTTCAAATATATTTTATTTTGTGATTGCTCAAGATGCCTCCAAATGTTACTTGCAAAGAATCATGTAGGAAGGTATTACAGGGGAACTATTCCAGTTTGTAGCCAGAGCTATGTAGGAAGTTATGGCTGCCACAATAGGCAGGACAATTGATGGTCAGAAGTTCTTGGAGACCATGGTGAAATATGAAGAGAGAGTGTAATTGAAAATCTCTTCTAATGGGAGGCGGGGTTTGATGCTGAAAACTGAGCCCTAGAATCCTGTGTAGGAGATAATGGGTTGTCAGGCCTAACAGGTTGATAGCCCCCAATGGCAGGCTGAAGTCCCCATGGTCTGTGCTCCTGCCAGGACTTTGTTCCCACTTATAAATACTGGGGTTTGGGTTACAACAATCAGAGAATTTAGAATCAATTGGGCAAAACAACATGGATCATAACGCACATACCAGAAATACTTTTTAAAACATGCAGTGTGTGTGCGTGCGTGCGTGTGTGTGTGTGTGTGTGTGTGTGTGTGTGTGTGTGTGTGTGTGTTGAGAAGCCATTAGTCACAGCTAGAGGAGGAAGCAGGGAAGGTGTAACACAGGAGTTATCTCACAAGCAGAGTTTTGGAGGAAAACAGGGATTCTGAGAGGCCTGGCTGCCTGGAGTGCAGTTCAGGCCTTGAGGATGGCTGAGGTGAAAGAGCGAATGGGGGACATGGCGCACTATGTGGGAGGAGTGGTGTGAATGTGGGTTGGGCTGTTCTGCAAAGTGAGAGTAAAGGAGCAAAGCACAATCAGAAGGAAAGAGAGGTTGGGCCTGGGGCATGGAGGGCTTCCAAAGGCAATGAAACTGAGCTTTTACAGCTGTACTGAAAGGGAGCCATTGGAGTCTGTTGAGTAGGGGAGTGACAACGTCGGATCTGGACTTCATATTAGCTTGTGCTGTTTTGTGGAGGGTGGATTGGAGAAGAGGGGGGTCCAAAACAATGAGGAGATGATTATAATTCCAGTAAGAGGCAATGAGAGCCTGGTCTTGGGTGGTGGCCATGGGAGCAGAGGGAGAGGGACATGCCAAGATTTGCAAATGATTGGCTGCGTGGGGTGAGGCCAACTGAGGAGGCAGGTGTAACAGTGCTGCCCTGGAGAGCTTTGTGGAGGAGGGCCAGCACCAGAGCCTCTCCAGCTCTGACTGACTTCTCCCTCCTCCTCCACTTATCCTGATCAGGGCCCCCCAAAGTCGGGAGACTGAGCCTGGAAGCCAAGTCTGCCCTGAAAAGTGAAGACATCAGGAGCCCCAGAGGAGACCCTGGGAACTTCTCCACTTCTATTTGGGAGCTGATGGGGATCTGAATTAGGGCTTCATTGTAGGATGGGTGTTATGGCTCAGCAACTAGGGAAGGCCCACACGAGTTCCCCCAGTGTTCCTCAAAGTGGCATTTATTCTTTTCAGACAGTTATAACATAACTTAGTTTTGGGGAAAAATAGGAGAGTTTCAACTTCTGTGCCTTCTTTTCATCAAAACCTTACCAACATGCCGACCATCCCCAGTCTTCCTCTTGGTATGTAGCTCAGAAGGTCATGAGTCATGGGGCAGTACATGAAACAGCTGTTAGGAAGGATGGTGTGGATGGGGACACCCTCCCACATCCTTTTGCTTTCAGTGATTGTGATAGATAGACTCCTTAAGTGGATTGGTCAGTTGGGAGACCTAGTGTTAGTTATATTACATGACAAAATGGACAGGATTTCTGCAAAGAAACCACGGTATGAAGAGAATAGGAATGAGGCGTGGAGAGTAAACACTGAGGAAATGGCGGAGCTGGTCCATTTTCTGTGGCCGGCATGAGCTCTTTATCAATCACATTACAAGGTCAAAGCAATGACGTTCTCAGCAGATAGGACAAGAAGTCTGATGTTTGGGGAGTGCCTCTGAATGTCTGTTGCAGCACAGAGTCTCCCAGTTGTGGTCAGGGACTCAAGAAGACGTTTCAAACTTGAAGCAGAGTTTCCCAGGTAAGCCCATGATAATAGCAGTGAGCATTTCTATACAAGTCTAAGGTTGAACACAAATCACTTTATTTTTCTTTTTTAAATACACTTATTTCTTAATTCCACTCTGGTCACTGGCTGCTAGAAAAGTAAGTATTTTATACCTTAACTAACTATTCATTTTCATTGATTGATTATGTAGCTAAAGAAATGAATTCAGTCAGAGATCCTGTTTCACTGGGATTAGGGGAGTGGGAGGTGTGAAGTTTCTGACTAGTGGACTCAGGAGATGCCAAAGGACTAGTCTTACCCTCCAGGGTCCTGTGGTGAGGGAGGGCAGCCTTGGTACAGTGGTCCAGCTAAACAACACTGAGGAGTGACCATTAAACCCTCAGTTTCTCTGGAACTGGCCTGAATTCACACAGGGGGCCAATTATTTGGTTTCTTCCCTACATACCCAAAAAGGACTTTGCATGGAGAGTGTGCCCTAGGTGGTCAGGCAGGCCTTGTGTCTGAGGCTGGGCTCACCTCTCACTCTGGTCCTTTGTCTCCAGACCTGCCCTTTCAGCACTGGGTATGGGGACAGGGACCTTCTTCCTTTGCAGTATTTCTCTGGTGGTGAATTGTTCTCCAGGTCTTGGCGATTTGGTCTCATAGTCTTTGAAAGCCAGGCCTCCTGCTGAGAGCCTGGGTCCCTCAGAGGGAGAGTTCACAGCAAGTTCTTCAGCTCACACCTCTGAGAGTGGGAAGAGTGTGGCCAGGCTTTAGTGGGTGGAGGCCCTGGGTCCAGCCTCACATCCTGAGGCTGGTGTGTCTTGGGGCTTTCTGCCTCTTGCTGTCTGCTCAGTGAAGTCTGTGAATCTCAGGGCCAAGGCTCACCATGGCCCTGGTTCTCATTTCCCTGTTCTGCCTAGGTGAGTACCAGGGCTGGGCTGGGCTGGAGGAACAGACACATAGTGAGATGGACACTTGGGGCTGGAGGCAAGGTTCTTGGACTGAGCAGATCCCAGATCTGTCTGGTGATCTGAATCTGTCCTCCATTGAGGCCATGGAGGGGTTGAGGGAAAGGACTCTAATTTAGGGGAAATGGCTGGAATCATCTATAACCTGAGCTTCTCTTCCAGGACTGTGTTACCCCTCCATGATTAGGACACAGAGAAGTAAGTGTTTTCCCCAGGAGCCATCTTGTTGAGGGCAATCAGGGAGGGAGAAGGTGGGGGTGGGCCCAGTCCATCCATCCATTGCTCCCAGGGCTATCAGAGAGGGACAAGAGGGGGATGGGTCTTGGATGAACTGGTGCAGTGATTTTGGAGAAGGGCTGTAGCTTCACAGAATTTAGAATTGAAATGGACCTTGCATATTGTCACCATTTAGTCCAACCCCCATTTTCCAGATGGGGACATTGAGGCCAGACACATTAAGTGACTGGGTTCCACAGGTGATAACTTAACTAGGAATTAAAAGCTGCTCTTCAGAACCTGGACCTGGTGCTCTTTACAGTCCAACTCCACAGGGTTCCCTAGGCCTGTGTAAGAGGGGCTGTTTCATACCTCATTACCCTCTCACTGTAACCAGCAGGATGCTGGGGTGAGTTATAGAATAATCCACCGATGGCATAGACTAGATGTGAATAGCCAAGTTGGAAGGAAGCATTTCCAACCTTTACATCCAATCCTTGATGAAATGTTTTGGCCTTGGTTGGAGGAATTAGGTACAGTTCTGGAGCCAGGCGACTCAGAGAAGATCAGTACAGGAGCTCTTTGGCCATAGCCCAGAGGGAAGCTTGGCAAGGCTGTGAGGAGTCTGATGACCCTGGCACCTGCAGCCTGGGGGTGGAGCTAGTCACACTCCTTTGGGGCTCACTCTCCCCATACATTTCATCCTTTGATCAATCTGATTTCATCCTGGTTTCACTTTCCTGCTTCCCAACTTGATTAAGTTGGTTGTTTATCCTTAATTTATGGAATGATTCTAGAGCTCAATCAAAGAGGCATCTGTCACCTGATCAGTGTATCTGAGCAGAGAACTTCTAGTTAAGTCAGCTCTTTAGGGCCGGGAACAGCCTCTCTTGTTCTCCTAGCACCTTCCTTTGTTGCATGTGTTTGCAGGGGCATTCATACGTGTGTCTGTGCTTGTAGATGTTGACATATATCTAGGTGTGGGTACGTGTGTCTATGCTTCTGCATTGTATGCATGTGAATACATGTTCCTTTGTGTGGTTGCACACATGGATATGAGTTCATGTGCTCGAGATCTCTGTATGTGAATACCTGATCTCCATCTGCTCTGGTCTTCACATTCACTGCTTTTGTTCTGAGCCTTCCAGAGCCCAGAATATATCTGTGAGGGTTGGCCAGGCTGACCTTAGTTGTAGACCTGGGCAGGCATGAGAGACTGGGGCAGGTGACTAAGGCCATCCATCCTCTACCCTTCCAATCTCTCATCTCTCATTGGATATTATGGTTTGGGCAGGG
This sequence comes from Pseudochirops cupreus, assembly GCA_028627135.1. Classification (NCBI taxonomy): domain Eukaryota; kingdom Metazoa; phylum Chordata; class Mammalia; order Diprotodontia; family Pseudocheiridae; genus Pseudochirops; species Pseudochirops cupreus. The sequence continues at coordinate 67,767,375 of CM053582.1, forward strand.
ATGGAGATTGCCTTTCCAGATCTCTCTGGGCCCAGCCCAGTCTTCTGGTGCCCGAAGGCTTGGGGGAGGAGGACAGAGGTGGCTATAGATCTGGCTAGATATCTGTCTTGGGCCAGGCAGTCCTCTGGGGGTGCTGGGCCTTCTATTGAAGGCAGGCACTCAGGAGCCCCTCAGAGACCTTAACTTCCATTCCCTCTAGTGTCTCTGCTGCTCTGTGAGGCCTGGCAGGAGTCTGAGCTGACTTTCCTGTGAAGGGAGGCCTGAGAGGCCCTGGGGCCACTGGGGATGGGCAGAAGGAAGCCTGTGAACAGAGCTGAGCTGTGAGTGGCTGACTGGGCACTCAGAAGAAGAAAGCTTGGGCACTCCTCAAGTTTTGGAGGCAGGAGAGCCTGGGGCAGCTGTCTCTGTGGTCATAGATGCTGAGACAGTGGTCAGGGATTGCCAGCCTGAGCGGGCGAGGGGGGGGGGAGGGAGTGGACAGGTGTGGAGGTGGGGCAGATGCAGGAGCAAGGCATCCCAGACCCGCCAATCTCCTTCTCACTCTTGCCAACTGGGTGCTGATCCCAAGATGGGAGCCCCCACTGAAGGAATGATTTTGTGGTCAGTGCCTTCTGAAATGGCAGATAGAGCAGCAGGCCCGGAGTCAGGAAGACCTGAGTTCAAGTCTGGTGCCAGACACTTGCTAGCTGTGCCCCCCAGGTGAGTCATTTAACCTTTGCCTCTGTTCCCTCAGCTGTAAAATGGGTGTAATGAGAGCACTTACTACTGAGGGTTGTGGGGATCCAACGAGATAACTTTTGGAAAGTGCTTGGCACAACAGCAGGAGCATAGTAGGCATTATATAAAGCTGACTATTTTCATTATCAGTGACTGTGATGATGATAAGAAATTCTGGTCCATGAGGTCGGAGCCCGTCATTCTGCCCCAGTCACAGATTTGTCACTCACTGACTCTGGGTCTTTCTCTTCATCCCCATCTCCATCCCTATCCTCATCTCCAACTCCATCTCCATCCCCATCCTCATCTCCATCCCCATCTTCATCTCCATCTCCATCTCCATCTCCATCTCCATCTCCATCTCCATCTTCTCTCTCTCTCTCTCTTTCTCTCTCTCTCACTCTCTCTCTCTCTGTCTGTCTCTCCTTGTCTGTCTCTCTCTCTGTCTCTGTCTGTCTCTCTCTCCCTCTCCTTCTCTGTCTCTGTCTCTGTCTGTCTGTCTGTCTCTCCCTCTCCCCAGGATCTCTCCCCAGACCATCCCTCTCAGCCCTGCCAGGTCCTGTGGTGGCACCAGGAGAGGAGGTGATCCTTTGGTGCAGGTGGCCTGTACAGACATATGATTGGTTGGTGACATTCAGTTTACTGAAGGCAGGCACCCTGGAACCCTTACAGAAGAAGGACCTAGTCTATGGTGAAGTTCAGTTCTCCCTAAAGCCTCTGGGGATGCAGGACTCTGGCAACTATAGTTCAATTACTACGAGACATCAAACCCACGTGTCAAGTCTGAGCCCAGTGAGGCCCTGGAAATCTGGGTGACAGGTGAGAGAGAACATGTCCAGGTCTGGGGACCAGAGCAGGTGCTGGGATCTTGGGGTGAGAGGGTCAAAGGACAGTTTTGGAGAGGTCAGTGTGAGGAGCTCTTGTGAGTGCCCTGGGAGGACAAGGGGGGAACCGAGGTGGGGAAGCCGTGTGTGGATGGGCTACCCCAGCCAATGCTGCATGAGTTAGGATGGAGACAGGAGGAAACTCTTTACTCCCAGAGAATGAGGAAGTTTGAGCATCTGCCCCCTCCAGGGAATATCTACCCTCTCTCTAACTCTTTGGTATCCACGTATTGTCCTGACCAGAAGGTGTGCCAGGCATGGAGCCATGCTGCCATGTTACTGACCTCACTCCCACCTTGCAGTGGAGATGCACAGACACCACCACTGAGGACTTTCTAATTAAATCCTGGGGACTCAGAGTGCGGGTGGGGGCTCTCTGATGCTCTGGGCTGGACTGGAGTAGGCAGTGAACTCAAGCATTGTTACAGAAAAGAAAAAAATTCTAGATTTTTTTAGGGTTAGAGTTAAGTTCCCCATGAGAAGGGAAGGACAAAGAGGGGCTGTGGAGGGGAGAAAAAGGGGCAAGGGAAATCCACCCTAAGTAGTCAGCTCCTCCCTTTCCCAGGGAGGACTTTCAGAGCTTTGGTCTCTGTGTTTTCCCCTCCAGAAGCCCTTCCCAGCCTGGCCCAGCCCGGTGGTGGCCTCAGGGGGGAATGTGACCCTCCTGTGTCAGGGGGCTGCCTTGGGGTGTGAGGTTTGCTTTGTACAAGGATGGAGAGGAGACACCTGTGGCCACCAGTGAGCCAACTGAAGATGGAGCTGAATTCCCTTTGGGCTATGTGAGCAGCAACCAGACTGGAAAGTATAGGTGCCACTATATCACTGGGGCCGACAGTCCTGTCTTGGCCCTGCCTAGTGATTCCCTGGAACTTATAATGCCAGGTAAGAGGCAGATAGCTGCATAGCTCCCTTGTCTTAGGCTTGGGTATTTCATAAGGGCAGAGGCAGGGGAGAGGAGGTTGGAGAGAAGAGAGAGAGGGAGAGAGAGAGAGAAAAGAGAAGAGAGAAGTGAAGAGGAGTGAGAGACAGAAAGAGACAGAGAGATAGAGACAGAGACAGAGAGAGAAATACTGAGTTCTTATGATGTGCTAAAGACTAAGTGTTGTTAAAAAGTCAATCCCTTTTCTCAGGGAGGTGAAAATGACATATAAAAATTATTATGTATGTATATATGTGTATGTGTGTATGTATACACACATTAGCATAAAGTAGGGGCAAGGGAGAGCCACAGGGTGTGGAGGCTTCTTCAGGCTGAGAAGTTTGCTGACAGTGAGGTAGTGAAGTCCAGAGAGTGAGAAGTGGGTCTTAGGGTTAAGTGACCATAGCCAAGGGGCCTCAGGAGACAATGCTTGGGTCTGGGACTCTCCATTCCTAAGAGAATGTTGTACCTCTGACCTGTGCAGAGGCAAAGACACAAGAGACACTTTACCTCTCTCTCAATTATGGGGCCATATGGCCCATAGATGCCAGGGTGAGCACATGAGCATTCATCCCACCAACTTCTCTCATTCCTTCCTAGTAATATGCACTTCTTCATTCATTTCTAGGAAGGCAGGATCCTCCCTCTGAGGTGACAGGTAAGTGTGAGCAGATGAGGTAGAATTCCCAGAATTGGGGCAATATCCCCTCACCTCTATGGTCCCAAACCTAGCTCTTATTACAGAAGGTTGGGGGATGGACTGGCCACGATCAGGAGAATGCAGAATGGGCAAAGGGAGAAGGGGAAGAATTTCCTGAGTTCGTTAGAGTCTGAGGACTGACCTGCCCTCACCATCCTCATTTCAGCTAAGCATGGAGAAATATTCTGATTACCATTGGCCTCAGCTCCATCTTCTTCCTCCTCATCTTGGCTTTCCTTGGCTACGGCACACCCAGGCTGGTGAGTTTGGAGTTTAAAGAGTGAACTCCATGGGTTGTAGGCTATTGTCAATATCTACTGATATTGGGATGAAGTCTGGGACCTCTGTTTCCATTTGGTGAAATCTCTAGATTCTCTTCTAGCTTGAAATTCCATGGTACTCATTATTCCTCTACTCCTTTCCCTCCTCCTCCTCCTCCTTCTCCTCCTCCTTCTCCTCTTCCTCTTCCTTCTTCTCCTTCTCTTTCTCCTCCTTTTCCTTCTCCTTCTCTTTCTTCTTCTCCTTCTCCTTCTCCTTCTTCTCCTTCTCCTCCTCCTCCTTCTCTTTTTTCTTCTTTGTCTTCTCTCTCTCTCTTTCTCTCTCCCCCTTTCTCCCTTCCTCCCTCCCCCCCAGCTCTCCCCCTCACATGGAGAGTTCTGTAGCGGGAGGTAAACAGTTCAAATTCCCAGTTGCTAGCATCTCACTCTGACCCTGTGCCTGCTACATTAGTCAGAGCTTCTGACAGGGGCGGTATGATGAGCTTTGACCCTAACAAAGTATTCCTCCTCCTCTTCCTCTTCCCTATCCACTCCCTCTCAGACTTCCTTTGTCATTCTTAGAATGTCTGCATCTTTCCCCCTAAACTTGGAACTACCCAATGGGTAGGGATCATTGATGAGTGACAGGGGAAGAGATCCTCCCAGGTGCTCAGAACCTGGCAGGACCTTCTCTCTGCCTTAGGTACAGAATTGTCCAAGTGGAGACAGATGGAGGTATCTCAGTCTCAAACCTATCCCATCATCCTCAACTTGGAGAACCCTGTCTCATCTTTGGTCTCAACATTCTCATTGACTCTCCCCCCACTCTATACCCATATGCTTTTTTCCTGGTTTTTTTCTTTTCTCAGTATCTAAGTTGTTGTTTTTTCTTTCCCTCTTCTCATAACAGTGCCTGGTCACTCAGTCTCATGAAGACCCCTTGGATGCCCAAATTTGAAGACCCCCCCAGGAATTGGCCTTTACCTAACTGAAGGTCCCAAGTGAGAAGCAAGCAGGAGCTTCTAAGCTTCTCACAGAACTCACATTCTATGCCCCTGGTTTTGTATTGAGGCTCAGGCATAAACCTCTCCTCTTCTCCAAGGAGAGGAAGAAACACAAAGTACATTGGTTTGTTCCATGTAGATTCCCTGGTGAAAGGTGTCCAGTTATCTCTCTGACTTATTTCATGTTGACTGTAATCTGACTGCAATCTGATCTGGCCCTAAGTACACACCTATGAGAGAATTATGTTCCTTCTGGCAAAACCCATTAAGATCTAAAGTTGTGAAAATGCGATGTGACTTTTATTGGGTATTATATTGTTATTTCAATTACCCCAATACAAACTATTACTCATTGTGACCATTTTGGTTCTGTGTGGTAAGTGTGGGGAAGATGGGGATACACACACTCACACACACACACACACACACGAATAAGAATTGAAACATCTCATTCCTAAAAAAAAATTTAGACTTAAATACTAGAACTTAAATACATAATAAGAAAAGAAAAAGAAATATTATAAACAAATATCAAGCCTAAAATATAAAATAAAAACAGATAAAGAACATGTCATGTGCACAGAAGAATGTAGGAGAGGATTCAAAATACATAACAATAAATTTACATTTCAAGAAAGCCTATACAATAAATATTATGCATTGTGGTGAGAGTTGTCCATCTTCGCTTTTATAAAATTTTCTTTTGTTCTCTGCTATACGGTTTTTACTTTGTTCTTTTTTGCTTCTTCCTTTTCCCTCAAGGCCATAAATAAGCATGAATATATTTAAATATAGATATAGGTATATTCATATACATATATACATATGCATACATATATACATACATACACACATATATACATAAACATATACTTTCCTAAGAAATTCTATTCCTAGTCTTTGTTTTCATATCTCTTATTTCTTATCCCCCTTGACTCTTCTACCCACCACCCACCACCTTGCCTTCCTTTTAGTTAACCCAACCTTCCCTCCAAAGATCTCTCCTTTTTCCTCTGATGCCCATAAATCTAAATCCCCTTTTATATGCCCCTTTGTCCCATTCTCTGATTTCTAAAGATTCTTCCCTTATCCTCTCAGCTCCCCTATCCTCTTAATATTTTCTTTCTAAATTTAGAAGACTTTTGTATTTTTCTAGATATATATGTATTTTTCCATCTTGAACCCATTCTCAATGACAGTAGGTTTCCAGAACTAACAGTCTTCCTCCCCCATCTGATTGCTCTGTATGGGTTCTTCCTTTTGCACCTCATTTGTATGAGATAATGATTCTCAGCAGTTCCTGAATGGTTTTATTTTTGAAGTTATATCATATTCGGGTCACCCTAATCCTTTTTATGAACTATCCAATTACTAATGACCGTCTTAGAGATACACTTTGTGTTTTACATGCATAAAAGGTAAACACTCTGTCTTTATTGCGTCCCTTGTAATTGGTTTGCACTTCACATTTTTCTTGGCTCTTATATGTCAAATCTTCTATTAAGTTCAGGTTTCTTTTTTTAATAAAGTCCTGAAAGTCTGACAATTTATTAAATGTCCTTTTTTTCATTCAGAATTATGCTTTGCTTTGCTGCATATGATATTTTTGGTCAGAGGCCCAGTTATTTTGCTCTTTGATATGTATGTTCCAATACCTGTGGTCTTTTAGTATTACCATTGCTGGGTCTTGTGTGATTCTAATTGTGGCACTGCCGTGTGTAAATTTTTTTCCTTGTTGTTAGTAATATTTTATCCTTGAGCTGTGGGTTTTGGAATTTGACTATGATGATTCTGTAGGTTTTCCTTGTAGGATCTCTTTCTGGTGGTGATCGGTGGATTTTTTCTATTTCTACTTTTTCCTCTTGTTCTAATGCTTCAGGACAATTTTCTTTAATTGTTTCTTGTATTATTGCATCAAGATTATTTTTCTCATCCTAGATTTCAGGTAGGTTGGTTATTTCTATGTCTTCTCTTCTTGCTCTGTTCTCCAGAACAGTTTTTAATGAGATGTTTCATGTTCTCTTCTATTTTTTCATTCTTAATATTTTGTTTTATTTCTTGACCCCTTATAACTATACTGGCTTCCCCTTACCTGATTCTGATTTTCAAGGAGTCATTTTCTTCCTTAAGATTCTGAATCTCCTTTTCTAAGTAGCTGACTTTCTTTTCATAATCTCCTTTTTTTTCTTGGATTGTTCTCATTATTTATTTATTTTTAGTTTTTCCTCAGTCTTTCTCATTTGATTTTTAAAGTCTTTTAAAAGTTCTTCTATGAGCTGTTTTTGGGCAGGTGACCATTTGACGTTACTCTTTGGGATAGAAGAGGTTTTTTTTGGCTACACCATTCTCCTCTAAAGATCAACCCTAGTCTTCTCTGTTACCATGGTAACTTTCTATGGTTGGATTCTTTCTCCATTGTGCATTTTTTTTTGCAGTAAATTGGTTTTTGTAATCACCTCTAGTTCCGGGATATGGGGTATGGTGCCTCTGGCCTCAGATCCTCCTTCAGTTCTTCCCTGGAACTCAAATCTCCAGACTCCTGTGGCATCCATCCCCAGTGGCATCTACCTCACTGCTTCTGCACTCACTGGATATGTGCTGCCCTTACCCCTGACCATGTCTTTGCAGCACAGTTGAGTCTGGTATTTCTTGTCAGCAGAAGTTCCCTCGATCTTCTCCTGCTCAGATGCCCAACTCCCTTCATTGTCCCCAGGGGTTAAAATTCCTATGACTGGGGCCTGGGCAGCCTTCCAACCCAGCTAACCCTAGGGCCTACTGCTCCTTGTTTATGCAGTACCTAGCCTGGAGGTGTTTACTCTTCACAGGGAAGAAACCTTGTCCTGGAATTTTTCTGATTGTTGTCACAGGAAGAAGACTGCTCTGACACTAGTTTTATTTACTTTTACTGCTCCATGTTCACCGTGAGGTGCTATTTTATCTCTTTTGTGGAGGAAATCTTGAGAATTTGGAATTTTCTGACCTACTTTTCCATCTTCTGAGAATGCTTTCCTGACCTTTTTTTTTTTTTTAAAGTTGAAGTCAAATGTCAACATCTGTGGGTCTGTAATGGCAAGCAAAGAAGTATGTAGTGCCTTGTTTCAGCTATTTAGTTGACACCTTGTTTCAGTTCAAGTTTCTTTTGAGCCTTGCCCATGATTGTATCAAGTCTTTGTTGAGAAGTAGAACTTGTGAACTCCACAACTTGTGAGCCCTAGAACTTGTGAACTCCTGTTGCAAGAGGAGGAGCTAATGACCCTATATAAGGAGAGACCCAGGCTGGAGAGAGCAGAACTGAGAAGAGCTGAGAAGAGAACTGTTGTGGTGGAAGAGTTGAGAAGGAGAAAACTTGCAGTATCCAGCATTCTATGTTTGTCTGTTTTGTCTTTGTTTATTTTTGTTGTGATACTTTGTACAGAAGCCCTGGGATGTTATTGGAAGCCCTGAAAGAGGATTTTCTGGTTGTTTGTTTACAGAAGTTCTAGAGGAGGGTTTTGGAGGTCCTGGGACATTGGGTGTCTGCCTCAAGACCAAAGTGGGGAGGAAGCTGCTTACAAGTGGGCAGGTCCCAGACGAGAGCCCCCAAATCTATTTGGGATGAAAAACCCCATCCAAAATTTAATCAAGAACATGGAGATTTCTCAGGATAAGAACAGGAATGTTGAAAGCAAAAATATTTGACTCTTGGGAGTCAGTTCCTATGTGGATGTCTTTGCCTCCCCCTTCCCCCCCCCCCCCCCCACCTTGAAGCCTGCTCTCCAGAGCAGGCAAACTGACTTTTCCCATGACTTCCTCGTGCCTGGATTAACAAAACCTTCTCTCATCTGAGCTACTTCCAGGATGTGACAGATTATTATAATGATAAGACTATTCCAGGATAGGACAAACTAAGCTTATTGATGAGAGTACTTGAATCTTGGTCTGCTTGTTCTATAAAAACCTTGTTCTAAGAACCATTAACATGGAGTTCATGGTTCTTCTTTGAACTACCCACATGATCTGGTCATTTCTTATTCACATCTTCAGTCATGCTTAAGTGCTAGCTACTGAGCAGCCCATGGCACTGGAAGTTTTTATTCTCTTATCCTGGGAGAAGAGGGTGGTCTTCTCCATGACTAGTCCCGGGAAGAAGCACATTACAAAAGGCAGAACAAGAATTTATACCCTAATGCAGTCAACCCCCCCCCCCCCCTCCCGCTGGCTGTCCCTTCTCCCATTGGCTGAGAGGTGGGCTCAAGTTTTGGCACGAAAATCTTCCCCAATGGCAAATAACAAGGAAATGGGGAATGGCCAATTCAAACGCACCTATCCTTATTTGGCAAATGCCAAAGTGAAGAAGGGAGGGGCTAAAGTCGCCAGCCAGGCTGGAGGTTGAAAAACCCTAAAGGGCCTAATGCTGGTAAGGGTGTGGCCAACAAGGGTGGAGGCCAAAAGACTCCTGAAAGGGCTTGCTGCTGATTGACAGCAGAAGTGAAGGGGTGGGGGAAGAGGGAGGTTCGCAGTCAAAGCTGCCTGAGAAGTTTTCACTCCCCAGACGCTTTGGAAGGTACCTGCTCAGAGAACGTAAAGCTTATTCCCTCTGTCTCTGTTCCAGGGCCATCTGGGATCTGGGCTCTAGGAAGTCTTGTTTGTTTTATTTTTCCTTTTTCTTCATTAATTTCCTCTACCAGTTCTTCCAATGCCTGGCCTGGTGATCCCCACTTCCTTCCCAGAGGAGCTGAGGCTGAGGTCCTCCCCCAACCTCCTCTTTATATAGAAAAAGATAATTTTAGAAGGGAAGGAATGTTACTGTCCCTTGTCCAGCTCAGTGACACTCATGTGATGTATATCCCCCATTCCTTCCTCCATGGCTGCTTCTTCTCACATACCCCAATACATTGTTCTCCTTATCTCTTCCTTTGTGTGTTCTCTTTCCCTCTTTATTTCCTTCCAACCACACATACCACCAAACCACACACAACCCTTTTATTTATATATTTTACTGCTTCTGTGACCCTTTGAGACTTTTGTTTTTTGAAGGGTCATCAGTTTCTTTTCCCCCTAGTGGAACAAATGAAACCATCATCTATTGCCAAATTGCCAGCTGTATTTATCTTTCTAGGATTCTCTTGATTCCTTGATAAAAGTTTTCAAATTTTTCTGCCAAGAAATTTATACACCTTCTATTTTTTCCCATTGAGGGCTCTCTTGACTTTGACACACGTCTTGTTTCATTTCTTCCTGCTATGCCTATAGTCCTATATTTCTCCCTGAGGATCTACCTATACTGGTACTTGTCCAATTTTACTCTCTTCTATTTTTTCTTTGGACATCTCTATATCTATAATGTTTCTTTCTAGCATTCTGTCCTTCTGGTTACTCCTATCTGCAGCCTCAGTTTCTGATTTGGAATCTTGTTCCAGGATAGATTCTGCTGCATCTTCCATTCTTAGATGGGGGGTCATGTGTTATGTGATCCTTATCTTGTTTGCAGCAACTCTTGCCAGGGGCTTCTAGCGCCTCTTTTTATGCCTAAGGTCAAGGTTGTGAGAAACAAAAGAAGGAATTCTGTTTCCACAGGATTAAAAACTACTTCTAGCTTTGCCAGAGTGATAACAGGATGTAAGTCAGAAGTGACTGGTTCTAATTGGAGCTATGACCTAGCAGAACCAGGCTTCTGATTAAGTAAAAGTTCAGAAGCTTATATGAATGCTTTAAGGAGCTGTTTGAGGGGGAACATATCAAAGGGGAAGAATATGGAAAAGGTGGTCCAGGAAGTTGCATCTAGCTAATGGGTAACAAAGGGGGAAATTCAAATTGGGAACAGGGTTTAAATAGCCTTGCATTTGTCCAAGCAAATGTGCCCCATTAGGTAGTTACCCATTCACAAGGAATGTAGAATAAATGTAAAATAAAATAAGCTTTCCAGGATTCACAATGAGAATTCTCTTTGTAGAGTGAGCACACTTCTCACAAGGTGATAGAAGGCTAGTGTGCCCTTGGTCCAAGGTCTTTAATTGGCCATCCTCAGTTATGGCACTGCTGTTGTCTTTTGCTCCCTTGGAGCTTCCCACATTGAGGACACTGCCATTGTTTTCCTTCCTTTTTGCCTGAATTCATGCTGGCTTCTTATAGGGCTCTCTTTTACATCATTAGGTTTTAGGGAAGTCTTTTTATGCATTCTTGGCAGAAGCTGCTTGAAGGAACATACTAATTCTCTTTTAATGTCTTTACCATTAAAAAATCTGGTGTACTATTTTTCAGTAATTGGTAGAGTATATATGAAATAAGCTAATTTCTTCTATTTGCTTTTAAACTGCCTTCTGAGCTAGAACTCCCAAGAATTCTTCTTCCTCTAGAACATATGATGACTTGGAATAGGAAATCTCAAACTCATAATGAGGGAACTCTTGAAGCTGCTATTGCCTGAGAAATTTTTCCTCCCTTGGAGAAGGCTAGATTAAGGAAGTGTGCCACCTGGGGAACCAAATTACATATTCTCTTCAGTAAATGTTTGGGTTCAGGAAGCAGTGTCCTTGGATTCTCCCCTCAGACTTAGTGAAAACACATGTCTTTTATTATTATGTTCTTCAGCTGGGCCAATTTTCTTTTTAAAGGCTATCAGGAGTGGGACTGATCTTCATCATCTAATCATTAGAAGTTCCCTTTGTCTCATCTGCTGTGTTTTTCTAAGGCTAATGCCCTGTTATCCCAGAAAATTGACTGAGAAAAATTTTCAATTTTATGAGAAACAAATAAAGGTCCTTGATTGTTTATCCATTTAGTGTTTATGAAACTTCTAACTTTGTTGTCAAGTTTTTGAAGAAAACCCCCCAAATTAATGGCAGCCCTCCTCCACTTCTCTTTCTTTCCTCCTCCCCCCAACATTATGTACTACTTACATTTAAGTATTGATCTCCCTTAGTGCTCTCTCTCTTTTGGGAGGAGTGTTAAAAAAATACCCAACTGAATATTGGTAACTTAGTTCTGAGAAATATGTCTTACCTAGAAGTTATCCCTAATCTCTGCTAGAGCCCAGTAAGTGAAAAAAGAACATTTTTTGGAATGGAATATGGTACTGAGCAATCTTGAATGATTTCTTGCTGCACAAAACCATTGGCCTCTTCCTCTTTTTACTATTTCATTGACATCCTTGTCAAAGGTTCCATGTCAAATGGATGCCAAAGGATGACATTTTTAGTATCTAGTATTACTCTATTTTTAAAAATGAGTTTTTATAGATGCCTTTTATTTTTTATATCACCATTTCCCCTGACAATCTACCTCTCTCCTCTCCAAGAGAGCCATTTTATACAACAAATAGTATTTTTGCAAAAGAAAATGAAGATGGAAAAATCAGCAAAACTCAGCTACACAATAAGAAAGTCTGAAAATACATGCAGTATGTAACACTTGTGGATCTCCCACCTCTGTGAAAAGGTGGGATAGAAATGTCCTCTTATGTCTTTTCTTTCAAGTCTTTCTTATATTTTATAATTTTGCAAGATTCATTTGTAAAAATTATATCTTTTATATATGTATATGTATAATTGTTATATTTACATTGTTTGCTCTGCTGATTTTGCTCTGCATCAGTTCATGTAGATCTTTTAGTGCTTCTCTATGTTCATCACATTCATCATTTCTTATGGCAGAGTTCTATTGTTACATTCATGTACCACATTTTTTTTTTTACCATTCCTTAAATGATGAACATCTTTGTTTTTTACTCTGCTCTCACACAAAGTATTGCTATAATATTTTGGTGCATATGGGGACTTTTTTCTTGTCAGTGGTCTACTTGTAGGCATAAATATAGTAATGAATTCTCTAGATAAAAAGATGTGGACATTTTCGGTCACTTTATTTTCATAATTCCAAATTGCTTTCTAAAATAGTTGTACCAATTTCCAGCTCCAATGTATTTGGTTTTACACACACACACAGACATGTGCTTATGTACATATACATATGTACATAACATATACATATACAAACACATACTTGCATGAGTGTCTATTTGTGTATCTTATCTACCAGAGAAATTTGATGCAAAAATGTTTTTCCCCATTTAATCACTGTCTTTCTTACCTAGTTGCATTAAATTTGTCTGTGCAGAAAAATTTGGTTTCATTAATCAAAGTTAACTCTCTTATCTTTGTGTTTCTATCCCTTATTTCCAATAAAGACTTCTCCTACCCATAACTGATGCTATATAAACTGCTTTTCTTCTAAGATCACACATCCCTTTAGAATGGATTGTTGAGTATGGTGTGAGGGGTTGGTCTAAGCCTAATTTCTCTCTGACTGCTTCCAGTTTTTTTCTGCATCTTTCCTAAGCAATTTAAATCATCTGGCTTATCAAATGCCTTATTACTAAATTTCATATTTTCTGACTCTCTCTTGCCCAGTCTGTTTCATTGATCTTTTTCTCTCTATTTTTTAACCAAAACTAGATGCTTAAATGATGACTACTGCTCAATAGTATAGTTTGAGGTCCAGAAGTCCTATTACCACTTGGTCTCTGCCTCTATTCTTTCTTTAATTTTTTTAAATTTTAAACTTAAATACAAAATGAGAAAAAGACAAAAAAATTGCCATGTATACAGCAGACTATAAGAGAGGTTTCAACATAAATCAATAAATTTCCATTTCAAGAAAACCTATATAATACATACTACAAATTGTTGTCAAAGTTGCCCAGTTTTTCTTTGCTTCTTTGTTGGTTTTCTTTTGTTCTCTGCTGTGCACGAACCCCCCCTTACCCCTCCCCCCCATCCTCTCCAGCACCCTAAGGAGGGCTACAATTAAGCGTGGATAGATATCTATATTTCAACATATCTATAGACATATACATATACACTCATACACATATATGTGAGACCATACTATACCTATTTCCTCCTGTTATCTATTTTCTCTGAAAGTGGATATCATCCTCCTTCATAGGGCCAAGTTTTTCTGTGTTTTTCTAAACCAGCCAGCTCATCATCTCCTACACCACAGCAATATTCCAATCCGATAACATCTTATCTGAGAGATTATCTATGAAAGGTTTTCCCACAATGTTCTGTGTTCCTTCTAACCTTGGCCACATAGGTTTTATTTATACAACACAATTTTAATTTAAAATAATAAAAATCATTCTTTTTGCACTTCAACAATGTGCTGACCTTATAATATAGCTTAAGGTATGATATTGCTGAACTTACTTCCTTTATATCCTTTTTCCCTGGTTTCTTTGAAATTCCTGACGCTTTGTTCTTCCAATTGCACTTTGTTATTTTTCTAATTCAGTAAAATAATTTTTTAGTAATTTAATTGGGATGACATTAAATAATTAGATTAGTTAGGTAAGACTGTCATCTTAAAAATTATATTGACTTTACCCGTGAACAATAAATATTACTTCAATTATTTAGATCTGTTTATTTGCATTAAAAATGCTTTACATTTATGTTCATATTGTTCCTGTGTCTGTTTTGGCAGGTATAAACTCAGGTATTTTATACAGTCTAGGTATTTTAAGTGGTCTAAAACAATATTGGATAATCTTGCTGACATAGCATAGTTTCTCCATTTTTCACTTTTGATTAAGTCTATTTTAACTTTAACTTTGTCTGAGATCATGATTACTATCCTTGTTTTTTTTTACTTACCAAATTCTACTCTTGCCCTTTATTTTGTTTTTGTGTGTATCTCTCATTTTTATAATGTTTCCTGAAAGAACATATTGTTGAAATCAAATTTTAAATCTGGTATAGATTTTGGCTTTATGGGTAAATTCAGCCCATTCACATTCTAAGCTACAATTACTTGTGTATTTTCCTCCTTCCTATTTTTTCTCATTATTCTTTTCATTCTATTTACCCTATCTGTTTTCACTCTTCTGCTTTACTTTGACCCACTATCTTGCTCTCCTATTCCTTAACCCACTCACCCCTCTAAGAATCCCTTATCCTCTCCCTCCAATTTATCCCCTTGTCCTCTTATTTCTTTCTGGGTTTAGAAGACTTTTATCTACCTACATATCTATCTATCTATCTATCTGTTTGTCTGTCTGTCTGTCTGTCTATCTATTTCCCCCTTTGACCCATTTCTGATGAGAGCAAGGTTCCAGCACTACCCACCTTCCTCCCACTAGCTTCTTCTGTATCCATTTTTCCTTTTATGCCTCATTTGTATGAGATAATTGCTCCTTTTTATCACTCCTTACAGTTTTATTTTTTTTAGATTTACCCCATCATATTCAACTCAGCCCACACCTTTCTTTCAAACTACGCAAGTAATGACGCTAACCATAACAGTAACGCTATATTTTCATGTGTGTGAAGTGAGCCATTCAACCTTGGTGTTTCTGTTACTCGTTCGTGTTTACCTTATATTTCTCCTGCACACTATATGCCAAATTTTCCCTCAAGTCCTGGTGTTTTTGTCACAAAAAACTGAAAGTTGTTGAATTCATTAAATGTCCACTTCTTTCCATTCAGGATTGTATTTAACTTTGCTAGGTAAGTTACCCTTGGTTGTAACTGTGGCTCTTTTGCTCTACAAAATACAGTATTCCAAGACCTGTGGTCCTCCAATATAGTAGCTACTAGGTCTTGTATAATCCTTATTATAGCTCCATAATATTTAAACTGTTTTTTTTCTTGTTGCTTCCAATATTTTCTCCTTAATCTGGGAGTTTTGGAACTTGGCTATGATAATCCTGTAAGTTTTCCTCCTGGGATCTCTTTCAGGAGGTGATCAATGGATTTTTTCTATTTCTACTTTGCCTTCTTGTTCTAGAACTTCAGGACAATTTTCCTTAATAATTTTTTGTAATATTGTATCAAGATTTTTTTATCATAATTTTCAAGTAGCCAGACTATTCTTAGGTTGTTTCTTCTCAATATATTTTCCAGATCAGTTTTCTTTTCTGATGAGACATTTCACTTTGTCTTCTGTTTTTTTATTCTTTTGATTTTGTTTTATGATTTCTTGGTGTCTTAGAATGTCAGCTTCCACTTGCCCAATTCTAGTTTTCAAGGAATTCTTTTCTTCATTAAGTTTTATTCTCCATTTCCAGTTTATTGATTTTATTTTCATATTTTCTTGATTTTCTTGGATTGCTCTATTTTTCTTCAATATCTCCTATTTGATTTTAAAAAGTTTTTAAAAAAATTCTTCCAAAAATTCTTCTTGCACTTGGGTTCATTTGACATTTCTCATTGAAAAAGGAGTGGCTTTTTTTTTTTAAAGCTGCATTATTTTCCTCTCAGTATGAACCTAGATATTCTCTATTCCCATAGTAACTATCTATAGTTGGGTTCTTTCTCCTTTGCTTACTCATTTCACTTAATTAATTTTTTGTTTTGTTTTGTTTTTAGCAGCTATTAGCGTAATCAAGTTGTAGCCCCCAAGGTGTGAAGAATAATGTCCCAAGCCTCAGGTCTTTCTTACTACAATTTTCTGAGGTCTGGCTTAAGGCCCCATCTTGGGATCTTCTCTCCTAAGCCGCAGTTAGGGCCCCCAGTCACACTGTCTCAGAAATGATCTTGCTCCCTGTGGTTTCAGTGATGGCTGTAAACTGCAGCTGTCCTCTCTACCCTGGAACTGAAAGCAGGAACTGCTCTTTTGCAATTACCCACAGCCTGCAGGGTCCCTACACCTTGCTTTGGCACTTACCTTGTGTGTGCTAGCTCCTTCTCTCCACAACCACAGCTGTGCTTGGTGTCCCTCCACAGTGAAAGGTTTTTCAATCTTCTACTCAGCCATGAGACCTCACACTGTCTGGGAGATCAAAGTTGCTAAGGCAGAGGCTGCCTCCTCAAGCCAGTTGACCCTAGGGCTTGTTGTGTGTTGATTCTGCAGAGACAGTCTAGAGGTGTTTGTACTTCACTCAGGCCAAACTACCACCCCTGGCAATCAGTTCTTTCTTGGGGCTTTTTCAATTGTCTTTGGAGGACAACTGCTTTACCCCATGTTTACTTCTGCTTCTCTGAGGTAATGTTCTGTCTTTTTTTGTGGAGGAAATTTGGAGAGTCAAAATTTTCTGACCTACTCCACCTCCTTCCCAGAATCCTCTCTTGTTTTTGCCTCTTTTCATCATTTTCTTTTACATGGACATTTTTTCTGATCTCTACTTGCCATACTCCCTCTTTATTTTCCTAATTATACAATTACACACACACATACATGTAAACACACAATACAACATGTATATTTATACATGCATATATATGTAGGAATATATTCACACAATATACTCACATATGTAAATGTGCACACCACATATCTATTTGTGTGTATGCATGTCCCTACATATATTGCTAATGTGCATATGTTGTTTCACTTGGTAAAATGTAAACTTTTTGCGGGCAGAGAATGTTTCATTTTTATCTTTGCTTCCTCAGCATCTAGAACAGTATCTGCAACCTCCCTAATAAAAGTTCGATTGACTGAGTCAAGGGTAACAGACCCCAGGTTACAAAGTTCTCTATCTGTGAGCCTCACTGAGTCACATTCATCACCCATCCATGTGAAAATTCCCAGTAGCCAGGAGTGATGAGACTTAGTCCTTGGCTAACAATTACTCTTTAAGTACTTTTGCTATTTCTAATTTCCTGGAACTCAGTTTAAATACAGCTTCTTGATTTCTTGTTTACCTCCTCTCTTTGCTCTTTTTCATTAGGTTCTGGGGTCCAGTTCTGGAATCAAATAAGACAGAGGGATTATCTTCCTGTCCTAGCTATAGATATAGGGGATCAGAGTTATGAGGGATGTCTAGGAGAGTGCTAATAAGTGTTTAACAACCAGCTCTCTGAAAAAGTACACATGACACACTTAAATTTAATCTGTATCATTAATATTTTCTCTATCACTTCCTAAAGCCTAGACATCCAATAATACAACTAATCACTCCAAATTTGGAGCTTTTGCTGATTTTTAAAGCATAAATACATTGAAAATGTAATAATTTGCTTTGTCAGGGCCTAGCTCCCGTACAGCTATAGATCACAGCATGTCTCTCTATATATCTTTCCTCTCCCAGCCGGGGCATCTGGATCAGTTTCATATTAATGTGGTCAGGACCAGGTTTTTATACCTTGACCAATCATCTTTCCTCCTCTCTTCCTGCATTTGATGCAGATGCCTATAGTGGACCCATTTTCATTTCCTTTTACATCAATGGTTCTCAACCTTCCTAATGCTGTGACTCTTTAATACTTGTATGTGGGTGTATCTGCATGTGGGTGGACCTGCCTGGAGACAGATAGAGGAGTGTTGTCTCAGTTCCTTAGACCACTGGAAAAATGTATTTTCTCTGTGACACCTGTGAAAGAGTTATTCGACCCCCAAAGGGGTCATGACCCACAGGTTGAGAACTGCTGCCTTACATGGTTTGGAACAGGCTTATATATATTGGGGATACCTGTTACTCAGGTCATAGTGGATGTTTTTCCTCTTTCCATTAGTTCTTTAGGCATGGGGGACTAAAGGTGACATTCTGGATACCCAAGGTTGCTCTCATCCCTTTCTTTCCTCTTAAGCAAAGCAGGAAGTAGGGGTAATTGATCCCTGTTTCCTGGAGCTTAGCTATAAGGTTCTCAAATTCAGAGTAAGACAGCTCCCTGAGAGCCAGTTTTGGCTCCTCTTAACACTGGCATGATCCCTACAAATGGCTTGACCCCAAAACTAGCCCAATTCTCCTTTTCTTATAGAGGGGAGGGAAAAGTGATCATGCTCCTATGGCCAGGTCTAAGATTCCCATGGTGCATCTTAAGTGGATATGGATACATAAAATTGGCTTGGTTGGTTTTGACCCAGATCATGGAAACAAAATGAAGTCATACTCTTATTACTCGATCTCATCTTTTGGGTAGCGTAGCTAAAGCAACAACAAATCACTTTAGGAAACTCAAACTTCCCTTTTTCAAGCAGTTAACATTCTTATTCAATAAGTCAGGTTTTGGTAAGTTGAGATTAATAAAAATACAACTCAGGTTTTCAGATGACCAAAAGTTGCATGAGGAATAGCCCTGATACCTGAACAATAAGTAAAAACAAAGAGGACATTCCCTTTTTCCAAGAAACATAAACACTATGAAATATCAAAGCCAAACTAGTGCAATAATGACCTTCAATAACACCAAGTCTCCTTGTTCCTTCTAATCTGCTCCCAATGTCTATTTAACTGGTAGATTTTATTTTGAGTTCCTGCTATTACACTTAGTTTTCTGGTCCCTAAAAGGAATTTCTCTTGGAAGTTTTGAAGTAGACCTCATTCTCAAGGTAGCTCTGAAGGGAGTTTTGTCTAGCAGATCCACTTTGGTCCCAAGTCACCTACAGAAACCCCCTAGGTAATATTGGTAAAATCTGCCACTGGCAAAACATGACACAATTTGGGACAACCTAAATTTGGTTTTCTAAGAACTTATTCATATGGTGACAACCACCTTGAACGTTATGGAGCTTACTGTATTAACAGAGCTTTAAGAACAAATTAGGAACCAATAATTCACTGGAAACTTCAGAGGATTTCAATTTTTACATATAACTTGCTCTTTCTGTTTTATTCAAAACCTATATCTGTACAATAACACCAGGAGGCTGAAGGAAGAATCTTCTTTAAAAAAATGTTGTTTAGCATTTTATTTTTCCCCCATTACATGTAAAAACCATTTTTAACATTCGTTTTTTTCCCTTTTTTTATCTTTTATTTATTTGTTTTAGTTTTCAACATTTATTTCCATAAGATTTCGAGTTACAAATTTTCTCCCCGTCTTTCTCCTATCCCCACCCCAAGATAGCGAGTCTACTGAATACTGCTTCCCCCAATCTGTTCTCTCTTATATCCTCCCCCAATTGCCCCCTAACTTTCTAGTAGGGCAAGATGGATTTCTATGCCACAATACCTGTATATCTTATTTCCCAGTTGCATGTAAAAAACATTTTTTTTTAACATTTGTTTTTAAATCTTTGATTTCCAGACCCTCCTTATCCATCCCCACTAGGAATATAGGTTGTACATGTGTAGTTACACAAAACATTTTCACAGTACTTATATTGTGAAAGACTAACTATATTTCCCTCCATCCTATCCCACCCCCCCAATTATTGTTTTCTTCTTTGACCCTATCTCTTTACAAAAGTGTTTCCTTCTAACTACCCTCTCCCCCAATTTGCCCTCCATTCTATCATTCCCCCTTCTTATCCCCTTCCCCCCAACTTTCCTTCATGGTAAAATATCCAATTGAGTGTGTATGTTACTCCTTCCTTAAGCCAAATTCAATGAGAGTAAGGTTGACCCATTCCCATTCACCTTCCTGTTCTTCCTCTCCATTGTAACAGTTTTTTCTTGCCTCTTTTATGTGAGATGATTTACCATATTCTATCTCTTCCTTTCTCCTTCTCCCATTATATTCCTCTCTCACCTCTTAATTTCATTTTTTAGATATCATTCCTTCTTATTCAAGTGATCTTGTGCCCTCTATGTATACGTGTACACACATATACACACACTCACATATGTATTTATACACACATATACCCTCCTATACACACATATATATGTATGTATACATTTATATACATATATATTTCCTTCAACTATCCTCATACTGAGAAAAGTCTCATGAGTTACAATGATCATTTTTCCATGTAGGAATATTAATAGTTCAACTTTAATAAGTTCTTTATGATTTCTTTTTCATGTTTGCCTTCTCATACTTCTCTTGCTTCTTGTATTTGAAAGTCAAATTTTCTGTTCAGCTCTGGTTTTTTCATCATGAACGCTTGAAAGTCCTCTATTTCATTGAATAACCATATTTTCCCCTGAAGCATTATACTCAGTTTGCTGGGTAGGTGATTCTTGGTTTTAATCCTAGCTCTTTTGACCTCTGGAATATCACATTCCAAGCCCTTTGATCCCTTAATGTAGAAGCTGCTAGGTCTTGTGTTATCCTGATTGTGTTTCCACAGTACTTAAATTGTTTCTTTCTGACAACTTGTAATATTTTTTTCCTTGACCTGGAAACTCTGGAATCTGGCTATGATATTCCTAGGAGTTTTCTTTTTAAAATCTTTTTCAAGAGGTGATTGGTGAATTCTTTCAATTTCTATTTTGTCCTCTGGTTCTAAATTCTTGAAGGATGATTTCTAGGCTCTATTTTTGATCATGGCTGTCAGGTAGTCCAACAATTTTTAAATTATCTCTTCTGGATCTATTTTCCAGGTCAGAGATTTTTCAATGAGATATTTCTTCTATTTTTTCATTTGTTTGGCTCTGTTTTATAGTATCTTGATTTCTCATGAAGTCATTAGCTTCCATTTGCCCCAATCTAATTTTGAAGGAATTATTCTCTTCAGTGAGTTTTTGAAATTCCTATTCCATGTGGCCAATTTGGCTTTTTAAGGCATTCTTCTCCTCATTGGCTTTTTGGGCCTCTTTTGTCATTTGAGTTAGTCTATTTTTTAAGGTGTTATTTTCTTCAGTATTTTTTTGGATCTCTTTTAGCAGGCTCTTGACTCACTTTTCATGATTTTCTTGGATCATTCTCATTTCTCTTCTCAATTTTTCCTCCACTTCTCTTTCTTGATTTTCGAAATTCTTCCTGAGCTCCTCCATGGCCTGAAACCAGTTTTTATTTTTCTTGTAGGCTTTTGATGCAAGAGTTTTGACTTTGTTGACTTCTTCTGGTTCCATATTTTTTTATGAACATTTTTAATTGAAGATATTTATCTTTGATAACAAAAAAGAAAACACTGATGCACAGTGACTCCCAGTGGCTTATCACAAAGGCACATGCTTTCTCCTTTTGATATAGATTTTCTTTTTCCTATTTGTATGTAATTTCAAATCAGCCTAGACTCATAATTTACACAGCATGTTGTTCTGCTTGTGAGATTGCAGTTTTGTTGTTAAGTAGAAATAGTGATTACCTTTTACATATTGCAGTATGAGTTTGCAGTGAGGCTTTGAAACCAGGATTATTAAGTCACATGTTTTAGAAACTGTTTGTACAGTGTATGCATTTAATGGACAGAATTAAATATACTATATCAGATCCTAAAAATTTGAGGTATTTCCCTCCTCCCCAAAATTTCCCTGACATACTATGATATCTTGCACTAACAGTTAAAGGGATCATGGGACTAGAGTATATATGATAGATTATGCTAGTGTGGTAAAGGAGAAATTAGCCTACTTGAATATTAATGAAAAGTATATCTTTGAGTCAAGAGAACCAAAAAAGGATATCAGGAGAACAACTGAAACATAAAAGTTCTTATTTTAAATATATACATAACTTAAATACAAACCAAAATAAAGCCCATGGAGATTTACAAGTCTGAGGCTAGTATCTAATTGTCACAGTAATTTTAAGAACTTCCAAGAAAGCTACTAACAGGTACTGCAATGTCTCTATTCTGCAGCCTTCTCTGTGTATACAGCTATATTATTTCCACAAAAAAATTTAATTTTTAAAATTTAAATTTAAACCCAATTCTTTCTATGTTCAGATTTTCATCTAAGATGTTACTAAGATCATAATTAGGAATAATCTTTGTGAGTTAGTATACTCCTATCTAGTAGCAACACACTGATAGTGACAAATTCAAGGACATCAAATTAGTGTTATTGAGATTAAGGACCCAAATCTTTGAGTGTTTAAGAGAAATTCCAGCAAAGAATCTATGTTCTTTGTCCTTTTCTCTGACTGGACTTAAGTCAAGGAGAAAAGATTCATCATCTAATTTGTGCTCATAAGGGGAAAGGATCCATTTTTTTTTTTTTTTTTTTTTTTTTTGCTTTTTGGAGGAGAGAAGGCAGGGCAATTGGGGTTGAGTTGCCCAAGGTCACATGGCTAGTAAGTGTCAAGTGTCTGAGGCTGAATTTGAACTCAAGTCCTCCTGACTCCAGGGCTGGTACTCTATTCATTGAACTATCTAGCCACCCCAAAAAGGACCTATTTGTACAAAAATATTTGTAGCAGCTCTTTTTGTGATGGCTAAGAATTAGAAATCAAAGGGATGCCCTTCAATTGGGGAATGACTGAACAAGGTATAGTATATCATTGTAATGGAATATTATTGTGCTATAAGAAATGACAAGTAGGATGATTTCAGAAAAACCTGGAAAGACTTACGTGAAGTGAATAGAACTAGAAGAATGTTGTACACCGTAACAGCAATATTGTTTGATAAAAAGTTGTGAATGACATCTATTTTCAGCAAAACAAAGGGCTAAAGATGAAGGATACTAACCACTTCTGGAGAAGGAACTGATAATGTTTGAATATAGACTAAAGCGTGTTATTTTTCACTTTGTTTCTTTCATTTTTCTTTTGATTGATTCTTCTTGTACAAAATGACTAATATGTAAATATTTTATTTAACCACACATGTGTAATGTTTATCTGATTGTTTTCCATCTCAGGGAAGGCAGAGGAGAGGAAGAGAAGAAGATACAGAATTTGGAACTAAAAATGTTAAAATAAAATAAAAATGTTTATTTAAATAAAAATGTTAAAAATTGAAAAAAAAATAGGATCAGGGAGAGAGAGAGAGACAGACTGTTCATTTAAAAAAAAATTAACCAAGTGGGAAAATTTCCTGTTTAGAACAGAAATAGCACAATGGGAAACTCAGTAAAGAGAACCTTACCCTCACCTATGCAAGGTTGTCCACTCAAACTTTCCAGCCACAAATGTCTACCTGTAGCAATTTCCAGACAATACTTCCCTTGGGTAGCACATTACATTTCCTTCAATTGTCTGGACTGTTGGCTTATGACAATTAAGACAGTAATATGTGATATCAAAACCCATGAAGTTGAGCCTGTGGGCAGAATTAAGAAAACAACAGCACGAAAGACCTGAGGCCTGTGGCAATATCACTCACAACTAAGGATTAAGACTTGATAAAAATAAAATATGACAAATCAAAAATAAAAACAAGTAAGCAAAGGACAAAGATCATTGACAGCTAATTTGTTGTAAAATAAGATCTGAGTTTACATTCAGAGGAAGATAGTGAGGGAAAAAGCCATTCCTACCCTAAGAGAAATCTTGGAAGAACTTAAAAAGGAATAAAAAAAAATAAAACAGAATAATGACAAATTTGAAAAGACAGGTAACCAATTGGAAAAAGAGGTATGAAATATTAAGGAAGAAAATAAAAAGAAATTCAAAAATCAAATAAGAGAGGAGAGCTAAAAATTAGAAAAACAAAAGTAATTCATGAAAATTGTGAAAAGTTAACCAGTCAGAAAAAGAGGCACACAGTCTTAAAGAAGAAAACAATTCCTTGGAAACTGGAATTGGGTAAGCAGAATTGAATGACATTATAAAAAATAATAAAACTGGAAAAAATAGAAGAGATTATAAAGTATCTCATTACAAAAATAACTATTTGAAGAAGAGATTGAGGAGAGACTATAATTAGAATTGTCAGCCTACCTGAAAGTTTGATAAAAAAAAAATCTGGATACAATATTAAAATAAGCTATTAAGGAAGATTGCCTTAAATATTTAGAACAAGAAGGTAAAGTAGAAACAGAAAAAAAAATCTGTTGATCACTACTGGAAAGAGATCTTAGGAAGAATACTTACAGGAATGTCACAGCCAAATTTCAAATTTCCCAGGTTAAAGAGAAAATATTTTAAGTAAGAAGAAAGAAAAACCAAGTTAAGTACTGTGGAAAAACAATAAGAATTTCACAATACCTGGAAGCTGCTACACTAAAAGACTGTAGGTTTTGGAACATTATATTTCAAAGAACAAAGGAACTATGGTTGCATCCATAGCAAAGTTGAGTATAATTCTGAATAAAAAAATGAACATTTGGTGAACTGAAAAACTTTCAGGTATTTGTAACAAAAAGATCACAACTCAATGGAAAATTTGATACGGAAGATACATAGAAAATACAAGGAAATCATTAAAGACTACTAGAAGTCACTGGTTAAGGTCAAACTGGTTACTTATGGCATATGAAAATGTTATTAATATTAGCAATTATTATTATTAGTAATAAATATTCTTAAACTGTTATTGCCAAAGTAGTTTAAAAGAAATGTTGTTACTGAAATGAATATTGAATATAATGAGGTGATTTTAATAATACCATTTGATAGGAAAATGTTAAAAGGAGAAATTATCTCATTAAAATGGATTGTAAAAGAAAGAACTAATACAGAGGAACCAGGTCGGGGTGGAGGTTTGGTGATATTGGAATCTTACTCTCATCTGGACTGAAGAGGCAACAATGAGTACATCTGAAGATGTTTAGAAATCATCTGAACTTCCAGAGAGGTGAGAAACCTGGGGGATAGGCAGTGGGAAGGAAGGAGAGAGTTTGCAAAAGAATAAGTTTAAGCATGGAGAGGGAAGATAAGGGAAAAAATTCTAAAGGGATAAGAAAATAAGCAATGAAAGGGAAAGGGGAGAAGATAAGGTAACAGTGATAGGCAAAAAAGTGAGGTTGAGAAGGAAAGTAGGAAGTAAAAATATGATGGAGGGAAATTCACAAACAGTAATCACAACTTTGAATGTGAATGAGATGAATTAATTCACTCATAAAATGAAAACTGATAGCAGAATGGATTAAACATCACAATCCAACAATATGTTGTTTACAAGAAAGACATTTAAGAATATGAGATGCATAGAGTTAAAATAGAGAGTTGGAATAGAATTTTTCATGCATCAACTGATGCAAAAATGGCAGGTATAGCAATTATAACCTTATACAAAGTTAAGGCTAAAAGAGATTTAATTAAAGAAATATACAGATTAACTATATTTTGATGCAAGGTACCATAGACAATGAAGCAATATCAATCCTGAATCCATATGCACTAAATATTATAGCATCTAAATGTTTTAAAAGAAAAGTTAAATGAATTACAGGTGGAGATAAATAGTAGTACTATAATAGTGGGAGACATTAATCTTTCCCTTTCAGAACTAGATAAATTTAACCAAAAATAAATAAAAAGAAAATAAAGAATTTTAGGTAAACTAGATATGATAGGGGAGAATGGATTGGAAAAAGAAAGGAATAAGCCCTTTCTCAGTGGTTCTTGGTACCTTTACAAAGATTGATCATATATTAATTATTACTATAGTTATTATATATAATATATAACATTATATATAACATATATAATTATTACTATAGTTAAAAACAAATATTAAAATTATCGTTTTTAGATAACAATGCAATAAAATATATTTAATAAGGCACCAAGGAAACATATATTAGAAAATAATTGGAGATTAAACAACTTAATCTTAAAGAATGAGCGGGTTAAAGAACAAATCATAGAAACAATTAATAATTCTATGAAAGAGAATGACAAAATTGAGACAATATTTCCCGATCTATGGGATATACCGAAAAGGAGTGATTGGAGGAAAATTTCTATTTCTAAATGCTTACATCAATAAAATAAAGAGCAGACTAAGGAACTGGGTGTACAATTTAAAAAACTAAAAAAAGAACAAATTGAAAATCCCCAGTGAAATACTAAATTGGAAATCCTAAAAATTAAAGGTGAGATCAATAGAATTGAGAGTAAAAAGCCCTATTGAATTAATACATAAAAACAGGAATTAGTTTTACAAAGACAAAAAGTAAAATAGATCAATAATTAGTTAATTTGATTTTAAAGAGAGAAGAAAAACTAAGTCACTAGTATCAAAATATCAAAAGGCTGTATATACCGGTAACAAAAATGAAATTATAACAATTATAAGGAGCTATTTTGTTGAATTATATGTTAACAGATAGAACAATTTAAGTGAAATGGAATAGCATTTATAAAAATATAAATCACCTAGATTAGCTAAAGAGGAAATAAAATATTCGAATAGACCTATTTTAGAAAAATTAATTGAACAGGCCATCACTGAGTTTTCTAAGAGAAAAGCACTAGGACCAAATGGATTTACAAGTGAATTCTATCACACATTTAAAGATCAGCTAATCTCAATATTAAATGAATTTCTTGGAATAATAAGTAATGTTATAATTACTTATAATTACATAATAATAAGTATAATTACTTATAATAAGTAATAATATTATTAATAATAAGAAGGAGTTCTGCCAAATTCCTTTTATGAAACAAAAATAATACTGATGTTTACACCAGGAAAAGTAAAAATGGAAAAAGAAAATTATAGGACAATCTTATTAATAAATATGCATGCAAAAATCCTGAATAAAACATTAGCTAAAAGATTACAACAATAAATTACAGAGATTATATTTTATGATTAAGTGAGATTTATACCAGGAATGAAGCAATGGTTTAACATAAGAAAAACTACATAATTGATTACAACAATAATAATAGTAAAAAAAGTCATGTGATTCTATCAATCAGATTCAGAAAAAGCTTTCTATAAAGTTCTAATTGAAAATACTGGTATAAACGACTTTTTCCTTGTATTGATAAATGGAACTTGTGCAAAACCATCAGCAAGCATTATCTGCAATCCCCAGTAAGATCAGGTATGGGGGTGGGGCAGCTTGGTGGTGCAGCGGATAGAGCACCAGCCCTGGAATTAGAAGAATCTCAGTTCAAATTTGGCCTCAGACAATTGACACTTACTAGCTGTATAACCTTGGGCAAGTCACCTAACCCTGATTGCCACCTTTCCTCCCCCCAAAAAAAGATCAGGTGTGAAACAAGGATGCTCACTGTCACTAATATTATTTGAGATTGTATTGGAAACACTAGCAATTTCAAAAAGAGAAGAAAAAATAGAGGGAATCAGAATAGGGACTGCAGTATAATAAAACCATCTTTTTTTTTTTTGCAGATTATATGATGATATACTTGAAAAATCCCAAAGACTCAACTAAAAAGTTAGCTGAAACAGTTAATAATTTTAGCAAAGCAGCAGGATATAAAGTAAATCCACACAAACTATCAGCATTTCTATATGTCAGAAAATAAACTCTGCAAGAAGGGATAGTAAAAATTACCCTGTTTAAAATGACCTTAGACTATATAAAATACCTGGGAGTACACCGACCAAAACAAACCAAGGAATTATATAAATAATATTATGTAAAAAAATTTATACAAGTAAAATCAGATTTAAATAATTGGAGAAACCTTAATTATTTGTGGGTAGACAGGGCCAATGTAATAAAGAATGATAATTTTCCCCAAACTTGCTGTGCCTAGCACAGTAATATGACCCAGCAACCAGCTGAATAAAGGAGACGGGGATGTATTCCATAGTCTGTTTATTACAGAACCATTTCATACAGAGCCAAAGTACAAGAAAATCACAGGGTTTATATACCTTATAGCAGAGACTCTGAGGTAATTGAAATGCCAGGACCCTTCTTTAGTCCTGACCACTCCCTGCCCTAGCCCAAGGCCAGTTATACATTAAGTATACATTTCATATATATATATATATGTGTGTGTGTGTATATATATATGTGTGTGTGTGTGTGTGTGTGTGTATATATACACATTAGGTATACATTATACATTAAGACTTAATCCTAGGACCATGTCCGGAGGCACAAACAAACAAGACTTGCAGATTAGCTACCTGAAACTTTCTTTAGTCATTCACAGAGCCAGTGAAAGCATCCACCCAGCAAGATTGTTCTCTTTCTGCATATCTGCCTCACAGAAGAGGGGGAGCGTGGAAGTCTGGTCCACTGCACAAACTAGTTTATATAGTCAATGCCATGCCAATTACATTATCACTTTAACTGAATTAGAAAAAGTAGTAACAAAACTCATTTGGAAAAACAAAAAATCAAGACTATGAAAAGAAATAATGAGAAAAAGTGAAGGAAGGCAGTTTGGCAGTACCAGATCTTGAACTGTGTTATAAGGCAGTAATTATCAAAGCTATCTGACAGTGGCTAAGAAATAGAAAAACAGATCAATGGAGCAGAGTAGATATATAATTTATGGCAACAAATAAACATATAACCTTGTGTTTTACAAGTGTAATATTTTGGGACAAGAATTCATTATTTGGTAAAGATTGTTGGGAAAACCGGAAAGTGGTATGGGTGGCAGAAACTGGGCATAGAGCAATATTTTACACCATTTATCAAGATTAGGTAAAATTACATACATGATATATACATATATATGTATATGTAGAGGGGAGAGAGAGAGAGACAGAGAGAGAGAGATTTTCCAAGAAAATTAGAACATGGAAAACATTATTTATCAGACTTATGAGTAACCAAACAATTTATGAACAAACAAGAGATAGTGAGCAAAGTATGTTGTAAAATGGACTAATTTTGATTACACGAAATTAGGAATGTTTTGTACAAATAAAACAAATATAGTCAAGATCAGAAGAAAAGGAGGAAACTGAAAAATTTCTTTTTATAGATTATCTTTTATATCAGACAAAGGTCTTGTATCTGAAATATATAAAGTACTTAGTCAAATCTATAAGAATATGAGTCATTCCCCAATTAATAAATGATTAAAGGATATAAAGAAGCAGTTTAATGGTGAAGAAATCAAAACAATTTGTAGTCATATGAAAAAAGTGCTCAGAATCATCATTGATTGGACAAATGAAGATAACCTTGAAATCTCATTTTATACTTACTTTATTAGTTACAATGATGGAAGGGAGAAAGTGAGAAATGTTGAATAGGTTGTGGAAAAATTGGGACACTAATTCATTGTTGGTGAAATTGTGAAGCAATCCAACCATTTTAAAGAGCAATCTGGAATTATGTACAAGGAGTTATTGAACTACTTATGCCTTTTGACCCAGCAATACCACTACTTGGTCTATTTCTGAAGATAATTAAGGAAAAAAGAAAAGAACCTAGAAGTTCTATAATGTTTATAGCACCTCTCTTTGTGGTGGCAAAGTACTAGAAATGGTAGGGATACCAATCAATTGGGAAATGGCTGAACAAGCTGTGGTATATGATTGTGATGGAATACTTGAAGGGGGCGCTGAGGTCTTGTAATGTTTCGGGGTGACTTTGTCTTGAATCTCATCTGTTTGGGCACCTGGGTATGTGATATCAGCCTGTGGAAAGGTCACCTTTCCCCCCAGCTGTCAGGGCAGACAGCCTGGGTGCTCCTCCCAAACTCCACCTCTGTATGACTTTTGTTACTATATAATCAGTACCCCCAATCCCCACACTGTGCAGGAGGATTCCCCTTGATTCCCTCCTGTCTGCTTGACAAGCGTAATAAAGTCTCTTAAAACTGCCAAGACTGCTCATGCCTGGTAATTCTTCCAGACTGGTAAGAACCCTCAAAGGATTTCCATAGAAATCCACCCTTTTCTAACCCTCATCGTTTTTGGCGACTACAAAGGGACCCACACTTTCCTTATCATTTTTGGTGACCACGGGTGCAGTCTGAGGCTTGGAGAAGTCCTGGCATTTTATGGTAAGCTCCTTCCTCTCCCTCTCTCTCTCTGTAGTTGGTTCTTCTCCCTCTCTTGTATCTAGGAAGGCAGGAGAGGACGTGGGGGTCTCTTATAGACCTGGGATTTTTTGCTCTGCTCAGAAAGCTGAGACAGCAAGCAAGGGCTACAGAATTTTCTGTACGCCGGGTTTTTCTCCTCTCCAAGCTGTGCCAGCTTGGAGGGTCGGTCTCTTGCAGACTTGGGGACATACTTTCCTTTCCTAGAGAAGGGAACACTTGTCTGGTTTTGGGGTCTTTCATGGACTGTGGGGTCTTTCATAGATCTCGGTGCTCCACTAAGAAAGCTGAGACAGTGAGCAGGAAACTACAGAGAATCTTTGTCTTGAGGGAGGAAGGATGGGTCAGTCTCCCTCCATACCTAGAGACTCATCACTGGGTTGCCTTTTGAGCAACTGGAAGAAGCTTGGTCTTCAGGACCTTAGAAAGAAAAGTGTTGTGCTTTTTTGCAACACTGCCTGGCCACAATACAAACTAGGAGACCAGGAACAGTGGCCTCATGGTGGAACATTGAGCTATAACACCATCCTACAATTAGATCTGTTTTGCCGCAGGGAAGGGAAGTTGCAGAAGTTCCCTATGTACAGGCATTCATGGTTCTCTCTCAGAACCCAAAATTAAGAGAAAAGTGTAGGATGCTTTTACTTAAGTTTACCCCTGAAAAAGGGAACTCATCTGATATTCTGGACAATCCCCTTCTTTCAAGGCCTCCAGCCCCAAACCCCCAGACCTCTGGAGCTCCAGAAACTCCCTCAGCTCCGACTCCATATCAGGAAGTTAGCAGGCTCCTAAAAAAGGTTCCACTTCCTTCTCATGGGCCGTCTAAGCCCTCATTTTCCGGAGCCCCGCTGACGGCTGCCCCATCTAACTACAATTCCCAGCAGCCCCTTTGCCTGTCCACTGGACACCGAGCCCTTTGAGAAGGGATTCCATACCCCGGAATCCTACTCTCTCAAGTCCCTCTCTTACCAGGGGCAGAACCAGCTATCTCCCTCTGTCCCTGGCTCCTGATTCGTCCTCCTCACAGATAGTGGGAAAAGTCATTGAGGAGGGAAATCAGGCCTCTGATCCCTCTCACTCTCCCTCCACGCTGGCTCCTTTGAAAACAGCAAGGAATAGCCCTGAGGGGATGAAACTAGCTCCTGTTATCTCCCAAACTCCTGATCCCCCTCCAGTTTCCAGGCTAGCTCCCTTGAGAGATGTGACTGACTCTAACGGAGGGACGATTAAAATCCATGTCCCTTTCTCAATCTCTGACCTCAGCCAGATTAAGGAGAAGCTTGGCTGGTACTCTGAAAACCCCACTAAGTTTCTGGAAGGGTTCAGGGACATTCCTCTCCAATTTGATTTATTTTGGGGAGATGCTAATATTATACTTTCCTCTTGCTGTACTATTGAGGAGAAAAAAGAGGATCTGAGACTTAGCCCAGAAATTTGAGGATGGCTGTGTCTTCCCCTAGCAGGTATCCCCCAGGAGCTGTAGCTGTCCCACTGTCAGATCCCAGTTGGAACTATCAGAGAACCTCAGACAGGGACAAGAGAGATCACATGCTACTCTGTCTTGTAGAAGGGATAAAAATGGGATTTAAAAAGGCTGTGAACTATAATCGCCTCAGGGAAATTACTCAGGGAGCAGATGAGAATCCAGCCCTTTTCCTGGGCTGGTTAGTAGAAGCCATAAAATGCTTTACTAACCTGGACCCCGAAACCCCTGAGGAGACAGCCATCCTTGCCATGTATTTCATTAGCCAGTCTGCCCCAGACATCAGGCGGAAATTTGGGAAATTGGCTACGGGACCCCAAACACCTCAGAACGAGCTGCTAGAAGCAGCTTTTGGAGTCTTTAATAACAGAGACTTAACACTGGCAGAGGAAAAAGACCGTCAGGCTAGGGCTAGGAACAAAGAGCAAGCACAGATTATAGCTGCTGCCATGGCTGGCAAACCCAGGAGTGCTCCTAACACTTCAAGGGATGGGAAGCCCTGCTTCGGATGCCACCAAAAGGGCCATTGGTCTCATGAGTGCCCCACTAGGACTTCCTCCAGGAGGAAACCTCCAGGACCGTGCCCATCCTGCAAGCGTCATGGCCATTGGAAGAGGGACTGCCCCAGCGGTGAGTTGGGTGGTCGGGATGCCTCTACTCAGTGCCTTGTTCTCCAGTCCTCTCCGGACTCGGAACGACAGGGCCTGGGACTTGGCTTAGCTCCCACCTTCCCCATCTCTTTAGCCGAGTTCTGGGTGAATATCGACGTGGCCGGTAAGCCTACTAATCTCTTGTTCGATAGGGAGGCTACTCATAGTGTCCTATTAAATTATTCTGGCCCTACCCGCCTTTCTAATCATCGGGTGATGAGCATTGAAGGAAAGGTGAGGACTTGTCGCGAGACACATCCTCTTCCCTGCCAGTTTGGGGATTTGTTGTTTGAGCACTCCTTCCTTATCATTCCCTCCTGTCCTGCTCCTTTGATGGGGAGGCATCTGATGGTGAAATTGGACAGCCAATTCTCTCTAGTTAAGCCCGCTCCATCCCTTTTGACTGTGCTCACCAAGCCCCGCCATGTTCCCCTTGAAGTATGGGAGGGGGTTGAGTCTATTGTCTGGGACCAGGGAATCCCTGGCCATGCTACTCATGCCACCCCAGCTGTTGTAAGGCTGCGGGACTCTGGTGTATACCCTCACCAGTGCCAGTATCCAGTTAAGCCTGATGCCTGGGAGGGATTACTGCCTCTAATTGAAAAGTTCCTAAAGTATGGGATTCTTGTTCGCTTCCAGTCTCCATGCAACTCTCCCATCCTCGCAGTAAAAAAGCCACACGGGTAGTTTCGCATGGTACAAGACCTAAGGGCTGTTAATGAGGCTGGTATTCCTATTCATCCCATAGTTCCTAATCCCTACACAATTCTAACTCAAATCCCTGGGGATACCCAATGGTTCTCCACTCTAGATCTGAAAGATGCTTTCTTTTGTATACCTCTCCACAAGGATTCCCAATTGATTTTTGCATTTGAGTGGACACCCCCTGGGGAATCTAACCCGTGCCAGTTAACCTGGACTGTATTGCCACAAGGATTCAGAGATAGTCCCCATTTATTTGGTCAAGCTTTGAGGAAAGATCTGAGGGATCTGGACCTGTCTAATAGTAGCCTGATTCAATATGTGGATGATATTCTTATCTGTAGCCCAACCTGGGAGGAATGCCTAAGTGCTGCCATAAAGACTATTAATTTTCTGGGCACCCGAGGGTACCGGATCTCCCTGGCTAAGGCTCACATAGTTAGCCAGAATGTTAAATACCTGGGCCATTAATTAACTCCCACCTTTTGATCCTTAACACCTGAGAGGAAACAGGCTATATTGTCTATTCCTGTCCCAGCCACTAAAAAGCAGCTCTGTACTTTTCTGGGCATGGCTGGATTTTGTAGAATGTGGATCCCTAATTTTGGATTTATTGCTAAACCGCTCTATGAGTCTACTCAAGGGCCGGATAATCTCCCCTTGGATTGGGGACCTGATCAGGCTGCGGCCTTTCAGACTTTGAAATGCAAATTGACTTACTCACCTGCACTGGCCCTGCCTAATTTGACAAAGCCATTCACTTTATACGTGGATGAGAGGAAGGGTCAGGCTTTGGGAGTTTTAACTCAGTACACCCCTGACCTAACTCTCAAAGTGTGCCATACTCTCAACCCGGCAACTCTTCTCCCTGATACTGCCCATTCATATGGCCTCATTCATGATTGTGGAGACTCCCTTGACTCAGTATATTCGAGTCGCCCTGATCTCAAAGATGCCCCTCTCACTAATCCTGATGAGGAATGGTACACAGATGGTTCCAGTTTTATAGAACAAGGGGTGAGGAGGGCAGAGTATGCAGTGGTCAGCCCTCACTGCACCATAGAAGCCAAGCCTCTACCCCCTGGGACCTCTGCCCAGAAGGCAGAACTAATAGCACTCACTAGAGC
>CM053582.1:67801735-67851230 GCA_028627135.1 Pseudochirops cupreus
GGGAGGGGAGAAAATCTGAAACTCAAGTGATTGTGGAACTGAATCTTGTAAATTAAAAGTAAATGAGTAAATAAAAAAAATTAAAAAAAAAACAATTGAGTGTGTATGTTATTCCCTCTTTGAGCTAATTCTGATGAGAGAATAAGGTTCACTCCCTCCTTCTCACCTTCTCTCTTTCCCTCCATTGCAAACACTTTTTCTTGCCTCTTTCATGTGAGATAATTTACTCCATTCTACTTCTACCTTCCTCTTTCTCCCAGTACATTTCTTTCTCACTCCTTAAAATTATTTTTTTAGATATCATAACTTCATATTTAACTCACACCTGTGCCCTCTGTCTTTATATATTCCTTCTAATTACCATAATAATGAGAAAGGTCTTATGAATTACAAATATCATCTTCCCATGTAGAAATAAAAATAGTTTAAACTTATTAAGTCCTTATGACTTCCCTTTCCTGTTTACCTTTTTATGCTTCTCTTGAGTCTTGTATTTGAAAGTAAAATTTTCTATTCTGTTGAAGTCCAACTCCAGTTAGGTAGGTAGAAGGGGCCAGCTTCTTGCAGCTGCTTCCAGACCAACTGGATGTTGGCGCACCACTCTGTGATGTGCAGGGAACAGAGCACCCTGAATTCTTACTCACCCTGACAGCAATGACGCAAAGGGAAATGTACAGCCCATCCACTGTGAAACAGGAACACTAGATAAAGTAAGAACTAAAGAAAGCAGTAATGGAAAACATAGTGATTGATAGTTACCTTCTTTGTCTCATTGCTCTATAAAAACCTTGGTCATTGTAACAATAAACAGAGTTTGGAGTTCTATCCTGAACTACCTGCCTGGCCTGGTTTATCTCATGTCTCTGATCACACTTGATGGTATCAAGTGGCCTCAAGGTGCTATTCAACTCTGATTTTTCCATCAAGAATGCTTGAAAGACCTCATCTCATTGAATGCTTCCCCCCCCCCCCCCAAGAGTATTCTTAATTTTGCTGGGTACATGATTCTTGGTTGTAATCCTAGCTCCTTTGTCCTCTGGAATATCATATTCCAAGCCCTTTAATCCTTTAATGTAGAAGCTGCTAAATCTTGTGTTATCCTGCCTGTGCCTCAAAGAGGCTTAAATTGTTTCTTTCTTGATGATTGCAATATTTTCTCCTTGAACTGGGAATGCTAGTATTCCTGACAGTTTTTATTTTAGGATCTCTTTCAGGAAGTGATCATTGGATTCTTTCAATTTATATCTTACTCTCTGGTTCTAGAATATTGAGACAGTTTTCCTGGATAATTTCTTGAAAAATACTATGTAGGCTTTTAAAAAAAATCATAGTTTTCAGGTAATTCAATAATTTTAAAATTCTCTCTCCTGATTCTATTTTCTAAGCCAGTTGTTTTTGCCAATGAGATATTTCATATTGCATTCTATTTTTTCATTCTTTTGGTTATATTTTGTTGTCTCTTATCAGGTCATTAGTGTTCATTTGCTCCATTCTAATTTTCAAGGAATTATTTACTTCAGTGATCTTTTGGACCTCCTTTTTCATTTGGTCAATTCTGCTTTTTAAGGTATTCTCCTTATTGGCTTTTTGAACCTTTTTTTTTGCCATTTGGGTTACTCTATTTTTTAAGGTGTTATTTTCTTCAGTATTTTTTGTGTCTCCTTTACTAAGATGTTGACTTGTTTTTCACAATTTTCTTGCATTACTTTCATTCCTCTTCCCAATTTTTTCTCTTCCTCTCTAACTTGAGTTTCAAAATCCTTTTTTCACTCTTCCATGGCCTGAGACCAATTCACATTTTTTCTTGGAGGCTTTAGATGTAGGAGATTTGTTGTCTTCTTCTGAGTGTGTGTTTTGATCTTCCTTACCACCATAGTAACTTCCTATTTTTTTTTTCATCATTTGCTCATTTTCCTAGCCTATTACTTGACTTTTAACTCTTTGGTAAAGTAGGACTCTGCTTCCAGGATGGAGAGTATAGTGTTCTAAGCTTCAGGGCTTTTGTGCAGCTGTTTTCAGAGATTCTTCTAGAGACCTGTGAGCTTTCAGTTCTTCCAAGGTGGTATGATCTGAGGAGAAATGTTTACTACTCTCCTGGCCTGTGTTCTGCTCTGTGAGTGATCACAAGCACTCTTTATTGCCCTGAAAATGTGAAGAGAGTCTCCTCTCAGCTGTGGCTGCAAGCTCTGCTAGGCTAGTGCTCCTCCTCACCCTGGTACTGCCACCCAGGACTGTGATCTGTTGCAGTTGAGTATGGGCAAAGCAACAGAGCCCTGCCTCAGTGCTACCAAAAACATCCCTGTAATCTTCTTTGGATCAGTCCAACCCCTTACATCTGTGGGCTGAGAACTCTGGAAGCAATTGCTGCCCCTGTTTCTGTCATTGCCACTGCCACTCCCACTACTGATTCAGCATCTCCCAGTGCCTGCTCCTGGTTTGCTGTGACTGAGTCTGTGCTGGCATGACTTGCACTGGACTCTACTCCACTCTCACCCTCATGCAATAGACCTTTCCTGCTGACCTTCTATGGGTTCAAAATTTGGTTCACTCCATCTTTTTGTCATTCATTTATGTGAAAAAGATTTAGTAATTGTGTTTATATAGTCCCTGGATGTGTCTTGGCAGATAAACTCCCAAGTGTTTTGTACTGTCTACTGTTATTTTAAATGAAATTTCTCTTTCTATGTCTTCCTGCTCAGTTTTTTTTTAATTTATAGAAATGCTGATGTTTTATATGGTATCATTTTATACCTTGCAACTTTGCTAAAATTGTTAATTGTTTCAACTAATATTTTAGTTTATTCTCTAGGGTTCTCTAAGTATGCCTTCATATCGTCTGCTAGGAGTGATAACTTTATTTCCTTGTTGCTTATTCTTATTCCTTCAACCTCTTTTACTTGTCATGTTGCCATAGCGATTTCTATAGTTTTACTATAGCATGTCTAGTACAACATTTTATAATAGTGGTGATAATGGACATCCTTGTTTTCTCCTTTATCTTATTGGGAAGGTTTCCAGTTTATCCCCATTATAGATATTTGGTTTTAGATGGATATTGCTTGGTTGGTTGCTGTTCTTTAAACCTGAATAAGACCAAAATAATGTCACTGTGTTGGGGTCAAGATACAATGTGTTCAATTTTGACTGAGCAGACAAATAGGAGCTCAGAAAATATTACCGCAGCTCTGGCATAAATATTCCACATGAACATTTGAAGCGGAGATGTCTCTAAATTTGAATATCTCACATTTCTTTGGTGTTACTGCAATTCTGCTTTGCTCATAGAGCACAGTGAATTATTTGATATGGGCATGCTATGCTATGCTGTGTGGGTCTATGCTATGCTGTGTGACAGTGTCTTCTGTGTCTCACAATTGATTCCAAAGTTCTTCAGAGTGACTTTGAGAACCTGTTCATATTGCTTCTTCTGACCTCTATGTGAGTGCTTGCCTTGCATGAGTTCTCTGAAAAATAATCTTTTAGGCAAACATACATTTGATATTCAGACAGTGACCAGCTCATCAGCATTCTGCTCTCTCCAGTAGAGTCTGAATGCTTGGCAATACAGCTTGAGAAAGGACCTCAGTGTCTAGTGCCTTATCTTGCCACACAATCTTCAGGATCTTCCTAAGACAATTCAAATGGAAGCGATTGTTTCCTGGTGTGGTGCTGGTAGATTGTCCAGGTCTCAGAGGCATACAATGATGATGTCAACATGATGGATCTGTAGACCTTCAATTTGGTAGGAAGTTTAACATCTCTCCTCTCCCATACTTTCCTTTGGAGCCTGCCAAACAGTGGGCTAGCTTTGGCAATGAATGTGTCAACCTCATTATCTATATGTACATTCCTAAAATGTACAGTGCCCAAGTAAATGACTTATTCACAGCATTCAGAATTTCTCCATTTGCTGAAAGTGATGGTTCAATGTATGGTTGGTGCAGTGCTGGCTGGTGGAAAGCCTTTGTTTGCTTGGTGTTAATTGTCTGGTCAAAATTAGCATAAACAGTTGAGAATTGATCCATATGCTATTGCATCTCATTCTTGGAGGCTGCATTGAGTACAACATCATTTGCAAACAAAAAGTCATGCACGGATTCTCTCTCTACTTTATTCTTGCCTTGTAACCTTTTCAAGTTAAGTAATTTACCATCACTGGAATAGTTGATCTTGATGCCATTTTTGTCCTTGTTGAAGCCATATGGCAACATCACTGAAAGCATCATGCTAAAAAGTTTGGGAGCAAGCACACAGCCCTGTTTAACTCTATTGGTGACTGGGAAAGTATGAGAGCATTGTGAATTATCCAGAACCTGTGTAAGGATGCTGTTATGAAATTGATGTACAGCACTGATGAACTTCTCCAGGTAACAAAATTTTGGCATGATCTATTGGATGAATA
The DNA here is from genome assembly GCA_028627135.1 of Pseudochirops cupreus. NCBI lineage: Eukaryota > Metazoa > Chordata > Mammalia > Diprotodontia > Pseudocheiridae > Pseudochirops > Pseudochirops cupreus. The sequence goes on from CM053582.1 coordinate 67,806,138, forward strand.
TTGTTTATTTTAAGAAAAGCTCTGTATATCCCTCTGCTTTCTAGTGTTTTTCACAGGGATAGCTGTATTTTGTCAAAGGCTTTTTTGGCATCTATTGACATAACCATATGATTTTTGTTGTTTTTGTTATTTATATAGCCAGTTATGTTATTAGCATGGCCAATTACAGGTTAGTAAGGATTTATATGTACAATTATGGTTTTTCTAATATTAACCCAGCCTTGCATTCCTTCTATAAATCCCCCTCAGTCATAGTGTATGATCTTTGTGATATATTCCTGTAATCTCCTTGCTAGTATTTTATTTAACATTTTTGCATCCATATTCATTAGGGAAATTGGTCTATAATTTTCTTTCTGTTTTTGCTCTCCCTGGTTTTAGATAATAAAACTATATTTGTGTCATAGACAAAATTTGGTAGGGCTCTTTCTTTACCTATTTTTCAAATAGTTTATATTCTATTAGAATTAATTATTCTTAGATGTTTGATAGATTTCCTTTGTGATTTCATCTGGTCCTGGGGATTTTTCTTAGGGAGCTCATTGATGGTTTGCTCAATTTCTTTTTCTAAGATATTATTTAAATATTCTTTCTCTTCTTCCGTTGATTTAGTCAATTTATATTTTATAAATATTTCATCCATTTCACTCAGACTGTCAATTCTATTGACAAATAGTAGGGTAGATTAGCTGCTAATAATTGCTTTGATTTCCTTTTCATTCGTGAAGAATTCACCTTTTTTCATTTCTTACGCTGGTCATTTTGTTTTCTTCCTTCTTTTTAAAAATCAGTGGTTTATCTTATTCTTTTGCTTAAATAAAAGCATGTCATGATTTTATTAATTAATTAAAATCATTTTTGTTAATCTCTACTTTTATTTTCAGGATTTAAATTTTGATGTTTAATTGGGGTTATTAAAACTATTGGTTTTCTCATTTTTTATTTGTATGCTCAACTAATTTTTGATTTATTCCATCTCTTATTGATAAAAATATTTCGAGAAAAAAATTTTGCTTTGGTTGCCTCACACAAATGTTGGCATGTTGTTTCATTATTGTCATCATAGTTAACACAATTTTTAATTATTTCTATGATTTATTCTTTGGGACAAACTCTTTAGGACTGATTTACTTAGTTTCCAATTAATTTTTAACTTATGCTTCCAAGGCCATTTATTGAATGTATTGCTTATTACATTGTGCTCTGAAAAGGATGCATTTAACATTTTTGCTTTTCTGCATTTGTCCATGAGGTTTTTATGCCCTAAGACATGGTCAGTTTTTGTGAAGGTGCCATGCACAGCTGAGAAAAAGTTTACTCCTTTCTATTCCCATTCAATTTTTCTCCAGAGGTGTATCACAGCTATTCATCTCTAACTTCTCTATGATTTATTTTATGGTTAGATTTGTCTTGTACTCACAGAGAAAAGTTGAGGTCCCCCAATAACATATTTTTACTGTCAATCTCCTCCTATATTTCATTTAACTCTTCCTTTATGAATTTGGACGATCTGCCATTTGGTGTATATATGTTTAGTATTGATGTTACTTCATAGTCTATGGTGCTTTTTAGTAAATGCTGTGGTCATCCCGTTCCCAACCCGTGCTCTGTTCTTTATTCAGAAAGGGTCTTTGTTCCCTTGCCATTGCAAATTCTAGTGCTAGTGGTCCTCTCTGCTCTGGAAGCATGACCTAGAAGTGGCTACTGTCAATGGAGTTGTAAAACAGCATCAGGCCATGTGACCAGTGCTAGCCAGGGGTCTGATGCAATCTCTTTCTCACCAGTTGTCCAATTCCCTTTCTGTCTCTGAACTGAGAGCTCCCAAAGCTATTGCTACTGCCATCACAGCAACCCTTAAGTTCCATACCTGGTATTGCCACACTTTATGTTCTAAGCCAGTCCTTGCCCCAGTGTCACAGACCTCTCCTTGTGTCCTAAGTTGTCTTGAGCTGGAAAATGTCTCATCCTGACCTTTTATTGGCCACGGCACTCAAGAATTCAATCTGAGGCACTTTAAAATTGTTTGGGAGGGGATGTTGTGAGAACTGTGCTGTAGTCTTCCCTCTACTCTGCAATCTTGGCTCAACCCTTCAGCAAGGCACTGTGAAAATATGACTTCATTTTATTCTTACAGCAACTCTGGAAGGTAGGTGTTATTCTTATGTCCATTATATAGATTAGGAACTGAGGCAGAGAAAGGCCAAGTGACTTGCCCATAGGGCCATACTGTTAGTGAATGTCTGAAGCTGAATTTGATCTCAGGTTTCCTTGCTAGAGGTCCAGCACTCCACACAGTGTGCCATCAGCATCATCCCATGTGCTCAGGGACTATCTCTCCAACAAACAGGATCTGTCTCCTGAGTCATGCAGACATCCGGCCCAGCAGAGAGGAGATTTGATTTTTTCCACATTCAGTCTTCTCCCATGCCAGACCAAACCTTCAAGATACATTTCTAAACCATTACATTATTTCCACCTCATGTCTACAGCCCCGCAAAGGGATTAACACACACTTCTGAGATTTGCTGCAAAATGCTCCTCAATACTTTCTGATAATGTAAAGCCTTAATCATCACTACCTCTGCCCCCTCACCCCCAGAGGTAAAATAACCTTGGGGTAGTGCTACATACATTTCCCTTTGCTCTCAATCTAATGCAGCGGTTCTCAATCTGTGGGTTATGTTCAATTTGTAACAATGAAAATACATCCTGCATATCAGATAGATTCATAACAGTAGCAAAATTACAGTTATGAAGTAGTAAGGAAAATAATTTTATTGTTGGGGGTCACCACAACATGAGGAACTGTATTAAAGGGTCGCGGCATTAGGAAGGTCGAGAACCACTTCTCTAATGTCTTAGTAACAACGCAAGGTGCAGACCTCCTGGCCAGCCAGATCAGAGCTTAGGCTACTAACCTCCAGGATGGATCATGTGGTGACCTTCCCCTCCTGAGAAGCCATGTGGTCCTAGGAGGGAAACACCTGTTGATGGTCAGCATTTGCAAACTCCTTATGTCTTAGACACTCAAAGTAGCCATTATGGCTGGAAAGGTCCATCTCTCAAGATCATGGTTTGCTCACTTGTTCTGCGGGAAACAGCGATGACCAAAAATGGGAAGGGACCTGAGACTCAAGATCCAGTCTCAGGAAGACAAATATATTTTTGCTTCATTAAAGAAAAGATTATTTTAAAACAGTGATTATTCTATATCAGATTGCTTCTCATCTCTGGGAGGGCAATGAAGGATAGAATTTGGAACTCAAAGCTAAAAAATCCTAAATGTTAAAAACTGTTTTCCATGTAATTGGGGAAAAATAAACTAGTGTTTAGAAATTAAATAGTGATTATTTTATCACCTCATGTTATAAAATGTTTCCCTTTCTAAGTATCTTCTACAGGGCATATAATATATGAGTAAAACTGCACATGAATGACATTTATAAGTAAATCAATTTTCATCTATTAGGGGTGTGTGCTCAAAACATTTTTTACTGATAAGGTCACCAACCAAACCAACCAAAAAGTTAGTCAACAAGCAACTGTGTTGGAGAGCACGGCATTAACTAATGGGGTGAGAATGCATCTTCTCACAGCCGGGTCAGGAAGCAATGGGGAGCGGGGGCATCTCTCTGTTCTATTTGCTAGTGTCTTTTCTTTTAGGCTCCCCTGAGTCCTTCACCTTAGCCCCTCCCCTCAGCCTGTCCCCTGAGCATCTCCTCAAAGTCCCCCAAGCCCCTCCCCTGAGCCTGTGTGGGCTCAGGTCTTGTCCTGATATAGTATTCCCTCAGAGAGGCAGGTTCTACCTGCTAATCTTGGTGACTCTGAAGCTCCCTGCTGAGCCTGAGGCCAATAGGAGACTGAGCATCATTCTCTCTAGCATCTGTGAGTACATGTGGAGGATGATGGCTGGAGAGCAAGCTTCCATTACAGAGAAGGCTGCTGGAGGAGGGAGTCCTGAGACACTGAAGGCCCATGGCTGCTGTTGACCTTAGGGAGAATGGAGGCAGGGAACGGAGCCATGATTTGCCATCTTGGTACATGAGGCAGAAGGCATCAATTATGCCCTTGAATCAACTTTTTCTGTGTATGTGTATGAGACAATCGGGGTTACATGTCTTACGAGGCTCACACAGCTAGTAAGTGTCAAATGTCTGAGATTTGATTTGAACTCAGGTCCTCATTCCTCCAGGGCTGGGGCTCTATCCACTGTGCTGTCTGGCTGCCCCCAAATAAACTTTAACAGAAGATTGTGAACTTCAGGGACTGGCCTATGGGAACTCAGAGGAAGATAGTCACTCTGGTCCACCAAATGAAAGGTGCCCTCCTGACTGTCTCTCTCTGTCTCCCACTGTCTTTCTCTCCTTCTCTCTCCCTTCCTTGTCCCTGTCTCTCTCTCCATGTCTCTCTCTCTTCCTCTCTGTTTGTCTTTTCCTATCTGCCTCTCCCTCTGTCTCTATGAGGGGGGAGAGCCCAGCAGGTGAGACAGGACTTCATTTACCTGCAGTGCTATAAGGTGGGCTAGGAGTAGGCACCATCTGTTAGTTCACCATTTCCCCTTTTTCTATTGGCCAATGTGCTAAGTGCCATTGTTTCTAGTGGCTGAAATAGTGCTAGGGATTTTAATGCTGTCCCCAATTCTGGCACCCTTGGACCAAGCCCTGATCCCCTCACCCTAGTTCCAGATTTTCCTTGGAGTGACTGGGTCTGGCATGAGATCTTCCAGATTCTAGCAGGGCACAGAGACCTAGGGAGAGTGTCCACACAGGCTGCTCCAAGCTGGGAAATCTGCAGGGCTCTGGTACATGGGATAGAAGATGAGGACAGAGCTTGGGGTCAGGGATAGAATCCCAGAGGGACTGAGTTGGGAGGAACCTTTGAAATGATGGAGTCTTTGATCATCATGTGACAGAAAAGGAAACTAGTGGTAGCAGAGGCAGGGAGGTTACACCAGGAGCCCTGACTCTTGGCTTTGCATGTAGGCTCAGCTGAGCCTGTTTGGAGCTTCTCCATGGGCCAGGCTGGGGGGGATCCTCCAATGAGTTCCTCCTCTGAGTCCTCAGATTAGGGTAAGAGAGAGTTGGGTCCACCTTTCAGTAAGGTCTCCTTGGAACATTGTTAGAAGTAGAAGGGGCCTGAGTAACCATCTGTTCCAATCTTGTCATTTGATAGGTGAAGAATCTGAACCACAGAAAGGGTAAAGGACTTGTCCAAGGTCACACAGTTCATCCTGGGCAAAGATCCTGACTCCTAGCCCAGTGATCTTTCTCTTCTAGGGTCTCTCTCTAAGCCCCACCTCCAAGCCCTTCCAGCTCCTGTGGTGGCCCCAGGGAAGGATGTGATCTTCCAGTGCAGCATGCCACCATACTCATACCCCAAGGCTGTGACATTCATTCTGCAAAAGGGACAGAACATGGAGCCCTTACAAACCCAGCCTGGAGAAGGGACAAAGGCTGATTTCTCCTTTTTTGCTGTGAGGTCCGAGGATGCTGGGAACTATAGTTGCATCTACCTTGAGATGACAGGTTCTAAGAGGGTTTCAGAGCCCAGTGAGACTCTGGAACTCTGGGTAACAGGTGAGAGGGGGACCAGGGCTGGGCATCACAGTGCAGAAGGACTGGAATCAGGGTCTACAAGTGAGGCAGGAAAGTATGGGGAGGGGACCCCATGAGGGGTTAGTGAGAGCATCATGGGGCAGAGAGTGTGACCGTAGGAAGGGCAGAGGGGATATGGGGATGGCCTGCCTCAGCCCACACTGCATGACCCACTGCAAATGATGGAGACAGAACCCAACTGCAAGGGAGGCCCAAGGAATAGGAGAGTTTCAACATCTCTTCCTTTTTTGGGAAGGGTCCCCTGAGAAGGGCCTGACAAAGGAGGCTTAGGAGTAAAGAGTAAGAATGGGCAGCTCCTCTGTCCCTCAGAGGGGAGGTTGGACCTCTAATATCTCTGCTTTGACTTTCAGACATCCTACCCAAGCCCTTCCTCTCAGCCACACCAAGCCAGCTGGTGTTTTCAGGAGGGAATGTGACCCTTCTGTGTTGGGGGCTAATTCAAGGTGTGAGATTTGCTCTCTACAAGCAGGGTGATGATAATTTTGTGAGCATCAGAGAGTCCACCCAAGATGGAGCTGAGTTCCCCTTCAGGCATGTGAACATCACCAACATGGGGAATTATAGTTGCAGCTATTACCTTGGACCTGACAGCCCTGTTTGGGCACCACCCAGTGATCTTCTGGAACTTATAGTGCAAAGTGAGGAGCAGAGGAAGGAGGGATTTTCTGGAGGGCAAATTAGGAATTTAGCCCCAGTGCCCCTCCCCCCATAGACTTTGATTTGTAGACATGGGAGAGGAAGTAAAGTCTCTCTTGTCTTTCCCAGGACCATGGAGACACTGGGTAGGGCCTGGGAAATGAGCATTCACCTTTCTACTCCCACTCCCTTGCAAGTAAAACCATTCTCTTTTTCAGGTGAACAGAATAAACCCTTTCAACCCACAGGTAAAACCCAGGGTAAGAAGAAACACTTTCAGAGTTTGGGGAAGAGTGGCAGTGTTCCCATAGCTCCCTAGTCCAAACCCAGCACTAAGTCCTGAAGGATGGGAAGGTGTTGATGGGCAGGATGGGTGGAAAGGGGAGAAATGCTTGTGGACTGATCTTCACTCTCACCCCACATCTCAGGGTCCAAATATATTCTGATTGTACTGGGCTGCATCTCCATTCTCGTCCTCCTTTTGGCATTCCTAGGCCATCAGCACAGCAAGACTGGTGAGTTTGGGGTTGGTGGTCTCCTATAATTGGAAGGAATAAGTTTTGGGGTGAGACCTGGGGTGTCAATTTCCACATCTGTGAAACCAGGGCCTTGGCTTGATTTAGACTAATACTGGCTCCCTGACTCTGTTTCTCTCTCTCTCTCTCTCTCTCTCTCTCTCTCTCTCTCTCTCTCTCTCTCTCTCTCTCTTCCCTTTCCCTCTCTTCCTCCCTCCCTTTCTCTGTCACCAGGGACTTCACATGAACAGATCCCAAGAAGGTAGGGAGAATCAGCTGATCTTCTCAAATCTCCCTCATTTAATCTCCTGATGTGACTTTGCGTCATCCACAATGAGCATATTGGGGTCTGGGCATGACTTTCTCCTAGCCTTTCACCCGCATCCTGTTCTCTCCACAGATTCCCAGAATGTCTTTGTTTCTCTCAAAATGGCTGCTTTTCCTATTACTCAGGATCCCCCCAAGAGGAGCCTGTTTGTAAGTGAATCAGGCAGGAGGGAGGCCACTACCCTGGACATGGGAAGGGTTGGTCCCATGAGCTTGCCAACCAACCAAAGCTTCTCTTCCCTATCAGATACACAGACCAACAAATGGAGACCTAGAGAAATAGCTGTGAGTTAATCCTGTCCCTGGAGCATCCTGTCTCATCCTTGATCCCAATCTCCTCACAGATACTCTTATTTTTGATTTTGTTCATTTCACATAGAAAATGTCTTTCCCCCTCTCATCTCCCTTTTCTAAACTCTCTTTTCCCCCTCAACTCTCTTTCTCTCTTACTGACCACTCAACATTTTAATTATCCATCAGGTTGTAGGGGATGAAGAGCCTCAGGAAATTACCTACATCCAGTTGGATAAAAGGGTCCAGACTAAGTTACAGGCACCAGTCCCTTCCAAGCCAACACTGGAGCCCACCATGTATGCTACTGTAGCCATGCAATGTGGGACAGAGAGGAACCCATCACTGAAAAGAGAACCTGTCACCCAGGGCCAGGGAAGAAGCAATCAAAGTTAAAATCCTTTGTCCTATGTGGAACATCTGGTGTATAGGACATATCTGGTAACAAGGCAGCTTAGAGCACTGGACCTGGAGTCTGAATGATGTGGTTGTTGAGTCCTTTTAACCGTGTCTGACTCTCTGTGAGACAAATGTCTATTTATTTGTTTTAAAGTACACAATGGGCTAAAGATGAAAGTAAAAGTTAAAAAACTAAGGGGAGGATGGTGGAGGAGCAGGTGTAGAACCCAAGGACTATATCTCACATATTCAAAGGTGAATCACTATGTTTAGTGGGATTTGAAAGCCAAATGGGAGAGTGCATCAATGGGGAGAGGGGAGGTGAATGAAGGAAGTGGATGTGTCATGTACCCTGATTAAGTCCAAGAGTGAATCACTGTAATGGCAATTAATTTGAATTTGAAGACCCCTTTTTGTATTGGCAAGTAAGCAGGTACTTAGCACCTTGTTTCAAGTTAAGCAAAGGGATAAGGTTCTTAGCACTTAGTAATTTATCAAGCCACTGTTGGGGAAACAGAAGGTATGAACTCCTGTCTCCTGTTATTGAGTAACATGAAGGGGTTGGCTGAAACAGGAAGCTAATGCTGTGTGTATATAAGAAAAGCCCCAGAAAGGCAGAGTCAGAATTTCTTGGAACAAGAGTCTGGTGGCAGAAGCTGTTCTGAAGAGGAGCCCAGGAACCCAGGAGCCCCTCCCCACCTTCCTGGCCAGATGAGGTGATTTTGATTTTTTGAATGAGCTGCAGAAGACTGAGGAAGCATGACTGGGATGCAGGGACTATTTGTGGCTTGGTTGAACTTTGAATTCCAAGGAACAGAAATTGTTAAGGATTTGAGATGGATTGGACCCTGTGAACTTCATTGTGAAACAGGACCTACCTGGAGAGCTGGACAAGGAACTGGGAGCTGTCTGCCATTGAACCCAGGTGACAGTTTGGTGAATCCAGGTAGAATCTGGGGCCATGGAAAGGGATCCAGGGAATCTGAGAACCCACTCCAAGTCAAGATGAAAAGACCTCTCTGTGGGGACTCAGTAATGATAAAATTGGAGTTAACTAATGACCTAGAGGTGGAGGATTTGTGTATTTTCTAATTATTGTACTTACTGATTGTACTTAGTGATACTTAGTAATTGATTGCTGAATAAGTGACTGATTGAGTTACCCTAGTGTGCCCATGAGTGGAAGACTGATTATTGTACTCTGAGATGACTGAATGACTGAGTAAGGAGGGAAACCTCCTTAGGGATGCCAGATGATTGTTGTTTGTTCAAAACTTTGTGGCCACTATGGTGGAAACTATATGCCATTTTAATGATAAGCTGTTGTGAATACTATATTGTGATTTTCTGTGATAAGTTCTAATATTGTGAATGCTCTACCTTGATTTTCTGTGAATGTTTTTCTTTGGTTTGTTATGAAATAAATGGAGTGTTCACTATACTGTGTAATCAGAACCTTAAAAGCTGTTCACAGCAGCCATTCTTCTGGAAAGCTGCTCATGCATGGCATTACTTCCTGTTTCAGCCAACCCCAGGAGTTTATACCTTCTGCTTCCCCAACAGTGGCTTGATCAATTACTAAGTGCTTAGTACCTGCTCCCTCTGCTTAACTTGAAACAAGGTGCTGAGTACCTGCGTACTTGCCAATACAAAAAGGGGTCTCCAAATTCAAATTAATTTCCATTACAACCACAAGGGGAAGATCACTCTTGTCATCTTTCATCAAGACCAAGTGCTACAGGAGAATAATGAAGGTGGGAAAAGGGAGGGAATGGAATGGGAATGAAAGGGGAGCATCTCAGCCTAATAGTGGCAAGAGATCTTCCTGAAAACTACTCTCATGGGAGAAGCCTATGTCTATAATAAAATGTGGGGAATTTACATTGAGTCTAGTTTGGGGAGAATTTAACCTCAGGAGAACATATAGTCTTCTGAGGGAATGTGCCTTCACAATATTTTGCTCCAGGAGACAAGAAATTAGAATTATTAGGGTCAATTATTCCCTAGAAAGGGGGGGAGGGTGTAAAGCCAAGCACGAGCCACTTTCCAGAGGACTGCTGCTGTGAACAGCTTCTAGGTTCTGATCACACAGTATAGTGAACTCTCTAGTTATTCAATAACAAACTGAGACAAAACATTCACAGAAATAAAAGTACAGCATTCACAATGTTATGGCATAACAACTTATCACTAAAATGGCCACATAGTTTTCTCCAAAGTGATCATATAGTTTTAAACGAAGTACATTCATTTAGTAACTCAGTCACTTTGTAAATCTTTAATTCAATCACAAAGTACAAAGTTCAGAAGTTCCCCACCCCTAGGTCACATTGTCTTAATCTCTTCAATCAAAAACTCTTCTTTCTTCTTAATTGGAGATTAGCTTCCAATCATCCTTAATTAGTAAGTCCTTTAACTCAATGATCTAAATGTAAAGGTCAAAGTTCTCCACCCCTAGGCCACAGTAAATCATGATCTTTTCAGTTTCCATTAAATACTCAAGGAGAGGTCTTTTCATCTTGACTTGAGGCTCTCAGCTTCCATGGTTCCTCTTTTCACAGTTTCTGTCCCTGGGAAGACAAAGCTTAACAAAGCCTCAATAACATTCACAAACATTGCCAGCATCCTCATCAATTCACTTTCTGCCTGTCAAATCAACATAAACCCAGCAACAAGGTCTGAGGAATCAACACAAATCATCAGTATGGTCCTAGGACCTCTGAAAATAGCAGCAAGCCCCTCCTCCAGGATTTCTGTAAACAGACAAAAAGAAAATCCTCTTTCAGGGCTTCTGTAACAACAGCACCATCCTTTATCACTGGACAAATCTGACAAAGTAACATCAAAACAGACAGACAAAGTACTGACATCACAGTCATGCTTCCTCTCTTTTTTCCTCTCTTCTCATTTTTCAGTTCTTCCCAATTCTCTTCTCAGTTCTTCTCAGTTCTCAGAAGTTCTTGGCAGCTCTGGCTGGCTCTTAGAAATTCTTGGCAGCTCTGGCCAGCTCCCAGAAGTTCTCAGCAGAAGTTCTCAGAAGAAATTCCCAGTTCCCAGATCTCAGCTCTCTCCACTCTCTCCAGCAGTAGTTGCTCAGTCTCCTGATGCTCGCTCCCAGCAGTCCTCAATTCTTAGCAGTTCTGTCTCTCAGCAGTTCTCTAGCTCCTAGCAGTTCTCAGAAGTTATGAAGTTCTCTAGCTTTGGCTTTTCCTTATATATGATATTACCTCCTCCCTGTTCTGCCCCTTCCTGTTACATCAACAACTTCCTCCCACTGTGGAATTCACAAGTTCTGGATCTTAATAATTGATGCAATCATGAACTTGAAGCAAGGTGTTAACTAATTCTTTGCTTGACAATTCCATACAAGGGATAGGAAAGATCTTCAAATCCAGTTACCATTACAGGGAGAACATGGACTATAAGGGTTATTCCAAGGCAGATGGGACAGAGTATGAATTTAGGGAGGGTAGAGGGTATAATTGGACTGCATGATTGGTGCATAGGACATTTTCTACTATAGGATGCTCTTTCTAGCCTCATGAACTGATACTTATAAATGTGAGGCATACTGTATTTGGTTGCTTGTCCTTCCAGTGGGGATGGGTGGTGAGGGAGGAGAAAGAATCTGGAATCTGGAGTTCCATAATCAAATGTTATGAATGTGTATCTATCTATCCATATATATACATATGCAATTATTATTATTATTATTGACTGCATCCAACTGGAACTTGAGATACACAGGCACTGTGGTTGGGAGATCCATCCTGCCCTACTGAAAAGTGACATAGGAGAGAATAGACTGGGGGAGGGGGGACACACTGGGATGGCTGTTTTGGGGCGGTGGGCAGGGGAAAGATGGGGAGAAAATATGTAACTAAAAAAAATTTAATAAATAAATAAATAAACAAAAAAAAGTTTAAAAAAAATAAATGTGAGGCATAACAGAAAAGAGGGAAAGTGAAGCAACATATGCCAAGGCAATAACATAGAAATAGACTAGAAAAGGGAACCCCAACTTGGAACTTCAGAAGTTTTCATTCTATAATGAATTTGAAGAGATTAGAGAAAGAATAAATAAGCATATAGATCATGGATCAAAGAATAAAATTTCAGAATAGACAGGAAGAGAAGAAAATTAATGGAGAGAACAAGTTAATTTCATTAAAAAAATGTTAGCAAAGAAGTTGGAGGGGAGTGGAAGGGGTTGAATTAACCACAACTCACAGTGGAAAAAGTAATTTGGTATTTGTTAGTTTAATACACAAAAGAAATAAAAAGAAATCAGTGATTTAGGTAAAACTCCAACACCATAGAAAGGAATGAGAAATGAGAGTGAGGCTAATGGATGAAGAAAGTTTATGGGACAGATTCAGTTTAAAGTACATTATGTAAAACTAAAGAAAAGAATACAATTTTGACTTAAAATAAGTAGGGAGACACAAAAAACTCCTAATTAAAACTCTATTCTAAAAGAATGAAGTCTAATTCTCATAACTTTACAAGTGAATGGATTAAACAATCCAATAGAGGGAGAGTAACAGGTTCTGCAAGAAAAGAAAGCATTACAATTTATTGCTTATAAGAAATACTTTTTAAAAACAAAGATACATGTAAAATAAACAATGGGAGGTGGGAACAAAATTTACTATGCATTAGGTAATTTTAAAAAGGAATTGCACTCAAACCATCAGACAGCATAAAAACAAAAGAAACACAATATAAACAGGGACACATTAGGAAATTTTTCCATTGAGGGAAAAAAAAAATCACATCCCTAAAAATCCATGAACAACATACAGAAGATTAGTGAATTTATTATGCAAGAAGTAAAATTAGAAACCCAAAAAACAAACCCAAAGTAAGAACAGATTAGGAAATCTTGCTTATTAGAGAAGAAATAGGTAAGCTAAAACCCCAAATGATGTCAAACTGATAAATAAAAGTTAACAAAATTGATCAACTTTGAGTGAATCTTATCAGAAGGAAGAAGACAGAAAATAAAATCAATAAAATAGCAAATTAACCATTGAAATCACAAAACCAGAAGAAATTAAAATGATCATCAGTATCTATTGTGCATAATATGCCAACAAAATGAGAAAACACATAAAATGAGAGATTGCCTAAAATATAAAATACTTAAAGTAACCAAAGCACAAAGAAAGATGTCATATGATCTATTCTCAGAACAATAGCTTGGATTGACTGTAAATGTGAAATCAAAGGGAGAAAAACTCCTAGATGCAAAGAATTTACCAGGAAATTCTATAAAATTTTTTAAAGACCAATTCTTGTCTATAATATTTAAATTATTCCCAATTTTTTTTAAAAAAGAAGACATTATCAAACTTCTCTTATGTGACCATTACCATTTCTAACACCTAAATCAATGATGGATCAATCAACAAAAAAGCATGATGTGTCCTTATCATTAATGAGTACTGATTAAAAAATTGAAATAAATTCCTTGCAAGACTATAACAATTTATAAAAGAGAAAAAATGTTCATTAGATCATATTAGATTTATATTAGGTATGCAAAGATGGTTCAACATCAGGGAGAAATCAATACAAATGATCATTTTATAAATAGACTTTTGAATATACACAATTATCTTAACAGATGGAGAATAAACTTTTGAAAAGCGCAACATACATTTTTTCAAAATACAAATAATAAGCATAAGTGGATCTTTTTAATGTGCTCAAAAACAACATATTGAAAACCCAAAGCAAGTATTATATACATTGGGGATAATATTAGAAACTTTCCCAATAAATATAGGAATAAGATTATGGATGCTCCTCTCCCAAATATTATTTAATATAGTTTTAGAAATGCTGATACTAACAGTAAGTTGAGTTAATTAAATTCACACACGAAAAAACACAAAGATAGGCAAAGGAAAGAAATATTTACTGAAAACTTGATGACTTCCATAGATGAAGGGATCAACAAAGAAATTTACTGAGACTATAGCTTCAGCAAAAAGGCGGGCTATGAAGTAAATTCATGAGATCAACAGCATTTCTTTATGATAATATCAAGGTTCTGAGGACAACAAAGAGATAAAGAAAAAGATCTACATGTACAAAAATATTTATAGCAGCTCTTTTTGTGATGGCAAAGAACTTGAATTTGAGGGGATGCCCATCAATTGGGGAATGACTGGACAAGTTGTGGTACATGAATGGAATGGGATACTACTGTAGTATAAGAAATAACAAGCAAGATGATTTCAGAAAAACCTAGAAACTGATGCATGAACTGATACGTGAGCTGATGCAAAGTGAACTAGGCAAAACCAGGAGAACATTGTACAAAGTAACAGCAATATTTTGCAACAATCAGCTGTGAATGACTTCATTATCTTGAGCAATACAATGATCCAGGACAATTCTGAAGGACTTATGAAAAGTGCTACCCATCTCCAGAAAAAGAACTGATGGAATCTGAAAGCAGATTAGAGCACATTTTTAAAAAATTTAATTTATTTTAAAAATTTCATTTAGTTTATTTTGTGGAATTTCTTTTATACCATGGAAATATGTTTTGCATGACTGAACTTGTATGACCTATATCAAATAACTTGTCATCTCAGCGAAGGGAAAAGGAAGGGAGGAAGGGAGATAATTTGGGACCCAAAATTGTAAAATACAAATGTTAAAAATGATATTTTGATGTAATTGAAAAAATTCTGAGGGCAACAATAGAAAAAGCAATCCCATATAAAACAACTTCAAAATAAATTACGTATGTGCATGCCAATCTACGAAAATTCACACAACAGAATTGTAAAGGTGGACAGGCCAAGGAGTCTAGGCCTTCTAAAAATACCTAGATGCTCAGAGGATGAAATCTCCATGTAGACTTAGAAACATGTGCAGACATTCTATAACACGTTGTGGTTCACTAACCATGTGGTGAAAAGGAGAACTAGGGTGAATTCCAAAGGCACTGGAGTAAGTCCACATCTTCCCTTCTTTGGGCTTTTTTTTTTTTTTTTCTGCTTGGAGGTTTAAGGCAGAAGGCAAGGGCAAAGCATTTGGAGTGGAAAGACGCCACTGTTTTGCAATCAGAGCCACCTCTAATAAATGAATACTCTAATATCTCTGTAAGGCACTTTTAATACATGTCATCATGACTGCCTTGGAAGTTGACCCTTCAACTTCTGGGAAGTTTTCCTCAGCCAATTTCAGTGACTCACTCAGTGCTTATGCCTTGTTTGCATTATATATGTGTGTTTGTGTCTCTGTGCATGTTATAGCAATAAATGGTATTGCAAACTAGGGCTTAACTGTACAGTCAATAAAGTTAATAGTTAATAGTCAACAAACATTTATTAAGTATCTATTATGTGCCAGGCTCCATACCAAGTACTGGGGATACATAAATGAAGAAAGAAAGATAATGTCTCCCCTAAAGGAGCTCCTGATCTGTACTGTTAGTTAAGCCTATTTACAACCAAAAATTTCAACTGAGAAAACTGGAAAACAGTATGGCAGAAACTGGGCATAGACCAATATCTTGCACTGTATTCCAAGATAAAGTCAAAATGGGTTTCGTGATTTAGATATAAAGACTGATACTATCAACAAACTAGGAGAGCAAGGAATAGTTTATCCGTCAGATTTATGGAGAAGTGAAGAACGTATGACCAAACAAGAGTTAGAGAACATTGTGAAATGCAAAATGGAAATTTTTGATTACATTAAATTGAAAAGTTTTTGCACAAAGAAAGTCAACACAACCAAGATTAGAAAGGCAACAGAAAGCTGGGAAACAATTTTTACAACCAGTGTCTCTGCTAAAGGCCTCAAGAACTGAGTCAAATTTATAAGAATTACAAGTCATTCCCCAATTGATAAACGGTCAAAGGATATGAACAGCCAGTTTTCAGATAAGAAATTAAAGCTAGCTATTGTCATATGAAAAAATGCTCTAAATGACTATTGATTAGAGAAATGCAAATCAAAATGACTCTGAGGTACCACATTAAGCCTATCAGATTGACTAACATGACAAAACAGGACGATGATAAATGTTGGAGAAGATGTGGGAGAATTGAAACACTAATGCAATATTGAAGTTGTGAAATGATCCAACCGTGCTGGAGAGCAATTTGGAACTATGCCCAAAGGCCTATAAAACCATGCAGACCTTTTGACTCACCAATACCACTTTTACATCTGTATCCCAGGGAGATCATAAAAATGGGAAAAGGACCCATATGTACAAAAATATTTGTAGCAGCTCTTTTTGTGGTGGCAAAAAATTGGAAATTAAGGGCATGCCCATCAATTGGGGAATGGCTAAACAAGTTGTGGTATATGAATGTAATGGAATACTGTTGTGCTATAAGAAGCAAGTTGACTATAGAAAAACCTGGAAAGACTTATATGAACTGATGCTGAGTGAAGTGAGCAGAACCAGGAGAATATTGTATACAGTGACAGTAATATGGTCTGATTACCAACTTTGATAGACAACTCTTCTCAGCAATGTAAGGATCTAAGACAACTCTAAAAGCCTCATGATGGAAAATGATGACCACATACAGAGAGGTAACTATGGAGTCTGAATGCAGATGGAAGCAGACTATCTGCTCTCTTTTCTTGTTGTTTTGTTTCTTCTTTCTTGTGATTCCTCCCATTGGTTCTAATTCTTCTTTACAACATGACTAATGTGAAAATATGTTTAAGATGATGCATATGTAGAGCCTATATCATATTGCATGCTGTCTTGAGGAGGCAGAAGGGGAGGGAAGGAGAGAAAATTTAAAACTCAAGATTTTATGAAAGAGAATGCTGAAAATTAAAAATAAATAAACAAAATTTTAAAAAAAGAAAAGAAAGAAAGACTAAAATTCCATCACTTACAGTAAGATTTCAGAACCTTCCCTGCATGGATAGTCAAAGCATGCAGGTATTGCATCCCACTCTGTTGCTTTTAGTAATCTACAAATATTGGAACCAGCTAGAATTGATAATGGTAATGCATTGATAAGTCTTGGCCCTGGACATTAAAACCAGAGCACACACTATCTTGTCAAGACCAACAATTTGTGTAAGAAGTTGCAATATTACCCTAATATAATTTATATAGAGTTAGGTTTTATTACTCAGTCCTCCAAGGGTAAGTCCTTCTAGAAGTCATGAAGCAGTGGTTCTCAACCTGTGGGTCATGACTCCTTTGGGGGTCGAATGACCCTTTTACAGGGGTTGCCTAAGGCCATAGGAAAACACATATTTCTGATGGTCTTAGGAACCAAGACGCCGCTCCTCTATCCATCTCCAGGCAGGTCCGCCCATGTGCAGATACGCCCACATACAAGTATTAAAGGGTAGCGGCATTAGGAAGGTTGAGAACCACTGCCATAAAAATATTTTCTTCAACTACTTCATAAGACCGGCACACAATGGTCGCTTTGTGCTCCACTGTCTTGGAGAACAGTCAAGGTCCCTATGATCAGTCTCAACTATCACCTCCCTCTTGGTTCCTAGGAGTCTAGGTCAAAAAGAACCATTAAGAATTCATGACAGAGCTAGGCTCCTTGCTCGGGCTTGGGGGAATAGGGCTATATACTTCTCTGGTCACAGTTCCTTTTTTTTTTTTTTCAAAGAGGATCCCTTTGTTCTTAGCTTCTGCATCAGTCAAGCTACAGTCTCTCCACAAGTACATATGAATGAATAAAACATTTAGTGAAATGCCTATTTTGTCCAAAGCACTGTACTAAACTCTAGAGATACAAATAGCCAAGTAGGAGCCTTCCTGCTCTCAAGGAACTCATATTCTAATGAGGAAGACAATACATTGGAAAGATTTCTGCCTTGGGCTGGATGGATAAGTTCTAAGGTCCTTTGGGGGCCAGTGGCAAAGCAGATGACAACACCACTTCTTTCATGTAATTATTTATGTCACTATTTGTAGGGTCTTGGGTTCAGGGTCCTGGGCCATGTGCATCAGGGTGTGAAGGGAGATGATGTGGGGAGTTTCATTTGCCTGTCACATTCTACCTCTTGTCTCTTGATCACTGCGCCTTTCAGCTTCAGCTTGGTGGGCTAGCTTGCTTTGCACAGTGCCTGGCATATAGTAGGAACATTAAATGCTTATGACATGATTGGCAAATAGTTGGCAGTTGGTGGGGATGTGTGACCCGTTTCTGCAAGAGTTGTTTCCCTAGATGATGTCTGTGAGAGCTGCACTGGAAGCAGGACTAGAGGTCTGGGGAGGGGAGAAAAGGACTGGGGTGGGCTGGTGGGCTTGCCTGTAATGCATTCCCACCCGATTTTACTAATCTCAGCAGACAGAGCCTTTGAACCACAGGGATTCAGGGAGCAGGGAGTGTGAAGGTGCTGGTAATTGACCTGGGGAATAATGAGTTGATTGGAGCCCTTCTCTTCAGGCTCTTGTGATGAGGGAGGGCAGGTTTGGGAAAGTGAGTCCAATGTACAAAGGCTAGAGGGTTGAAGGTGGTAGCAGCAGTGATCCCTGAGGTTTTTTGAGTTACTAGAGATTGGGGCTCCAGGGTCTGGGCTAATCTCCCACATGGGACCAGGCCTGGAGCTTCATCCAAAGATGGTGGGAGGCCAGAGACAGATGTGCTGAGAGGGCTCTCAGCCTGGCCTTGTAAAACACGCTGAGCTCTTGGCAGCCCTAGTCATGACCTCAAAGGCCTTGAACCTGATGACACCCAGCCTTGTCATGGAAGCCGTGGTTCTCTTGACAGTAGGCCTCTTCCTGAGGCCCTGGGCCTTTAGTAATGGGCATGTCTTAGTAATGACTTAGTAATGACTCATGTTTTAGGTCTTTAAGGTCCTTCTCTCTGAGACCCTGGGCCTCTGTAAGGCTTGATGCAAGCCATTCTCTATCTGACCTCTTTGTGAGTGGAAAGGTGTGGGGCCTGGTGGTCAAGCATTGAGGTAGCAGTTCTGTCTACCACATCCTGGTTCCAGCTTCTAGTCCTGCTGCCTCCTCTGCTCTGATCAGTTAAAGGCATCAGCTTCAGACTGGACTGAGGAGCCAGAATGGCCCCCACATTCATCTCCCTGGTCTATGTGGGTAGGTCCCAAAGCTGGGCTTGGGGGATGTGCTGGGTGAGAAGCCACATTGATGAGGATTTGGCCAGCAAACTGTGGGAGAGAAAGTGACACTGAGGCCTAGCAAGAAGTATCCTGACAGAGCAGAGGCCAGGCATCCTGGCTCTCTCCCCCTGTTCCTGGCCAGGGTTGACTGAGCAGAGAAATTGCTACTGGAGAAGTGAGGAGGGGCAGCTGTGAAATGGAGAAGGAGATATTCATCACCTGAATTTGTTTTACAGGACTAAGCCTGGGTCAGGCAATGGAGACACACAATGGTGAATCTTTCTCCTAGAACCT
This sequence comes from Pseudochirops cupreus, assembly GCA_028627135.1. Classification (NCBI taxonomy): domain Eukaryota; kingdom Metazoa; phylum Chordata; class Mammalia; order Diprotodontia; family Pseudocheiridae; genus Pseudochirops; species Pseudochirops cupreus. The sequence goes on from CM053582.1 coordinate 67,825,306, forward strand.
TCCCCTCCATTTCTCTTTAGTCCCAGCTTATCACAGAGAGTGAGAAAGAGAGCATCAGGAAGATGAGGTTGGAGAACAAGAGGTGACTCTGGGATAAGCCTGGGAAACTAAATTTGAGGATACCTGTAGGCAGGGAGCAATTCCAGGGAAGCCCCGCTCTACCTTCTCCCTCCCATTCCCCCCTGGACTGTACCCAGAAGCTGTGAATCTCTGGTGTCAGGGGCCACAAGGGAATGAGACCTTCCTTCTGCTGAAGTTGGGAGATGTCAGAATTGGGAAATGTGGCTAGGTGGGAAACTGATACCCCTGTTGGGATTCTGGGAGCCAGAGCCATGTAAGGAGTTAAGGCTGCCATGGTAGACAGGGCACTTGATGGTTAGAAGCTCTTAGAGAGCATGATGAAATGTGAGGGGAGAGTGTAATTGAAAATCTCTCCTAATGGGAGGCGGGGTTTGATGCTGAAAACTGAGCCCTAGAAGCCTGTGTAGGAGATAATGGGTTGTCAGGCCTAACAGGCTGATAGCCCCCAGTGGCAGGCTGAAGTCCCCATGGTCTGTGCTCCTGCCAGGACTTTGTTCCCACTTATAAATACTGGGGTTTGGGTTACAACAGTCAGAGAATTTAGAGTCAATTGGGCAAAACAACATGGATCATAATGCACATACCAGAAATACTGTTTAAATTGCAATTTAAACAGACCCCTGCACAGACACCTGTACTCACAGCCACATGCGAGCACATGAGCACATTTGTTGGGAAGTCATTAGTCACAGTTTGAGGAGGGAACAGGGAATGTGTAATGTGGGAGTTATCACACAAACAGAGTTTTGGATGAAAAGAGGGAATCTGAGAGGTCTGGCTGCTGTGGGAGTGCAGTTCAGGCCTTGAGGACGGCTGAGGTGAAAGCGTTAGGGCTTCATTGCAGGCCAGTGAGGGTGGGTGGGTGGGGTCTGTGCCTCAGCAACTAGGGAAGGCCCACACGCGTTCCCCCAGTGCTCCCCAAAGTGGCATTTGTTCTCCTCAGAGAGTTATAAGCTAACGTAGCATTGGGGAAAAATAGGAGAGTTTCTAATTCTGTGCATCCTTTTCAACAAATATGGGTGGGAACCAAAGCTTTACCAACATGCCGACCATCCCCAGGCTTCCTCTTGGTCTGTAGCTCAGAAGGTCATGAGTCATGGGGCAGCACATGAAACAGCTGTTAAGAAGGATGGTGCGAATGGGGACACCCTCCCACATCCATTTGCTTTCAGTGGTTGTGATAGATGGACTCCTTAAGTGGATTGGTCAGTTGGGAGACCTAGTGTTAGTTATACTACGTGACAAAATGGACAGGATTTCTGCAAAGAAACCCCTATATGAAGAGAATAGGAATGATTCGTGGAAAAGCAAACATTGAGGAAGGGATATAGACCTAGCAGTGGTGTTGCTGAGGATGCACAATACCCTTGTTTGAATAGTTCTAAATTGTTCAGAGTTATTTGGTCGCTTCATAACTCCAAGAATGATTTATTGGTTTCTCTATTTTATCCCACATTGTCTACAAGATTTATCATTTTCTTTTTCAGTCATGTTAGCCATGTGAGAGGTGTGAAGGTGGTATCTCAGAGTTTCTTTAATGAACATTTTTCTAATTCTTAGTGATTGGGAGAATTTTATTCATATGAGAGCATTGATTTCTTCCTCTGGAAACTCCCTGTTCATTTTTTTCTTTTATCAGTTTGGGAATTTTATTTTTAATTGTCTTGGCTCAGTTCCCCACATATTTGAGAACTGAGGCCTTTATTAAAGAAATTTGCCGCAAATCTTTCCCCACCCCCACCCAGTTTCTGGCTGTCCTTCTACCTTTGACTTCACTGGTTTTGTTTGTGCAGAACCTTTTGAATGTCAAGCAAAGTTGAAAGTTGTCATTTGGCTTCCCGCCATACTCTCTGTCTCTTGTTTGACTGTGAACTCTTCTCCTATTCACAGATCTGACACATACAGTTTTCCATGATGCCCTAGTTTACTTGGTGCCATTTGTGTCTAAATCATGTACTCATTTTGACCTTATCTTGATACATGGTGTGAAACATTGAAAAAGGCCTAATTTCCCCTGGACTGCTTTCCAATTTTTCCAGAAATTTTTGTCAGGTAGTGAGTTCTTGCCCCAAATATTTGGATATTTCAGTTGAATCAAATGCTCAATAACTTTGGTCATTTACTACTTTACATTGTGTACCTAATTCATGCTACTGATTTGCCACTCTATTTCTTAGTCAGTACCAGTCTGTCTTGATAATTAATGCTTTGTGAAATAGTTTGAAATCTGATACTGCTAGTGTACCTTGGCTCACATTTTTCCCACCAATTCCCTTGATATCCATTTTTTTTTCTTAACATTTTATTTTAATTTTCCCACCAGTTACAGGTAAAAACAGCTGTTAACACTTGTTCTTAAATCTTGGCGTTCCAAATTCTCTCCCTTCCTCCTTCTCCACCTGCCCCCTCCATTAAGAATGCAAGCAATTTGACATAGGTTATACACATGTAGTCATACAAAACATCTGTAGTAGTCATACAAAACATCTGTAATAGTCATGTTGTAAAAGAAAACATAGAGAAAAAACTTCAAGAAAAATAAATGAAGAAAAAAGTCTGCTTCAATCTGTATTCAGAAACCATCAGTTCTGTCTCTGGGGATGGATAGCATTTTTCATAGTAAGTTCTTCAGAGTTGGCTTGGATCGTATTGCTGAAAACAGCTAAATCATTCTCACAGTTGATCATCTTACAATATTGCTATTACTTTGTGACCAGTATATTTAACTTTGCATTAGCCCATGCACATCTTTCCAGGGTTTTATGAGAGCATCCTGCTCATCATTTCTTTCTTTAAATGGTTTAAAATTAATTATTTATTTTTAGTTTTCAACATTCACTTCCACAAGATTTTGGGTTCCAGATTTTCTCCCCTTCTCTCCCCTCCCCCACCTAGAAACAATGTGCATTCTGATTACACCTTCCACCAATCTGCCATCCCTACTATTAACCTGCCCTTCTCACATCCCCTTCCCTTTTATTTTCCTGTAGGACAAGATAGATTTCTATATTACATTGCCTGTACATCTTATTTCCCAACTGCATGTAAAAATTATTTTTAACATTCCTTTTTAAAACTTTTGAGTTTCACATTCTCTCCCTTCCTCCCTCCCTTCCCACCTTCATTGAGAAAGCAAATAATTTGATAGATTAGGCATGTGTAGTCATGCAAAACACTTCCATAACAGTCATGTTGTGAAAGATTAACTATATTTCTCTCTATCCTGCCCCACCCTTCATTTATTCTATTCTCTCCTTTGACCTGTCCCTCCTCAAAAGTGTTTGCTTCTGATTACCCCCTCCTCCCATCTTCTATCCCTTATGTCATTCCCCCTCTCTTATCCCCTTCCCCTGTACTTTCCTGTAGGGTAAGGTAGATTTCCATACCCTATTGTGTATGTATGTTATTCCTTCCTTAAGCCAAATCTTATGAGAGTAAGGTTCACTCATTCCCTCTCCCCTCTTCCCCTCCATTGTAAAAGGTCTTTCTGGTCTCTTTTATATGAGATGATTTACTAAATTCTACATCTCCCTTTCTCCTTCTCCCAGTAGATTTTTTCTCACCTCTTAACTTTATTTTTTAGATACCATCCCTTCATATTTAATTCACCCTTCTCTCTCTCTCTCTCTGTCTTTCTCTCTGTACATATATACCCTAATACGGAGAAAGGTCTCATGAGTTACATGTATCATCTTTCCATGTAGGAATGTAAACAGTTCAACTTTAATAATTCCCTTATGATTTCTCTTTTTGGTTTACCTTTTCATGCTTCTCTTGATTTTTGTATTTGAAAGTAAAATTTTTTATTCAGCTCTGGCCTTTTCATCAAGAATGCTTGAAAGCCCTCTATTTCATTGAATGTCTAAGAATATACTCAGTTTTGCCTGGGTAGGTGATTCTTGGTTTTAATTCTAACTCCTTTGACCTCTGAAATGTCATATTCCAAGACCTTCAATAAAGAAGCTGCTAAATCTTGTGTTATCCTGTCTGTGTTTCCACAATACTTAAATTGTTTCTTTCTGTCTGCTTGCCATATTTTCTCCTTAACTGTGGAACTCTGGAATTTGGTTATAATATTCCTAGGAGTTTTCCTTTGGGGATCTCTTTCAGGAGGTGATTGGTGGATTCTTTGAATTTCTGTTTTCCCCTCTGGTTCTAGACTATCAGGGCAGTTTTCCTTGATAATTTCTTGAAAGATGATGTCCAAGGCTTTTCTTTTGATCCTGGCAGAATTTCCATGGTAATCCAATGATTTTTAAATTCTCTCTCCTGGATCTATTTTCCAGGTCAGTTGTTTTCCAATGAGATATTTCACATTGTCTTCTATTTTTCATTATTTTGGTTATGTTTTATTATTTCTTAATTCCCAATAATGTCATTAGCTTCCATTTCCTCCATTTTAATTTTTAAGGAATTTTTTTTTTCAGTGAATTTTTGGGCATCCTTTTACATTTGACCAGTTCTGTTCTTTAAGCATTCTTCTCCTCTTTTGTTTTTTGAACCTCTTTTACCATTTGGCTTAGTCTGTTTTTCAAATTGTTATTTTCTTCAGCGTTTTTTTGTGCCTCCTTTACAAAACTGTTGATTCGTTTTTCATGATTTTATTGCATCATTCTAATTTCTCTTTCCAGTTGTTGGTTGGCGCTTGTCCTTCATGCTTGAAGAAGACCAAAATGATGTCACTGTATTGGGGTCAAGATACAATGTGTTCAACTGTGGCTGAGAGGACAAATAGGAGCTCAGAAAGCTCTACCACAGCTTTAGCGTTAATAGTCCACATGAACAGTTGAACTGGAGATGTCTCTAAATCTGAACATCTCACATTTCTTTGGCACTACTGCAATTCTATGCAGTGTACCACCAGTGTCATCCCATGTGTTCAGGGTCTATGTCTCTCCAACAAATAGGATCTGTCTCCTGAGTCAGGCAGACATCTGGCCCAGCAGAGAGATTTTTATTTTTTCCACATTCAGTCTTCCCCCATGCAGAGCAGACATTTAAGATACATTTCTAAAATGTCCAGAGTAGCCCCCAAAGGGATTAACAGAGACACTTCTGAGATCTCTTCTGAAAAATGCTCCTCAATACTTTTGATAATGTAAAGCCTTAATCATCACCACCTCTGCCCCCCACCCCCAGGGGTAAAGTACCTTGGGGTAATGCTACATACATTTCCCTTTGCTCTCAATCTAATGTCTTAGTAACAACAAAGGTGCAGACCTCCTGGCCAGCCAGATCAGAGCTTAGGCTACTAACCTCCAGGATGGATCATGTGGTGACCTTCCTCTCTTGAGAAGCCATGTGGTCGTAGGAGGGAAACACCTGTTGATGGTCAGCATTTGCAAACTCCTTACGTCTTAGACACTCAAAGTAGCCATTATGGCTGGAAAGGTCTGTCTCTTAATATCATGGTTTGCTCACTTGTTCTGGGGGAAACAACAATGACCAAAAATGGGAAGGGACCTGAGACTCAAGATCCCGTCTCAGGAAGGCAAATATATTTTTGCTTAATTAAAGAAAAGATTATTTTGAAACAGTGATTATCCTATATTGGATTGCTTCCCATCTCCAGGAGGACAATGAAGGATAGAATTTGGAATTCAAAGCTTAAAAAAAATGACAGATGTTAAAAACTATTTTTCCCCAATTACATGGAAAACAAACTAGTATTTAGAAATTAAATAGTGATTATTTTATCACCTCATGTTATAAAATGTTTCCCTTTCTAAGTACCTTCTACAGTGCATATTTATATTAGTAAATATGATATATTAGCAAATGATATATTAGTATATATAGATATATAAGTAAATCAATTTTCATCTATTAGGGGTATGTTCTCAAAACATTTTTTACTGATAAGATGATCAACCAAACCAACCAAAGTCAGGCAACAAGCATCTGGGTTGGAGAGCACTGCATTAACAAATGTGGTGAGAATGCATCCTCTCCCAGCTGGGTCAGGGAGAAATGGGGATCTGGGGCATCCCTTTGTGCTATCTGCTAGTGACTTTTCTTTTACGCTCCCCTGAGCCCCTGCCCTAAACCCCTGCTCTATTAAGCTCCTCCCCCAAATCCCTCCCCTGAACATGTGCTGGCTGATGCAATCTTCCCACAAAGAGGCAGGAGATCCTGAAGCCCCCTCTGAGCCTGAGGCCTACAGGAGACTGAATGTCATTCTCCCTAGCATTTGTGAGTACATGTGGAGTATGATGGCTGGAGAGGAAAGTTTTACTACAGAGAAGGCTGCTTGGAGCAGGGTGTCCCTGTTGAAGCCCCAAGGCTGCTGTTGACCTTAGGGGGAATGGAAGAAGGCACATGAGGCAGGAGGTATCAATTATGCTCTCAAATTGTGTGTGTGTGTGTGTGTGTGTGTGTGTGTGTGTGTGTGTGTGTGGCAATTGGGGCTAACTGACTTGCCTAGGGTCGTGCAGATGGTGAGTGTCAAGTGTGTGAGGCTGTATTTGAGCTCAGGTCCTCCTGACTCCAGGATTGGTGCTCTACCCACTTATAATACCAATGAAATATTCACAGCACCCATGGCAGCTATGAATATGCTGGTATAGTTGAGAATCACAAAATGTAACAGACTCTCCACATGGAAGACAGAACCAAAACATTTATTCAAATATCAGAAAGCCAAATCCATCATACCAACCAAGAAGTTGGTACACACAACCAATGCAGTGAACACTAACATTCCCAAGCCTTCACTTTTTCAGGCCTTCAAAACAAAACAGGCTCCCTTAATCATAAATGCCCCTCTCTCCCTCACATTAGCCTCTCTGCCTCCATGCTGCTTGCTCCCAACAGTTCTGGCTCTCTCTCCTGCTCCTTCCTGCTTCATCCTTTCAGTAAGCTCCTCCCCCCACCATAGGCACCATGTAATTACATTTGGCTTATTAAGGGGCAGGGAAGATCTTCAAATTCCCATTGCCATTACACCACTGTGCCACCTGGCTGCCCCCAAATCAACTTTTCAACCAGGTAGTAAACTTCAGGGACTGGCCTATGGGAACTCAGAGGAAGATAGTCACTCTGGTCCACCAGTTGAAAGGTGCCCTCCTGTCTCTCTCTGTCTCCCACTGTCTTTCTCTCCTTCTCTCTCCCTTCCTTGTCCCTGTCTCTCTCTCCATGTCTCTCTCTCTCTTCCTCTCTGTCTCTTTCCCTGTCTCTTCCTCTGTCTCTCTGTCTCTATGAGGGGGGAGAGCCCAGCAGGTGAGACAGGACTCCGTTCACCTGCAGTGCTATAAGGTGGGCTAGGAGTAGGCACCATCTATTAGCTCACCATTTCTCCTTTTTCTATTGGCCAATGTTGTGCTAAGTGCCATTGTTTCTAGTGGCTGAAATAGTGCTAGGGATTTTAATGCTGTCCCCAATTCTGGCACCCTTGGACCAAGTCCTGATCCCCTCACCCTAGCTCCAGATTTTCCTTGGAGTGACTGGGTCTGGCATGAGATCTTCCAGATTCTAGCAGGGCACAGAGACTTAGGGAGAGTGTCCACACAGGTTGCTCCAAGCTGGGAAATCTGCAGGGCTCTGGTACATGGGATAGAAGGTGAGGACAGAGCTTGGGGTCATGTCAGGGTTCTCTCTTAGAGTGCCCTAACTTACCAGCAGAGGCAACTGGTTTCCCACACAACTCAACGACGCTAGCGTTCCTTTCAGGAACAGAAGAGTCACAGCTCTGAGGTCTAAACAGAAAAGTTTATTAAGGTCTCTCCATGGGGAAGCTTTAAAGCCATATACTAAAGCAGGCTTCCAAAGATGCCTCCCAGCCCTAGGTCTTAAATAGAGCCCAGATCCACCTACCACACGTGATAGAACCCAGCTGAACAGAATTGTGAGAGGGGGAGTGCAATTACAAGGGTATGAAGGCCCCAAGGTGTGGAGATGCCAATCAGGAACAGAGGGTAACCCCATGCAAGAGAGTCCTGAGCAATGCAGTATCCCCTGGCAGGAGACAGTGCAATGTGCCCTGACCTCCACGTGACCCAACTAATTCCCGGGCCTCAGACACTTCCCTGTGGCATGACACAACCGCTTGCAATGTGAACCTCACAGGGTCAGGGATAGAATCCCAGAGGGACCAAGCTGGGAGGAATCTTTGAAGTGATAGAGTCTTTGATCATCATGTGACAGAAAAGGAAACTAGTGGTAGCAGAGGCAGGGGGCTGACACCAGGAGCCCTGACTCTTGGCTTTGCATGTAGGCTCAGCTGACCCTGTCTGGAGCTTCTCCGTGGGCCAGGCTGGGGTGGGGGGGGGAATCCTCCAATGAGCTCCTCCTCTGAGTCCTCAGATTAGAGTAAGAGAGAGTTGATTGCACCTTTCAGTAAGGTCTCCTTGGAACATTGTTAGAAGAAGAAGGGACCTGAGTAACCATTTGTTCCAACCTTGTCATTTGATAGGTGAGGAATCTGAGCCACAGAAAGGGTACAGGACTTGTCCAAGGTCACATAGTTCATTCTGGGCAAAGATCCTGACTCCTAGCCCAGTGATCTTCTCTCCTAGGGTCTCTCTCTAAGCCCCACCTCCAAGCCCTTCCAGCTCCTGTGGTGGCTCCAGGGAAGGATGTGACCTTCCAGTGCAGCATGCCACCACACTCGTACCCCAAGGCTGTGACATTCATTCTGCAAAAGGGACAGAACATGGAGCCCTTACAAACCCAGCCTGGAGAAGAGACAAAGGCTGATTTCTCCTTTTTTGCTGTGAGGTCCGAGGATGCTGGGAACTATAGTTGCATCTACCTTGAGATGATAGGTTCTAAGAGGGTTTCAGAGCCCAGTGAGACTCTGGAACTCTGGGTAACAGGTGAGAGGGGAACCAGGGCTGGGCATCACAGCACAGAAGGACTGGAATCAGGGTCTACAAGTGAGGCAGGAAAGTATGGGGAGGGGACCCCATGAGGGGTTAGTGAGAGCATCATGGGGCAGAGAGTGCGACCCTAGGAAGGGCAGAGGGGATATGGGGATGGGCTGCCTCAGCCCACACTGCATGATCCACTGCAAAGGATGAAGACAGAACCCAACTGCCAGGGAGGCCCAAGGAATAGGAGAGTTCAACACCTGCTCCTTTCTTGGGAAGGGTCTCCTGAGAAGGGCCTGACAAAGGAGGCTTAGGACTGATGAGTAAAGGGTCTCAGGGGTCTTTCCTAGGGGTCTCTCCCTGGATGACTGGCTCTTCTGTCCCTCAGAAGGGAGCTTGAACCTCTAATATCTCTTCTTTGACTTTCAGACATGTTACCCAAGCCCTTCCTCTCAGCCAAACCCAGCCAGCTGGTGTTTTCAGGACGGAATGTGACCCTCCTGTGTTGGGGGCCAATTTGAGGTATGAGATTTGCTCTCTACAAGCAGGGTAATGATAATTTTGTGAGCATCAGAGAGTCCACCCAAGATGGAGCTGAGTTCCCTTTAATCCACGTGAACATCACCAACAGGGGGAATTATAGTTGCAGCTATTACCTTGGACCTGACAGCCCTGTTTGGGCACCACCCAGTGATCTCCTGGAACTTACAGTGCAAAGTGAGGAGCACAGGAAGGAGGGATTCTTGGAGGGCACCCATGACCACTCCCTTACCCCAGGATTAGGAATTTAGCCCCAAGCTCTCCCCCATTGACTGTGATTTGTCAATTTAGGAGAAGAGGTAACATCTCTCTTGATTCTTTCCCTGGGCCATGGGGACACTGGGTAGAATCTGGGACCCGAGCATTCACTTTGCTGCCCCTCCCCACTCCCCTCTTAGTAGGGAACACTTTGTTTTTCAGGTGAGCAGAATAAACTCTCTCAGCCCACAGGTAAGACACTTTCAGAGTTTGAGGAAGGGGGGCAATGTTCCCAGAGCTCCCTAGTCCAAGCCCAGCACTAAGTCCTGAAGGATGGGAAGGTGTTGATGGGCAGGATGGGTGGAAAGGGGAGAAATGCTTGTGGACTGATCTTCACTCTCACCCCATATCTCAGGGTCCCAATATATTTTGATTGTACTGTGCTCCATCTCTGTTCTCTTCCTCCTTTTGGCATTCCTAGGCCATCAGCACAGCAAGACTGGTGAGTTTGTGACTGATGGTCTCCTGTGATTGGAAGGAATAAACATTGAAGTGAGACCTGGGGTGTCAATTTCCACATCTGTGAAACCAGGGACTTGGTTTAATTTAGACTAATACTGGCTCCCTGACTGTCTCTCTCTTTCTCTCCTCCCTCTGCCTCCCTCCCTCTTTCCCTCCTTTCTCTCTCAACAGTGACTTCACATGAACAGATCCCAAGAAGGCAGGGAGAATCAGCTGATCTTCGTAAATCTCTCTGATCTACTATCCTGATATGACTTTGCATCATCCACAACAAGCATGTTGGGGTCTGGGCATGACTTTCTTCTAGCCTTTCACCCCCATCCTGGTCTCTCACAGATTCTCAGAATGTCTGTGTTTCTCTCAAAATGGCTGCTTTTCCTATTACTCAGGATCCCCCCAAGAGGAGCCTGTTTGTAAGTGAATCAGGCAGGAGGGGAGCAGCTATCCTGGACATGGGAAGGGTTGGTCCCATGAGCTTGCCAACCAACCAAAGCTTCTCTTCCCTATCAGATACACAGACCAACAAATGGAGACCTAGAGAAATAGCTGTGAGTTAATCCTGTCTCTGGAGCATCCTGTCTCATCCTTGATCCCAATCTCCTCACAGATACTCTCATTTTTGTTTTTGATCATTTCACATAGAAACTGTTTTCCCCCCTCTCATCTCTCTTTTCTAAACTGTCTTTTCCCCCTCAACTCCCTTTTCTGTCTTACTGATCACTCAACATTTTAATTCCCAAACAGGTCAAAGAGGATGAAGAGCCCCAGGAAATTACCTACATCCAGTTGGATAAAAGGTTTTGGAATGCATCACAGAGACTAGTCCCTTCCAAGCCACCACTGGAGCTCACCTTCTATGCTACTGTAGCCATGCATTGTGGGACAGAGGGGAACCCATCACTGAAAAGTGAATCTGTCACCCAGGGAAGAAGGAGCAATCAAAATTAAAGTCCTTTGTCCTATGTGGAACATCTGGCATGTAGGACACCTCTGGTAAAAAGGAGGCTTAGAGCACTTTATGATGTGGTGGTTGAGTCAATTAACCATGTCTGACTCTCTGTGACCCCATTTTCGGGTTATCTAGGCAAAGATACTGTCATTTCCTTCTCCCACTCATTTTATAGATTAGGAAACTGAGGCAAACAGAGTTAAGAAACTTGCCCAGGATCACACAGCTAGTAAGTGTCTGAGGTCAGATTTGAACTCATGAAGTTGAGTCTTCCTGACTCCTGGCCCACCACCCTTTGTACTGTGCCACCTAGCTTCGCTGGACTCAGAATGCCCTGAGTTAGGCAAGGCAAGCCACTTACCTTTGCCTCAGTTTCCCCAACTGTAAACTAGGAATAATAATAGCACCTACCTTGCAGGGTTGTTGTGAGGCTCAGGTGAGACAATTAAGGCAAAGTATTTTTCAAACCTTTGTAGAAATGCTGCATGTTATAATAATTATAAAAATGTGCATTATCTGCTCCTCAGCCTATTTTCATTTGGTCTGTGTTGCAACCTCTGGAAAAACAGATCTGTTTTCTATTCTTGGAACACTAATTTTAGGACCAGAGTTGCAAAAATGTAACAGCTTTTAGCATCCACAATATTGTTTCCCCAATAACTTTTGATGTGTGGTCATACTCAATATAAGTTTACTTTCTCTTCTCTGAGGATTTAAAGGGAATCACAAGAAAATTATGATGTTGACACAGAATCCAACTCAGAGGTGAGATACCTGGGGAAGTGCAGTGTCCTGTAGCTCAATAAGGTAAATGGACTTCCTTGACTTGGCAGTTAAGGCTCTCCGAAATCTCACACACTCCTTATCTTTACTCTGACCAAGCCTAGGTTTTCCTAAATGGAAGGAATCTTGCCATCAAGTAAGGGGATTGGGGCAAACACACCATTTGTGGGGGGGAATGGCCATTGGGCATTTCTTCAGCACAGGCACCTCCCCATCCAAGATCCATCAGTCACATCTGAGAGGCTGCCTCTGTGTCCTCAGCCCTCTTCTCCCTCTGTTGTTCCATGGTGTCTGACTCTTCATGCCCCATGTGGGGTTTTCTTGGTGAAGATACTGAAGGGGTTTGCCATTTCCTTTTCCAGCTTCTCCATAAAGAAGTGGGGTTGGGAGGTATCTTCTGGGACATGAAGAAGTTCACCTGGCTGCCTTTTGTATTTCCGAAAGTGGAAGTTCCAAGAAGGAACCATTTTTTTTCCCAAGGATCAAGGGCCACAAGGTGGAGGGATCTTCTAGGGTGTGAAAAGGCTGCTGCATGGTGGTGGTGTCTTCTGCGGTAAGAAGCTTGCTGGAACAGGGTGGGAAAAGGAGGCAAGAGACAAGTGCCTATTTTTATTTTTTTAAATCTTTTGGCACTTAAAAAAATGTTTAAATTTTAATATTGTGTAAATCCTATCTGGACATGACAAACAAACTGAAAACAACATTTAAGGCCAGAAATTCCTTCTTCAAGCTCAGCTCTGTGGGCAGCAGAACAGTTTAATCGCCTTCTTATTGTTGGGAGCCCTTTTGGGTAACAGGGAGTAAAAATGAATTCTTTGAGAACTTTAGGCATATTCTTTCTCTATATTTACAAAAACACCCTTTGAATACACATACCCACGTCTATCTGTGTATACACATATACCTTTTCTAATACAGTAAAGCCACCACATAGGCTACTTAGACACAGCATGCATAAAACCTAAAGATGTTCTCTTTGACATGTGTCCCTAAAACCCACAGTGCAATGCAAAAAATCTTGCAATAAAACCCAGAGTTTATGGGAGAATGGGATTAGGAAGACAACAATCAAAAACTTCATCAGTGACACATTAAAAAAGATAAGAACCTAACAAATATGGTAGCAGCTTTATGCATATTAAATGGTTAAGAAATACGTAAATACTACAATAAACAGCAGTGGCGCCTGCAGGCTCAGCCCGTGTCCCAGTTCCCACAGGGCCCAGGCTCGTAGAGTCCAGTTGCTCCTAGGGGGAGGATGGTTTCAGTGGATGGCAACTCCTGAGTCGGGGGTGGGTTTGGTATCCGAGTCGGGGCAGAGCCCTCATTAAAGCTCTCCAAGTTCTCCTTCCATGGCCCGGACCATGATCTAGAGCTCAGCCAGACCCGCCACGGAGGCCACGATCACCGCAGCCGGCACCCTCGCTGCCATTTCTGAGAAGATGTACTGGCTTCAGAGGTAAGGGCAGGTAAAAGCTGCTGCCACAGCGACGATGAAGTTGAAGATGGAGATGACCAAGGCCTTCACTGACCTCGCTTGGCGTCCAGAGTCAGCTAGAGTCCCATCGCGCCTCGGCGCCTGGGAAGAAGAAAAGGTAGATGGTGTGCCACAGCGCGGGGGCATCTCGGGAACTTCTCACCTGGCAAGAAACGTTCTTAGTGAGCCGATGGGGCTCCTCGTTGCCCAGCTGCACTTTGATCCGCTCCACCTGGGGAGATAGCGCTCACTGCCTTCCAGGAGCTCGTGGAGGAAGAGACCGGAGCCCAGCTCTCGGAGCAGACGGAAGGGGGCCACGGCTCTGGGGTTTTTGGGGGCCTTCTTCATCCCGAGATCCGCCTCCAGCCGCGCCCGTAGCTCAGCCCACGGCCAGTACACAATAGGATAAAGATGAAAGTACTACGGGGAGGGTGGTGGAGGAGCAGGGGTAGAACCCAGGGACTATAACCCCCAACACGTTCCAAGGTGAATCACTATGTTTTGTGGTATTAGAAAGTCGAATGGGAGGGTGCATCAATGCGGAGAGGGGAGGGGAGTGAAGGAAGGGGATGTGTGAGGCACCCTGCTCAAGTCTATGAGTGAACCACAAGGGGAAGATCACGCTGGTCACCTCTCATCAAGGTGAAGTGCAACAGGAGAATAATGAAGGTGGCAAAAGGGAGGGAATGGAATGGGAATCAAAGGGGGACATCTCAGCCTAATGGTGGCAAGAGATCCCCCTGAAAACCACGATCATAGGAGAAGCTTATGTCTACCATAAAATACGGGGAATTTACATCGAGTCTAGTTTGGGGAGAATTCAACCTCAGGAGAAGAACATAGAGTCTTCCGAAGGAATGTGCCTTCACAACATTTTGCTCCAGGAGACAAGGAACTGGGATTATTAGGTCAACTATTCCCTAGGATGTGGGGTTCACATGGACTGTAGGGATTTTTCCGAGGTAGATGTCACAATGATGTTAGGGAGGGTAGAGGGTGTAATTGGACTGCAAGATTGGTGCACAGCACATTTTCTACTACAGGATACTCCTTCTAGCCTCATGAACTGACACTTGTTAACGTAAGGCATAGCAAAAAAGAGGGAAAATGAAGCCATATACGCCAAGGCAATAGCATAGAAGTGGACCAGAAGAGGACGTCCCAATTTGGAACTTCAAAAGTTTTCATTCTATGATGAACACAAAGGGATTAGAGAAAGAATAAATAAGTATACAGATCATGAATCAAAGAATAACATTTCAGAATAGACAGGAAGGGGAGAAAATTAATGGAGAGAACAAGGTAAGTGCGTTTTTAAAAATGCTAACAAAGAAGTTGGAGGGGAGTGACAGAGGAGGTTTTTTGAATTAGCTACAACTTAGAGAGAGGGAAAATTTGGTATTTGTTAGCTAAATACACAAAAGAAATTAAAAAAAACCTAGTGATTTAGGTAAAACTCCAAAACCATAGAAAGGAGTAAAAAATGAGAATAAGGCTAATAGGGGAAGAGAGTTTATGGGACAGATTTATTTTAAAGTACATTGTGTAAAACTGGTGAAAGAAACACAATTTTGACTTAAAATAAGTAGGGAAACCCAAAAAATCATAATCAAAACCCACCATTCTAAAAGAAACAAGTCTAATCCTCATAACTTTAAGTTAATGGATTAAACAATTCAATAGAGGGAGAGTAGCATTGGTGAAAGAATCAAATAGCTTGTCATCTTAGGGAACAGAAAGGGGAGAGCTGAAGGGAGATCATTGGGAACTCAAAGTAGTAAAACAGAAAGGTTAAAAATGATTTTTCCATATAATTGAAAAAAATAAACTATTAAAAAGATTCTGAGGGCAATAAGTGAAAAGGCAATCCTATTTAAAAGAACATCAAAATAAATTAAATATGTGCAGGCCAATCTACCAAAATTCATCCAGTAAGAGTGTAAAGGTGGACAGACGCAGGAATCCGGTCCTTCTGAAAATGGCTAGATGCTCAGATGATGAAATCACCATGTAGACTTAGAAACATGTTCAGACATTCTGTAACATATTCTGGTCCACTAACTATGTGGTGAAAAGGAGAATTAGAGTGCGTTCAAAAGGCACTATTGTAAGCCCAAGTCTTCCCTTATTTTGACTTTTTCCTGCTTGGAGTGTTCAAGGCAGAAGGCAAGGGTAAAGCATTTGGAGTGGAGAGACACTATTGTTTTGCAATCTGGGCCATCAAAATGTAGTCCATTGCTTAAACTTGCTGTTTCTTCTGTTGCTGTCATGAACATTCTTTTATAAGGATATTGAAAGTGTTTCTGACCTTGTGAGCCTTGTGAGTGAGCCAGAAGGAGGTTGGGTGGTTGAGTCTATACTAGGTTTGGTGGTCAATCCAACTGTGAGTCCCCAAGCAGCACATACCAATCGCCATAGCCTTTGCCACGGTAGCCAAGGCACAGCTTCATCCAGTGGATTATGCACCATTTGGATGTGAACTGAGTGATAACAATGCTATTTGTAACTATGTAAATCTGAGTCCACTCTGCCTAGGCATCGGGATGATGTAGAGGAGAGTATATACCCCACAAGTACTGGGAAGAGTTATTTATACATGTGTTCTTGCTATAGCTTTAAAGTTAATATCCCTTTAAAAAAACAATCAGTGTTAATTGATATTCAATTACAAAATGCTCCTTAAAAGTTAGCAACTTAAGTAGTTGGAACAATATTTATTGATAATATCTGTGACTTGCAAGTAGAATTAAGATGACTATGTCTCCAAAGTTAATTTATGGTTTTATTACTATGCCAATCAAATTAAACTTAGATTTTTAAAATGCAATTCATTTAGAAGACTACATTACCTGGAATATCAAAGAAAATAACAAAAAATTGGGAATGAAAAAGGAGCAGCAGACTTCAAACTAGATTTCATATTGTATCATAAAATATCAATGATCAAAATCATATCAAAATTAATTATTAATTAAAATATTGAAGTATTAAAAATAGAAAAGTAGATCAATGAAATGGACTTGATAAAGAAGAATTAAGTCCATTGAATTTAGCAACATGGTGTTTGATCAACCTGAAAACATAAATTATCAAGGAAAGAATTTCATATTTTAAAAGAACTAATGTGAAAATTGGAATTTTTATTTCTTGGAAATTAGGCTTTTAACATAATCTTACACCACATTCCATCATGAGTTCAAAATTAATGTGACTTGAATATTACATGTCATAACATTCAAAACTAACTCCAAACCCCCCCCAAATTGTATGTCTTTTATAGCTTCAGGTGGTGGATACATTTTTAACAGAACAAGAGATAGAGGTGATTACAAATGGTAAAATAGAGAATTTGATTAATGAAATTGAAAACCTTTTACACAAACAAAATGGACATGTCCGGGATGAAAAAGCGACCAACTGGGTAAAAAATTCTCTTGTTTCCTATATCTTCAGAAAAGGTTTGTATCTGAGATCCATAGACAACTAGGAAAAAACCCAAACTATTCCCCAGTAGAGAAATGTTGAAAAGATATGAAAAATAGTTCTCAAAAGAATTACAAACTATTAACTATCACATGAAAGAATGTTCAAAATCACTAATAAAAAAGGAACATGTAAATACAGTCCTGACATCTGACCTAACATCAAGGAAATTGGCAAAGATGATAAAAGATAGAAATAGTTAATATTGGAGGGGTTGTTGGAAGATGGACATGATGGCGGGGGAGCTGCAAATTGACATAACCATTCTGAAAAGTCATTTGGAATCATCCAAATAAAAAAACTAAAATGTACGTGATCTTGGACAAAGTGATTTCACTCCTAGGCTTATGTGCCAAGGAGGCCATTGACAACAAGAACGTCCCCATATACACTATGCTTAATTACTAAATATAAAGGTTTTTTTTAGACCTCATTTTCAACATATCAGTTGAATTTTATACTGTTGGCTGCCCTCTGTATTTTTCTTCTACTACTTCCTCCTAGTTTTCCTTCTACCTGTCTGACAATTCATTCTCTATCTCATTTTCTGAGGCGGGGGGAGAGAGAAAGAGATGAGGAGAGAGAGAGAGAGAGAGAGAGAGAGAGAGAGAGAGAGAGGGGGGCGGGAGAGAGAGAGAGAGAGAGAGAGAAAGAGAGAGGGGGGGAGAGAGAGAGAGAGAGAAAGAGAGAGAGAGAGAGAGAGAACGAGCACCAAGGACAAGGACATTTTCTATGTGTTGGCTTCTTCTCAGTCTTTTTTTATATTTTATTTTTAATTTATGGAATAAAATAAGCATTTCTATAATATAGTATAATAAAAAAGATTATTGCATCTGAAACTGCAAATATGCTATGCACAACTTGTTATTCCTTTCAAATATACAACAAAATTATAATGTAAATTTCTTTTTTTCTCCCCCCCCACCCTAGAGATGGCTACATTAGATACAGTAGGTGTATATGTAAAATTATTCTATTTATCAGTTCTTTATCTGGATGAAGATAACAACTTTCTTCATATGTCCTTTATGGTTAATTTGGGTATTTATAATACTCAAAATAACATATGCTTTCAAAGTCATTTTTAAAACAATATTGTTGTTACTGTATACAATGTTTTCTTGGTTCTGCTCATTTTGCTCTTCATTGTTTCATGCAAGTCTATGTTTTTCTAAAATTAATGAACATAGTATTTCATCACAATCATATACCACAACTTGTTCAACTATTCCCCATTTGATGGGCATTCTTGCAATTTCCAGTTCTTGGCCACCACAAATGGAACTGCTGTAGAACATTTAGATTCTTTTAGAATTCTAGAACATATAGATTCTTTTCTTTTTTCCTTAATTATCCTCAGAAATATACCAAGTAGTGGTATTGTTTCTCAGTCTTTTATCTCCCTCAAGCTGTTCACCATGAGGAGAATCTGGAACCATGTGTCTCTCAAACCCAGAAACCAGAAGACACAAAGATGTTTCCTCTCCCAAGATGTGGTCAACCTTAACCCCTCATGCAGAACCATTCCCAGAGCTGAACATACAATTTTAGATGTGGTCTGACCAATGAAAATTACAGCAAATATCCTCATGCAAATATTTGGTCAGTGACTCTGGGATGGGCAGGGTTTAATGCTGGTACCATGGGGTTAGTTAGAGAGTCAATCCTTGGCTAGGATCACTGGGTTCTGCTATTTAGCTCTCCTGGAATTCTACAGAAAGTGTTGCATCATCCTTGGTTCTTTCCATGAGGTTCTTCCAACACATGTGCTTGATTCAGGTCTTTCAAATTATGTGGTAAGTCAGTGCCATTGTGGCCAGGTCTAATGATAGTGAGAGACAAGCAAACTCCTATGGGTGGGGGATTCCTTCAAATGCTATCTTTGAAGGGTGTAGGATGAGCTTAGGGTCAAGAACATGACATCTCCAGGGTGTAGGAAGGCCCTCTGGTCATCTGATGTTTCTGATTAGAGTCAAATCAAAGTTCCCTCATGGAGTAAAAGTGAATGAGTGAGTGAATGTGGTGTGTTTGTGTGTGTGTGTGGGGGGGTGGGGGGTGATGGTGTAGGGAGAGTAGGAGCTTTGAATCCTAGATAGAAGAGGAGGTGGCACTGATAGCAAACTTCTGTCCTACTATCATATCTCTGAGGAGCTTGGCTCTGGTAGCCAGCATGGTAAGTGACCTAGATTGTCAGTCATCTTTCCTTTAGAGGAAAGCTGCCAGACATTCCACCTTCATCAATGACATCAGGCTCATCTTTTCTTGTCTCCTGTGGGATTCACTTCCATTATTCATTCCTCCCTCTCAGGCATCTTCAAACTCACTTTCTGAACTGACTTGTCTTCTATCCTAAAGGAAACCGCACAGACTAATAAGCAACAATAGCTTTCCCATTAGGCTGTCCATAGCACAAGCAGCCTCTTTTATTTCCTCAGTGGCCAGGAATGGTCATTATGTCAGTTTCATTTTTTGCAACTCTCTTCTTTTTTCCATTTCTAAAGAGGTCTGTGCATTTTCTGTCTCCTGTTTACTCCCCATCCATTCACTTGATAAGTCCTTGCAACCTTGCTCCTGTCCTCAACAGTCTTCTGAAACAGTTCACTCCAGAATCCTGAAGGGACTCTCCCATTCTGCCATTCCCTCCTTGGTCTCTCTGTGGCATTTGTGTCAATGATCCATTCCTTACATTCCTACAACTTCCTATGCATTGGCTTCCATGACACTCTGATCCCATGGAGCTTGTCCTGCCTCCTTGACTAAACCTTTGTGGTCTCCACTAGTTCTTCATTTTTTGGTTACTGTCAACAGCAACCTTCTAGGTCAGGGACATGGGATGTTGTGAGGGGACTGGTCTTTTGACGGGCCTTGTGATCTCAACCAGCAACTTCCTATTGGAAAGACAATGGGACTTGACTAACTCAACTAACTATATAATCGTATATAACCATATCATTCTACCTTGGTAGGCTTCAGTTTCTCTTGTAAAGTAAGGAGTTAAGTCCAGAGAATGTTAAACTCTAACATTCTCTGAGTCACTCAGACTTTTACTCACCCTGAAAGATTGTAAGTCTATTCTTTTATTACATTTTCTTCTTTATGTCCTTAGCCTTCCTCCCTCAGCCCTCTTCTCTCTCTGGGACATACACCCGCCACCATGCCACACTTTACTTCTCCCATAAGAATATGTCACTATATTCCTAATTTCACACTGTTTTTTCTTCTAACCAAGAGATTTCTCTAACATGCCTGCCTCTCATTCTATCCTTTACAGTTTTCGTGGAGAGCTGATTACTCTGATCATGAAGCAAGGAGTAGCTATGGGATTGGCGGTGTGGTGAACAACCCATAATCTTGTGCTTTCTTCAAAGAAAGGCCCAGCAGGCAATGTAAGGGCTCCAAAGACCACCTAGTGGAATCGATACTATGGAAGAAATTTGCAGGTGTGTATGAATCCTGACTCTTCTACTAATTAGCTATGTGGACTTGGGCTGACTACTTCCCTTCTCAGGTCTGCACTTTACTCAACTGTAAAATGAAAGCATTAGACCTGGTAATTCTAAGGTGCCTTCCAGCTTGTCATTATGAAACATAATAAAAGTTCAACCCATTGGTTGAATGCATTTATCTTTAGCATCAGATTAGCCAATCAGCTAGCTTCAAGTTTCATTGCATCATTGCCAGTCAGTTTTCAAGTGAGAGGTGACCAGACTCTAGACTATGTCTTAGGGATTTCTCCTGCCTTCACTGGAAAGTTTCAGTTAAGGTTAGAGAGAGAGGAAAAGGAGAGGAGTGATCAGGTAACAGATTCCATGCCAAAAAACAGAGCCCAAGATGGAAGAATCCTGCAGGAGACTCTGATGGGTGGGTTTTGGAAGTGACTCTAGATCCTGCAATCTTTGGATTCTGGCCAACATGCATTGGTAGGTTCTTTTAGGATCCTCTAGGTAAATCACTGTGGTGTCTCTGGCCTCCCTTGGGATGTATGATGGTGGGCACACTGGAGCCATCCTAGATGTGTCATTCTGGGGTCTATAGACCCAGCCTGCTTCAGAGAAGTTCTCCCCAGACACCATTTCATCAGTCATCAGTGTGTCCATGGGAGGAAGAACAGGGACTGAGAAACTTGGAGCAATTTTTCCTCAGGGGAAAATGAAGCTCTGAGAAATTAGTCAAGGGATAGGCTCGAGTGCTCCCAAGACACTTTGTCAGCAGTACCCCAAAGCCCTTTCTGTAGATGGTCACTTCAGTACCCCTTTACATTAAAAAATATTTTATTTAATTTTTAATGTATGGAATAAAACAAGCCTTTCCATAACATGGTACAATAGAAAAAATGATAGCACATGAAACTGCAAATCTATTATGTACAACTTGATATTCCTTTTAAATATATAATCCAGTTATTATATAAACTTCTTTTTTCCTTTTTTCTCCTTCTTCCCCAACCCCACCCCGGAGATGGCTGCCCTTAGACACAAATAGGTATATGTAAGTAAAATCATTCTATACATGCTTCTATTTATGGGATTTTTCTCTGGATGCAGTTAGCATCTTCCTTCATGTGTCCTTTGTAGTTAATTTGACTATTTATAATAGTCAGTACCATTCAGAAGCCTGTCAGTACTCCAGTCACATTTGTTCCATCAAGGATTATAGAGCCCAGCTCAACTGAAAGGCATGCTCTGAGACATACATCTGAAAGGCAATCAGAGACTGGAATTCTTGGAGCCTCCACCCCATCCCTGCTGCTCCTCTATCTCCAATTCCTAAGGATGATCTCAGGCTCGATACTCTTCAGTCTAGTACAGACTCACCTGTCCATCCCTCCTAGATGCCTTGTGCATAGAGGCTTGTGATGAGCTCAAAGAAGGGACAAGTGGAGTTTTCAAAAAGGACTTGACATAATGTATTTTCCCTCTTCTTTTGGCATGGACATGCCATGTCAGAGAACTTCCTGTGAAAGATAGCTCATCCTCTCCTCAGCTCACGTTACTGTTCTCCTAGTCCCATGCTTCCTCAATTTCTGGGAATGCCTTTCTCATGTTTCTACTTAGTATCCACTCATCTCTGTGTGTGAGACTTTCTGGCATCATCCTAAGGGTCCATTCCTCTTCCCTAAAGCTTCTCCTCTCCACATATCCATCTAATATTTCCTGGAACAGTCAGGGCATGACACTGAGTGAGGAAGGCAGGGGTCTTTGTGTACATGTTGTAAGATCAGTAGCCTGAAAGGAAAGAGTGATCTGGGACCTGACTTAGAGAGACTCAGGATGTGGTGAGACTTCAAAATGCTGCTGTGGCCCAGACCCAGAGTATGGTCAAGTATTCTACCTATGGGGAACAACTCAGGACAACAAGAACTCTCAGGTCTCCCAGAGTCGCCAGTATGGTAATGTGTCACCATCTCAGACAACGATATCTGCAGGCCAGATCAAACTGTAGTTCTTTAATCAAAGGGCTTGAGCTTGAACAAACTCTCTAACCAAAAGAGAACCCTAGAATGAGAAGTGGGAGATTTATACCCTATCCCTGGCAATGCTATTGACTTTCTCTTTTTCTTGGGCAAGGCATTTTTCCTTTCTTTGCTTCAGTTTCTGTATCTATGAAAGTGTAATTTTTGATCAACAAATTTCTTCCTTGAAAGAATTAAGCTCCTTGAGGACAAGGGTCATTCAACTTTTGTTATTTCATTCCAATTGTATTGCAAAGTGCCTGGTGCATAGTAGGTGATTAGTTACTGATTAGTTACTGGATATCTCTTTGATCGCTTCCTGATCTTACAATATGTATGGAAAGTCTGAAGATAAAGGGCAGACAATGTTCTGAGAGGGAGACATTTGAGGGGGCATCAAAGACAGTGAGCAGAGCATCAAGTGTAAAGATTTCAGAGACTAGTCTCCAAGGCCACATGTATTTGCATGCTCCTACCCACAGAAGCCCTGGAAATTGAAAGGGTCTTTCAGGTTTCAGTATAGGTTGCTTTCCATCTCTGTTGTACGGAAGTCCATAGTTTTGAAACCTCCTTGCCTTATGAAGATGATGTGGGGGAAGGTAGTAATGGTTAGCTATAAGCTTCTGAAAGGCAGGTATGGAGAAAAGAAATTAGGCTTGCTCTTGGATCAAGAAATAAGCACCACAGACAGAGGGAGTGTGGCTGCTGAGACAGGGGAACTGTCAAAATTACATTACAAGGAACCGGACTAGGCATCCATGGCAACATTTGGTGGAAGACTTTATGAGAAGGAACAGGAGACTTCATCATAGTAGGTTGGAAACATTTAGTGGTCAATACATCCAGATGAGCTTCTAGGCTTAGGAATGCTTTGGTTGTGTTGTTGGGATTCCTTGGATCCCTCCACAATCTCTGTGTATGTTGCTGTGTATCTCCCTTAGGACTCTATTGCCTGCATTTCTTGTGGGCAGATGATACCTAAGATAGTCAGGAGAACAAATTCTGTGTTTTTTCCCATACCTACGTGTGTGTCATTCTACATTTAACACATCTAGAATTCTTCCTGTCAGTAGTAAGCTCGCTACTGATGATGTAGGTTTCTTGATACTTGATGCTTGTCAGGATATCTTCCCATCAGCCCTGAAGGCAGTTTGACAACTCAGTACTATTGGTAATCATATATCCAGCTCTTTCCTGGAGTACCTGGAAAAGGGGCACCTTCACAAACCTTTGAAGGAAGAGGAGGTATCTTGTTGAGCTGGGACTCAAGGCTAGGATTTCTGATTCACATTTGGATTCCAACTCCACAAGGTGCGGCCTCTCTTTGGACTTCAACTTCCTCTTCTGTAAAATGAAGGTGTTAGACTAGAAGACTGGCTCAGACAAGATACATCTTCTCCAACTTCTTCTTTTCACATTCCCCAGCTCCATCCTCTTTCTAGGACTTGATGGAATGACAAGAATTCCTATTTCTTTAGCACTGTAAGGTTTATACACATGAAAACCCTCTTAGGTATGTTATATAGGAATTCTTATCCAAATTTAGGCTCAGAAGGCTTGTCATTTGTTTGTAGTCATCTGGTTCTCACCAAAAACCCAGAATTCAGTAGCAAAAAGTGAATCAGTCATAGATAGAACAAGCCCACTTGTAGTAGGGGGGCTATCCATCAGCCTCAGTGATCCCAGGCTGCATTCTGCTCACCATCTTTCTTGATCATCTTAGCCATGTTATATGATTACAAGTCATGAAGTGCTTTCTCAATGAAAAACCAAGATGACAGGTGCTCCACAGGGTCATGGGGAGCTGCAAGAAAGGGGTCAAACATGGCCTAAAATGAGTCATGCACAGAAAGTGGGATGGAGTGATAACTGGCAGGGAGAGTGTAGGTACCAGAGTACCTTCTTTCAAATAACTGACATGGTATTGAGGGTAATAGCAAAAAGTGAGGGGCCATGTATCTTCCATCTTTTGACAGGAGTGACACCATTTTATTTTTATTTTTAAATATTTATTTTTAATTTTAAACACTTTTATAAGATTTTGAGTTTTAAATTTTCTTCCTCTCCTTTCCCTCCCTGTTCCCTAAGATAGGCTACAATCTGATGTTAGCCATACATGTACAATCATACAAAACATATTTCCCCATTAGTCATGTTGTAAAGAAGAATTAGAACCAAAGGGAAAAACCATGAGAAAGAAAAAAGAAGGAAAAATCATATGCTTCGATCTGCATTCATACCCCCTAGTTCTTTCTCTGGATGTGGATAGCGTTTGACATCATAAGTTTTTTCAAATTGTCTTAGATCTCTGCATTACTGAATCTATCAAAGTTGGTCACCGAACAGTGTTACTGTTACAGTGTACAATGTTTTCCTGGTGTTCTGCTCACTTCACTCAGCATTGGTTCATGGGAAGTATTTCCAGGTTTTTCTGAAATCTGCCTGCTCATAATTTCTTGTGGGATAACAGTATTCCATTACATTCATATCCTATAACCTGTTCAGTCATTCCCAATTAATGGGTATCCCCCTCAATTTCCAATTCTTGGCCACCACAAAAAAGAGTTGCTATAAATATTTTTGTATATGTGGGTCCTTCCCACATTTTTATGATCTCTTTGGGATACAGACCTAGTAGTGGTATTGCTGGTTCAAAGGGTAAGCACAGTTTTATAGCCCTTTGGACATAGTCCAAATTATTCTCCAGATTGGTCGGGTCAGTTCACAACTCCACCAACAATGGTTTAGTGTTCCAGTTTTCCCATGTCTTCTCTAACATTTATTATTTAGTGACACCATTTTAGAAACTGTCCACCATTTAATCCAAAGCAGAGATGTATGGTCCTTATACTTCTTCGTATTCTAAAAACCCTTTCTGCCTCTGCTCTTGCACCTAAGTTAATATAATGAATAAGCTTGCTCTAGAAGCAGCTAGTGGGTCAGTGGAGAGAAAACACTGGGCATGGAGTCAGGAAGACCTGAGTTCAAATCTAGCCTTAGACTCTTTCTAGCTATGTGACTCTGGCTAAATCACTTAACCCCTGATTGCCTGACAAAAGGATTCAGTAGAGAAGGAACTGGCAAATTACTCCAGTATCATTGCCAACAAAAGCACATGGACAGATGTGGTCCACAGGGTCACTAAGAGTTGGACACGACTAAGCAATGACAACAAGCCCTGTTTTAACCTAGACAGTGAAAAAATTCTGCAACCAGGCTGAACTAGAAACCTTCTGACCCTGAAGAGGGAGGTTGCTCTGTTAAAGGGTTTTCCCATGGCCATGTGTATGTCTGAGTCTTTTGTGTTCCTTTAATCAATATTAACTAGTGCCTACAGCAGGAAGTGGAGATAGGCAATGTTCACTCATAAGAATGGATAAATCACATGCAAGCTAAAAGCATAGTAACTGGGGAGAGAAGAGGCAAGAAGCATTAGGAGGAAGGACTTTGGGAAGAAGATGCTTTTTGAGCTGATCTTTATTTTTTTTTCTTTTTTAAATTAATAATAAATTTATTTTATTAAATTTTTTTTGAGTTACATATTTTCTCCCTGTCTTTCCCCCGCCCACCACCCCAAGACAGCCATCCCAGTGTTTCCCCCCTCCCCCAGTCTATTCTCTCCTATGTCACTTT